>JAPCWY010000008.1:16502083-17191666 GCA_028455895.1 Rhodomyrtus tomentosa
CTCAGATTTAGGGCAATCATTTGATTGCAGAGCTCAAGCCTCAATCCATCCCTAAATCTCCGTGCTTTCTCCTGGGGATCCTCTACAAATTGAGGTGCGTACCTCGACAGTCTGGAGAACTAGGCCTTATATTGGTCCACCGTCAGCTGGTTCTGACGCAGTTGTAAGAATTCCATCTACTTCCTTTCCCTAACCGTCTTCGAGAAGTACTTATCGTTGAACGTCGTCTTAAAGGCATCCTAGATCATGGTCGTTCCTTCGGGGAGAACTCCACTCTTGGTGGCAACCCATTAATCGTTTGTAGTCCCTTCTAATTGGTACACCGCCAACAGTACTTTCTATTCGTCTATGCACCTCAGCACTCCAAAGGCTTTTTCCAACTTCTCAATCTACTTGGGTGCTTGCTCGGGATCTCCAATCTCGTCGAACTAGGTCGGCTCCAGCTTTATGAATTGTTCCACTAGCTGACCCATATGTCTAGCCACGACGATTTCCTCTTGGGCATTCACTGCCTCATTGCCCTGGCCTTGTTCATCCTGGTTCCCATTGCCCCCGTTGTTGTCATTGTTGGCGTTGACGGCAGCTATGGCGGCTCCTATCGCTTGGGCTATGGCGGCATCCCTATCCTGGGTCTACTTGTCAATGAGGTCGCCAATCCTCTCTAGCGCCCTCAGCACGCCATCCATCCTTGGATCTTCTGCTACAGGCGACCTCGAGCTAGAGGCTCCGCCTCTGGGCCTTCCAGATCTCCTAGATGGGTTGCTCATCCTTTTATTCTTTTACTGAATCACAAGTTCATCAAGGAGTTAGTACTCACTCATTCATCCAAATTCAAGGCTACTAACTACTCCTTAACAGAAACAATCATAATACAACAGCCTCCATACCACAATTTCTAGAGAAATTTCGACAAGCAGTACATGGCCATTTCTCAGGTCCGTCCACTCCAACGGTTCACCAAAACAGGCCATACTCGTTCACTTTATAGGCTAAAATCTAGAAATGACGTTCCACTCTAAGTAAGAAATTTAATCCATATACATTACCACAACCCTACCAAGGCCAAATGCCAACCATAAGTGCCAAGTCACATGCTATGCACCCCATGCCTTATATTAGCCAGTCTCCTAGAGTCTCGTGACATTTTAATTTCTAGTCAATTTCAGACTCATGAATGAGAAGTTTATATGTGTTAAGTGATGTGTTTTAGTCGTATCCCGCTCAAATCTGATCAATTTGAGTAGGTTGACTAAAGGGGAAAGGGTATCGCGAGATGAGGCACATGGACCTAGGCGACTCGGATAGGAAATGGCGCTTGGACCAAAAGGATTGTCGAGGGAATATTTAAAACCACTGAGAGGCCGATCTAAGAATGATTAAGGATTACCTTACGAGTGTCGTACGCTTGGAGCGTGGGTGATGCCGCTTAACCAACGTATGATTTGAGAAATTATTCCAAATCGGACCATGACGATCGAGACCATAGGAACCAGCGATAAACCCTCACAATTACATGACAACCAAAGCCACCATGAATTGACGAGCACTAAACGTGATATGAATCGCAGGATCGATACGCGTAATGTTTGCAAAAGCTACCCGTCGGTTCGAGATAGGCAGGAACCACGTCTGATAGAGGAAACCATCAGAAACGAGTCTAGAAAGATTTGAAATGGAAAATCAAGAATTTCAACGTTATTCGGATTGGCCGTCGCCCTATCGGAGAATTTTGGAACGAGAAAAACGACTTTCTAAACGTCGGAGGTAAAATGACCTTTTTGCCCCTCAACCTTAGAACTTTATCTATGCAAAGGAAGAAGGGAAAATTGATCCATACACACTCCCAAGGCTGCCGAAATTCAAGGGTGGAGAATGGCCATTGGATCATCTTGGGAAGACAATTGGCCAAGTGTCACAAGATGGGTAAGTGTGGTCATGTCACACTTTTGGCCACCTAACTTTCTAACCATTGACCAAGCCTTGGGATATAGCAATCTCTCTCTCTCCTCACCTCCCATTCGACCATTTCATTCCAAGAGACCCAAGCAATCCATGTTCTTCTTCTTTTCTTCCTTCTATCGCCGCCCGACTACCGCTGAACCTCCTGTTCGCCGGCCACGGCCCCACCCTCCGAGCACCATTCGACCATTGGCCGAGCACACCAGCGTAGATCTACATCTTACCGACATTTTTGAACAAGAATCACGACATTTGGAGCACCGAGGAGTCCCAAGCAAGCATTTTCCCGAGAGCCGACAGAATAGAACTCAATCTGAGGTAGGTTCAGTTCCTGGTCCTTTTAATGGTAGAAATCTTGGAATTTTGGGCTCAAATTTTGTGGAGATCTAGTAGAGACGTGTAAGAATCTGTGATAAAAATTGGAGCTCAATTTGATAAAGTTTTTACCATGAACCGATCTTGCAAATGTTGGATAGAATCTGCCCGGAAGACTGACCCGAAAGATCCGGCGGCCTTAGGCGAGTTCCGGCGACCAACTGACTCGAAACTCATGGTGAGCTTCCAAATCCTTAGGTAGACATGTTAAGGAGTATGATAACATTTAAATGTTAGAATTGGAGTAGATTTGGATCGGTTGGCCCTAGCTTACACAGAACCGAGTAGGACCGGTTTGGTGCCAGGCCAAACCGATTCTATTGAGGGCTGAAAGTGCTCATTTTGAGCTGAAAATTGATGTTTAAGATGTGATGAGACGATGAGGGTTAAGTTATTGGTGATTGGGGGGTTGATGGATTGAGAATTTGGACAACAGAATTGATGAAATTGGTTGAAATTTTAGTTTGCGCGACAAGCCCGGTAGTGGGCATTGGTTGACTGAAACCTTGGGGGTTCAAGAGGAAGTAATTGGTGCAATCAAACCCAAGGTAAGGGATTCCTAAACTTAGGATAGGGAGGTTAGACTCAACTGGGTGACTCGAGGGTTGAGTCGAAGGAATTATGAGAATTTGTTCAAGGGGGTAGCTTTGTTATATCCTAAGATGTTATAGGATGGTTGTGTATAACATCATCTATGTTTGAGTCGTTTTCCATATCTGGATATCGTTTGATTTGCTTTGCATGCCTCGAGTGTTCAATTGTGCATGAGTTGCACCTGTTGTTTGTATGTGAATGGAAGAAAGATAATATGGCATGAGCATGACATGGCGAGGCCCTGAGGAGTATGAGACACGGGGCAGGAGATGAATACCCTAATGCAAAGAATTCGCGGGGTGGAGTTGATATGGTGTGGCGCCCTGATACGATGAAATCGCGGAGTTGAGACAACACGGTCCTGATGCGAATTATTCGCGGGACGAAGGTATGAGGTGATGAGATTTGCCTGAGATTCATCAGAACCTGATGCGTTTACGCGGGTTACCGATGACGATCTGATGCGTTTACGCGGACCGAGCTTGATGTGATTTGTCGCGGGCTAGAGATGAGGCAGGCATGGATTGGTGGATGTGGTGAAGTGGCAGGCTGAGAGTGCATATGCATCTGAGTGTGGTATGAGATCTTCATTACTTGCCTGTCATTTGTATGGTTTTTTTTGTTGAATTGTGTTTGATATGCCCGTGTGTTTATGAGTTTGGATCTGTTGTGGGGTACGACTACCTGAGTGGACTACCGACCTGACCTAGGGTTAGGATTCTTTTACTGAGATGAGTATCTCACCCCTTTTGGGGAACCCTTTACTATATAGATCCTAGGTCGTAGCTATGTGGCCCATACGGGATCCAAAGGAGATGACGGCATATTTTGACGAGTTCTCGGATAGGCAGGGGAACATATATGTGAGAAAGTGCATTGTTGTATGGGTAGATGAGGGTAAGCCAGATTGGAAGCCTCATAGATTCTAGGCGTAGTTTAAGAAGGAAGGGGATATACAGATTGGGCCACTGAAGCCCCATGAGGTGCCTTAGGAAGTCATACCCGATTGGTGCCAGACCGCAGTAGAGTAGGAGCTGCTAGAGGGGTCAGTAGTAGGGTCTAGGAACGGGCCAAAAAAGACCCAACCATGGAATTCACAGAGGAAGAGGAGGAGGTCATAGTCCCGGAGGCGTCCGAGGGGGACCTTGCTGAGCCGTCGCTGGAGCTAACCATGGAGGATTCCGTCGAGGTCCCGTCCGAGACATTTTTCGAGTATGAGCTGACCGAGGATGCAGAGGATATGGAGGACTCCAACAGCTCATCCTAGGATTTTCCAGTTGGTGGCCTGATTTTTTATGACGATTTGATCCCGTTCCTGCAGGCTTAGTAGATGGTTCTTTTTGTATGGTTACCTTCTCACCCTTTCATTTATCAAATTGTAGTAGTCAGTGTCAGTATGAACAGTAGGCTATGATGTACGAATGTTATTATGCTATCCAAGTCCCACTTAACTTTCGTATTGTAAGGGGTGTTGTAGAATTATCGCTTTTGCATGCATGATGATTCATTATATCTCTCATCCCAATTTATCAGAAGATCTTGGGACCGCGAGAGATTGTCGCATGGTTCCTTGCAGGGATGTTCGCGCGCCCGACGGGTTCGGGGCGTGACATCCCCGCTTGTTTGATACCAGAGCAAGGTCAGCTCGATCCAAAGTTGGTTGAGGATTGGAGTAATAAGGAGGATTAAGTTGGGATAAGGACGAATAAGTAGACCTTAGAAGACTAGTAAGGATAGAACATGGGCACATAGCCTGAGACCTAGTACTTGTGACTGGTGTTTGATCTTGACAAGTTGTGGTGAAGCATGAGGACTAAGTTCCCTGCTTAGAGTTGAAGGTCAGTTGGACCTTGGCCTGCTTGATGAATGGTAGTGATTGGTTTTAATGAATCACTGGAGTAAATGGAACTGAGAAATGGCCATAGGCTATTTGTTGGAATACTTCTAAAGTACTATTGGATTGTTGTTGTTTCTGTTAAGGATTAGTTAGTAGCTCTGGATTTGGATGGTTAAGTAAGTTGCTAACTTATTGTTGAATTTGTGGTAGACCAGGTTCAGTAGAAAACAGCAAGGATGAGTAACCCATCCAGAAGATCTGGAAGACCAAGAGGCGGAGCCTCTAGCTTGAGGCCGCCCGTAGCGGAAGATCTAAGAGTGGACGGTCTGCTGAGGGTAGTGGAGGGGATTAGAGACCTAATAGATAGGCAGGCCTAGGACCGGGACGCTACCATCGCCCAGGCAGTAGGAGCTGCCTTAGCAGCCATTAACGCCAACAATGGCAACGCTGGTGGAAGTGGAAGTCAGGGCGAGCCAAATCAGAGTAACGAAACTGTAAACCCTCACGAGGAAATCGTTGTGGCCAAACAGATGTGCCAACTAGTTGAGCAGTTTATGAAACTAAAGCCGACACAGTTTGACGAGATTGAAGATCCCGGGCTAGCGCCCAGATGGATAGAGAAGCTAGAGAAGGCTTTTGGGGTGCTGAAATGCATTGACGAGGAGAAGGTATTGCTGGCTATGTACCAACTGGAGGGTGCATCAAATGACTAGTGGCTGCCACCAAGGACGGAGTCTTCCCTGAAGGAGTGGCCATGAACTAGAATGCTTTTAAGATGGCATTTAACGATAAATATTTCTAGAAAACGGCTAGGGACAGGAAACAGGTTAAGTTCCTGCAACTATGCAAAAACCAACTAACAATAGATCAGCACGAGGCCGAGTTCGCGAGGCTTTCGAGGTATGCACCTCTATCTATAGAGGACCCTTTGGAGAAAGCAAGGAGGTTTAGGGATGGTCTAAGGCCCGAGCTCCGTAGCCAGATGATCGCTTTGAACTTGAGGACCTTCCAGGAGATACATGAGCGGGCCCAGATGATAGAATGAGACTTGAGAGAAAGAAACACCACAACTGGATTGCGGTTCTCGTAGTTCAGAGATAATCACCAGATGGGTAAGAGGCCGATGGCAGGTAACAGATGTTTCGTGCAGCCGGCGAGGAAGAATATAGTGAAATCGCTAAATCCTGTAAACTGGAACTGCAGACTTTGTGGTAAGAGGCGTGGGAATGGGCCATGCCTAGTAAGGACAGGAGCGTGTTTCAAATGTGGTCAATTGGGCCACCAGATGAAGGTGTGTCCAAACCAAGCTCCAGCAAGTCGGCTGCAAGGATAGAGGCCACAAGCTGGGCCGTCAACTGCAACGCTCCTAATTGAGCATAGCAGACCGTCGGCACAGGGCAAAGTATATGTTATAGCCCGTACGAAGGCGGAGGAAGTGCCGGGGGTGGTCACAGGTATGGTCTACTTGTGCAACCAAATTGCTTATGCATTATTTGATCCTAGTGTCACGCATGCGTTTGTGTCTACACAATTTGCTGAATTAGTGGGCATGAATTTAAAACCGTTGAACGTAATTCTGCATGTTGCCACTCCATTCAAGGATAACATAGTGGTTTCTTGGGGCTATGCTGGTTGTGAGATAGTGATTGGGGAAAATAAAGAAAGAATTGACTTGGTTGTACTACCCAGTATGACTTTGACGTAATAATAGGAAAGGATTGGTTGGGTAAGCAGGGGGCAGTATAGACTGTGGTAGTGGAGCGATTCGATTTTATCTGAGAGACCGCCCTAGCTTTGAATTGGTGGGAAGTCGAGGAGGAATATCGATTCCCTTAATATCATCTTTGGAAGTGACTAAGTTGATATCTAAAGGGTGTCGGGCATATCTAGTGGCAGTAATGGACACAACCACCGAAGAGTCTAAGTTAGAGAATATTCCGGTAGTGCGTGAATTCCCTGATGTATTTCCCTAGGAGTTACCAGAATTACCACCGGAATGGGAAATAGAATTTGTGATTGAATTAACTCCTGGAACGGAGCCAATATCGAAAGCACCTTACAAGATGTCCCTATTGGAATTGAAGGAGTTGAAGGTGCAGATGCAAGAGCTCCTGACAAAGGATTCATTCGACCTAGTGCTTCGCCATTAGAGCACCAGTGCTATTTGTAAGGAAGAAGGACAGGTCTATGCGATTATGCATTGACTACCGGCAATTAAACCAAGTAACCGTGAATAACAAGTACCCGCTGTCGAAGATCGATGATTTGTTTGATCAGTTGCAGGGAGCAGCAGTATTTTCAAAGATTGACTTGAGAACTGGGTATCACCAGCTGAAGATCAAGAAGGAAGACATACCTAAGATTGCTTTTAGGACGATGTATGGTCATTATGAGTTTACGATGATGCCGTTTGGATTGACGAACGCTCTAGTTGCTTTTATGGACCTAATGCATCGAGTATTTAAGGAGTTTCTGGACAGATTCGTCATAGTGTTCATTGACGATATCTTGATTTTCTCGAGGAGCAATGCAGAACATGAATAACACTTGAGAATTGTACTGCAGACCCTGAGGGAGCATTCACTGTATGCGAAGTTAAGCAAATGTGAGTTTTGACTGAACAGGGTAGCTTTTCTGGGACATGTGGTGTCTGGAGAAGGGATTGTAGTGGATCCTGCAAAGATTGAAGCAGTAACCAATTGGACGAGGCCTACTACGGTCACGGAGGTCAGAAGTTTCTTGGGACTGGCAAGATACTATAGGCGTTTTGTGGAAAAATTCTCATCTATAGCCATCCCACTGATGCGGTTGACGAAGAAGGAAACGAAGTTTGAATAGACTGATAAATGTGAGCAGAGTTTCCAAGAGCTTAAGCACAGATTGACGACTGCAACAGTGCTAACCATTCCGTCGGGACCAGGAGGCTACGAGATATACAGCGATGCTTCGGTGAAAGGATTGGGCTGTGTGTTGATGCAGCATGGTAGAGTAGTAGCCCATGCATCCAGACAATTGAGGCCACACGAGATGAATTACCCGACTCATGACCTGGAGTTAGCGGCGATTGTATTCGTCTTGAAGATTTGAAGACATAACCTTTGTGGCGAGAAGTTTCAGATCTATACCGACCACCAGAGCTTAAAGTATTTGTTTACCCAAAAGGAGCTAAACATGAGGCAGCGTAGATGGATGGAGCTACTCAAGGATTACGATTGCGAGATACTGAATCACCTTGGGAAAGCAAATAGCATGGCAGATGCGTTGAGTCGAAAGTCAAGCATCCCATGTCTGCTGGTGAAAGGTTGATCGATGATAAAGATTTGAGAGACTCCGACTTCAGACTTGAAGTTGATCAATTGTCCAATTTGATAGCTACGCTGAAGGTGAAACTTGAGGTCCAAGAAGGAATAAAGGCATTACAGTTTACGGACCCGGAGATTCAGAAAATTGCAAAGATGGATGCGGCGAAGAGAACACCGAAATTTTAGGTATCGGAGGACGGAATTTTAAAATTTCGAGGACGATTGTGTGTACTAAAGGACGAAGGACTCAGGGAAAGGATCTTGTCAGAGACTCATAGGAGAAACTATAGTGTCTACCCTAGAAGTATATAGATGTACCAGAATTTGCGACATCATTATTGGTAGAACGGAATGAAGGTGGATGTGGCAAAGTACGTGGCTAAGTGTTTGACATGCCAGCAAGTGAAAGCGCAGCATTGTAAGCTTGGAGGACTGTTACAGCCACTGGAGATTCCCGAGTAGAAGTGGGAGCACATAAACATGGATTTTGTGATGGGACTCCCAAGGAGCCAGAGAGGTCACGACTCGATATGGGTAGTCGTGGACAGATTGATCAAGTCCGCCCACTTCATTCCTGTACAAAAGGACTTCGCCATGGATAAGTACGCAGAGCTGTACATGGAGTGCCAGTGACGATCACTTCAGATAGAGATCCAAAATTCACGGTGAATTTTTGGAAGAGCCTGCAAGAAGCTATGGGGACCCAACTACAATGTAGTACAACATACCATCCACAGATAGATAGGCAGTTGAAAAGGACAATCCTGACGCTCGAGGACATGTTGAGAGCGTGCGTCATCGATTTCAAAGGCAGATGGGAAGAACAGCTACACCTGGTAGAGTTCGCTTATAATAATAGCTACCAGCACAGTATACAGATGGCACCATTTGAAGCATTATATGGTAGATCCTGCAGAACACCGATTTGCTAGGATGAGGTCGGAGAAAGAAGTATCACAAGCCCGAAACTGGTAGAACAATCAGTGAAAGCAGCGAAGATCATTCAAGATAGACTGAGGACGGCACAGGGTCGCTAGAAGAGCTATGCAGTAAGTGGTGCAAGCCCTTGGAATTTCAAATGGGCAATCACGTCTTCCTCAAGGTGTCGCCAATGAGAGGATTATCGCGATTTGGGAAGAAGGGGAAGCTAAGCCCAAGGTATGTAGGCCCTTTTGAGATACTGGAACGGATTGCAACTTTGGCCTATCGGATTGCCTTGCCGTCAAATCTATCCCAAGTGCATAATGTATTCCATGTGTCGATGCTGCGGAAGTATGAACCTTACCCGACACACATGCTGGATTACGAGGCCGTAGAAGTGGACAACAGAGTGTCATACATAGAGAGGCCAATAAGGATCGAGGATCGGAAAGAGCAGATCCTCAGGAATAAGAAGATCCCGCTGGTCAAGGTAATATGGGAGCACCACGGGACTGAAGGAGCCACGTGAGAGAATGAAGAGATGATGAGGCGACAGCACCCCCATTTATTTGAGTGATTAAGTGTAATGTAAATTTTGAGGACGAAGTTTATATATATCAAGTGATGTGTTTCAGTCGTGTCCCGCTCAAATCTAATCAATTTGAGTAGGCTGACCAAAGGAGAAAAGCTATCGCGAGAAGAGGTACGTGGACCTAGGCAACTCGGATAGGAGATGGCGCTTTGACCATAAGGATTGTCGAGGGGATATTTAAAACCACAAAGAGGTTGATCTAAGAATGATTAAGGATTACCTTGCGAGTGTCGTACGATTGGAGCGCGGGTGATGCCACTTAACCAATGTATGATTTGCGAAATTATCCTAAATCGGACCATGACGATCGAGACCATAGGGATTAGCGATAAACCGTCACAATTACATGACAACCAAAGCCGCCATGAATTGACGAGCCCTAAACGTGTTATGAATCGCGGGGTCGATATGCGTAATGTCTACAAAAGCCGCTCGTCGATTCAAGATAGGCTAGAACCACTTCTGATAGAGGAAACCATTAGAAACGAGTCTTGAAAGATTTGAAATGAAAAATCAAGAATTTCAACATTATTCGGATTGACCGTCGCCCTATCGGAGCCTTTTTGCCCCTCAAGCTTAGAACTTTATCCATGCAAAGGAAGAAGGGAAAATTTGTCCATACACACTCCCAAGGCTGCCGAAATTCAAGGGTGGAGAATGGCCATTGGATCATCTTGCGAAGACAATTTGCCAAGTGTCACAAGATGGGTAAGTGTGGTCATGTCACACTTTTGGCCACCTAACTTTCAAACCATTAACCAAGCCTTGGGATATAGCAGTCTCTCTCTCTCCTCACCTCCTATTCGGCCATTTCATCCCAAGAGAACCGAGCAATCCATCTTCTTCTTTTTTTTCTTCCTTCTGTCGCCGCCTGACTACCGTTGAACCTCTTGTTTGCTGGCCATGACCCCACCCTCCGGCCACCATTCGACCACCGACCGACCACAGCAGCGTAGATCTATGTCTTACCGACATCCTTGAACAAGAATCACGGCAATTGGAGCACTGAGGTGTCCCGAGCAAGCATTTTCTCAAGAGCTGACAAAATAGAACTCAATCTGACGTAGGTCTGGTTACTAGTTCTTTTGATGGTCGAAATCTTGGAATTTTGGGCTCAAGTTTTGTGGAAATCTAGTAGATACGTGTAGAAATCTGTGATAAAAATTGGGGCTCCATTTGATGAATTTTTGACCATGAACCGGTCTTGCAAATGTTGAATAGAATCTGCCCGGAAGACTGACCTGGACGATCGAGCAACCTTGGGCGAATTCCGACAACCAACTGACTCGAAACTCGTGGTGAGCTTCCCAAATCCTTAGGTAGACATGTTAAGGAGTAGGATAACATTTAAATATTGGAATTTGAGTAGATTTAGGACTGGTTGGCCTCGGCTTACACAGAACCGAGTAGGACCGATTTGGTGCTGGGCCAAATCGATTCTGTTGAGGGATGAAAGTGGTTATTTTGAGCTACAAATTGATGTTTAAGATGTGATGAGATGATGAGGGTTAAGTTATTGGTGATTGGGGTTGATGGATTGAGAATTTGGACAAGAGAATTGATGAAATTGGATGAAATTTTAGGTTGCGTGACAAGCTCGGTAGCGGACATTAGTTGACCGAAACCTTGGGGGCTCAAGAGGAAGTAATTGGTGCAATCAAACCCAAGGTAAGGGATTCCTAAACTTAGGATAGGGAGGTTGAACTCAATTGGGTGAGTCGAGAGTTGAGACGAAGGAATTATGAGAATTTGTTCAAGGGGGTAGCTTTGTTATTTCCAAAGATGTTAGAGGATGGTTGTGCATAACATCATCTATGTTTGAGTCGTTTGGCATGTCTAGATATCATTTGATTTGCTTTGCATGTCACGAGTGTTCAATTGTGCATGAGTTGCACCCATTATTTGTATGTGAATGGAAGTAAGATAATATGGCATGAGCGTGACATGGCGAGGCCCTGAGGCGTATGAGACGCGTGGTGGAGTTGATATGGTGTGGCGTCCTTATGCAATGAAATCGCGGGGTTGAGATAGCCACGGTCCTGATGCGAACTATTCGCGGGACGGAGGTATGAGGTGATGCGATTTGCTTGAGATTCATCGGAACCTGATGTGTTTACGTGGGTTACCGATGACGATATGATGCGTTTACGCGGACCGAGCCTGATGTGATTTTTCGCGGGCTAGAGATGAGGCAGGCATGGATTGGTGGTGTGGTGAAGTGGCAAGCTGAGAGTGCTTGTGCATTTGAGTGTGGTATGAGATCTTCATTACATGCCTGTCATTTGTATGTTGTTGTTTTATTGAATTGTGTTTGATATGCCAGTGTATTTATGAGTTTGGATCTATTGTGGGGTACGACTACCTGAGTGGACTATCGACCTAACCTAGGGTCAAGATTCTTTTACTGAGATGAGTATCCCACCCCTTTTGGGGAACCCTTTACTATACAGATCCCATGCCGTTGCTTTGTGGCCCAAACGTTTTAGGGACCCAAAGGAGATGACGGTATATTTTGACGAGTTCCCGGATAGGTAGGGGAACATATATGTGAGAAAGTGCACTGTTGTATGGGTAGATGAGGGTAAGCTAGATTGAAAGCCTCATAGATTCGAGGTGTGGTTTAAGAAGGAAGGGGATGCACAGATTGGGCCATTGTAGCCCCATGAGGTGCCTAAGGGAGTCATACCCGATTGGTGCCAGACCGCAGCAGAGCAGGAGCTGCCAGAGGGGTCAATAGTAGGGTCTAAGATTGGGCTAGAGAAGACCCCGACCGTAGAGTTCACAGAGCAAGAGGAGGAGGAGGTCATAGTCCTGGAGGCGTTCGAGAGGGACCTTGTTGAGCCATTGCTGGAGGTGACCATGGGGGATTCTGTCGAGGTCCCGTTCGAGACATTTTCCCAGTATGAGCTGACTGAGGACACAGAGGATACGAAAGACTCCAGGAGCTCATCCTAGGAGTCTCCAATTGGTGGCTTGATTTTTTATGACGACCTGATCCGGTTCCAGCTGCCTTAGTAGATAGTTCTTTTTGCATGCTTACCTTGTCACCCTTTCGTTTATCGGATTATAGTAGTCAGTGTCAGTATGAATAGTAGGCTATGATGTACGAATGTTATTAAGCTATCCAGGTCCCACTTAACTTCCGTATTGTACGAAGTGTTGTAGGAGTATCGCTTCCGCATGCATGAAGCATTCATTATATCTCTCGTCCTAGTTTATCAAAAGATCTTGGGACCGCGAGAGATTGTCGCATGGTTCCTTGTAGGGATGTTCGCGCGCCCAATGAGTTCGGGGCGTGACAATCTCGTTACCCGTCCTAGTCCCAACTTAATCCTCCTTATTACTCCAATCCTCAATCAACTTTGGATTGAGCTACCCTTGCTTTGATACCAAGCAAACTGGGATGTCACGCCCCGCCCCTCGGGCATGAGCACGCAACTCCCTGCAAGCAAACCAAAATATCTCTTATGTTCCCAAGATCTACACTAGAGTCAAGAGACGTATAATATACATAGCACGCGGAAGCTACAATGTGATAACTCCTCCATACAACAAGTAAAATGGGACTGGGATAGCGAGAAGACTACAATACATAATATCCAAAAGTTCATACAGACGCATGGCAACTAAATCTGCTAACAAAAGGGGGTGACAGAGTAAGTACACAAAAGGACCCTTCATCAATAACCAACAAGAGACAGGGTCAGGAGCGCCATCGAAAGATCGACTAGCAAGCTAGGAGCTCCTAAGATGAGCTGCTGGAGTCCTCAGTCTCCTCTGCCTTCTACGTAGGCTCATACTCTGATAAGGTCTCCGAGCGAACCTCTATGGTGTCCTTCATGGTCTCCTTCGCAGACGGCTCCACCAAATCCTCCTCAGTCGCCTCGACCACAATAACCTGCTTACCCATGTCTTCTAAGGTCGGGGTCCTCTCCAGTCCATTCCTCGAACCAGCAACTGACCCCCTCAGCCTGCTCTAAATCTCGAGTGGGATGACACCAACTAGAGACAACTCCCTAGGGCACCTTAGTAGGCTTCAGCAGCCCTGTAGATACATCCCCAACCTTTCGAAACCAGGCCTCATACTTATGAGGCTTCCAGCTAGTGCTACCCTTTTCTAACCACACCACTGTATATTTTCTAACATAAATAGTCCCCTGTCCATCATGAAACTCATCAAAATAAACAGACATCTCCTTGGGGTCACCTAAGATTTGGGGTCGAGTCGTCGTCCGAAACACCTTGAATCTCACCGGTTTCCTTAGTCCTCCAACCGGCAGTTTCTATCCTTCAAACATAAGACCCATTTGGGGTCAAAACTCCATCAAATTACTACAACTCACTATACGAGTCGCCTTGATGTCCATAAAATTTGGTTGTAAAACTCCAAAGTTTCGAGGTCCTAAGAGGTCAGAAACGTTTCCTACCTCAGGTTGTGACGGTTTTCATTGACTTGGGGAGATCGGTTGCTCGGAGCTCTTCGGTGGGTCAAACGACTCGCTTCTACTTCATGGATGTCGGTAAGAGGTCAAGCTAGGGGTGGGTGGTCGACTGGAGTCCAGCCGGTGGCCGGAGGTGGTCGTCGACGGCAGTAAATTGAAGGGATAGAACCGGTCGACAAGTAGCAGAAAGAAGAAGAAGATGATGGTGCTCTCGGTGAAGATGAAGAGTGACTGGCCAAATGAGGGGTGAGAGAGAGAGAGAGAAGTGTATATACAAGTCTCAAGGTTAAAGGGTTGAATAGTAGTTGTGAAAATGTGGATATGACCACTCATTGGGTAATCTAGTGACATATGTCCCAAGTGTCAATCAAGATTCATCAATGGCCAAGATCTCTCTCCATTTTTGGCAGCCATGGGGGTATATTAAAGAACAAAATACCCTCATCCAATTATATAAGCAACGCTAAATCTTGAGGGGCAAAATGGTAATTTTACCTCCAACGTCCGGAACGTCGTTTTCCTCATTCCAATATTCTTCGATAAGGCGATGGCCAATCCAAACCTGACGTTGGAATTCTTGATTCTCCATTTTCAATTTTCAAGACTCGTTTCTGATCGTTTTCTCTATTAGACGTGGTTCCAGCCTATCCCGAACCAACGGGTGGCTTTTGCAGATGTTACGCGTATCAACCCTGCGATTCATATTACATTTAGGACTCGTCAATTCATGGCGACTTTGGTTGTCATGTAATTGTGAGGGTCTATCACTAGTTCCGATCGTCTCGATCGTCACTGTTTGATTTATGAAAATTTTGCAAATTATACATTGGTTAAGTGGCATCACCCACTCTCCAATCGTATAACGCTAGCAATGCATTCCTTAATCTTTCTTAGATCGGCCTTTTGCGGTTCTAAATGTCCCCTCGACAATCTTTATGGTCAAAGCGCCATTCCTTATTCGAGTTCCCTAGGTTCACGTACCTTGTCTCGCGTTAGCCTTTCCCTTTTGGTCAGTCAACTCAAATTGATCAGATTCGAGCGGGATATGACTAAATTACATCGCTAAATATACCTCTCATTAATGAGTCTGAAAATGATTGAGAAATCAGAATGTCACAAGTCCTCAGCCATTGGAGCTCTGGAGCTCGAAGCTCCGCTTCTCAGCCTTCCAAGTCGATCACTCATACTTGTCCAACTTAACTCACCTAAGTCACCATAATTCCATCACGGAATTAGAAATCTAATTCACTTACTCATATCTCATTACTTCTACGCTGCTCAACAAAGTAGTGATCATATAACAACAACCAATTAGTCAGGCAATCTCATGAGCACATCAATCAGGGATACAAATCTATACCTCAAGTCTAGACTCATCTGCAACTTGGCACAATCAGAGGTATAACTCACTCATTCAATCCACATCCACAACATCATGCTCAGTGCAGGGCTCGACCCCTCATAGGTCCACAACAACCATGCCATGTCAAGATGTCAATCACATGACAACAACCATGCCATATCATGATGCCAATCACATACGCCAATCATATGCCATGCATTCATTCTCGACTCTCTAACGACTCCCCTTAGGGTCTCACTACCCCAATCATCCCAAATTCCTTTACTCCTTATTACTCCAATCCTCAATCGACTGTACTCTTGGTAACCTGCTCTTAACCTGCTCTGATACCACTTCAAATAGGGATGTAACGCCCCGCGTCCCCTTGGAGTCCATTACATCCGCCTCAAGCCAAACATATACCTAGGAACATCACATAGCCTAGTATGATATGAAATGCACAAACGAAAGCGAGCAAGTACGTACAAAGAAATAAAAAGAAAAGGGGAGTTTTGAAAAAATTCAAAAGCACACCATTTATACATAGCATAAATATTCATTACAAACAGTGGAAGGGAAAAGATAAAAATGTAAAGCCGCACACTCTAGGTAGAAAAGGAACTAAGGCTTAGGGTTCAAAAGCTTCTACTAAACCTTACCTAAAAACTAACACCAAAATTGTTCCTTCTTGATCACTGAACCCCCTTTATTCAGACTTCTCAATAGAACAGCTTGAATCATCTCTTCCATCGACCCTCTCAGCATTTGGATCAAATTCCCAAAAAGTGGATGGTATATCTCTTCCTTCGTCCCTCTCAACATTCATTCCATCTCTTCCATCTCTTCCATCGTCCCTCTCAACATTTAGATGGTACATCCTCTGAAGGCTCTTTGGTGTCTTCCTCGACTTCCTCTTCTTCTTCTTCTTCAATGGCCTCGATAGCATCAGTAGAAATCTCAACATAACTCATATACTTCGCAAAGGACAAAGGAGACTTAGGCACTTCAGGTATGTTTCTTGAACCTCTTACAGATGCTAGATTGTCCACTTCAATGACCGGTCAGGACGGATGGCACCAAGTTAGAATCACCTCCCACGGAACATCCTTTGGTATCAGGGGTCCCATCAAGCTGTTGTCTCCCACCTGACGAAACTAGGCTTCAAAGCGATGGGGTTGTAGTTCCAGCTTCCCTTCGTCAACCCAAACTGTCGTGTGCTTCCTGATATAGGTGATACCATTCCGGTATGGAAACTCATCAAAATTGATGATCATCTCCTTTGGATCACCCAGGCGAATTGGCAGCATGGCTAGGGTTTAGGGTCTAAAAAGTTTGTCCCACTAAGGGATGAGATTGACATATCAGAAAGTGAAACACAACATAAACTAAATCACTCGTCTCACCAAACAAAACCAAATGCAAATAATATAGGGAATTCAACAAGCGATGGCATATGGCATATCAAATCATTAATCTAAACCAAACATACTGCCTTTCTGTGATAGACCATTTAATAATATTGCCAGGCCCACGGCCGCGATGTATTGCCAAGGCTCCAAGCCGCGATGTCATCACTAATCATCGCCAGGGGCCACGGCCGCAATGTCATCATCAGTCATCGCCAGGGACCACGCCCGCAATGTCATCACCAAGGCCCACGACCAATTCAATATCAGGGCATCTCAGCCAATTCAATTTCGCATTATTAATCACCATGCTTTTGTCACACAATCACACTATACAAGACAACTATCCAGTAAGGATTTTGAAACCACTTACAGTGATTAATCCTTAAAAATTCACACCAAACGAGCCTTCTCGATCGACAAGATCACAACCAAACGAGAACCACGTGCTGTCCTAGGAAGTTCATCAATTTAGAGTCAAATTTCACTCAATTTTAGATTAGAAACAATCTAATATCACTTTCGTTAAACCATTCACTCGATCACAAAAAAAATGGCAACTCGGGATGCCTTATCAATTGGTCGAACACACGATAGCACCTCCATTAATCCTCCATATACTCGGTTCACGCTACAATTTAAAAGGGCAAAATATATATCTCAAAGTTCCATGTACCAGTTAGCCCTTAAATCACCTTTCAACATCAATCCACTTCTCACAATTCCCATTGACACCTGCTATCATCTCATACAAATCATTATAAGTCAATTGAAGCCTAAATATTCCTCATTCAACCCTTAAACAGAACCGGCCAGCATGTATACATCCTCAAAACAGAACCGATTTTGGGTTCTAACCGCTCAATCGAACCAGACTTCAATCTCTAGCCTAACTCTTTGAACAAAAAACATTCCAAGATCTTTATTTACTTGATTAGAAAGCTCACCAAGTGATTTGGAGTTGGTTGACACCCCAAAGACGTCGAAACAGCCCGATCTCCTCTTAGTCAGAATCTGTCCAGATTTTACTGTTAATGTTCAGCCTTGAAAATCGAAGTTAACACCATCTATTTGTAGCCACAGACCATCCAAACATAATACTAGGTGTTATGAAGCTCTCCTAAAAAATTTGAGGTCATTCAGAATTTCTAAGAGGGTATATGGTGGCCTTATCCCAGCTCGCGCAAATTTCGTCCAGTTTTAGTCTTGGACTCATGTAACATTCTGATTTCCAGACAATTTCAGACTCATTAATGAGAAGTAAATCTAGAGATGCATTTCAATCGTATCTCGCTCGAATCTGATCAATTCAAGTAGGCTAACCAAAAGGGAAAGGCTAATGTGAGACAAAGTACGTGGACCTAGGAAATTCAGATAGGAAATAACGCTTTGACCATAAAGATTGTCGACGAGATATTTAGAACTATAAAAAGGTCGATCTAAGAACGATTAAGGAATGTATTTGCTAGCGTTATACGATTGGAGCGCGGGTGATGCCGCTTAACCAATGGATAATTTGCAAAATTTTCCTAAATCCGACAGTGACGATCGAGACCAAAAGGACTAGTGATAGACCTTTGCAATTACATGACAACCAAAGTCCCCACGAGTTGACGAGCCCTGAAAGTGATATGAATCATAGGGTCAATACGCGTAACGTCTGCAAAAGTCGCCCATCGGTTTAGGATAGGCTGGAACCACGTCTGATAGAGAAAACAATCACAAACGAGTTCTGAAAATTAAAAATGGAGAATCAAGAATTTCAAAGATATATTTGGATTAGCTGTCGCCCTATTGAAGAATATTGGAACCAGAAAAATGACGTTTTGGACGTCGGGGGTAAAATTACCATTTTGCCTCTCAAGCTTAAGCCTTGACCATGCGAATAAGGAAGGGCATTTCAATCTCCATATACTCCCCAAGGCTGCCGAAAAAGTGAAGGAATGGTGGCCATTGGATCAATCTTGAATTAAACTTGGACATGTGTCAAAGGATGGACTAAAGAGTGGTCATGTCCACTATTGACCACCTACCATTCAACCCCTTTACTTGAGCCTTGTATATAGACTCTTTTCTCTCTCTTTATCCTCTCTTGACCGGCCATACACCCCCCCACAAATCCATGACCACAGCTTCTTCATCTTTCTTCTTCTTTGCCACCGCTGACGACAACTTCTGACCCTCCTGTTCGCCACCATCGACGAGCCTCTCCGGCGACCATCAGCCGGCGCACCGACCACCTGAGTCTAGCCCCACCTCTTGCCGACCTCTTAGAAGTGAAAGCACGTCGATTGGACCACCAAGGAGCTCCGACCAAGTTTTTTCCCGAAAACCGACGGAATTGGACTCAATCCGAGGTAGGTCAAGTTTCTGACCCCTTAATGAGATCGAAATGTTGGAGTCTCGAGATCAAATTTTATTGAGATCTAGGGGACTTGTATATCAATCTGTGGTAAAAATTTGAGCTTGATTTGATGCAGTTTTGACCCCAAATGGGTCTTGTGAACCTTGGACAGAAACTGTCGGTTTATTGACTTGGAGGATCCAACGACTCTTGACGAGATTCTGACGTCGACTCGACCACAAACTCTCGGTGAAACCCTTAGATAGACATGTTAAGAGGTAGGATAGTGATTAAATGATAGATTTGGTGGAGATTTAGGGCTAGTTGTGCTCGATTTACACAGAACTGAAAATAGTCGGTTCGATTCTGTGCAAGACTAAATCTTTGGGGGCTAATGGCTATTGGTTTTGAGCCTCAAATTGGTGATTTAGATATGCTAAGATGATGAGGATTGTGTTATGGGGTTTGTGGTTCGTGGATTAGTAAATTAGACAAAGGAAATTAACGAATTGATTGGAAATTCTAGTTTGCGCGGTGAGATTGGTCTTGGACCATTGGGGGCTGAATCTTTGACGACTCAAGAAGAGAATTTTGTGGCATCAAACTCAAGGTAAGGGAATTCCTAACCTTAGGATAGGAAGATTGGACTCGATTGGGCGAGTCGGGTGGAATTGAGATGGTATTTTGGGAGGCTTGGCATGAATGGTCCTTGTGAATGCTATGAGAGTATAGATGGCCCTAATGTTTGTTTATACTTGTCTCTTGAGTAATTGGTTACATGTTAATGTGTATTGAATCGTCTTGCATCCCATGCATGCACTGTTTATGCATGAACTACACTGGGCTTTGTGTGCATGATTTGTGATTGTGGCGTGGCAGAGATGAGGCGAGACCCTGATGCGTATGAGACACGGGGTGAGGTGGTTGATACCCTGAGGCACTAAGGCGCGGGGTAGAGGTTAGGTGGCGCCTTGATGCGATCTAATCACGAGATTGAGATGGCCACGGTCCTGATGTGTTTACGCGGGACGGAGATATGAGGTGTACACTGGCCTGGAGTATCATTAAAACCTGATGCGTTTACGCGTGTTGTCAATGACGGTTCGATGCATTTACACTGATCGAGTCTGATGCGATCTAATCACGGGCATGAGAATGAGGCAAGCGGGAGATGGTGGATGTGATGAAGTGGTAGGACAGGTGTGCGTAATCATCTGAGTGTGCATAATGTCATAGTTGTATGCCTATCATTTGTGTATTGTCATCTTTAATTATACTTGCCTGTTCGTCTGTGAGTTTGAATTATTGGGGTCTATGACTGCCTGAGTGGATGATCGGCCTAAGTTAGGGTTAGGACCCACCTTACTGAGATGTGAATGTCACCCCATTGGGGACCCTTTCTTTTTACAGATCGTAGACCTTGACAATGTGGCCTATTCATTTTAGAGACCCGAAGGAGATGTCCACTTATTTTGACGAGTTCCCTAACGGGCGGGGAACTATCTATGTAAGGAAATATACTAATGTCTAGGTGGACGAGGGTAGTACGAGCTGGAAGCCTCATCGGTATGAGGCTTGGTTTAGGAAAGTCCGGGGTGTGTCTATTGGGCTGCTGAAGCCCCATGAGGTGCCCTAGGGAGTCGTCCCTAGTTGGTGTCACCCCACTCGGGACTTAGACTAGGTTGAAGGGTTAGTTGCCGATTCTAGGATTGGACCGGAGAGGACCCCGACCATGGAGGACTCGGAGGACGAGGTCATTGTGCTGGAGGCAATTGAGGAGGATCTCGCGGAGCCATCTACCGAGGCGATCATGGAGGATACTATCGAGGTTCGCTCAGAGACCTTCTCAGAGTATGAGCCGATGGAGGATGCCGAAGACACCGGGACTCCAGCAGTTCTTCTTAGGAGTTTCCAGTTTGTCAGTTTGATCCTTTGGTGGCGACCCTGACCCCGTCACTTTTGAATGTTGATGATGACTTTTGTGTACTTATCCGGTCACCCCTCTTGTTAGCGGATTTACTAGCTATATGCCTATATGAGCAGTTGGATATTTGTATGACAATATTTACACTATCCAGGTTCCACTTATATTTTGTACGAAGTTATTTCATTAGTGCTTCTATGTGCTTGATATATATATTATGTCTCTCGACTTATTTGTAGATCTTGGGACCACGAGAGATGTTTCGTTTACTTGTAGGGAGTCGCGTGCTCGTGCCCGAGGCGCGGGGCATGACATCCCCATTTGCTTGGTGTCAGAGCAAGGTCAAGTAGATCCAAAGTTGATTGAAGACTGGAGTAATAAGGACGATTAAGTTGGGACTTGGACGGATAGCGAAACCTTAGGAGACTAGTTAAAATAAGGTATAGGGAGCATGGTATGTGACCTGGTACTTAGGGTTGGTGTTTGATCTTGGCAAGGTTGTGGTATGGCATGATGATTAAGTTCTCAACTTGGTGTTGGAAGTCATTTATGGACTTTGGTCTGTTGAATGAATGGGTGTGCTTGGTTTTAGTGAGCCGTTAGAGTAAACGGGACTGAGAAATGGCCATGAGTTATTTGTTGAAATGTTTCGAGAGTTTGTTGTATGGGGTACTGCTGTGTTGTGATTGTTTCTGTTGAGGATTAGTTAGTAGCTTCGGATGTGGATGAATGAGTGAGTTACTAACTCCTTGCTGAACTTGTGGTGGACCAGGTTCAGTAGAAAGAGATAAGGATGAGCTACCCGTCTAGAAGATCTAGAAGATCCAAAGGCGGAGCCTCTAGCTCGAGACCACCTGTAGCTGAGGACCCATGAATGGATGGCGTGCTGAGGGCGTAAGAGAGAATTGGTGACTTGATTGATAGGCAAACCCAAGATCGGGACGCTACCATCGCCCAGGCAGTAGGAGCTGCCATAGCTACCGTCAACGCCAACAACAGTAACAACGGTAGCAATGGAAACCAGAATGAACATGACTAGGGCAATGAAGCTATGAATGCCCAAGAGGAAATCGTCGTGGCCAGACAGATGGGCCAATTAGTGGAGCAGTTCATAAAGTTGAAGCCGACACAGTTCGATGGGATTGGAGATCCTGAGCTAGCACCAAGATGGACTGAGAAGTTAGAGGAAGCTTTTGGTGTTCTAAGGTGTACGGATGAAGAGAAGGTGCTGCTAGCAGTGTACCAGCTAAAGGGTACAGCGAACGATTGGTGGGCTATCACCAAGAATGGAGTTTTCCCTGAAGGGACAGCCATGAACTGGGATGCCTTTATGACGGCGTTCAA
This sequence comes from Rhodomyrtus tomentosa, assembly GCA_028455895.1. Taxonomy (NCBI): domain Eukaryota; kingdom Viridiplantae; phylum Streptophyta; class Magnoliopsida; order Myrtales; family Myrtaceae; genus Rhodomyrtus; species Rhodomyrtus tomentosa. The sequence goes on from JAPCWY010000008.1 coordinate 16,524,466, forward strand.
CAACAAGTATTTCTCGGAGACGGCCATGGAAGAAAGCAGGTGGAATTTCTATAGCTACGACAGAACCAGCTGACGATAGATCAGTATGAGGTCAAGTCCTCAAGAGAAAGCAAGGAGATTTAGGGACGATTTGAGGCCCGAGCTCCATAGCCAGATGATTGCCCTAAATTTGAGGAATTATAAGGAGATATACGAACAGGGCCAGATAATTGAAAGGGACTTGAAAGAGAGGAACATCGCAACTGGATCATGGTTTACACCATTCAGAGATAATTGCCAGATGGGCAAGAGGCCGATGGCAGGCAACAGGCGTTTTGTGCTTCTAGTAAGGAAAAATATTGTGAAGCCGCCAAATCTCACAACTAGAGCTGCCGTCTTTGTGGCAGGAGGCATGGAAATGGGGCGTGCCCTGTAAGGACAAGAGCTTGCTTTAAGTGTGGTCAGCTGGGCCACCGATGAGGACGTGCCCGAATCAAGCTCTGATAAATCGACCGCAAGGGCAGAGACTACAGGCTGGACCATTGACGACTACTCCCCAAAATCAAGCAGAATCGACCACCGACATAGGAAAGGGTGTATGCAGTAGCTCGTAGAGAGGCGGAGGAAGCGCCAGGCGTGATCACAAGTACGGTTTACTTGTGTGACCAAGCAACATATGCATTGTTTGACCTTGGTGCCACGCATTTATTTGTGTCTGCACAATTTGCTGACTTGGTGGGTATAAAATTGAAATCGTTGGATATAATTCTGCATGTTGCCACTCCGTTAAAGGATAGTAAAGGATAATATATTGCTTTCATTGGGTTGTACGGGTTGTGAAATTGTGATTGGAGAGAGTAAGGAGAGTATTGACCAAGCTGTATTGCCCATGTACGATTTCGACGTAATCATAAGAATGGATTGGTTGGGTAAATAGGGGGCAATAGTGGATTGTGGCAGTAGGATAATCTAGTTTTATCCGAGAGGCCACCTTAGCTTTGAATTAGTGAGAAGTCGAGGAGAAGTTCCGATTCCCTTAGTCTCGTCCCTCGAAGGGACAAAGTTGATGTCTGAAGGGTGTCAGGCATACTTAATAGCGGTAATAGTCACGGTTGCCAAAAAGCCAAAATTAGAGAGTATCCCGGTAGTGGGTGAATTTCCTGACGTGTTTCCCCAAGAGTTGCCAGGATTACTACCCGAACGGGAAATAGAATTTGTAATCGAGTTAGCCCCTCGGATAGAATCGATTTCGAATACACCTTATAGGATGTCCCTGTCGGAACAGAAAGAGTTAAAGGTACAGATGCAGGAACTGCTGGACAAGGGATTTATCCGACCGAGTGCTTCACCGTGGGGAGCACCGGTGCTATTCGTAAGAAAGAAGGATGGGTCTTTGCGTCTATGCATCGACTATTAGCAGCTGAACCAGGTGACAGTGAAGAACAAATACCCACTGTCAAGAATTGACGATCTGTTTGATCAGTTACAAGAAGCGGCGGTATTTTCGAAGATTGACCTAAGAACAGGGTATCACCAGGTGAGGATCAAGAAGGAAGACATACCTAAGACTGCCTTTAGGACAAGGTACGGTCATTATGAGTTTACGGTGATGCCGTTTGGTTTGACCAACGCTCTAGCTGCTTTTATGGACCTGATGCATCGAGTATTTACGGAATTTTTGGACAGATTCGCCATAGTCTTTATTGACGACATCTTGATTTACTCGAGGAGTGATGCAGAACATGAGGAGCACTTGAGGATTATTCTACAGAGTTTGAGGGAGCACTCGCTCTATGCGAAGTTGAGTAAATGCGAATTTTGGCTAAACAAAGTAGCATTTCCTGATCATGTGGTATCTGGAGAAGGGATTGCAGTAGATCCTACAAAGATCGAAGCGGTAACAAATTGGCCTAGGCCTACTACAATCACTAAGGTCAGAAGTTTCTAGGGATTGACAAGGTATTACAGACGTTTTGTGGAGAAATTCTCATCCATAGCCATCCCATTGATGCGGTTGACGAAGAAGGAAACAAGGTTTGAATGGACTGACAAATGTGAGAGAAGTTTCCAAGAGCTTAAGTATAGATTGACAACCACACCAGTGCTGACAATTCTATTAGGACCGGGAGGTTACGAGATATACAGCGATGCCTTGCTGAAAGGATTGGGCTGTGTATTGATGCAGCAAGGAAGAGTAGTGGCCTACGCATCCAGACAGTTGAGGCCACATGAAATGAACTACCCAACTCATGACCTAGAGTTAGCGGTGATTATATTTGCTTTGAAGATTTGGAGACATTACCTATGTGGCGAAAAGTTTCAGATTTACACCAACCACCAGAGCTTAAAGTACCTATTTTCCCGGAAAGAGCTGAATATGAAGCAGCGTAGGTCGATGGAGCTGCTCAAGGACTATGATTGTGATATATTATATCACCCTGGGAAAGCAAATAGAATAGCAGATGCACTGAGTCGGAAGACAATTATCGCATGTCTGCTGGTGAGAAGTTGGTCGATGATAGAAGACTTGAGAGATTCTGAATTCAGACTGGAAGTTTGCCAGTTGTCCAATCTGATAGCTACATTAAGGGTAGAACCTGAGGTCCAAGAAGGGATAAAGACCTTACAGTCTACGGACCCGGGGATTCAGAAAATTTTAGAGATGGACGCGACAAAGAGAAAACCAGAATTTCAAGTGTCAGAGGACGGAATCCTGAAATTCCGAGGACGATTGTGTGTACCAAAGGACGAAAGACTCAGGGAAATGATCTTACCAGAGGCTCACAGGAGCAATTATAGCATCCACCCTGGAAGTACGAAAATATATCAGAACTTGCGACAACACTATTAGTGGAACAAGATGAAGGTGGACGTAGCAAAGTATGTGGTTAAGTATTTGACATGCCAGCAAGTGAAAGCGCAGGACTGTAAGCCTGGAGAACTATTATAGCCACTGGAGATACCCGAATGGAAGTGGGAGCATGTGACTATGGATTTTGTGATGGGACTTCCAAGGAGCCAGAGAGGTCACGACTCTATATGGGTAAATGTGGACAGATTGACCAAGTTCGTACATTTCATCCCGGTGCGAAAGGACTTCGCTATGGATTGGTATGTAGAGTTGTACATGAGACAAGTCGTGAGGTTACATGGAGTGCTGGTGACGGTTACGTTTGATGGAGATCCCAAATTCACGGCAAACTTTTGGAAGAGTCTGCAAGATGCTATGGGAACCCAACTACAGTTTAGCACAGCGTATCACCCATAGATGGACGGACAGTCGGAAAGGACGATACAGACGCTTCAACACATGTTGCGTGCATGCATCATTGATTTTAAAGGTGGGTGGGAAGATCAGCTACATTTGGTAGAGTTTGCTTATAATAATAGCTACCGGCAGAGTATCCAGATGGCACCATTCGAAACACTCTATGGTAGGGCCTGCAGAACCCCGATTTGCTGGGATGAGGTTGGAGAAAGGAGTACACAGGCCTAGAAATGGCAAAGCAATCGGCAGAAGCAATGAAAATAATCCGGGATAGACTAAGGACAGCACAGAGCCGTCAGAAAAGCTATGCAGATAAGCAGCGTGAACCCTTGGAGTTTCAAGTGGGCGATCACGTCTTCCTCAAGGTGTCACTGATGAGCGGACTATCGTTATTTGAAAAGAAGGGAAAGCTGAGCCCAAGTTATGTAGGCTCATTCCAGATACTAGAGCGGATTGAAACCTTGGCCTACAGGCTTGCCTTGCCGCCTAATCTATCCCAGGTGTATAATGTTTTCCACGTGTCGATGCTGCGAAAGTATGAACCGGATCTGACACATTTGCTAGACTACGAGACTATAGAAGTGGACGAACAGGTGTCTTACGTGGAGAGGCCGATAAGGATCGAGGACCAGAAGGAGCAAATCCTCAGGAATAAAAAGATTCCACTGGTCAAAGTAGTGTGGGAGCACCATGGAATGGAAGGTGCCATGTGGGAAAACGAAGAGATAATGAGGCGACAACACCCCCATTTATTTGAGTAATTAAGTTTGATGTAAATTTCAGGGATGAAATTTGTGTAGGGGGAAGAGTTGTGACATTCTGATTTCAAGTCAATTTCACACTCATTAATGAGAAGTGAATCTAGAGATGTATTTCAATTGTATCTCGCTCCAATCTGATCAATTCGAGTAGGCTGACCAAAATGGAAAGGCTAACGCGAGACAAAGTACATGGACCTAGGAAACTAGGATAGGAAATGTAAGGATTGTCGAGAGGACATTTAGAACCAAAAAAAGGCCGATCTAAGAATGATTAAGGAATGTATTTGCTAGCGTTATACGATTGGAGCGCAAGTGATGCCGCTTAACCAATGTATAATTTGCAAAATTTTTCTAAATCCAACAGTGACGATCGAGACCAAAGGGACTAGTGATAGTCACTCGTAATTACATGACAACCAAAGTTGCCATGAGTTGACGAGCCTTAAATGTGATATGAATCACAGGGTCGATACGCGTAACGTCTGCAAAAGCCGCTCGTCGGTTCCAGATATGCTGGAACCACGTCTGATAAAGAAAACAATCAGAAAGGAATCTTGAAAATTGAAAATGAAGAATCAAGAATTCCAACGTTATATTCGGATTGGCTATCGCCCTATTGAAGAATATTGGAACAAGAAAAATGACGTTCCGAACATCGAAGGTAAAATTATCATTTTGCCCCTCAAGCTTAAACCTTGCCCATGCAAATATGGAAGGGTATTTTGGTCTCCAAACACTCCCCAAGGCTGTCGAAAAAGTGAAGGAATGGTGGCCATTGGATCAAGCTTGAATGACACTTAGACATGTGTCAGAGGATGGACTAAAGAGTGGTCATGTCCACTATTGGCCACCTACTATTCAAACCCTTTACTTGAGCCTTGTATATAGACTCTTTTCTCTCTCTCTCTTCTCTCTTGACCGGCCATACACCACCCACAAACCCCATCTACAGCTTATTCATCTTTCTTCCTCTCTGCCGCTAGTGACAGCTTTTGAGCCCTCTTGTTTGCCGCCACCGACAAGCCCCTCCGGCGACCATCAACTGGCGCGCCGGCCACCTGAGGCTAGCTCCACCACTTACTGACCTCCCTGAAGTGGAAGCACGTCGATTGGACCACCGAGGAGCTCTGGCCAAGCTTTTTCTCGAAAGTCGACGGAATCAGACTCAATTCGAGGTAGGACGAGTTTCTGACCCCTTAGGAGATCGAAATGTTGGAATCTTGAGACTAAATTTTAGGAGATCTAGGGGACTTGTATATCAATATGTGGTAAAAAGTTGAGCTTGATTTGATGAACCCCAAATGGGTCTTGTGAACCTTGGACAGAAACTGTCGGTTTATTGACTTGGAGGATCCGGCGACTCTTGACGGGATTTTGGTGACGACTCGACCTCAAACTCTCGGTAAGACCCTTAGACCCTTAGATAGACATGTTAAGAGGTAGGGTATGGTTTAAATGATGGATTTGGTGGAGATTTAGGGCTGGTTGTGCTCGGTTTGCGCAGAATTGAAAATAACCGATTCGGTTCTGTGCAAGACCGAATCCGTAGGGGCTGATGGCTATTGGTTTTGAGCCTCAAATTGGTGATTTGGATATGCTAAGATGATGAGGATTGTTTTATGGCGGTTTGTGGTTCGTGGATTAGTAATTGGACAAAGAAAATTGACGAATTGATTGGAAATTCTAGGTTGCGCGGTGAGATTGGTCTTGGACCATTGGGGGCCGAATCTTTGAGGGCTCAAGAAGAGAATTTTGTGGCATCAAACTCAAGGTAAGGGAATTCCTAACCTTAGGATAGGAAGATTGGACTCGATTGGGCGAGTTGGGTGGGATTGAGATGGTATTTTGGGAAGCTTGGCATGAATGGTCCTTGTGAATGCTATGAGAGTATAGATGGCCCTAATGTTTGCTTATACTTGTCTCTTGAGTAATTGGTTACATGTGAATGTGTATTGAATCGTCTTGCATGCCATGGATCCATTGTTTATGCATGAACTTTACTTGGCTTTGTGTGCATGATTTGTGATTGGGGAGTGGCGGACACACGGTGAGACCCTGATGCATATGAGACGCGAGGTGAGGTGGTTCATACCCTGAGGCGCAGAGGTGCGGGGTATTGGTTGGGTGGCGCCCTGATGCGATCTAATCACGGGGTTGAGATGGCCACAGTCCTGATGCTTTTACGCGGGACGGAGATATGAGGCGTACACTGGCCTGGAGTATCATTGAAACCTGATGCGTTTACGCAGGTTGTTAATGACTGTCTGATGCGTTTACGCGGACTGAGCCTGATTCGATCTAATCGCGGGCATGAGAATGAGGTAGGTGGGAGATGGTGGATGTGATGAAGTGGCAGGACAGGTGTGCGTAATCATCTGAGTGTGCATAATGTCGTAGCTGCATGTCATCCGTGTATTTTCATCTTTAATTTTACTTGCCTGTTCGTTTGTGAGTTTGAATTATCGGGGTCTGTGACTACTTGAGTGGACGGTCGGCCTAACCTAAGGTTAGGACCCACCTTTCTAAGATGTGAATCTCACCTCATTGGGAACCCCTTCTTTTTATAGATCCTAGGCCTTGACGTTGTGGCATATTCGTGTTGGAGACCCCAAGGAGATGTCCACTTATTTTGATGAGTTCCCTGACGGGCAGGGAACAATCTATTTAAGGAAATGTACTGTTGTCTGGGTGGACGAGGGTAGTATGAGCTAGAAGCCTCATCAGTATGAGGCCTAGTTTAGAGAAGTCTAGGGTGTGTCGACTGGGCTGCTGAAGCCCCAAAAGGTGCCTTGGGGAGTCGTCCCTAGTTGGTATCACCCCATTTGGGACTTAGACCAGGCTGAGGGGTCGGTTGCCAGTTCTAGGATTGGACCGGAGAAGACCTCGACCTTGGAGGACACGGAGGACGAGGTCATTGTGTTGGAGGCGACTGAGGAGCATCTCGCGGAGCCATCTGCCGAGGCGACCATGGAGGATACTATCGAGGTTCGCTTAGAGACCTTCTTAAAGTATGAGCCGACGGAGGATGCCGAGGACACCGGAGACTCCAGCAGTTCTTCTTAGGAGCTCCCAGTTTGTCAGATTGATCCTTTGGTGGCGACCCTAATCCCGTCTCTGTTGGATGTTGATGATGATTCTTTTGTGTACTTAACCCGTCGCCCCTCGTGTTAGCGGATTTAGTAGCTGTGTATCTGTATGAATAGTTAGATATTTGTATATAGTATTTGTGCTATCCAGGTCCCACTTATATTTTGTATGGAGGAGTTATTTCATTAGTGCTTTCGCGTGCTTGATATATATACTATGTCTCTCGACTTATTTGTGGATCTTGGGACCAGGAGAGATGTTTCGTTTGCTTGCAGGGAGTCGCGTGCTCGTGCCCGAGGCATGTGGCGTGACATCCCTATTTGCTTGGTATCAGAGCAAGGTTAGCTCGATTCAAAGTTGATTGATAACTGGAGTAATAAGGAGTATTAAGTTGGGACTTGGACGGATAACGACACCTTAGGAGACTGGTTAAGATAAGGCATGGGGTGCATGGTATGTGACCTGGTACTTAGGGTTGGTGTTTGCTCTTGGCAGGGTTGTGGTAAGGCATGAGGATTGAGTTCCCTGCTTGGTGTTGGAAGTCATTTTTGGACTTTGGTCTGTTGAATGAATGAGTATGGTTGGTTTTAGTGAGCCATTGGATTAAACGAGACTGAGAAATGGCCATGGGTTATATGTTGAAATGTTTCTGGAGTTTGTTGTATGGGGTACTGCTGTGTTGTGATTGTTTCTATTGAGGATTAGTTAGTAGCTCCAAATGTGGATGAATGAATGAGTTACTAACTCCTTGCTAAACTTGCGATGGACTAGGTTCAGTAGAAAGAGATAAGGTTGAGCAACCGTCTAGAAGATCTGGAAGATCCAGAGGCGGAGCCTTTAGCTCGAGACCGCCTACAACTGAGGACCCAAGAATGGATGGAGTGCTGAGGGTGCTAGAAAGAATTGTTGACTTGATTGATAGGCAGACCCAAGATCGGGACGCTGCCATCGCCCAGGCTGTAGAAGCTGCCATAGTTGCCGTCAACACCAACAATGACAACAACGGTAGCAATGGAAACTATAATGAACATGACTAGGGCAATGAAGCTGTGAATGCCTAAGAGGAAATCATTATGGCCAGACAGATGGGCCAAATAGTAGAGCAGTTCATAAAGCTGAAGCCGACATAGTTCGATGGGACTGGAGATCCTGAGCTAGCACCTAGATGGATTGAGAAGTTAGAGAAAGCTTTTGGTGTGCTGAGGTGTACGGACGAAGATAAGGTGCTACTAGCCATGTACCAGCTGGAGTGTTCAGCGAATGATTGGTGGGCAGCTACTAAGAATGGAGTTTTCCCTGAAGGGACACCCATGAACTGGGATGCCTTTAAGACGATGTTCAATGACAAGTATTTCTCAGAGATGGCTAGGGAAAAAAAGAAGGTGGAATTTCCACAGCTACGGCAGAACCAGCAGACAATAGATAGTATAAGGTCGAGTTCTCTAGACTATCGAGGTACGCACCACGATTTGTAGAGGATCCTCAAGAGAAAGCAAGGAGGTTTAGGGATGGTTTGAGGCTCGAGCTTCGTAGCCAAATGATTGCCCTAAATCTAAGGACTTATAAGGAGATATACGAACGGGGCCAGATGATTGAAAGGGACTTGAAAGAGAGGAACACCGCAACTGGATCGCAGTTTACACCATTCAGAGATAACCGCCTAATGGGCAAGAGACCTATGGCAGGCAACAGGCTTTTTTTGCCTCTAGTAAGGAAAAATATTGTGAAGCCACTAAATCCCACTAACCGGAGCTGCCGTCTTTGTGGCAGGAGGCATGGAAATGGGGCATGCCCGGTAAGGACAGGAGCTTACTTTGTGTGTGGTTAGCTGGGCCACCAAATGAAGACGTGCCCGAATCAAATTTCGACAAATCGACCGTATGGGCAGAGACTGCAGGCTGGACCATCGACGACTACTCCCCAAATCGAGCTGAATCGACCACCGACATAGGAAAGGGTGTATGCAGTAGCCTGTAGAGAGGCGGAGGAAGCGCCAGGCATGGTCACAAGTACGGTTTACTTGTGCGACCAAGCTGCATATGCATTGTTTGACCCAGGTGCCACGCATTCGTTTGTGTCTGCACAATTTGTTGACATGGTGGGTATAAAATTGAAACCGTTGGATATAATTCTGCATGTTGCCATTTCGTTAAAGGATAATATATTGGTTTCATTCGGTTGTACGGGTTGTGAAATCGTGATTGGAGGGAGTAAGGAGAGTATTGACCTAGCTGTATTGCCCTTGTACGATTTCGACGTAATCATAGGAATGGATTGTTTGGGAAAACAGGGGGCAGTAGTGGATTGTAGTAATAGGATAATCTGCTTTTATCCGAGAGGTCACCTTAGCTTTAAATTGGTGGGAAGTCGAAGAGGAGTCCCGATTCCCTTAGTCTCATCCCTCGAAGCAACAAAGTTGATGTCTGAAGGGTATCAAGCATACTTAGTAGCGGTAATAGACATGACTGTCGAATAGCCAAAATTAAAGAGTATCCCGATAGTGTGTGAATTTCCTGACGTGTTTCCCCAAGAATTGCCAAGATTACCACTGGAACGGGAAATATAATTTGTAATCGAGTTAGCCCCCGGGACAAAACCGATTTTGAAGGCACCTTATAGGATGTCCTTGTCGGAACTAAAAGAGTTAAAGGTACAGATGCAGGAACTGTTGGACAAGGGATTTATTCGACCGAGTGCTTCACTGTGGGGAGCACCGATGCTATTCGTAAGGAAGAAGGATGGGTCTTTGTATCTATGCAACGACTATCGGCAGCTAAACCAGGTGATAGTGAAGAACAAATACCCACCACCGAGAATTGACGATATGTTTGATCAGTTGCAGGGAGCAGCGGTATTTTCTAAGATTGACTTGAGAACAGAGTATCACCAGTTGAGGATCAAGAAGGAAAACATATCTAAGACTACCTTTAGGACGAGGTACGGTCATTATGAGTTTACGATGATGCCATTTGGTTTGACGAACTTTCCAGCTGCTTTTATGGACCTAATGCATCAAGTATTTAAGGAATTTTGGACAGATTCGTCATAGTCTTTAATGACGACATCTTGATTTACTTGAGGAGTGATGCAGAACATGAGAAGCACCTGAGGATTGTTCTGCAGACTTTGAGGGTGCACTCGCTCTATGGGAAGTTGAGTAAATGCGAATTTTGGCTAAACAAAGTAGCATTTCTTGGTCATGTGGTATCTGGAGAAGGGATTGTAGTGGTCCTGCAAAGATTGAAGCAGTAACAAATTGACTGAGGTCAGAAGTTTCTTGGGATTGGCAGGGTATTACAGACTTTTTGTGGAGAAATTCTCATCCATAACCATCCTATTGACGCGATTGACGAAGAAGGAAACGAGGTTTGATTGGACTGACAAATGTTAGAGATGTTTCCAAGAGCTTAAGCATAGATTGACGACCGCACCAGTGCTGACAATTCCACCAGGGCCGGGAGGTTACGAGATATACAACGATGCCTCGCTGAAAGGATTGGGTTGTGTATTGATGCAGCACGGAAGAGTAGTGGCCTACACATCCAGACAGTTGAGGCCACATGAAATGAACTACCCAACTCATGACCTGGAGTTAGCGGCTATTATATTTGCGCTAAAGATTTGGAGACATTACCTATGTGGTGAAAAGTTTCAGATTTACACCGACCACCAGAGCTTAAAGTACCTGTTTTCCTATAAAGAGCTAAATATGAGGCAGCGTAGGTGGATGGAGCTGCTCAAGGACTATGATTGTGATATATTGTATCACCCTGGGAAAGCAAATAGAGTAGCAGATGCGCTGAGTCGAAAGTCAAGCATCGTATGTCTGCTGGTGAGAAGTTGGTCAATGATAGAAAACTTGATAGATTCTGAATTCAGACTGGAAGTCTGCCAGTTGTCTGGTCTGATAGCTACATTGGGGGTAGAACCTGAGGTCCAAGAAGGAATAAAGACCTTACAGTCTATGGACTAGGGGATTCAGAAAAATTTAGAGATGGACGCTGCAATGAGAAAACTAGAATTTCAAGTGTCAGAGGACGAAATCTTGAAGTTCCGAGGATGATTGTTTGTACCAAAGGACGAAGGACTTAGGGAAAGGATCTTATCAAAGGCTAACAGGAGCAATTATAGCATCCACCCTGGAAGTACGAAAATGCATCAGGACTTATGACAGCACTATTGGTGGAGGTGGACGTAGCAAAGTATGTGGCTATGTGTTCGACATGCCAGCAAGTGAAAGCGCAGCACTGTAAGCCTAGAGGACTATTACAGCCACTAGAGATACCTGAATGGAAGTAGGAGCATGTGACTATGGATTTTGTGATGGGACTCCCAAGGAGACAGAGAGGTCACGACTCTATATGGTAGTCGTGGACAGATTGACCAAGTCCGCACATTTCATCCCGATGCGAAAGGACTTCGCTATGGATAGGTATGCAAAGTTGTACATGAGACAAGTCGTGAGGTTACATGGAGTGTCGGTGACGATTACATCTGATCAAGGTCCCAAATTTTTGGTAACCTTTTGGAAGAGTTTGCAAGATGTTATGGGAACTCGACTACAGTTTAGCACAGTGTAGCACTCATAGACGGACAGACAGTCAGAAAGGACGACACAGATGCTTCAAGACATGCTGCGTATATGCGTCATTGATTTTAAAGGTGGGTGGGAAGATTAGCTACATTTGGTAGAGTTTGCTTATAATGATAGCTACCAGCAGAGTATCCAAATGGCACCATTCGAAGCACTCTATGGTAGGGCCTGCAGAACCCCGATTTGCTGGGATGAGTTTGGAGAAAGGAGTATCATAGGCCCAAAACTGGTAGAGTAATCAGTGGAAGTAGTGAAAATAATCCGGTATAGACTAAGGACATCATAGAGTCGTTAGAAGAGCTACATAAATAAGCGGCGTAAGCCCTTGGAGTTTCAAGTGGGCGATCATGTCTTCCTCATGGTGTCACCGATGAGAGGACTATCGCTATTTGGAAAGAAGAGGAAGCTGAGCGCATGGTATGTAGGCCCATTCGAGATACTGGAGCGGATTGGAACTTTGGCCTACAGGCTTGCCTTGCCGCCTAATCTATCCCAGGTGCATAATGTCTTCCATGTGTTAATGCTGCGAAAGTATGAACCAGATCCGACATATGTGCTAGACTACGAGACTATAGAAGTAGACGACCGGGTGTCTTACTTGTAGAGGTCGATAAGGATTGAGGGCCGGAAGGTGCAAATCCTCAGGAATAAGAAGATTCCACTGGTCAAAGCAGTGTGGGAGCACCATGGAAAGGAAGGTACCACGTGGAAAAACGAAGAGACGATGAGGCGACAACACCCCCATTTATTTGAGTAATTAAGTTTGATGCAAATTTCGGGGACAAAATTTTTGTAAGGGGGAAGAGTTGTGACATTCTGATTTCCAGTCAATTTCAGACTCATTAATGAGAAGTAAATATGGAGATGTATTTCAGTCGTATCTCGCTCGAATCTGATCAATTTGAGTAGGCTGACCAAAAGGAAAAGACTAACGCGAGACAAGGTACGTGGACCTAGAAAACTCGGATAGGAAATGGCGCTTTGACCATAAGGGTTGTCGAAAGGACATTTAGAACCATAAAAAGGCCGATGTAAGAACGATTAAGGAATGTATTTGCTAGCGTTATACGATTGGAGCGCGGGTGATGCCGCTTAACCAATGTATAATTTGCAAAATTTTCCTAAATCGGACAGTAACAATCGAGACCAAAGGGACAAGTGATAGACCCTCGCAATTACATGACAACCAAAGTCGCCATGAGTTGACGAGCCCTAAATGTGATATGAATCACAGGGTTGATACGCGTAACGTCTGCAAAAGGCGCCCGTCGATTCGGGATAGGCTGAAACCACGTCTGATAGAGAAAACAATCAGAAACGAGTATTGAAAATTGAAAATGGAGAATCAAGAATTCCAACTTTATATTTGGATTGGCTGTCGCCCTATCGAAGAATATTGAAACGAGAAAAACGACGTTTCGGACGTCGGGGGTAAAATTACCATTTTGCCCCTCAAGCTTAAGCCTTGCCCATGCAAATATGGAAGGGCATTTTGGTCTCCAAACACTCCCCAAGGCTGCCAAAAAAGTGAAGGAATGGTGGCCATTGGATCAAGCTTGAATGACACTTGGACATGTTTCAAAGGATGGACTAAAGAGTGGTCATGTCCACTATTGGCCACCTACCATTCAACCCCTTGACTTCAGTCTTGTATATAGACTCTTTTCTCTCTCTCTCTCCTCGCTTGACTGGCCACACCCCCCCACAAATCCACGACCACAACTACTTCATCTTTCTTCTTCTTTGCCGCCGGCGACAACCCTCCTGTTCGCCGACACCGACGAGCCCCTCCGGCGACCATCAGCTGGCGTACCAACCACCTGTGCCTAGTCCCACCTCTTGCCGACCTCCTTAAAGTGGAAGCACGTCGATTGGACCTCTGAGGAGCTCCGGCTAAGCTTTTTCCCAGAAGCCGATGGAATCGGACTCAATCTGAGGTAGGTCGAGTTTCTGACCCCTTAGGAGATCGAAATGTTGGAGTCTTAAGACCAAATTTTATGGAGATCTAGGGGACTTATATATCAATTTGTGGTAAAATTTTTGGGCTTGGTTTGATGAGTTTTGACCCCAAATGGGTCTTTTGAACCTTGGATAGAAACTAGCGGTTTACTAACGTGGAGGATCCAGCGACTTGATGGGATTCCAGCGACCACTCGACCTCAAACTCTCGGTGAGACCCTTAGACCCTTAGATAGACATGTTAAGAGGCAGGGTAGTGATTAAATGATGGATTTGGTGGAGATTTAGGGCTATTTGTGCTCGGTTTGCACAGAATTGAAAATAACCGGTTTGGTTTTGTGTACGACCGAATATGTGGGGGCTGATGGCTATTGGTTTTGAGCCTCAAATTGTTGATTTAGATATGCTAAGATGATGAGGATTGTGTTATGGAGGTTTTTGGTTTGTGGATTAGTAAATTGGACAAAGGAAATTGACGAATTGATTAGAAATTCTAGGTTGCTCGGTGAGATTGGTCTTGGACCATTGGGGACCGAATCTTTGAGGGCTCAAGAAGAGAATTTTGTGGCATCAAACTCAAGGTAAAGGAATTCCTAACCTTAGAATAGGAAGATTGGACTCGATTGGGCGAGTCAGGTGGGATTGAGATGGTATTTTCGCATGAATGGTCCTTGTGAATGCTATGAGAGCATAGATGGCCCTAATGTTTGCTTATACTTGTCTCTTGAGTAATTGGTTACATGTGAATGTGTATTGAATCTTCTTGCATGCCATGGATGCATTGTTTATGCATGAACTGCACTTGGCTTTGTGTGCATGATTTGTGATTGTGGCGTGGCGGAGACAAGGCGAGACCGTGATGCGTATGAGACGCGGGGTGAGGTGGTTGATACCCTGAGGTGCTGAGGCGCGGGGTAGAGGTTGGGTGGCGCCCTGATGCGATCTAATCATGGGGTTGAGATAGCCATGGTCCTGATGCGTTTACGCGGAACAGAGATATGAGGTGTACACTGGCCTGAAGTATCATTGAAACCTGATGCGTTTACACGGTTTTCAATGAAGGTCTGATGCATTTATGCAGACCGAGCCTGGTGCGATCTAATCGCGGGCATGAGAATGAGGCAGGCGGGAGATGGTGGATGTAATGAAGTGGCAGGATGGATGTGCATAATCATTTGAGTGTGCATAATGTCATAGCTGCATGCCTATTATCTGTATATTGTCATCTTTAATTGTACTTGCCTGTTCGTCAGTGAGTTTGAATTATTGGGGTTTGTAACTGCCTGAGTGGATGGTCGGCCTAACCTAGGGTTAGGACCCACCTTATTGAGATGTGAATCTCACCCCATTGGAGACCCCTTCTTTTTATAGATCCTTGGTCTTGACGATGTGGCCTATTCATTTTAGAGACCCGAAGGAGATGTCCACTTAGTTTGACGAGTTCCCTAACGGGCAGGGAACATCTATGTAAGGAAATGTACCGTTGTTTGGGTGGACGAGGGTAGTACGAGCTGGAGACCTCATCGTTATGATGCCTGATTTAGTAAAGTCGGGGGTGTGTCAACTGGGCCGTTGAAGCCCCATGAGGTGCCCCAGGGAGTCATCCCTAGTTGGTATCACCCCACTCGGGACTTAGACCAGGCTGAGGGGTCAGTTGCCGGTTCTAGGATTGGACCAGAGAGGACCTCGACCTTGGAGGACACGGAGGACGAGGTCATTGTGCTGGAGGCAACTGAGGAGGATCTCGCGGAGCCATCTGCCGAGGCGACCATGAAGGATACTATCGAGGTTCGCTCAGAGACCTTATCAGAATATGAGCCGACGGAGGATGCCGAGGACATCGGGGACTCCAGCAGTTCTTCTTAGGAGCTCCTAGTTTGTCATTTTGATCCTTTCGTGGCGACCCTAACCCCGTCTTTTTTGGATGTTGATGATGAACCCTTTTGTGTACTTACCCCATCGCCCCTCGTGTTAGAGGATTTAGTAGCTATGTGCCTATATGAACAGTTGGATATTTGTATAACAGTATTTGCGCTATCCAGGTCCCACTTATATTTTGTAAGGAGGAGTTATTTCATTAGTGCTTCTACGTGCTTGATATATATATTATGTCTCTTGACTTATTTGTGGATCTTGGGACCACGAGAGACATTTCGTTTACTTGCAGAGAGTTGCGTGCTCGTGCCCGAGGTGCGGGGCGTGACAACTCACACCTATAAAACTACTTATCCAAATGAAGAAATTCTAATTGGAGCTTGTCAAGGACACATAGACCTTACCTCTGGAAGTCGAAGCACCTCAAATGGACATCGGGAAGGCCTGCTCGAGCTCAACGAATAGAAGAGACAAAATCTGTCTTTCTCGACAGTTTTTGGTGAGGTGAGTTTTCGAGAGGAAAAGCTATGAACGTGAGGGAATGGTATACACAGCAGATGAAGGCTTTAATATCCTTGTCTCACACATATTATTGGGCTTAATATTGATTAGACATGGGTTTGTGAGGTCATTAATGCCAAACACCCTCAAAGAGTGAGATGTGGCAACTCCAATAATACACTTAGAACTTGGACTCACGTTTGACCCCATGGACATGTGATTTTCAGCAGCCATAAGGGTAGGAGGAAAGTCCATTTTGTCCTTCATGATTTCTTAAGACAAGGGTAAATGGTCGAGGGGCAAAATGATAATTTTGCACTTTCAGTCCAAAATTCAATTTTACAATTCGAAATTACCATTTTACGAGACATTGCCAAATTCCTATCCATAATTGGAATTCTCTATTTCCTATTGCCAAATTTGTGCTTCTATTTCATGATCATTCGTCCGTCAATCATAATTCCAGTTTGTTTCGAACTAATGGGCGGCTTTGGCAAACGTTACCCGTATTGACTCTGTGATTCTCATCACACTGAGGATAACTCAAATTATGACAGCTTTGGTTGTCATGTAATTGTGAGGGTTCATTGCTAGTTCCGATGGTCTCGATCCTCATGGTTCGATTTAGGAAAATTTGCAAATTATACATTGGTTAAGCGGTTTCACCCGCGATCTAATCGTATAATGCTAGCATTGTATTCCTTAATCGTTATCTGATCGGCCTTATTGGCTCTAAATGTTCCCTCGACAATCCTTATGGTCAAAGCGTCATTTTCTTTTTCGAGTTTCCTAGGTCCACGTACTTCGTTATGCATTAGCCTTTCTCTTTTGGTCAGTTTACTCAAGATTGATCAGATCTGAGCGAGACAAAACTGAAATACATCGAAAGGTACATTCACATTCAATAGTCCTAAAATGGCAAGAAATTCAAAATGTCACACTTCCTATCTAAATAAAAGCTTAAACATGCATCATGGTAATACCTAATTCTTGTCGGATATATTCAAATGTATTCTTATCAAGTGACTTGGTGAATATATCAGCTAGTTAATGCTTTGAATCAACAAATTGAATGTTAATGTCACCATAATGCACATGATCACGAATAAAATTATGATTAATCTCAATATGGTTAGCTCGCGAGTGCAGGATTGAATTTTTTGTGAGATCGATTCACTGGTGTTGTCACATTTGATTTCCATATTGTGAGATTGAACACCAAAGTCCTTCAGTTGTTGCTTCATCTATAGGATTTGTGTACAACAACTACCTAAGACAACATATTCAGCTTCTATAGTCGATAGAGCTGCGATGTTTTGCTTCTTGGAGAACCAAGACCCCAGCATTGTTCCCAAAAGTTGACATATTCCTGAAGCACTTTCGTGTCTAACTTACAACCATCAAGATCAGCATCATGCTCGTGGAGCTTACTTGAGTCCATAGAATGCTTTCGGATAACAAATGGCGCTTTGACCATAAGGATTGTCGAGGGGATATTTAGATCCACAAAAGGCCGATCCAAGAACGATTAGGGAATGCCTTGCGAGTATCATACGATTGGAGCACGGGTGATGCCGCTTAACCAACGCATGATTTGCAAAATTCTCCCAAATTGAACAGTGAAGATCGAGACCATAAGGACTAGTAATAGACCCTTACAATTACATGACAACCAAAGCCGCCACGAATTGACTAGCCTTAAATGCGATGAGAATCACGTGGTCGATAAGCGTAAAGTCCGCAAAACCCGCCCATCGGTTCGAGATAGGCTGGAATCACGTCTGATAGAGAAAACCATAAAAAATGAGACTTGAAAAATTTGAAATGGAGAATCAAGAATTCCAACATTATTCGGATTGGCCGTCGCCCTATCAAAGTTTATTGGAACGAGAAAAATGACGTTCCGAACGTCGAGGGTAAAATTACCTTTTTGCCCCTAAAGCTTAAAGCCTTGCCCATGCATTTGAAGAAGGTCATTATGGACTTTATACACCCCCAAGAGATGCCGAAAAAGAGGATGAATGGTGGCCATTGGATTGAATTGTAATGACAAGTAGGACAAGTGTCAAGAGATGGCTTAAAGAGTGGTCATGTCCACTATTGGCCACCTACCATTCAAGCCTTTGATTTGAGTCTTGAACAAAAGCCTTTTTCACTCTCTCTCTCCTCACTTGTTCGGCCGTAGAAGTCCACCATCACTGAGCACTCTTCTTCTTCTTCTTCTCTTCTGTCCGTCGTCGACCAGTTTTGAAGTCGCCCTTCGCCGCCGTCGACTTCACCTTTCGAACACCACTTGGACGTCGGCCGGCCATACCAACCTAGCTCTACGTCTTGCCGACCTCCTCGAAGTGGAAGCATGGAATTTGGACCACCGGAGAGCTCCGGCCAAGAGTTTTCCCGGAAGCCGATAGAATCATGCTCAACCTAAGGTAGGTGAGGTTTCTGACCCTTTTGGAGGCCGAAATGTTGGATTTTTGAGGTCAAACTTTATGGAGGTCTAGAGGACATCTGTATGAATCTGTCATAAAAAGTTGAGAGAGATTTGATGAAGTTTTGACCTCAAACGGGTATTGTAAACTTGGACAGAAAACTGCCGAAAAGCTGACCTTTGAGATCCAGCGACTTTCAATGGGATTTCGACGATCATTCGACCTCAAACTCACAGTGAGCCTCATAAACCCGTAGATAGACATATTAAAAGGTAGGATAGAGAGTAGATGATGGAATTGGAGTTAATTTAGGACCGGTAGTGCATGGCTTGCATAGAACAGAGAAGAACTAGTTTGGTTCTGTGCAAGACCGGTTCTGTTGGGAGTAAGAGAAGATGATTTTGAGTCCCAAATTGATGTTTAAGACATGTTAAGATGATGAGAGTTGTGTTATGGAGGATTATGGTTCATGGATTGAGGAATTAGAAAAGGAAATTGATGAATCGATTGAATAGTCTAGGTTGTGCGGTGAATTGAACCTTTAGATTGTTTGGCCGAGATTTTGAAGCACTTGTAAGAAGAAATTTGTGGCCTCAAACGCAAGGTATGGGAATCCTAAACTTAGGATAGGATGATTGGACTCAATTGGGTGAGTCGAGGATTAATTTGATCGATTTATGAGAATCTTCCAAAGGGATAGCTCTTAATATATCCTAAGTGGTTATAGGAGGTCTATGTGTGACATTGCTTGTGTTTAAATCATATGCCGTGTCGAACATCATTGATTGACCTGCATGCCATGAGTATTCAAATTGTGCATGAGCTGCGCCTATTATTTTATTTGTGAATTGAATTGAGAAGCATGGCATGAACATGACATGGCGAGGCCCTGAAGCGTACGAGACGCGGGGCGGGAAATGGATACCCTGATGCGATGTAATTACGGGATGGAGTTGATGTTGTGTGGCATCTTGATGCGATCTAATCGCGGGGTTGAGATGGCCACAGTCCTGATGTGATCTATTCGCGGGACGAAGGTATGAGGTGATGATATTGGCCTGGAGATTCATTGGAACTTGATGCGTTTACGAGGGTTGCCAATGACGGTCTGATGCGTTTACGCAGACCAAGCCTGATGCGATCTAATCGCAGGCTAAGAATGAGGCAGGCAAGAAGAGGTGGTCATGGTGAAATGGCAGGATGAAGTGTGCATGATCATCTGAGTGTGACATGGTGTCATAGTTGCACGCCCATCATCTGTGTGTCAATATCTTTACTTGTATGTGATTGTGTGATTATGAGTTTGGAAAGTTGGGATAGAAGACTGCCTGAGTGGACGATTAGTCTGACCTAAGGTTAAGACTCTTTTACTGAGATGTGTATCTCACCCCTTTTGGGGACCTCTCTTTTACAGATTCTAGGCCTTGACCATGTGGCATATTCGTTTTGGAGACCCTAAGGAGATGACTGTATATTTTGATGAGTTCCCTGATGGTCAGGAGACCATTTATGTGAGGAAGTGTACCGTGGTGTAGGTAGACGAGGGTAGCACAGATTGAAAGTCTCATAGGTATGAGGCGTGGTTTAGGAAAGTTGGGGACAAGCAGATTGGGCCGCTGAAGCCCTATGAGGTGCCCCAGGGAGTGATCCCTAACTGGTGCCACCCCGGTAGGGACCAGGATTAGGCAGAGGGATCAGTAGTCGGTTCTAGGAACGAGCTGAAGAGGATGCCGACACTGGATTTTACTACGGAGGAGGACGAGGTCATTGTCCTAGAGGCGACCGAGGAGGATCTCGTGGAGCCATCCCATGAGGACACCATGGAGGATACCACTGAGGTTCCGTCAGAGGCCTTCTCAAAGTATGAGCCGACGGAGGATGCAGAGGATACAGGGTTCTCTAGCAGCACATCTTAGGTGTCCCAATTATTAGCTTGATCTTGTGATGGCAACCCCGACCATGGCTATTTTGGATGTTGATGATGGTCATTTTTTTGACGTGTTTACCCCGTCGCCCCTTGCTTATCGGATTCTAGTAGTCGATACTTGTAAGAACAATATGTTAATATGTATGATAGTTGTTATGTTATCCAGGTCCCACTTAACTTTTATTTTTATACGGGGATTTATTTGAGTACTGCTTCCGCATGCTTGTTGTATATATATATATATATATTATCTCTCGACTTGTTTGTTGATCTTGAGATGGCGAGAGATTATGTGGTTTGCTTGTAGGGAGTCGCGTGCTCGTGCCCGAGGCATGGGGCGTGACATCCCTGTCTTGCTTGGTATCAGAGCAAGGTCAGCTTGATCCAAAGTTAGTTGAGGACTGGAGTAATAAAGAGGATTAAGTTGGGACAAGGATGAATAGTAAGACCTTAGGACGCTGGTTAAAATAAAGCAAGGGATGTATGGTTTGTGGCCCGGTACTTCAGGTTGGCATTGGACTCTAGAAGGGTCGTGGTAATGCAGGAGGATTAAGTTCCCTGCTTAGAATTGAAGGTCATTTCTGGATTTTGGCCTAATAGCTAAATGAGTGTGGGCAGATAAGTGAATGAGTACGGGCTGTTTTTGTGACTGTTGGATTGAACGGAACTAAGGAATGGCCGTGAGTTATTTGTTGGAGTGTCTGTGGAAGTTATTATATGAAAGGACTGTTGCGGTGTAACTGTTTCCGTTAAAGGGTAGTTAGTAGCCCTGGATTTGAATGATTAAGTTACTAACTCCTCGCTGAACTTGTGGTGGACCAAGTTCAATAAAAAGTGATAAAGATGAACAACCATCCAAAAGGTCTGGATGAACCAGAGGTGGAGCTTTTAGCTCGAGGTCACCTGTTGCTAACGATCCAAGAATGGATGGTATGTTGAGAGCGTTGGAAAGAATTGGCGACATGATTGATAGGCAGACCCAAGATTGGGACGCTGCGATTGCCCAGGCAGTAGGAGCTGCCATAGCAGCCATCAACGCCAACAATGGCAACAATGGTGGAAATGGAAGTCAGGGTAAACCGAACCAGAGTAATGAAGCTGTAAACACCTAAGAGGAAATCGTCGTGACCAGATAAATGGGCCAACTAGTAGAGCTGTTCATAAAATTGAAGCCAACTCAATTCGATGAGACTGGAAAGCCTGAGCTAGCACCCAGGTGGATTGAGAAGCTGGAGAAAGCTTTTGGAGTGCTGAGGTGTACGGATGAAGAGAAGGTGTTGCTAGCAGTGTACCAGCTGGAGGGTACAGCGAATGACTGGTGGGCTGCCACCAAGAATGGCGTTTTCCCTGAAGGAACAGCCTTAAATTGAGATACCTTTAAGTTGGCGTTCAATGACAAGTACTTCTCTGAGACGACCAGGGAAAGGAAGCAGGTGGAATTCCTGCAGTTGCGCCAGAACTAGTTAACGATCGATCAGTACGAGGCTGAGTTCTTGAGGCTGTCAAGGTATGCACCTTGATCTGTAGAAGATCCACGGGAGAAAGCAAGAAGATTTAGGGATGGTTTGAGGACCGAGCTCCGTAGTTCAATGATCGCTCTGAATCTATGGACATATAAGGAAATATATGAGCGAGGCCAGATGATAGAACGAGACTTGAAAGAGAGAAACACCACAACTGGATCGCAGTTTACGTCATTCAGAGATAACCAGCAGATAAGTAAAAGACTGATGGCGAGCAACAAACATTTTGTGCCTCCCGTGCGGAAAAGTATTATGAAGCCGCCAAACCCCACAAACTGAAACTACCGCCTCTATGGCAGGTGGCATGGGAATGGGCTATGCCGGGTAAGGACAGGAGCTTGTTTTAAGTGTGGTCAACTAGGCCACCAGATGAAGACATGCCCGAGTCAAGCTCCGAGAAATCGACCTCAAGGGCAGAGACCGCAAGTTGGGCCGTCGACTGCAACTCCCCCAATCGAGCAGAATCGACCACCGGCACAGGGAATAGTGTATGCAGTAGCTCGTAGAGAAGCGAGGGAAGCGCCAGGCGTGGTCACAGGTACGGTTTACTTGTACAACCAAGCTGCAAACACATTGTTTGACCTTGGTGCCACGCATTCATTCGTGTCTGCACAATTTGCTGAATTAGTGGGAATGAAATTGAAACCGTTGAATGTAATTTTGCGTGTTGCCACACCGTTAAAGGATAATATATTGATTTCAATGGGCTGTGCTGGTTGTGAGATTGTGATTGGAGGGAGTAAAGAGAGTATTGACCTAGCTGTACTACCCATGTACGATTTTGACGTAATCATAGGAATGGATTGGTTGGGTAAGCAGGGGGTAGTAGTGGATTGTGGTAGTAAGATAATTCGATTTTATCCGAGAGGCCGGCCTAGCTTTGAATTGGTGGGAAGTCGAGGAGGAATCTCGATTCTCTAGAGGTGACAAAGTTGATGTCTGAAGGGTGTCAGGAATACCTAGCGGCAGTAATGGACACGACTACCAAAGAGCCAAAGTTAGAGAATATCTCGGTAGTATGTGAGTTTCCTGATGTGTTTCCCCAAGAATTGCCAGGATTACCACCGGAACGAGAAATAGAATTTGTAATTGAGTGACGAAGCCGATCTCGAAAGTACCTTACAATATGTCCCTGTCAGAACTAAAGGAGTTAAAGGTGCAGATGCAAGAGTTGCTGGATAAGGGATTTATCCGACCTAGTGCTTCACCGTGGGGAGCATCGGTGCTATTCGTAAGGAAGAAGGATGGGTCTTTGCGTTTATGCATTGACTATCAGCAGCTGAACCAGGTAATGGTGAAGAACAAATACCCACTGCCGAGGATTGACGATCTCTTTGATCAGTTACAAGGAGCGGCGGTATTTTCAAAGATTGACCTGAGAACTGGGTATCACCAACTGAGGATCAAGAAGGAAGACATACCTAAGACTGCTTTCAGAATGAGTTATGGTCATTATGAGTTTACGGTGATGCCATTTGGATTGACCAACGCCCTAGCTGCTTTTACGGGCCTGAAGCATAAAGTATTTAAGGAATTTCTAGATAGATTCTTCATAGTCTTCATTGACGATATCTTGATTTACTCGAGGAATGATGCAGAACATGAGGAACACCTAAGGATTGTACTGCAGACTCTGAGGGAGCATACGCTCTATGCAAAGTTGAGTAAGTGTGAGTTTTGGTTGAACAGGGTAGCATTTCTTGGTTACGTGGTGTCTGGTGAAGGAATCGCAATGGATCCTGCGAAGGTCGAAGCTGTAACCAATTGGCCTAAACCTACCATAGTCACTGAAGTTAGAAGTTTCTTGGGACTGGCAAGATACTACAGGCATTTTGTGGAGAAATTCTCATCCATATCCCATTGACGCGGTTGACGAAGAAGGAAACGAGGTTTGAATGGACAGACAAATGTGAGAGGAGTTTCCAAGAACTCAAACATAGATTAACAATCGTGCCAGTGTTGACAATTCCATCAAGACTGGGAGGTTACAAGATATACAACGATGCTTCACTAAAAGGGTTAGGCTGTGTATTGATGTAGCACGGAAGAGTAGTGGCCTACGCATCTAGACATTTAAGGCCACATGAGTTGAACTACCCAACTTATGACCTGGAGTTAGCAGCGATTGTATTTGCTCTGAAGATTTGGAGACATTACCTCTGTGGCGAGAAGTTTCAGATCTATACCGACCACCAAAGTTTAAAGTATCTGTTTTTTCAAAAAGAGCTGAATATGATACAACGTAGGTAGATGGAGCTACTCAAAGATTATGATTATGAAATACTGTATCACCCTAGGAAAGCAAACAGAGTAGCAGATGCGCTAAGTCGAAAGTCAAGCATCGCATATCTGCTGGTGAAAGGTTGGTCGATGATTGAGGATTTGAGAGACTCCGAGTTCAGATTAGAAGTCGATCAGTTATCCAATTTGATAGCTACGTTGAGGGTGGAACTTGAGGTCCAGGATGGAATAAAGGCCCTACAATCTATGGACCCAGAGATTCCAAAGATCCTTGAAATGGATGCGACCAAGAGAAAGCCCGAGTTTTAGGTGTCTGAGGACGAAATTTTGAAGTTCTGAGGACGATTGTGCGTGCCAAAGGATGAAGGACTCAGAGAAAGGATTTTATCAAAGGTTCACAGGAGCAATTATAGCATCCACCCTGGAAGTACGAAAATGTATCAGAACTTGTGACAGCACTATTGGTGGAACGGGATGAAAGTGGACGTAGCAAAGCATGTGGCTAAGTGTTTGACGTGCCAGCAAGTGAAAGCGTAGCACTGTAAGCCTAGAGGACAATTACAGCCACTGGAGGTTCCGGAATGGAAGTGAGAGCATATAACCATGGACTTTGTGATGGGACTCCCAAGGAGCTAGAGACGTCACGACTCTATATGGGTAGTCGTGGACAGATTCACCAAGTCCGCACATTTCATCCCTGTGCGAAAGGATTTCGCAATGGATAGGTATGCAGAGCTATACATGAGATAGATAGTGAGGCTGCACGGAGTGCCTGTGACGATCACCTCGAACAGAGATCCCAAATTCATGGCAAACTTTTGGAAGAGTTTGCAAGATGCTATGGGAACCCGACTGCAGTTTAGTACGGCGTACCATCCACAGACGGACGGACAGTCGAAAAGGACGATACAGACGCTTGAGAATATGCTGCGAGTATGTGTCATTGATTTTAAATGTGGATGGGAAGATCAGCTACATCGGTAGAGTTTGCTTATAATAATAGCTACCAGCAGAGTATCCAGATTGCACCATTTGAAGCACTCTATGGAAGAGCCTGCAGAACCTCGATTTGCTGGGATGAAGTTGGAGAAAGAAGTATCATAGGCCCAGAACTGGTAGAGCAATCGGTGGAGGTAGTAAAAAAAATTCAGGATAGACTGAGGATGGCACAGAGTCGTCAAAAGGCTACGCAGATAAGCGGCGCAAGCCTATGGAATTTCAAGTGGGCGATCACGTCTTCCTCAAGGTGTCGCTGATGAGAAGACTATCGCGATTCGAAAAGAAGGGGAAGCTGAACCCAAGGTATGTAAGCCCATTTGAGATACTGGAGTGGATTGGAACCTTAGCCTACAGGCTTGCCCTGCCACCGAATCTATCCCAGGTGCATAGCGTTTTCCATGTGTCGATGCTGCGAAAGTATGAACCAGATCCGACGCATGTGCTGGATTATGAAACCATAGAAGTGGACAACTGAGTATCGTATGTAGAGAAGCCGATAAGGATCGAGGACCGGAAGGAGCAAATCCTTAGGAATAAGAAGATTCGACAGGTCAAGGTAGTGTGGGAACACCATGGAATTGAAGGTGCCACATGGGAGAATGAAGACATGATGAGACGACAACACCCCCATTTATTTGAGTGATTAAGTGTAATGTAAATTTCAAGGATGAAATTTTTGTAGGGAGAGAAGAGTTGTGACATTCTGATTTCCAGTCAATTTCAGATTCATTAATGAGAAATAAGTCTAGAGATGTATTTTAGTCATATCTTGCTCGAATCTGATCAATTCGAATAGACTCACCAAAAGGAAAAGGCTAACGCGAGACATGGTACGTGGACCTAGAGAATTCGGATAAGAAATGACGCTTCGACCAAAAGGATTGTCGAGGGGATATTTAGAGCCACAAAAGGCCGATTCAAGAACGATTAAGGAATGCCTTGCGAGTATCATACGATTGGAGCGCGTGTGATGCCGCTTAACCAACGTATGAATTGCAAAATTCTCCTAAATCGGACAGTGAAGATCGAGACCATAGGAACTAGTGATAGACCCTCACAATTACATGACAACCAAAGCCGCCACGAATTGACGATCCCTAAATGTGATGAGAATCACAGGGTCGATACGTGTAAAGTCCGTAAAAGCCGCCCGTTGGTTCGAGGTAGGTTGGAACCACGTCTGATAGAGAAAACCATCAAAAACGAGTCTAGAAAAACTTGAAATGGAGAATCAAGAATTCCAACGTTATTTGGATTGGCTGTCGCCCTATAGAAGGTTATTGAAATGAGAAAAACAAGGTTTCGAACATTGGGGGTAAAATTACCCTTTTGCCCCTCAAGCTTAAAGCCTTGCCCATGCATTTGAAGAAGGGCATTTTGGACTTTATACACCCCCAAGAGCTGCCGAAAAAGAGGATGAATGGTGGCCATTGGATTGAATTAGAATGACAAGTGGGACAAGTGTGAAGAGATGGCTTAAAGAGTGGTCATGTCTACTATTGACCACCTACCATTCAAGCCTTTGACTTGAGTCTTGAATATAACCCTTTTTCACTCTCTCTCCTCACTTCTTTTTCTTCCTCTCTTCTGCCCGTCGCTGACCAGTTTTGGAGCCGCCCTTCCCTATTGTCAACTTCACCTTCCGGCCACCACTTGGATGTCGGCCGACCATACCGACCTAGCTCTACGTCTTGCCGGCCTTCTCGAAGTGGAAGCATGGCATTTGGACCACCGAGGAGCTCCGAACAAGAGTTTTCCCGGAAGCCGACAGAATCGAGCTCAACTTGTTTGGAGGCCAAAATGTTTGATTTTAGAGGTCAAATATTATGGAGGTCTAGAGGACATCTGTATGAATCTGTGATAAAAGTTGAGAGTGATTTGATGAAGTTTTGACATCAAACAGGTCTTGTAAACTTGAACAGAAAACTGCCGAAAAACTGACCTTGGAGATCCGGCGACTTTCAACGGGATTTCGGCGACCATCCGACCTCAAACTAATGGTGAGCCTCGCAAACCCATAGATAGACAAGTTAAAAGGTAGGATAGTGAGTAGATGATGGAATTGGAGTTAATTTTAGACTGGTAGTGCACGACCTGCACAGAACCGAGAAGAACCGGTTTGGTTCTGTGCAAGACCAGTTTTGTTGGGAGTAAGAACAGATGATTTTGAGTCCCAAATTGATGTTTAAGACATATTAAGATGATGAGAGTTGTGTTATGGAGAATTATGGTTCATGGATTGAGGAATTGGACAAGAAAATTGATGAATTAGTTGAATATTCTAGGTTGCGCGGTGAATTGAACCTTCGGATAGTTTGGCCGAGACTTTGAGGCACTTGCAAGAAGAAATTTGTGGTGTCAAACGCAAAGTAAGGGAATCCTAAACTTAGAATAGGAAGATTGGATTTAATTGGGTGAGTCGAGAATTAATTTGATCGATTTATGAGAATCTTTAAAAGGGATAGCTCTTAATATATCCTAAGTGGTTATAGGAGGTCTGTGTATGACATTGCTTGTGTTTAAATCATATGTCATGTCGAACGTCATTGATTGTCCTGCATGCCATGAGTATTCAAATTATGCATGAGTTGCGCCTGTTGTTTTATCTATGAATTGAATTGAGAAGCACGGCATGAACATGACATGACGAGGCCCTGAGGCGTATGAGACGCGGGGCGGGAGATGGATACCCTGATGTGATGTAATCGCGGGGTGGAGTTGATGTTGTGTGTGCCCTGATGCGATCTAATCGTGGGGTTGAGATGGCCACGGTCCTGATACGATCTATTCGCGGGATGGAGGTATGAGGTGATGATATTGGCCTGGAGATTCATTGGAACCTGATGCGTTTACGCGGGTTGCCAATGACGGTCTGATGCGTTTACGGGGACCGAGCCTGATGCAATCTAATCGCAGGCTGGAGGGTGAGGCAGGCAGGAAAAGGTGGTTGTGGTGGAATGGCAGGATGAGGTGTGCATGATCATTTGAGTGTGACATGGTATCATGGTTGCATGCTCATCATCTGTGTGTCACTATCTTTACTTGTATGTGCCTATGTGATTATGAGTTTGGAAAGTTGGGATAGATGACCGCCTGAGTGAACGATCAGCCTGACCTAGGTTTAGGACACTTTTACTAAGATATGTATCTCACCCCTTTTGGGGACCCTTCTTTTATAGATTCTAGGCCTTGACCATGTGGCCTATTCGTTTTGGAGACCTTAAGGAGATGACTGCATATTTTGATGAGTTCCCTGACGGTCAGGGGACCATTTACGTGAGGAAGTATACAATGGTGTGGGTAGACGAGGGTAGCATAGATTGGAAGCCTCATAGGTATGAGGCGTGATTTAAGAAAGTTGGGGACGAGCAGATTGGGCCACTGAAGCCCCATGAGGTGCCCTAGGGAGTGATCCCTGATTGGTGCCACCCCGGTAGGGATCAGGATCAGGTAGAGGGATCAGTAGTCGGTTGTAGGAACGATAGAAGAGGACCCCGATGCTGGATTTTACTGTAGAGGAGGATGAGGTCATTGTCCTGGAGGCGACCGAGAAGGATCTTGCAGAGCCATCCCATGAGGAGACCATGGAGGATACCACTGAGGTTCCGTCAGAGACCTTCTCAGAGTATGAGCCGACGAAGGATGCAGAGGATACAAGGGACTCCAGCAGCACATCTTAGGTGTCCCAGTTTATTGGCTCGATCTTGTGATGGCAACCCCTGACCATGGCTATTTTGGATGTTGATGATGGTCATTTTTTTGACGTGCTTACCCCGTCGCTCCTTACTTAGCGGATTCTAGTAGTCGATACTTGTAAGAACAATATGTTAATATGTATGGCAGTTGTTATGCTATCTAGGTCCCACTTAAATTAAATTTTGTACGGAGATTTATTTGAGTGCCGCTTTCGCATGCTTGTTGTATATATATATATATATATTATCTCTCGACTTGTTTGTGGATCTTGGCACCGCGCGAGATTCTGTGGTTTACTTGTAGGGAGTCGCGTGCTCGTGCCTGAGGCGCAGGGCGTGACACTTCCTGTAATGATTTTCTGAGTACTGTATTTATCTTCAAATTTCAAGTTCATTGATGCTTCAACTTTCTGAGATTTCTTGTTAAAGACTCGATAGGCTTTGTTTGAAGTTGAATATCCTAAGAATACTCTTTCGTTTGATCTTTCATCAAACTTACTCGGTTGATCACTTGAATTTTTAAGAATATAGCATTTACAACCAAAAATATGGAAATATGAATTTTTTTGTTTCTTTCCTTTTTAAAGCTCATAGGGTTTTCTCAAGTGATGATCTAAGAAAAACATGATTTATAATATAGCAAGCAGTAGAGACAACTTCTGTCCAAAAATAGGATGGAACTTTGCTTTCAATTAAAAGAGTTCGTGCCATTTCTTGTAAGATCTAGTCTTTCTTTCAACAACTCCATTTTGTTGTGGAGTATATGGAGATAAGAAATTGTGTTGAAAACCATTTTGATCACAAAAATCAACAAAGTATTGGTTTTCAAATTCCCCTCCATAATCTATTTTGATGCTTGAAATAGAGTAACTTTTTCATTTTGAACTTATTTTGAAAATGTTCAAAATGTGAAAAAGCATCACTTTTATGTGCAAGAAAGAAAATTCATGTAAATCTGATATAATCATCCACAATGACTAAACAATATTTTTTTCCTCCAAATACTCTGAATTCGAGTAGGTTCGAAGACATCTATATGTAATAGTTGTAGAGTATGGTCAGTAGATACTTCATTTATAGATTTGTAAGAACTTCTTACTTGTTTCCCGAGTGTGCAAGCTTCACAGTATTTAGATTTTTCAAACTGGACTTCTGGGAGTCCTCTCACTGTCTTCTTTTTGAAGAGCTTTGATATTTGCTTGAAGCTTATATGTCCCAATTCTCTGTGCCAAAGTTCTGGATCATCTTTGACAGATAAAAGACACTTTCTTTCTTCAGACGTTGTATCCAGAAGGTACATATTACCATGTCTTCATCGTGTGAACAAATATCCATTGTCTTGACTTGTACCTAAACATTTATTTTCTGCAAAACAGACTTTGTATCCAATATCACATAATTGGCTAATATTAATGAGATTGAAGTTGAAACCCTTAACCAAAGAAACATCACGGATAAGAAGATTTCCAATCTTTACTGTTCCTTTGCCAATAATTGTTCTCTTGTTATTTCCTCCAAAGGAAACATTTCCAACATTAATCATTTCAAGAATAATAAATTTTGTTGCATCGCCAGTCATATGTCTTGAGCACCCACTATCGAGGTACCATTTATTTTTCCTTTTCATTGGTACCTGCAATGATCAATGAAACTCAAGTTTTCTTTGATATTCAAATCTGTTTGGGTCCTTTGGGGTTAGCAAGATTTGTATATCTAAGAATGTCTCGAATCAACCTTTTACTATTATAAGAACAATAACTCCTAGAGTTCCTTTGATTACCACAGTTTGAACATACAAACAATTCTTGATCTTTGAATTTTACAAACAGTTTTCTAAAATGACTCTCATAACAGATTTCTTAGGAGGTCTTTTCTTGATTCTTTCCTTAATAGAACGAAAGCAATTTTTCACAGTACCTTTCTTTTGAAAACCCAAACCCGATTTATTATAATACGAAACTTGTATAGAAAGTATGTGTTGTGATGTTTTAGATCCCGTAGAGAATTTTTTTGTGAATATTAGAGATTTCTTTTCTTAAAGATATATTTTCTTTTTCAAAAAGATTCCTTTCCTTTTTTTAAGGATTCAGTTTGTTTCTCAAGATTTTCCAATTTTGACTTCAAACGAATATTCTCGTTAGACACACAATCAGATTTCTCGTTTAAAAAAATTCCTTTTCAAAAAAACTAATCTTATCTTTTTTAGAAAGATCTTTCTGTTTAAAAATAGCTACTTCCTTTTTCAATTCAGAAGTTTTTTAAGAGTAGCTTTGTATTCTAAACATAGCTCATCTATATAATCTGATACCTCAAGAGGAATATTTGAATGAGTTACCTTGAGGTCATCATCTGAGTCTACCATGAGACATATTTTCACATAATCTTCATCGCTTTCACATTCAGTGTCGCTCTAAGTCTCTGCTTTCAAGGCTGTCTTGGATTTTTCATCCCTATCTTTCTTCTTTATTATAGGGCAATTTGGTTTAATGTGACCTCTCTTTTTACATTCGTAGTAGATGACTTCTTGACCTTCACTGTTGGTCTCAAATGATTGTTTCTGATGATATCGTATGAGGTTATTTCTGTCTTTGAAGTTCCTGCCTTTTTTGACCATTCTTCTAAATCTTTTGACCATGAGTGCTAATTCCTCATCATCTTCATCTTTTGAGTCTGAAACTTTAGAATCAACATTAGATTTTAAAGCAATGGACTTCTTACCTTTTGATGTAGTCTCTTCATTCATTCTTTCTTCCTCATAGGATTGAAGAGTTCTAATAAGTTCGTCCATAGATAAGGGAGATATCCTCCGAGTCTCTCGAATGGAGGTTTTGACATAGTCTCATTCTTGTGTGAGAGCTCTCACTATCTTGTTGACTCTCATTGGTCCAGAAACAAACTGCCGATGGTATATAAGACCATTCACTATTTCAGTGAATCTGTCAAGTATTTGTTTCACGGTTTCTCCAGCCTTCATTTTGAATGCTTCATATTGGCCGAGAAGAAAATTGACTTTGGTTTCCTTAACTCTGTCTGTCACTTCATGTGTAATGTAGAGCTTGTCCTAAATTTCTTTCGATGAGGAACAATATGCAATACGTTTATATTCAATAGGAGATAATGCACTATAAAATGAACAAATAGCCGTTGCATCAAGAGCACCTCTCTTAGCAATCTCAGTAGTTTACGGAGTGGTAGTCGGCATAGGATTGTTATCTCCTGCATTTGATATGGTCGTGACATTTGCAGTTGGATTCACTCCTCGTTGTACAACATCCCTTATCTGAGGATCTTGACATATGATATATACTTTAAATTTGTTTTGTCAACCGATGTACTCTTTCCCTTCAAAATATGGTGGTTTGTTGTTGCTTCCACCTTCGATCCACGTAGGAGAGAAATTGCTAACCATAATGATCATTAGCTTGGAAGTAAAAACACTTCACAAAATATGAGCACCAAGCTCTGATACCAATTGTTGTGACTAGCATTATAATGAATAAGTGATTATAGTGCAATATATTATGTTTTTTTTTTTTTGTGGAATACAAATTGTACAGGCGTTTATATAACGTCTCAGATGATGGCAACACAGTATATCACTATAGATAGTTCATATCCAGTTATACTATCACAGGATATATGATATGATCAGAGTACAGACAGAGAAAACTGCACAGAGGGTTTATAGTGGTTCGGCTTTGGTTAAGCGTACGTCCACTTTTTCGGCTATCAGCTAATCGGCTGGATTTCACTAGTAAACTACTCGAGAGGTTGCAGCTTAGTGATCTCCTTGACACGCAGAATACCCCATCTAGCATTCAACACTCTTGTGTACACCTCCTCACGATTACAATGGATGAATCAAGAAGTGTATATGAATTGAAGTACATTTGATCTAAGAATTATAAAGATATTTCCCTTTTAACACCGTTCATTTATCCTTTCGACCTTGAGATGTCTTTTATACTCTTCCACCTCTAATGCAACCGTCGCAAGGCTTCCAGAAGAGGTCTCTCCAAAAATTCCTATTTGGACAAGACAAAAACCAAAAGAAGATCTTGTAGCCATTGGGGATCGGCAAAGGAAAGTCTTCCCCTTTCGAATCAAATTGCCCATACAATTATGATCTTGGGTTTCCATAGATGATTTCATTCATTGGGAAAGTCATATGTGCGTCTCCTTGATATTGTATCCTTGATTGATCTCTATCCCCAAGAATCCTCAAAACTGATCCAGCTCGATTGTATCTGGTTTAATGTATCGAGTAGTGCATTTCAAAGTTCTCTTCAAGTTCTGATTACTACGCGTGAATACTCCACTCAGAGCTTGAGTATCATTCCAACGTCTGAGCTATTCCCGCTCAACGTTTGAGCATGAACTAGTCTCAGAGTCCCTAAAAAATCCCATCTGAGCAATAATGCTTTTGACAGATTCAATCCTGTGCATCCCCGCACCAATGGATAATCTACAAAATAAGTATTCCACGGCATTATCTGGAAATGTAAGAGTACCCAAATTGTTTTGTCAACTTTATAATTACTTGAGGGTTTTTCTCAACGTGATCTAGTGACATGTGATATGTGTACATGCAAAGGAGTCGCCACCAAACGTTTTGTGGAGGGCACGATTGGAAAACCTATCGAGTAATTGGGAGGCTTTATTTGATTTTGCGAGAACTAGAAAAGTGGTATCAAGGATTTAGTTACGCCAACTATCGGAGTTGACGTCCTTTCAGTACCTAAATTGATTGAATTATCTCACTGTCACGCCTCGCATCCTTGCGAGCTAACTAACATCCCGCGATTGAATAAACAGTCGGACCAACCTAGCATCGAGCTGCTTTGCGATAGGCGAATGAATTCAAATACACATGCGAAAGTGAAATACAAACTCCGTACGATACAATATAAAGATGACTCAGGATGATAAAACACTTGTACATAACTTGATATATTGGCAGGTTTACAACTTGGTCCACAGCAAGGATACAAAACAGGCTTCGAAGGGAATGAAAGACTTAGTCAAAAGGGTGCATCTAGCCCAGTCATGATACTCAGTCATGACACTTATATCCTAAAGGGTGTCCGAAAAAGTTAGGTATCATAGTTATACCTAAAGGTCGGGTCTGCTATTGTCTGAGTAGTCCTCGTCAGCTACGAGGTCGTACTCCGTAGAAGCATCTGACTCTAGGTCCATGAGAACTTCTTCCTCCGAGTCGAATTCTGTTTCTACAAGCGCACAAAACTCGTCATCTCTCATCTCTAGCTCGGTCACAGATTCTAACTCAACGTTAAACTCTTCCTTTAACTCTCGCTCCAACTCAGACTCAGTGGGTTTTATAGGTGCTTCCTCGGCGTCAGAGGGCTCCACGACTTCTAATTCCTCAATTGGCTCTGGGGGCTCCGGCTAATAGGCCTTGGGTAGAGCTTCCGGATAAAGTACCTCGCCATCAGGGGGTGTAGCACTGCACCAACCAAGAATCACACTCCCGGGTACGTCGAAGCTCCTCAAGGGTCCATATGTCACGTCTCCGTTCCGATAGAATCAAGCCTCAAAATAATACGACTTCCATTCTTCATCTTCTTTGTCAACCCATACTGTGCTCCCATTCCTAATGTAGGTTTTCCCTGGACCTACGGGATATTCAGTCACCGACTCCTGAATGTCCATTGGCTCCACAAAACGATTTGGTAGCATGTCTAAGGTTTGGGGTCTGAAAAAGTTGAGCCCACGATGGGGTGAGAATAAATCTCAGTAAGTTAATCCTAAACCTAAACTAGGCCATTGGCACCTCTAGACAATTTTGAAAATTAGCAATGTCCAAACAATTGAATTATAAGGCATACGACACATTACACAACCGTGAAAGCATAAATCTTCATATAATTCTCAATTCAAGGCTAAGCTTCGTATTTTGGCATTTAATATATCATAACATATGGGTAACAACCCACCCACGCATGGCCGAGTTGGTTAAGAGATGGACTATCCCTTGTCAGGTCCCTAGTTCAAATCTCCCAATTCGCGCTCCGTGACTTAAGTGGGGGTTGCACCTGGTGGTTGTCATGTTAAGTGGGGGGCGCATGCAGGTCCAAACACCTCGGTCATAAAAAAAACATATGGGTAAAATTATCCTTATTATGGTTCCAATTCCATTGGCTTGGCCCGCGTATTGATGCCTCAGGCTTAATTAATTAACGAATCACGTTATTACGCCTCAAGTCTCTAGTACCATTTTAAGACTCGCATTACTACGCCTCAAGTCGATCCCCTATCTAACGCCTCAGGATACCTTTAAATCTCGCGTTAAACGCCTCAAGGTACAATACGCTTTGAAACTTATAAATCACTCAATTAAGGTTAAATACCATGAATTACACATTTCAAAATTCAAGAATACAAATCAGCCCCTTAAGCCTAAAATTTCGATTCCATGGAACTACATAACGTCACTTAGCCAATTGGTAACCTTTTAATACTTCATGATCGAGTACAACTCAATTTAGCACAAAACTAACCTTCGACCCCTTAGATTATCCATGGCCGAACACTATAGGGTCTCGATTGACCAATTCCATCATTCAATCCATCATTTATCGCACAAGGCCGAACATGTTAATGTAGGATTGCCAATTTAAACTTTTAATCCGTCATATCTCATTCAAGGCCAAATAGCGCAAATCATGGCAGCGATCCAATCTCCCGGTTCACAAGTATTAGTACACAGCCAAATAACATTAAGGGATATTTGGCATTTTAATGCAACATACCACAATACCACCTAATGGCTGAACACATATACGGTCCAAATAGGAATTTCACCAATCCAATCAGTTAATTTAAAGCTAATAACCACTACTAGGCATTTCGGCCCCCAAGGACCAACTCCAATTGAACCTTCAACTCTACAACTCATCATAAATTTAATAATTTCAAGGTTTAGAACATGCAAGCCATAACCGGTCCTTAAGGTCAGAATCAGTCTCTAGGAATTACTCACAAGTTCAAACACGAAAAACACTAAAGAAGGTATGAAACTTGCCTTTTTAGTACCTTAATATCCTAGGGAAGGTTTGGAACTAACTTACCTAGGTGTGAGTAAGCAAGAGTCCACGGAAATGGCGATGCAAGGCCTCGGTTCAAGTTGCAACGAGGTGAACAGGTTCGGTTCTAGTATTAATCATCCAAAACATCCATGAAAATTCATCCTTTAAACTAATTAAGAACCTTGCTTCATGCTAGATTACATCTTAGAGTCATTCACCTTACCAAATGGCCAAAAAACTCGGTGAAACTCGTAAGATCAGGCCTAGTTGGTCAATGGTTCTCTCGGCCTCCTCGGTTTCTCACGGCGTGGACGGTTCGAACAAGGTCTGGGAGGTACGCTAGTGGCGGTGGTGATTCACGGCCGAATGAAGATGATGAAGACGATGGTTGGCGCTGGGTTTTCCTTGGGGCAAAACCGAATGAGAAAGGGAGAGTGAGATGGGAAGAGAAAAGGAAGAAGAGAAGAAGAGTGGTTTGATGGTGTTGGCCGAAAATGAAAGGGAAAGAGGATGATGAGGGTGTCTCTTGTTCTCCAAGATTCAAACCACAAGGGGACCCCTGCCTATCCATCCTAGAATAGGTTTTTTTGGTTGAGTGATTTTAGGAAGTTTGTCCCATGCTCTAAAACCACTCAAATGGACCCCTACCCAAGTCTTGTCTTTTTCCCCATTAATTCAAGAAGCCACTTCACCATTATACACCAATTTCGGCCATGAAGAGGAACAAGCAATAGACTATCTTGCCCTTGCTCATTTTTAAAGGAATGAGCATTAATCTAGGGGTAAAAAGATAACTTCCAAATATTGGTTCGAAATTTCACTTTTCTCATCGATATGAAACGAATCGTGACCTCAATGATTCTCGGCGAGGCGACGTCTAATTTATTGATATTGGAATCCTTGAATGTTTGGCCTCCAATCTTGAAGTCCACGTCATGGTCAAATTTAGTCATTTGTCATTCCACCGCATCTCAGACTAACGGACGGCCCTTAGGAGTTACGCGTATCGACCCACGACTAATATCACGTTTAAGAGTCATTCGAATCATGGCGACTTTGGTTGTCATGTTATTTCGAGGGTTTATTGCTAGTTCCAAAGGTTACAATCGTTAGAGTTCATTTTAGGTTAATTTGTAAATCATACTATGGCCTTACGAAATCACCCTTGAACCAATTGCGTAACGCTAGCAAATCGTTCTAAAATCACTCTTAGATTGGCCTTAGTGGGCACAAAATATTCTCTCGGCAATCCTTGTGATCAAAGTACCGGTCAATGGTCGAGTTCTTCAGTCTATGTACTTGAATCCTAGTTAGTCATTCCCCTTTAGTTATTTGACCCAAGAATGATCAATTTTGAGTGAGATTTAATGAAATACCTCGATAGGCATTCATTCATTAATAAGCTTCGAGATAGGGTCGAAATTCAAAATGTCACAACTCTTCCCCTCTTGTAAAAATTTCGTCCTCGAAATGTACATTACATCCAACTACTCAAACAAGCGAGGGTGTTGACGCCTCATCGCTTCCTCGCTTTCCCAGGTGGCTTCTTCAGTCCCATGATGCTCCCAAATCACCTTCACCAGTGGAATCGTATTGTTCCTCAAGATTTGTTCCTTCCTATCTTCGACCCTGATTGGTCTTTCCACATACGACACTCGATCGTCCGCCTCTATGACTTCATGGTCCAATACATGGGTCGATTCTGGCTCATACTTTCTAAGCGTAGATAAATGGAATAGATTGTAGACTTCGGATAAGCTCGACGGCAAGGCGAGTCTGTAAGCCAATGTTCCAATTCGTTTCAAAATTTCAAATGGGCCTATGTACCTCGGAGTCAGCTTCCCCTTCTTGCCAAATCGGGATAGTCCTCTCATGGGTGACATCTTGAGGAAGATATGATCTCCTACTTGAAACTCCAAAGGTCTGCGCCGTTTACCAGCATAACTCTTATGGTAACTCTGTGCGGTTTTCAACCTTTCCTGAATAACCTTAACTACCTTAACCCTCTACTAATTCTGGGCCCGTTATGCTCCTTTCACCAACTTCATCCTAACATACTGGAGTTCTGCAGGCTCTTCCATACAACGCCTCAAAAGGTGCCATTATGATACTCTGTTGGTAGCTGTTATTATAGGCAAATTCCACCAGATGTAGCTGATCCTTCTAGCCTCCCTTAAAGTCTATGACACAAGCTCTCAGCATGTCTTCAAGTGTCTGAATCGTCCTTTCGGACTGTCTATCCGTCTGAGGGTGATAAGTAGTGCTATATTGCAGTCTTGTTCCTATAGCCTCTTACAGGTATTTTCAAAATGAAGCAGTGAACTTAAGGTCTCTATTTGATGTAATCGTCACTGGAACTCTATGTAGATGGACTATGTGACCCATGTATAACTCCGTGTACCTATCCATGGCAAAGTCCTTTCTCACAGCTAAGAAGTGCGTGCATTTAGTCAATCTATTGACGATCACCCAAATCGAATCATGGCTTCTTTGGTTTCTAGGCAAACCCATCACGAAGTCCATGGTGATGTGCTCCCACTTCTATTTAGGAATTTTCAAAGGTTGCAACTCTAACCAGGCTTATAATGTTGCGCCTTAACTAGCTGGCACGTCAGACAATTAGCTACATGTTTGGCTACGTCCATTTTCATTCCGTTCCACCTGTAATGCTGACGCAAATTCGGATACATCTTCGTACTCGCCAAGTGAATGTTGTAGTTACTTCTGTGAGCTTCTAATAAGATCGTTTCCTTTAGTTCCTCACCATTGGGTACATACAAACGCCCAAGAAACTTCAAGGTTCCATCCTCGGACACTTGAAAGTCAGGTTCCTCTTGGTTTGGTCTAACTCTATAATCTTTTGGATGTTGGGATCCGTAGATTGTAAAGCCTTAGCTCTTTCTTGAATTTCAGGCTCAATCCCTAAGGTATCCAATAAACTAGATATTTGGCAAATTTAGAACTTGAACTCTGAATCCCTTATTCCTTCCAATAGAATCCATTCTTTGATCATTGTGTGCGCGATGCTTGATTTCCTACTAATCGCATCTACCACCTTATGTGCCTTTCCAGGATGGTACAAGATATCACAATCATAATCCTTGAGAAATTCCATCCATCAGCGTTGTCTCATATTCAATTCCTTTTTGGAAAATAAGTACTTCGGGCTTGGTGGTTGGTGTAGATTTGAAATCTTTCTCCGCACAAGTAGTGTCTCTAAATTTTCAACGCAAAGACAATGGCTCCAAATCATGCATCGAGTAGTTCATCTCATGGGGTCTTAATTGTCAGGAAGCATAAGCAATAACTCTCTCATGTTGCATCAGAATGCATCCTAACTTCTTTAGCGATGCATCATTGTAGATTTCATAGCCTTCGGGTCCAAACGGTATCGTCAACACCGGTGCGATCGTTAATCGATGCTGAAGCTCTTGAAAGCTCCTCTTGCACTTATCCCTCCATTCAAATCGCATATCCTTTTTTATCAACCTCGTCAGAGGAGTAGCTATCAAGGAAAACTTCTCCACGAACCTTCTGTAATACCTAGCCAGTCCTAGGAAACTTCGAACTTTAGTCACTGATGTTGGTTTAGGCTAATTCATTACTGCCTCGATCTTTGCATGATCTACTGAAATTCTATTTTCAAAAATTACATGCCTAAGGAACGCAACCTCACTAAACCAAAATTCGTACTTACTGAATTTGGCGTAAAGCAAGTGTTCCCTTAATGTCCTTAGAATCACGTTTAGATGTCGTTCATGCTCTTCAGAGCTCTTTAAGTAAATCAAGATGTCATCAATGAATACAATGACGAACCGATCCAAATATTCCTTGAACACACGATGCATCAAATCCATGAAAGCAGCCAGGGCATTAGTCAATCCAAACGGCATGACTGTAAACTCATAATGCCCGTATCTTGTTCGAAAGGCTGTCTTCGGTATATCCTCCTTCTTAATCCTCAGCAGATGATAACTTGTCCTTAGGTCTATCTTGGAGAATACCGATGCTCCTTGTAGTTGATCGAACAAGTCGTCAATCCTTGGCAACGGATACTTGTTCTTGACCGTCACCTAGTTCAACTATCGGTAATCGATGCATAAGTGCATGGATCCATCTTTTTTCCTCATGAATAGTACTGGCACTCCCTATGGCGACGCGCTTGGACGAATGAAGCCCTTGTCTAACAATTCTTGCATTTGAACCTTCAATTTCTTTAACTCCGACAAGGACATCCTATAGAGTGCCTTTGAGATAGGTTCTGTTCCAGGAGCTTGCTGAATCACAAATTCTATTTCCAGTTTTGTTGGCAATCCCGACAATTCTTGTGGAAAGACATCGAGGAAGTCGCGCACCACAGCTATGTCTTCCAGCTTTGGCTCCTCGATCATCAGATCGACTACGGCGGCTAGATAAGCTTGGCATCCCTCGTCCAATATCTTAGTTACCTCGAATGATGAAATCAAGGGGATCGAGGTTCCTCCTTGACTTCCCACAAACTAGAATCTAGGGTGATCAACCAAGTGGAAGTGGATCATCCTGCTACCACAATCAACTACAGCCACCTGCTTACCCAACCAATCCATCCCAATAATAACATCAAAATCAAACATAAGTAACACGACCAGATCTATCTGTTCTTCGCTATCCCCAATAACTATCTTACAGTCCGAACAGCCTAGTGAGACTAACACTTTATCCTTAAATGGGGTAGTAACATGCAACATCACATCCAACGGTTTCAATTCAATTCTAACCAGATCAATAAACTAAGTTAATATGAATGAATGCGATGCTCCAGGATCAAACAAGGCATAGGCAACATGATCACATATAGTAATTGTTCAGGTGACCATGCCAGGCGTGCTCTTTGCCTCCGTACGTGCTACTATATATACTCGTCCCTGAGCAATGGCCTATTTAGATTATTCTGTAAGGTTGCAGTTGGCGGTTCTGCCTATATTCAGGGCCTTTGAAACTGTGATCCCGGTGCTTGGTCCAGGCAGTTCCTCATCTGATGGTCCAGTTGGCCACACTTGAAACATGCACCCGTTTTACTTGGGCAAGGTTCATTCCCTTGTCGTCTTCCATATAGACGACAATTTCAGTTCGATTGGTGGCAGGCTTACTGATGTTCTTCCTCACTGGAGGGATGAAACGATAGTTATTTGCCATTGGCCTTTTGCCAAATTAACGATTGTCCCTAGCAAGAGTAAACCTCAACCCAGACGCAGTAGCTCTCTCCTTCATGTCTCTTTCGATCATTTTACTCCACTCATATATTTCTTTATAGGTTCTCAAATTCATGGCCACCATCTAGCTACAAAGGTCCTGTCTCAGCCCGTCTCGAAACCTTCGCGCCTAATCCAATGGATTCTCAACTAACCTCGGTGTGTACCATGACAACCTAGCAAACTCAGCTTCGTACTAACCTACGGTCAGCTGATTCTGGCAAAGCTGTTGGAACTCTACCAGTTTCCTCTCTGAGCAGTCTCTGAGAAGTATTTATCGTTAAACTCTTCGGTGGAAGTGGCCCAAGTGAGGGCGGTGCCTTCTGGGAAAACACCTTCTTTGGTGGAATTCCACTAGTCGTTAGTGGTACCTTCCAGTTGGTATATCACTAGGAGCACTTTCTCTTCCTTCATATAACTTAGAACTCCAAAAGCCTTCTCGAGTTTCTCTATCCATCAAGGTGCCATCTCCAGGTCTCTGGTGCCATCAAATTGAGCCGGTTTTAGCTTCATGAATTACTCCACCAGTTGACACATTTGGCGGTTCGCATTGTCGTTTCCTTGGGCGTCACCACCTCCGTGACCTTGACTGTTATTCTTGTTGTTGCCATTGTTTGCATTTGCCAAGTTGGCAGCAGCAAAGGCGGCCTCAGTGGCTTTGGCGACAGTAGTAGCTCTCTCTTGAGCCTATCTGCTCATTAGGTTTCCAATTTCCTCCAAGACTCGGAGGACTCCATCAACTCTAGGGTCTTTCACTATCTATGGTCCTGAGCTAGAAGCTCTCCTGGTTCCCCTATTCTGATTGCTCATCTTTTCGAGGCTTATGACACCTGAATCACTGTAATTCCATCCAGGAATTAGAGACCTAAGCCATCTATTTAATTCTAACAATTCTATGCCACGTAGCAAGGCAACAATCACAATCAAGTGCTCAATTATAAAGCGACCATCAGGAATACTGTATTCAATAAATCACAGTCATACCTCAAGTCTTACGTATCTGCAACTTAGTATAGTCATAATCAGCTATCCACTCCTCAGTCAAGTATACATCAAACAAAACTTAGTGCCCAGGACGAAGCCCTATAGTCTTATAATCACCAATGGTGACGCCAATCCAATATGTCAATCACAAGCACCAATTCACATGACATGCATTTCGTGTCCAACTCTAGGAGATTCTTAGGGTTTCGCTACACAGTCATCCTCAAAGTCATCATTCCTTATTACTCTAGTCCTCAACCAACTTGGATCGAGCTGACCTTGCTCTGATAACACTTAAAAGAGATGTCACGCCCTGCATCCTTGTGAGCTAGCTAGCATTCTGCGATTGAATAAACCATCACACTAACCCAAGATCGAGCTGCTTTGCGATAGGCGAATGAATTCAAATGCACATGCGGAAGTGATATACAAACTCCATACGATACAATATAAAGATGACTCAGGATGATAAAATACACATATATAACTTGATATAATGGCAGTTTTACAACTTGGTCCACAATAGGGATACAAAACTAGGTTCAAAGGGAACGAGAGACTTAGTCAAAATAGTGCATCTAGTCCAATCACGACACTCCTATCCTAAAGGGTGTCCCAAAAAGTTAGGTATCATTGATATACATAAAGGTTGGGTCCGCTATCATCTTAGTAGTCCTTGTCAGCTACGGGGTCGTACACCGCAGAAGCATCTGACTCTAGGTCCATGGAAACTTCTTCCTCTGGGTCGGATTCTATGTCTGCAAGCGCATCAAACTCGTTGGCACTCATCTCTAGCTCGATTTCAGATTCCAACTCAGCGTTAAACTCTTCCTTTAGCTCTCGCTTCAACTCAAACTTAGTGGGTTATGCAGATGCTTCCTCGACGTTAGAAGGCTCCACGACCTCTAATTCCTCAGTTGGCTCCGGGGGCTTCGGCTGACCAGTCTTGGGTTAGGCTTCCAGATGGAGTCCCTCACCATCAGAGGGTATAGCAATGCACCATCCAGGAATCACACTCCGGGGTACGTCGAAGCTCTTCAAGGGTCTGTATGTCACGTCTTCGTCCCAATAAAACCAAGCCTCAAAATAATGCGACTCCCAATCGTCATCTCCTTCGTCGACACATACTATCCCCCCTTCCTAATGTAGGTTTCCTTGGACCTACAGGATATTCGGTCACTGACTTCTTGATATCTATCGGCTCCCCAAAAAGTTTTGGTGGCATGCTTAAGGTTTGGGGTCTGAAAAAGTTGAACCCACGACGGGGTGAGAATAAATCTTAGTAAGCTAACCTGAAACCTAAATTAGGCCATTGGTACCTCTAGACACTTTTGAAAATAAGCAATGTCCAAACAATTGAATTATAAGGCATTCGACACATCACACAACCATGAAAGCATAAATCTTTATATAATTCTCAATTCAAGGCTAAGCTTCGTATTTTGACACTTAATAGATCATAACATATG
This sequence comes from Rhodomyrtus tomentosa, assembly GCA_028455895.1. Taxonomy (NCBI): domain Eukaryota; kingdom Viridiplantae; phylum Streptophyta; class Magnoliopsida; order Myrtales; family Myrtaceae; genus Rhodomyrtus; species Rhodomyrtus tomentosa. The sequence goes on from JAPCWY010000008.1 coordinate 16,568,034, forward strand.
GGTAACATTATCCTTATTACGGTTCCAATTCTAATGGCTTGGTTCGCATTTTGACGCCCCAGGCTTAAATAATTAATGAACCTGCGTTATTAAGCCTCAGGTCTCTAGTGCCATTTTAAGACTTGCGTTACTACGCCTCAAGTCGATCCCGCGTCTAACGCCTTAGGATACCTTTAACCCTCGCGTTACTCGCCTCAAGGTACAATACGCTCTCAAACTTAAAAATCACTCAATTAAGGCTAAATACCATGAATTGAACATTTCATAATTCAAGAATACAAATCAGCCCCTTAAGCCTAAAATTTCAATTTCATGGAACTACATAATGTCACTTAGTCAATTGGCAACCTTTTAATACTTCATGATCGAGTACAACTCAATTTAGCACAAAACTAACCTTCGACCCCACGGATTATCCATGGCTGAACAATATAGGATTCCAATTGACTAATTCTATCATTCAATCCATCATTTATCACACAACGCTGAACAAAACAACTTAGGACAGCCAATTCAAACTTTTAATCCGCCATATCTCATTCAAAGCCAAATCATGCAAATCGTGGTCTAATCCTCGGTTCACAAGTATTAGTACACGACCGATAAAATTAAGGGATATTTGGCATTTTAATGCAACATACCGCGATACCACATAATGGATGAACACATATAGGGTCCAAATAGGAATTTCACCAATCCAATCAATTGATTTCAAGCTAATAACCTCTACTTGGCATTTCGGCTCCCAAGGACCAATTCCAACCGAACCCTCAACTCTATAACTCCTCATAGATTTTATAATTTCAAGTTTTAGGTCATGCAAGCCATAACCAGTTCTTAAGGTCAGAATCAATCTTTCAGAATTACTCACTAGTTCAACCACGAAAATCACTAAACAAGGTATCAAACTTGCCTCTTAGTACCTTAATGTCCTAGGGAAGGTTTAGAACTAACTTACCTAGGTGTAAGCAAGCAAGAGTCCACAAAAATGGCGATGCAAGGCCACGGTTCAAGCTACAACGAGGTGAACAGGTTCGGTCCTAGTATTAATCATCCAAAACATCCATGAAAATCCATCCTTTAAACTAATTAAGAACCTTGCTTCATGCGAGATTACATCTTAGAGTCATTCACATTACCAAATGGCCAAAAGACTCGGTGAAACTCACAAGATCAGGTCTGGTCTGTCGATGGTTCTCTCAACCTCCTTGGTTCCTCACGGCGTCGACGATTCAAACAAGGTATAAGTGATGTGGTAGTGGTGGTGATGATTCCCGGTCGAATGAAGATGAGGAAGAGGATGGTTGGCGTCGTGTTTTCCTTGCGGAAAAATCTAATGATAAAGGGAGAGTGAGATGGGAAGAGAAAAAGAAGAAGAGAGGAAGGGTGGTCTGATGGTGTTGGCCAAAAATGAAAGGGAAAGGGGAAGATGAGGGTGTCTTTTGTTCTCCAAGATTCAAACCACAAGGGGACTCCTACCTATCCTTCATAGAATAGGCTTTATGGTTGAGTGATCTTAGGAAGTTTATCTCATGCTTTAAAACCAATCAAATGGACCACTACCCAAGTCTCTTCTTTTCCCCCATAAATTCAAGAAGCCACTAGACCATTATACTCCCATAATTTCGGCCATGAAGAGGAACAAGCAAAAGACTATCTTACCCTTGCTCATTTTTAAAGGAATGAGCATTAATCTAGGGGTAAAAAGGTAACTTTTAAACATTGGTTCGAAATTTCACTTTTTTCATCCGTATGGAACGAACCGTGACCTTAATGATTCTCGACGAGGCAATGTCCAATTTATTGATATTGGAATCCTTGAATGTTCAGCCTCCAATCTCGAAGTCCAATTCATAATCAAATTCAGTCGTTTGTCATTCCAATGCATCTCAGACTAACGGATGGCTCTTAGGAGTTACATGTATCGACCCTCGACTAATGTCATGTTTAAGAGTTATTCGAATCATGCCGACTTTGGTTGTCATGTAATTGTAAAGGCTTATCTCTAGTTCCAAAGATTACGATCGTTAGAGTTCGGTTTAGGTTAATTTGCAAATCATACTATGGCCATACGAAATCACCCATGAACCAATTGCATAACACTTACAAATTGTTCTAAAACCACTCTTAGATCGGCCTTAATTGGCACAAAATATTCCCTCAACAATCTATATGGTCAAAGTACCGCTCCATGGTTGAGTTCTTCAGTCTACGAACTTGAAACTTAGTTAGCCATTCCCCTTTGGTTAGTCGACTCAAGAGTAACCAATTCTAAGTGATATTTACTAAAATACCTCGATAGGCATTCATTCATTAATGTGCTTCGAGATAGGGTGTGACATTCTGATTTTTCCTGTCATTTCAAGACTCTGTAATGAGAAATGTATCTAGCGATGTATTTCAGTCATATCTCACTCGAATCTGATCAATTTGTGTTGACTGACCAAAGGGGAAAGGCTATCGTGAGACAAGGTACGTGGACCTAGGAAATTCGAATAGGAAATGACACTTTGACCAAAAGGATTGTTGAGGGGACATTTAGAACCATAAAATGCTGATCTAAGAACGATTAAGGAATGCATTACTAGCGTTATACGATTGAAGAACGGGTGATGCCGCTTAGCCAATGTATAATTTGTAAATTTTCCTAAATCGAACAGTGACGATCGAGACCATCGAAACTAGCGATAGGCCCTCACAATCACATGACAACCAAAGTCGTCAAGAATTGATGAGCCCTAATTGTGATATGAATCACAGGGTCGATACGCGTAACGTCTGTAAAAGCCGCTCGTCAGTTTGGGATAGGCTGAATCGCATTGGATAGAGGAATGAATCAGAAACGAGCCTTGAAAATTAAAAATGGAGAATCAATATTTCCAACATCTCAATTGGATTGGCCGTCGCCTTATTGAAGAAAATTGAAATTAGAAAAATGACGTTCCGGACGTCGAGGGTAAAATTATCATTTTGCCCCTCAAGCCTTAGCCTTGCTTTATTAATTGGACATGGGGATTTTGGTCATTGAAACCCCCCAAGAGCTGTCGAAAATTAAAGAAATTATGGGCCATTGGATGAGCTTTGAATGACACATTAGACAAGTGTCAATGGATGACGCCATGAGTTGATGTTTCCACTTTTAAACTACCATTCAACCCATGTTGACCAAGCCAATTGAAGTATAAACCCTCATTCTCTCTCTTGCTTGACCGAACACCCCCTCCACCTGCCATTTCTTCTTCTTCTTCTTTCCTTCCTCTTGCCGAGAAGCCTGCCGCCCGATTGGTTTCTGTTCGCCCGTTCGCCGCCATCAACCGCCACTTTCGGCAATCCCCAACCATCGAGCCGACCATCCACTCCTTCCTCAACATCTTGCCAATGTTCTCGAAGTGGAAGCGAGTCATTTGGTTCACCGAGGAGCTCCGACCGACCAATCTCCCAAAAGTCGACGGAAATCGTTGCAATCAAAGGTAAGCTACGTTTTTGGCCCTTTAGGATCCCGAAATCTTAGAGTTTTGCAACCTAATTTTGTGGACTTTTAGGGGACACATAGATGGAACTGTGGTAAAAAGTTTGAGTTAATTTGATGAAGTTTTGACCCCAAATGGGTCTTGTGTTTGAAGGGCCACAACTAACCTGTGGTAAGCTTGGAGGAACTAGCGCCGTTCGTGGACCATTTGACGTCACCTTAAGCTCAAATTTTCGGTGAGCTTCCAAAACCCTTAGAACTATATGTTAGCAAGTAGATTAATGATTGAATTGAGGATTTGAGGTGGTTTAAGGACTGGTAAGTTGAGGTATACACGGAACCGAAATTCGCCCGGTTCGGTTCTGTGCATACCAATTTTGTGGGGGCTGTTGGTGGTTATAATTGAGCTCCAAATTCATCATTGAGAAGTTTTAGAATGTTAATTGATAAGCCCATGAGCTGTACGATTAGTGGGCTGGTGATTTGAGCAAGAAAAGTTAATGATTAGATGAATTTCCTTAGGTTGAGCGGTGGACTTGATCTTAGAACGTTAGGACCGAACTCTTGAGGTGCTTGGGAAGATGATTGTGTTGCATTAAGCTCGAGGTAAGGGGAATCCTAAACTTTTGATAGGAGGATTGGACTCGACTGGGCGATTGTTGTATGAATTGATCGATTCTTGAAAGTTTATAACGTGATGACCCAAAGTGCGTCCTAGAATGGTATAGAGGACTTGAACAAGTGACAATGCTTGTGCTTGAGTTGATTACATCTTTGAATGTCAAATTTGATTATTTTGCTTGCCATAAGTGTATTGATTGTGCATCAGTTTGCACTTGGCGTTATGTGTATGAATTGAATTGAACTTGTGGCATGTCTGAGATGTGGAAATACCCTGAGATGTATGAGACGCGGGGTCGTATGACAAATGCCCTAAGGCGCTGAGGCGCTGGGTCAGAATTGAATGGCATCCTGAGGCGTATGAGACGCGGGGTTGTGAAGGCCATAGTCCTAATGCGTTTAAACGCGGGACGGAGTTGTGATGTGTCGACATAAGCCTAGAGAGAAATTGAAAACCTGATGCGTTTACGCGGGTTTGTCAATGAGACGGGCTGATGCATTATAAACGCGGGCACGAAAGTGAGGAGGTAGGAAAGAGGCGAAAGGTGCAATCTAGCTCGAAATGTGTGCTTGTGTATAATGATGTGATAGGATGCCTTGATTGCATGCCTGACATTTGTGTGTTGTTATTGATAGTTGAATGCCTCATGTGTTTATTTCTATGAAGTGCCGGTGATTGCATTTGCCTGAGTGGACGGTCTGCCTAACCTAGGGTTAGGACCTACCTTACTGAGATATATATATCTCACCCCGTTGTAGGACCCCCTTTTCTTTACAGATCCTAGATCCTGAGCATGTGACTCATCAGGTTTGGCGACTCCAAGGAGATGTCAGTTTATTTTGATGAGTTCCCTGATGGGCAAAGGACTATTTACGTTAGGAAATGTACAGTTGTTTGGGTAGATGAGGATGGAAGTAGCTAGAAGCCTCATACGTATGAGCCATGGTTTAGAAAGGTGGGCAATGTTTCCATAGGGCTATTGAAGCCCACTGAGATGCCCCAGGGAGTGATCCCTAGCTGGTGCCATCCTACCCGGGACTTAGTAGAGATTGAGGGATCTGTCGCTGGCTCGAGGATTGATCCTGAGAGGACTCCGACCCTAGAGGACACCGAGGAGATCATAGTGATGAGGCTACCGAAGATGAACTGGTGAAGCCATCCCCGGACGAGACACTCGAGGATACGGTAGAGATTTGCTTTGAGACTTTTTCGGAGTATGAGCCTACTAAGGAGGCAGAGGAGACTGATGACTCCAACAGTTCGACTTAGGAACTCCTGATTTACTAGTCTGATATTTTACTAGTGTTCTTGAGGTCTATCCCTTTTTACGAAACTTATGACTGCATTTTGTGCTGGCCATGCCACCCTACTAGCCAGTGTAGTTGGTTAGCTGTTCCTTGTATGGATATTCAGATATTATGTATTACTAGTACTCTCGCTATTCAGGTCACATTTTATATTTGTACGGAGGAGTTTTTACATCGTTGTTTCCGCATGCTTGTTCGGTGATACATCTCTCGACTTATATGTGGATCTTGGAACCCCGAGAGATAGTTTGTGCTTGTAGAGAGTCGTGCGCTCGTGCTTGAGACGCGGGGCGTGACATCCCCATTTGCTTGGTATCAGAGCAAGGACAGCTCGATCCAAAATTGATTGATGGTTGGAGTAATAAGGAGGATTAAGTTGGGACAAGGACGAGTAGCGAGACCTTAGGAAACTGATTAGGATAAGACAAGGGATGCATGGCATAGGGCTTGGCACATGTGACTGTCGTTTGGTCTTGACAGGATTGTGGTGATTATTAAAGATTAAGTTCCATGTTGAGCGCTGGCAGTCATTTCTGAATTTTGGTCTACTAAGTGAATGAGCATGGCTAGTTTTGGTGAACCGTTGTAGTGAAGAAAATTGAGAAATAGCCATGAATTGCTTATTGAAATGCCTCTGGATTTATTGTGTGAAAGGTCGTTGTGGTATGACTATGTTAGTAAGGCAGTTTGGTAACTCTAAGCTTGGTTGAATGAATGAGTTACTAACTCCTCGATGAAATTGTGGTGGACCAGGCTCAGTAAAAGCATTTGAGAATGAGTAATCTGTCTAGGAAACTTGGAAGGCCCAGGAACAGAGCCTTTAGCTCGAGGCCGTCTGTAGTAGAGGACCCGAGGATGGACGGAGTATTGAGGGCGCTGGAAAGAATTGGTGACTTCCTCGACAGGTAGACCCAAGATAAGGATGCTACCATAGCTCAAACGGTAGGAGCTGCAATAGCTGCCGTCAACGCTAACAACGGCAACAACGGGGGCAACGGAAACAATGGCGACCACGACCAGGGCAATGAGACAGTGAATGCCCAAAAAGAAGTTATCGTGGCCAGGCAGATGGGCTAGCTGGTCGAGCAGTTCATCAAGTTGAAGCAGTCCCAGTTCGACGGGGCTGGAGACCCTGAACTAGCACCTAGGTGGATTGAGAAACTAGAGAAGGCCTTTGGAGTCCTGAGGTGCACAGACAAAGAAAAAGTAGTGTTGGCAGTGTACCAGCTGGAAGTTACTACAAACGGTTGGTAGGCTGCCATCGAGAATGGAGTTTTTCCAGAAGGTACAACCTTGACCTGGAATGTCTTCACTACAACATTCAATAACAAGTACTTCTCGGAAACAGTTAGGCAAAGGAAGCAGGTGGAATTCTTGCAACTGCGTCAGAATCAGCTGACAGTGGACTAATATGAGGCTGAGTTCTCTAGGTTATTGAGGCACGCACCCCGATCGGTAGAAGATCCCCTAGAGAAGGCACTGAGATTTCGGGACGGATTGAGGCCTAAGCTTCGCAATCAAATGATAGCCCTGAATTTGAGGACCTATAAGAAAATTTATGAGCGGGGCCAGATGATCGTGAGGGATTTAAAGGAGAGGAATGCCGCATCTGGATCGCGGTTCACTTTATTCCGAGACAACCGCCAAATTGGCAAGAGACCAATGGCTGGCAATAGGCGTTTTGTCCCACCCGTGAGGAAGAACATAATGAAGCCGCCGAACCCCATGAACTGGAGCTGTCGCCTCTATGGCAGGAGGCTTGGTAATGGACCATGCCTAGCAAGAACTGGAGCCTGCTTTAAGTGTGGTTAGATGGGCCACCAGATGAGGACTTGCTCGAACCAAGTTCCAGCGAACCGACCTCAAGGGCAGTGACCACAGGCTGGACCATCGACTGCCACTCCCTAGATCGAGCAGAATCGACCCCCAGCTCAGGAAAGAGTTTATGCAGTAGCCCGCTAGGAGGCAGAGGAAATGTCAAGCATGGTCATAGGTACGGTTTATTTGTGTGACAAGCTACGTATGCTTTTTTTGATCCTGGCGTAACACACTCATTTGTGTCTGCACGGTTTGCTAATTTGGTTGATATGAAGTTAAAACCGTTGAGTGTGAATCTGCATGTCGCCACCCCATTAAAGGATAATGTGCTGGTTTCGTTGGGCTGTGCTGACTGTAGGATCGTAATTGGTGGTAGTAAGGAGAGCATTGATTTAGTTGTGTTGCCCATGTATGATTGTAGGATCATATTTGATCAATTGCAAGAGCTGCGGTATTCTCTAAGATTGACTTGAGAATCGGGTATCACCAGTTGATGATTAAGAAGGAAGACATACCTTGTGACATTCTGATTTCAGTCAATTTCAGACTCATTAATGAGAAGTAAATCTAAAGATGTATTTTAGTCATATCCCACTCGAATCTGATCAATTCGAGTAGGCTGACCAAAAGGGAAAGGCTAACGCGAGACGAAGTACGTGGACCTAGGTAACTCGGATAGGAAATGGCGCTTTGACCATAAGGATTGTCGAGAGGATATTTAGAACCACAAAAAGGCCGATCCAAAAATAATTAGGGAACACCTTACGAGTGTCATACGATTGGCGGGTGGGTGATGCCGTTTAACTAATGTATGATTGGCAAAATTTTCTTAAATCAGACAGTGACGATCGAGACCATAGGGGCTAGTGATAGACCCGCACAATTACATAACAACCAAAGCCGCCACGAATTGACGAGCCCTAAACGTGATATGAATCACAGGGGCGATACGCGTAACGTCTGCAAAAGTCGCCCATCGATTCGGGATAGGCTGGAACCACGTTTGATAGAGAAAACCATCAAAACGAGTCTTGAAAATTGAAAATGGAGAATAAAAAATTTCAACGTTATATTCGGATTGGTTGTCGCCCTATCGAAGGTTATTGGAACGAGAAAAACGACGTTTTGAACGTCGGGGGTGAAACTACCATTTTGCCCCTCAAGCTTAAGCCTTGCACATGCATTGAAGAAAGGACATTTTTGGTCTTTATCCCTCCCCCAAGGCTGCCAAAAATTAGGATGAATTGTGGCCATTGGATCAAGTTGAATGACACTAGGGAGAAGTGTCACAAGATCAAGCTTGGAGTAGTCATGTCCACATTTATACACCTACCATTCAACCCCTTTGACCATGAGCCTTGTATATAGTATTTCCCTCTCTCTCCTCTCTCACATGACCGGCCATAGAACCCCCAACCCACCGAAACCTCTTCTTCTTCTTCTTCATTATGCTCGCCGGTGACAGTTTCTGCCGCCCTCGTTCGGCCGTTCCGACACCCTCCTCTGGCCACCACCTGGACTTCGACCGACCACAACAACTTAGCCCCATGTCTTGCCGACCTCCTCGAACTGGAAGCACGCCATTTGGACCACCGAGGAGCTCCGATCAAGCTTTTTCCCGGAAGCCGACGGAAACTGACCCAATCTGAGGTAGGTTCTGTTTCTGACCCCTTAGGAGGTCGAAATGTTGGAATTTTGAGGTCAAATTTTGTGGAGATCTAGATGACATGTATATCAATCTGTGGTAAAAAGTGAGGAATGATTTGATGAATTTTTTATGTCGAATGGGTCTTGTAAAACTTGCACAGAAAGCTACCGGTACTGACCTTGGAGGATCCGGCAACTCCCGACAGGTTTCCGGCGACGATTCGACTCCAAAATCACGGTGAGATCCTTAAACCCTTAGATAGACATGTTAAGAGGTAGGACAACGATTAAATGATCGATTGAGAGTTGATTTAGGGCTGGACAAGCTCGATTTGCATAGAACCGAGAAAAACCGATTTAGTTCTGTGCAAGGCCGAACCTTTGGAGGCTGATGGACATTTGTTTAGAGCCTCAAATTAGTGATTTAGATATGCTAAGGTGATGACGATTATGTTATGGAGGTTATAGTTCACGGATTGAGGAATTTGACATGAAAATTGACGGATTGATTGGATTTTATTAGGTTGCGCGGTGAGTTCGATCTTGGACCATTGGGGGCTGAACCTTTGAGGACTCAAGAAGGGAAATTGTGTTATCAAATTCAAGGTAAGGAAATCCTAAACTTAGGATAGGATGATTGGACTCGATTGGGTGAGTCGAGCGAAAATTTGATTAATTGGTGAGAGATCCCATAGTGAATGTTTTTGGTGTACCCTAAGTTGTTATAGGAGATTAAGGTGTGTAAATGCTTGTGCTTTCATTATCTACCTTGTGTGCGTGTCACTCGATTGCTATGCATGCCATGAGTCTTTGAATTATGCCTGAATTGCAGATGTCGTCATGTATGGAAAACGAATTGAAAATCATGGCATGAGTGTGACATAGTGAGGCCTTGATGCGTACGAGACGCGGGGTAAGGTGGATGATACCCTAAGGTGCTGAGGCGCGGGATTGGAATGGTGTAGTGCTCTGATGCGATCTAATCACGGGATTGTGAAAAGGCCACAGTCCTGATGCGTTTACGCAAGACGGAGATATAAGGTGGTGACATTGGCCTAGAGTATCATTAAAACCTTATGCGTTTACTCGGGTTGTCGATGTCGGTCAGATGCATTTATGCGGACCAAGCCTGATGCGATTTAATGGCGGGCATGAGAATGAGGCAAGCGGGAAGTGGTTGATGTGGTGATGTGGCAGAGCGAATGTGCATAACATCTGAGTGTGTTATGATGCCATAATTGCGTGTATGCCGCCTATGTGTTGTTGTCTGTACTTGCATCTGCTTGATATGTCTGTGAGCTTGAATGACTAGGGTTGCGACTGCCTGAGGGACGGTCGGCCTGACCTAGGGTTAGGACTATTTTACTGAGATGTGTATCTCACCCCTTTTGGGAACGCTTCTTTTACAAATTCTAGGCCTTGACTATGCGGCGTATTCGCTTTGGAGACCCTAAGGAGATGACCGCATATTTTGATGAATTCAGTGGCGGTCAGGAGACTATATACGTGAGAAAGTGTACAGTAGTGTGGGTTGACGAGGGTAGTACGGATTGGAAGCCTCATAGGTATGAGGCGTGGTTTAAGAAAGTTGGGGACAAGTCAACTGGGTCGCTGAAGCTCCATGAGGTGCCCCAGGGAGTGATCCCTGATTGGTGTCATCCTGGTACGGACCTGGATCAGGTAGAGGGATCGGTAGTCGGTTCTAGGAACGGGCCGAAGAGGACCCCGACGTTGAATTTTACTTTGGAGGAGGATGAGGTCATTGTCTTGGAGGCGACCGTGGAGGATCTCGTGGAGTCGTCACATGAGGAGACCATGGAGGATAATATTGAGGTTCGCTCCGAGACATTCTTAGAGTATGAGCCAACGGAGGATGCCGAAGATATCGATGATTCCAACAGCTCATCCTAAGGGGCTCTAGTAGTAGTTTGATCTTTGATGACGACCCCGACCCTGTTCCTGTTGGATTTTGGTGATGACCCATTTTGTATGTTTACCCCGTCACCCCCTTGTCTATCGGATGTTAGCAGTTCTGTACTTGTATGAACCGTTGGTTATTATGTACGATAACTTCTATGCTATCCATGTCCCACTTAACTTATATTTATACGGAGGAGTTGTTTTATTACGACTCCGCATGCTTGATATATTTGTTATATCTCTTGGCTTAGATTGTGGATCTTGGGACCGCGAGAGATTATGTGGTGTGCTTGCAGGGAGTCGCGTGCTCGTGCCTGGGGCACGGAGCGTAACATCCTTGTCCGATTTGGTATCAGAGCAAGGTCAACTCGAACCAAAGTTGGTTGAGGACTGGAGTAATAATAAGGATTAAGTGGGACAAGGACGGATAGCGAGACCTTAGGAGACTGGTTAATATAAGGCATAGGGTGCATAGTGTGTGACCTGGTACTTAGGGTTGGTGTTTGATCTTGGTAAGGTTATGGAAATGCATGAGAATTAAGTTCCCTGCTTAGGATTGAAGGTTATTTCTAGACCTTAGTTTGTTTGAGGAATGAAAGCGATTGTTTTTAGTGAGTCACTGAAGTGAATGGAGTTAAGAAATGGCCATGGGCTATTTGTTGAAATGTTTCTAGAGTCTGTGGTATGGAGTACTATTGGATTGTCACTTTTTTTGTTAAGGTTTAGTTAGTAGCACTAGATTTGGGTGAATGAGTGAGTTACTAACTCTTTGCTGGCCTTGTGGTAGACCAGGTTCTGTAGGAAAAAGCAAGGATGAGCAACCTATCTAGAAGGTCTGGAAGGTCAAGCGGCGGAGCCTTTAGCTCGAGGACGCCAGCAGCAGAAGATCTAAGGATGGATGGTGTGCTTAGGGCAGTTGAAAGAATTGGTGACTTGATTGATAGGTGGACCCAAGATCGGGATGCTGCAATCGGCCAGGCAGTAGGAGCTGCCATAGCAGCCGTCAACGCCAACAACGGTAACAATGGTGGCAATGGAAGCTAGAATAAACATGGCCAAGGAAATGAGGCTGTGAATGCCCAAGAAGAAATCGTCGTGGCCAAACAGATGGGCCAGCTAGTGGAGCAGTTTATAAAGTTGAAGCCGACTCAATTCGATGGAACTGGAGATCCTGAGTTAGCACCCAGGTGGATCGAGAAGTTAGAGAAAGCTTTTGGTGTGGTGAGGTGCACGGACGAAGAGAAGGTGCTACTAGCAATGTACCATCTAGAGAGTACAGCGAATGACTGGTGGGCTGCCACCAAGAATAGAGTTTTCCGTGATGGAATGGCCGTGAACTGGGATGCCTTTAAGACGGCATTCCATGACAAGTACTTCTCTGAGACGGGCAGGGAAAGGAAGCAGGTGGAATTCCTACAGTTACGTCAGAACCAGTTGACGATAGATCAGTACGAGGCCGAATTCTCAAGGCTGTCGAGGTACGCACCTCGATCTGTAGAAAACCCTCAAGAGAAAGCAAGAAGATTTAGGAATAGTTTGAGAACAGAGTTCCGTAGCCAAATGATTGTCCTAAATCTGCAGACTTATAAGGAGATATACGAGCAGGGTCAGATGATAGAAAGGAACTTAAAAGAGAGGAACAACGCAACAAGATCGCGGTTCACATCATTTAGAGATAACCGCCAGATGGGCAAGAGACCGATGGCGGGCAATAGGCGTTTTGTGCTGCCCATAAGGAAAAGTATCATGAAGCCGCCAAATCCCACAAACTGGAGCTGTCGCCTTTGTGGTAGGAGGCATGGGAATGGGCCACGCCCGGTAAGGACCAGGGCTTGTTTTAAGTGTAGCCAGCTAGACCACCAGATGAGGACATGCCCGAGTCAAGCTCCGACAAATCGACCTTAAGAGTAGAGACCGTAGGCTGGGCCGTTGATTGCAACTCCCCAGATTGAGCAGAATCGACCGCCGGCATAGAGAAGAGTGTATGTAGTAGCCCGCAGGGAGGCAGAGGAAGCACTAGGTGTGGTCACAGGTATGGTTTACTTGTGCGACCAAGTTGCATACGCATTGTTTGACCCTGGCGCCACACATTCGTTTGTGTCTGCCCAGTTTGCTGAATTAGTGGGTATGAAATTGAAACCGTTGAGTATGAATCCACATGTTGCCACTTCATAAAATGATAATATATTGGTTTCATTGGGCTGTACTGGTTGTGAGATTATGATAGGGGGAGTAAAGAGAGTATTGACCTAACTATATTACCCATGTATGATTTTGACGTAATCTTAGGAATGGATTGGTTGGGTAAGCAGGGGGCAATAGTACACTGTGGTAGTAAAATAATTTGATTTTATCCGAGAGGCCGCTCTAGCTTTGAATTGGTGGGAAGTCGAGGAGGAATCTCGATTCCCTTAGTCTCATCTTTGGAAGTGACGAAGTTGATGTCTGGAGGGTGTCAGGCATACTTAGTGGCAGTAATGGACACGACTACCGAAGAACTCAAGTTAGAGAGTATTCCGATAGTGCGTGAATTTCCTGATGTATTTCTCCATAAGTTGCCAGGGTTACCACCGGAACGGGAAATAGAATTTGTAATCGAGTTAGCCCTTGGGACCGAACCGATCTCGAAAGCACCTTACAGGCTGTCCCTGTAAGAATTGAAAGAGTTAAAGGTGCAGATGCAAGAGCTACTAGATAGAAGATTTATCCGACCGAGTGCTTCACCGTGGGGAGCACCGGTGTTATTCGTAAGGAAGAAGGACGGGTCTTTACATTTATGCATCGACTATCAACAGCTGAACCAAGTGACAGTGAAGAACAAATGCCCACTGCTGAGGATGGATGACCCGTTTGATCAGTTGCAAGGAGCGGCAGTATTTTCGAAGATTGACCTGAGAACAGGGTATCACCAGTTGAGGATCGAGAAGGAATACATACCTAAAACTGCTTTTAGGATGAGGTACGGTTATTATGAGTTTACGGTGATGCTGTTTGGATTGACCAATGATCCAGCTGCATTCATGGACCTGATGCATCGAGTATTTAAGGAATTTCTGGATAGATTCGTCATAGTCTTTATTGACAATATCTTGATTAACTCGAGGAGTAGTGCAGAACATGAAGAGCACCTAAGGATTGTACTACAGACTCTAAGGGAGCAAGCGTTCTATGCGAAGTTGAGTAAATGTGAGTTCTGGCTGAACAGGGTAGCATTTCTTGGTCATTGGGTATCGGGTGAGGGAATCACAGTGGATCCTGCGAAAATTGAAGCTGTAACAAATTGGCCTACGCCTACTACGGTCACTGAAGTTAGAAATTTCTTGGGATTGGCAGGATACTACAGGCGCTTTGTGGAGAAATTCTCATCCATAGCCATCCCATTGACGCGGTTAATGAAGAAGGAAATAAAGTTTGAATGGACGGACAAATGTGAGAGGAGTTTCCAAGAACTCAAGCATAGATTGACACCCGCACCAGTATTAACAATTCCATCAGGACCAGGAGGTTACGAGATATACAGCGATGCTTCGCGGAAAGGATTAGGCTGTGTATTGATGCAGCATGGAAGAGTAGTAGCCTACGCGTCCAAACAATTGAGGCCACATGGAATGAACTACCGAACTCAAGACCTTGAGTTAGCGGCAATTATATTTGCGCTGAAGATTTGGAGACATTACCTATGTGGCAAAAAATTTCAGATTTATACCGACCACCAGAGCTTAAAGTACCTATTTTCTCAGAAAGAGCTGACTATGAGATAGTGTAGGTGGATGGAGTTGTTGAAGGATTATGATTGTAATATACTATATCACCTTGGGAAAGCAAATAGAGTAGTAGATGCGCTGAGTCAGAAGTTAAGCATTGCATGTCTGCTGGTGAGAAGTTAGTCCATGATAGAAGATTTAAGAGACTTTGAGTTCAGACTAGAAGTCTGTCAATTGTCCAGCTTGATAGCTACGTTGAAGGTGGAACCTGAGATCTAGAAAGGAATAAAAACCCTACAGTCTATGGACCGAAAGATTCAGAAGATCCATGAGATGGATGCGACAAAGAGAAAACCCGAGTTTCGGGTGTCTGAGGATGGAACTCTGAAGTTTCGACGATTGTGCGTGCCAAAGGATAAATGACTCAGGGAAAGGATTTTATTAGAGGCTCATAGGATCAATTATAGCATCCAGGCTGGGAGTACGAAAATGTATCAGAACTTGCGACAACACTATTGGTAGAACGGAATGAAGGTGGATGTAGCAAGCTATGTGGCTAAGTGTTTGACATGCCAGCAAGTGAAAGCGCAACACTATAAGCCTGGAGGACTATTACAGCCACTAGAGATTCTGGAATGGAAGTGAGAACATGTAACTATGGATTTTGTGATGGGACTCCCAATGAGCCAGCGAGGTCACGACTCTATATGGATAGTCGTGAACAGATTGACCAAGTCCTCACATTTCATCCCAGTGCGAAATTACTTCGCCAAGGATAGGTATGTAGAGATGTACATGAGACAGATAGTGAGGCTGCGTAGAGTGCCTGTGACGATTACGTCTGATCGAGACCCCAAGTTCACACAAACTTTTGGAAAAGCCTACAAGAAGCCATGGGAACTCAATTACAGTTTAGCACGGCGTACCATCCATAGACGGATGAACAGTCGGAAAGGACGATAGAGACACTTGAGGATATGCTGCGAGCATGCGTCATTGATTTTAAAGGTGGATGGGAAGATCAGCTGCATTTGGTAGAGTTTGCTTATAATAATAGCTATCAGCATAGTATCTAGATAGCACTATTCGAAGCACTCTTTGGAAGAGCCTGCAGAACCCCGATTTGCTAGGATGTGGTTGGAGAAAGAAGTATCACTGGCCCAGAATTGGTAGAGCAATCGATGGAATCAGTAAAAATAATTCGGGATAGACTGAGGACGGCATAGAGTCGTCAGAAGAGCTATGCTGACAAGCGGCGCAAGCCTTTGGAGTTTCAGGTAGGCAATCATGTCTTCCTCAAGGTGTCACCGAAGAGAGGACTATCGCGATTCAGAAAGAAGGGGAAGCTAAGCCCAAGGTATGTAAGCCCATTCGAGATACTAGAGTGGATTGGAACCTTGGCCTACAGGCTTGCCTTGCGGCCTAATCTATCCCAGGTGCATAACGTTTTCCATGTGTCGATGCTGCGAAAGTATGAACCAGATCCGACACATGTGCTGGATTATGAGACCATAGAAGTGGACGACCGAGTATCTTACGTGGAGAGGCCGATGAGGATCGAGGATCGGAAGGAGCAAATCCTCAGGAATAAGAAGATTCCACTAGTCAAGGTAGTATGGGAGCACCATGGAACTGAAGGTGCCACGTGGGAGAATGAAGAGACGATGAAGGGACAACACCCCTATTTATTTGAGTAATTAAGTGTAATGTAAATTTTGGGGACGAAATTTTTGTAAGGGGGAAGAGTTGTGACATTTTGATTTCCAGTCAATTTCAGACTCATTAATGAGAAATAAATCTAGAGATGTATTTTAGTCGTATCCCGCTCGAATTTGAACAATTCGAGTAGGCTGATCAAAAGGGAAAGGCTAACGCGAGACGAGGTACGTGGACTTGGGTAACTCGGATAGGAAATGGCGCTTTGACCATAAAGATTGTCGAGGGGATATTTAGAACCACAAAAAGGTCAATCCAAGAACGATTAGGGAACGCCTTGCGAGTGTCATACGATTGGAGCGCGGGTGATGCAGCTTAACCAATGTATGATTTGCAAAATTTTCCTAAATTAGACAATGACGATCGAGACCATGGGGACTAGTGATAGACCCTCACAATTACATGACAACCAAAGCCTCCACGAATTGACGAGCCCTAAACGTGATATGAATCATAAAGTCGATACGCGTAATGTCTGCAAAAGCCGCCCGTCGTTCGGGATAGGCTGGAACCACATCTGATAGAAAAATTCATCAGAAATGAGTCTTGAAAATTGAAAATGGAGAATTGAGAATTCCAACATTATATTCGGATTGGTCGTTGCCCTATCAAAGATTATTGGAAAGAGAACAACGACGTTTTGAACGTCGGGGATGAAACTACCATTTTGCCCCTCAAGCTTAAGCCTTGCCCATGCATTCAAGGAAGGGCATTTTGGTCTTTATCCCTCCCCCAAGGCTGCCAAAAATTAGGATAAATTGTGGCCATTGGATCAAGTTGCATGGCACTAAGGACAAGTATCACAAGATAAAGCATGGAGTAGTCATGTCCACCTTCATACACCTACCATTCAACCCCTTTGACCATGAGCCTTGTATATAGCATTTTACTCTCTCTCTCCTCTCACATGACCGACCATAGAACCCCCAATCACCGAAACCTCTTCTTCTTCTTCTTCTTCATTCTGCTCGCCGGCAACAGCTTTTGCCGCCCCAGTTCGGCCTTTCCGACACCCTCCTTCGGCCACCACCTAGACTCCGGCTAACCACACCAACCTAGCCCCATGTCTTGCCGACCTCCTCGAACTGGAAGCATGGTATTTGGAACACTGAGGAGCTTCGGCCAATCCTTTTCCCGAAAGCCGACGAAAACTGACCCAATCTGAGGTAGGTTCTGTTTCTGACCCCTTAGGAGGCTTAAATGTTGGAATTTTGAGGTCAAATTTTGTGGAGATCTAGAAGACATGTATATCAATCAGTGGTAAAAATTTGGGAATGATTTAATGAAGTATTGACCTCGAATCGGTCTTGTAAACCTTGCACAAAAAGCTGCCGGTAGTGACCTTGGAGGATCTGACAACTCCCGACGGGTTTTTGGCGATCATTTGACTCCAAACTCACGGTGAGACCCGTAGACCCTTAGATAGACATGTTAAAATGTAGGATAATGATTAAATGATGAATTGGGAGTTAATTTAGGGCTGGACAGCTCGGTTTGCATAGAACCGAGAAGAACCGATTCGGTTCTGTGTAAGGTTGAACCTTTGGAGGCTGATGGCCATTTGTTTAGAGCCTCAAATTAGTGATTTAGACATGCTAAGGTGATGAGGATTATGTTATGGAGGTTATGGTTCATGGATTGAGGAATTGGACATGGAAATTGACGGATTGATTGGATTTTATTAGGTTGCGCGGTGAGTTCGGTCTTGGACCATTGGGGGCCAAACCTTTGAGGACTCAAGAAGGGAAATTATGTTATCAAATTCAAGGTAAGAGAATCCTAAACTTAGGAAAGGAAGATTGGACTCGATTGGGTGAGTCGAGTGATAAATTGATTGATTGGTGAGAGATCCCATAGTGAATGTTTTTGGTGTACCCTAAGTTGTTATAGGGAATTAAGGTGTGTAAATGCTTGTGCTTGAATTATCTACCTTGTGTGCATGTCACTCGATTGCCTTGCTGTCATTAGTCTTTGAATTGTGGCTGAATTGCACTTGTCGTCATGTATGGAAAACAAATTGAAAATCATTGCATGAATGTGACATGGCGAGGCCCTGATGCGTATGAGACATGGGGTAAGGTGGATAGTACCTTGAGGCGTTGAGGCGCGGGGTTGGAATGGTGTGGCGCCCTGATGTGATCTAATTGCGGGGTTGTGAAAAGGCCACAGTCCTAATGCGTTTACTCGAGATAGAGATATAAGGTGGTGACATTGGCCTGGAGTATCATTGAAACCTGATGCGTTTACTCGGGTTATCGATGACGGTGTGATGCGTTTATGCGGACCGAGCCTGATGCAATCTAATCGCAGGCATGAGAATGAGGCCGGCAGGAAGTGGTGGATGTGGTGATGTGGCAGAGCGAGTGTGTATATCATCCGAGTGTGTTATGATGCCATAATTGCATGTATGCCACCTATGTGTTGTTGTCTGTACTTGCTTTTGCTTGATACGTCTGTGAGCTTGAATGATTGGGGTTCTGACTCCTTGAGTGGACGGTCGGCTTGACCTAAGGTTAGGACTTTTTTACTGAGATGTGTATCTCACCCCTTTTGGGGACCCTTCTTTTATAGATTCTAGGCCTTGACTATGTGGCTTATTCGCTTTGGAGACCCTAAGGAGATGACCGCGTATTTTGATGAATTCTTTGACGGTCAAGGGACTATATACGTGAGAAAGTGTACAGTGGTGTTGGTTTACGAGGGTAGTACGGATTGGAAGCCTTATAGGTATGAGGCGTGATTTAATAAAGTTGGGGACAAGTCTACTAGGCTACTGAAGCCCCATGAGGTGCCCCAGGGAGTGATCCCTGATTGATGCCACCCCGGTACGGACCAGGATCATATAGAGAGATCGGTAGTGGTTCTAGGAACGGGCTGAAGAGGACCCCGACACTAGATTTTACTGTGGAGGAAGATGAGGTCATTGTCCTAAGGCGACCGAGGAGGATCTCGCGGAGCCGTCCCATGAGGAGACCATAGAGGATACTATTGAGGTTCGCTCCGAGACGTTCTTAGAGTTTGAGCCGATGGAGGATGCCAAGGATACCGATGATTCCAGCAACTCATCCTAGGAGGCTCTAGTGGTAGTTTGATCTTTGGTGACGACCCCGACCTTGTTCCTATCGGATTTTGATGATGACCCATTTTGTTTGTTTACCCCGTCACCCCCTTCTCTATCGGATGTTAGTAGTTCTGTACATGCATGAACCGTTGGTTGTTATGTACGACAATTTCTATGCTATCTATATACCACTTAACTTATATTTGTATGGAGGAGTTGTTTTATTACCGCTTCTGCGTGCTTGATATATTTGTTATATCTCTCGGCATAGATTGTGGATCTTGGGACCGTGAGAGATTATGTGGTGTGCTTGTAGGGAGTCGCATGCTTGTGCCCGGGGCGCGGAGCGTGACATCCCTGTCCGATTTGGTATCAGAGCAAGGTCAGCTCGAACCAAAGTTGGTTGAGGACTAGAATAATAAGAAGGATTAAGTGGGACAAGGACGGAAAGAGAGACCTTATGCGACTGGTTAAGATAAGGCATGGGGTGCATAGTGTGTGACTTGGTACTTAGGGTTGGTGTTTGATCTTGGCAGGGTTGTGGAAATGCATAAGGATTGAGTTCCGTGCTTAAGATTGAAGGTCATTTCTTGACCTTGGTTTGTTTGAGGAATGAAAGCGATTGGTTTAGGGAATCACTAAAGTGAATAAAACTGAGAAATAGCCATGTGCTATTTGTTGAAATGTTTCTAGAGTCTATGGTATGGAGTACTGTTGGATTGTCACTGTTTTTGTTAAGGGTTAGTTAGTAGCTCTGGATTTGGATAAATGAGTGAGTTACTAACTCCTTGCTGGACTTGTGGTGGACCAAGTTCAGTAGGAAAAAGCAAGGATGAGCAACCCGTCTAGAAGGTTTGGAAGGTCAAGAGGCGAAGCCTCTAGCTCGAGGCTGCCAGTAGCAGAAGATCCAAGGATGGATGGTGTGCTTAGGTCATTGGAAAGAATTGGTGACTTGATTAATAGACAAACCCAGAACCGGGATGCTGCAATCGGCCAAGCAGTAAGAGCTGCCACAGCCGCCGTCAATGCCAACAACAGTAACAATGGTGGCAATGGAAGCCATAATGAACATGGCTAGGGCAATGAGACTGTGAATGCCCAAGAAGAAATTGTCGTGGCCAGACAGATGGGCCAGCTAGTGGAGCAGTTTATAAAGTTGAAGCCGACTCAATTCGATGGAACTGAAGATCCTGAGTTAGCACCTAGGTGGATTGAGAAGTTAGAGAAAGCTTTTGGTGTGGTGAGGTGCACGGACGAAGAGAAGGTGCTACTAGCAGTGTACCAGCTGGAGGGTACAGCGAATGACTGGTGGGCTGCCACCAAGAATAGAGTTTTCCCTAGATGAACTGCCGTGAATTGGGATGCCTTTAAGACGGCGTTCCATGACAAGTACTTCTCTGAGACGGCCAGGGAAAGGAAGCAGGTGGAATTCCTGCAGTTACGTTAGAACCAGCTGACAATAGATCAGTACGAGGCCGAATTCTCAAGGCTGTCGAGGTACGCACCTCGATCTGTAGAAGACCCTTAAGGGAAAGCAAGAAGATTTAGGGATGGTTTGCGGCCTGATCTCCGTAGCTAGATGATTGTCCTAAATCTGAGGACTTATAAGGAAATATACGAGCGAGGCCAGATAATGGAAAGGGACTTGAAAGAGAGGAACACCGCAACTGGATCGTGGTTCACATCATTCAGGGATAACCGCCAAATGGGCAAGAGACCGATGAGGGGTAATAGGCGTTTTGTGCCGCCCGTAAGGAAAAGTATCGTGAAGCTGCCAAATCCCACAAACTGGAGTTGCCGCCTTTGTGGTAGGAGGCATGGGAATGGGCCATGCTCGGTAAGGACCGGGGCTTGTTTTAAGTGTGGTCAGCTAGGCTACCAAATGAGGACATGCCTGAGTCAAGCTCCAACAAATTGACATCGAGGGTAGAGACCGCAGGGTGGGCTGTCGACTACAACTACCCAGAATGAGCAAAGTTGACCGCCGGCACAGGGAAGGGTGTATGTATTAGCCCGTAGAGAGGAAGAGGAAGCACTAGGTGTGGTCACAGGTATGGTTTACTTGTGCGACCAAGCTGCATACTCATTGTGTGTCCCTGGTGCCATGCATTCGTTTGTGTCTACCGAGTTTGCTGAATTAGTGGGTATGAAATCGAAACCGTTGAGTATGAATTTGCATATTGCCACTCCATTAAAGGATAATATACTGGCTTCATTGGGCTGTGCTGGTTGTGAGATTGTGATAGTGGGAGTAAAGAGAGTATTGACATAGCTATATTACCCATGTATGACTTTGACGTAATCAAAGGAATGGATTGGTTGGGTAAGTAGGGGCAATAGTGGACTATGGTAGTAAAATAATTCGATTTTATCCGAGACGCCGCTCTAGCTTTGAATTGATGGGAAGTCATGGAGGAATATCGATTCCCTTAGTCTCATCTTTGAAAGTGACTAAGTTGATGTCTGGAGGGTGTCAGGCATACTTAGTGGCAGTAATGGACACGACTACCGAAGAGCCTAAGTTAAAAAGTATCCCGGTAGTACGTGAATTTCCTGATGCATTTTCCTAAGAGTTTACAGGGTTGCCACCGGAACGGGAAATAGAATTTGTAATCGAGTTAGTTCCTAGGACAGAACCGATCTCGAAAGCACCTTACAGGATGTCCCTGTCAGAACTAAAAGAGTTAAAGGTGCAGATGCAAGAGCTACTAGATAGGGGATTTATCCGACCGAGTGCTTCACCGTGGGGAGCACCAGTGTTATTCGTAAGGAAGAAGGATGGGTCTTTGCGTCTATACATCGACTATCGGCAGCTGAACCAAGTGACAGTGAAGAACAAATACTCATTGCCGAGGATTGATGACTTGTTTGATCAGTTGCAAGGAGCGGCTGTATTTTCGAAGATTGAACTTAGAACAGGGTATCACCAGTTGAGGATCAAGAAGAAAGATATACCTAAGACTGCTTTTAGGATGGGGTATGGTCATTATGAGTTTACGATGATGCCGTTTGGATTGACCAACGCTCCAGCTGCATTCATAGACCTGATGCATCGAGTATTTAAGGAATTTCTAGACAGATTCGTCATAGTCTTTATTGATGATATCCTGATTTACTCGAGAAGTAGTGCAGAACAGGAAGAGCACCTAAGGATTGTACTACAGACTCTAAGGGAGCATGCGCTCTATGCGAAGTTGAGTAAATGTGAGTTCTGGCTGAACAAGGTAGCATTTCTTGGTTATATGGTATCGGGTGAAGGAATCACAGTAGATCCTGTAAAAATTGAGGCTGTAAAAAATTGGCCTAGGCCTACTACGGTCACTGAAGTTAGAAATTTCTGGGGACTGGTAGGATACTACAGGTGCTTTGGGGAGAAATTCTCATCCATAGCCATCCCATTGACGTAGTTAAAGAAGAAGGAAACAAGGTTTGAATGGACAGACAAATGTGAGAGGAGTTTCCAAGAACTCAATCATAGATTGACAACCACACCAGTATTAACAATTCCATCAGGACCAAGAGGTTACGAGATAAACAGCGATGCTTCGCTAAAAGGATTGGGCTGTGCATTGATGCAGCATGGAAGAGTCGTAGCCTACGCGTCTAGACAATTAAGGCCACATGGAATGAACTACCCAACTCATGACCTATAGTTAGCAGTGATTATATTTGCTCTGAAGATTTGGAAACTTTACCTCTATGGCGAAAAATTCCAGATTTATACTGATCACCAGAGTTTAAAGTACCTATTTTCCCAAAAAGAGCTGAATATGAGACAGTGTAGGTGGATGGAGCTATTGAAGGATTATGATTGTAATATACTGTATCACCTTGGGAAAGCAAACAGAGCAGCAGATGCACTGAGACGGAAGTCAAGCATCGCTTGTCTACTGGTGAGAAGTTGGTTCGTGATAGAAGATTTAAGAGACTCTAAGTTCAGGCTAGAAGTCTGTCAGTTGTCTAGCTTGACTGCTACGTTGAGGGTGGAACCTGAGATCCAAGAAGGAATAAAAGCCTTACAGTCTATGGACCCAGAGATTCAGAAGATC
This sequence comes from Rhodomyrtus tomentosa, assembly GCA_028455895.1. NCBI lineage: Eukaryota > Viridiplantae > Streptophyta > Magnoliopsida > Myrtales > Myrtaceae > Rhodomyrtus > Rhodomyrtus tomentosa. The sequence continues at coordinate 16,591,347 of JAPCWY010000008.1, forward strand.
CTTGAGATGGATGCGACAAAGAGAAAACCCGAGTTTCAGGTGTCTGAGGATGGAACTCTGAAGTTCCAAGGAAGATTGTGCATGCCAAAGGATAAAAGACTCAAGAAAAAGATTTTATCAGAGCTCACAGGAACAATTATAAATCTACCCTAGGAGTACGAAAATGTATCAAAACTTGCGACAGCACTATTGGTGGAACGGGATGAAAGTGGACTTAGCAAGGTATGTGGCTAAGTGTTTGACATGCCAGCAAGTGAAAGCAGAGCACTGTAAGCCTGGAGGACTATTACAACCACTGGAGATTCTGAAATGGAAGTGGGAGCATGTAACTATGGATTTTGTGATGGGACTCCCAATGAGCCAGCGAGGTCATGACTCTGTATGGGTAGTCGTGGATAGATTGACCAAGTCCGCACATTTCATCCAGATGCAAAATGACTTCACCATCGATAGGTATGCAGAACAATACATGAGACAGATAATGAGGCTGCATGGAGTGCCTGTGACGATTACGTCTGAACGAGACCCCAAGTTCACGGCAAACTTTTAAAAAAGCCTACAAGAAGTCATGGGAACTCAATTGCAGTTTGGCACGGCGTACCATCCACAAACGGACGGATAGTCAGAAAGGACGATATAGACACTTGAGGATATGCTACGAGCATGCGTCATTGATTTTAAAGGTGGATGGGAAGACCAGCTGCATTTGGTAGAGTTTTTTTTATAATAATAGCTATCAGCAGAGTATCCAGATAGCACCATTCGAAGCACTTTATGAAAGAGCCTGCAGAACCCCAATTTGCTGGGATTAGGATGGAAAAATAAGTATCACAGGCCCAGAATTGATAGAGCAATCGATGGAAGCTGTAAAAATAATTCAGGATAGACTGAGGATAGCACAAAGTCTTCAGAAGACCTATGTTGACAAGCGGCGCAAGCCCTTGGAGTTTCAGGTGGGCGATCATGTCTTCCTCAATATATCATCGATAAGAGTACTATCGCGATTCGGAAAGAAGGGGAAGCTAAGCCTAAGGTATGTAGGCCCATTCGAGATACTGGAGCAGATTGGAACCTTGGCCTACAGGCTTGCCTTGCCGCCTAATTTATCCCAGGTGCATAACGTTTTCCATGTGTCGATGCTGCGAAAGTATGAACCAGATCCAACACATGTGCTGGATTTTGAGACCATAGAAGTGGACGACCAAGTGTTTTACGTGGAGAGGCCGATGAGGATCGAGGACTGGAAGGAGCAAATCCTCAGGAATAAGAAGATTCCACTGGTCAAGGTAGTATGGGAGCACCATGGAACTGAAGGTGCCACGTGGGAGAATGAAAAGACGATGAGGCGACAACACCCCCATTTATTTCAGTAATTAAGTGTAATGTAAATTTCGGGGATGAAATTTTTGTAAGAGGGGAAGAGTTGTGACATTCTGATTTCCAGTCAATTTCAGACTCATTAATAAGAAGTAAATCTAAAGATGTATTTCAGTCGTATCCCGCTCGAATATGATAAATTCGAGTAGACTGACAAAAAGGAAAAGGCTAACACGAGACATGGTACATAGACCTAGAGAATTCAGATAAGAAATGACGCTTTGACCATAAGGATTGTCGAGGGGATATTTAGAGCCCCAAACGGTCAATCCAAAAACGATTAGGGAATGCCTTGCGAGTGTCATATGATTGGAGCGCGGGTGATGCCGCTTAACCAATATATGATTTGCAAAATTCTCCTAAATCGAACAGTAAATATCGAGACCATAGGGACTAGTGATATACCCTCACAATTACATGACAACCAAAGCCGTCATGAATTGACAAGCTCTAAATGTGATGAGAATCACAGGGTCGATAGGCGTAAAGTCCGCAAAAGCCGTCCGTCGGTTCGAGATAGGCTGGAGCCACGTCTGGTAGAGAAAACCATCAAAAATGAGTCTTGAAAAATTTGAAATGGAGAATAAAAAATTTCAACGTTATTCGGATCGATCATCGCCCCATCGAAGGTTATTGGAACGAGAAAAACGATGTTCCGAACGTCGAAGGTAAAATTATCCTTTTGCCCCTCAAGCTTAAAGTCTTGCCCATGTATTTGAAGAAGGGCATTTTGGACTTTATACTGCCCCAACAGCTGCCAAAAAAGAGGATGAATGGTGGCCATTGGATTTAATTGAAATGACAAGTGGGACAAGTGTCAAGAGATGACTTAAAGAGTTGTCATGTCCACTATTGACTACCTACCATTCAACCCATTGACTTGAGTGTTGAATATAATCCTTTTTCACCCTCTCTCTCCTCACTTGTTCGACCATAGCACTCCACCATCACCGAGCACTCTTCTTCTTCTTCTTCACTTATGCCTATCGCCGACCAGTTCTGGAGCCGCCCTTCACCACTGTCCATGTCACCTTTCGGCCACCACTTGACGCCAGCCGGCCATACTAACCTAGCTCTACGTCTTTCCGACCTTCTCGAAGTGGAAGCACGGCGTTTGGACCACCGAGGAGCTCCGACCAAGAGTTTTCCCGGAAGCCGATAGAATTGAGCTCAACTTGAGGTAGGTGAGGTTTCTGACCCTTTTGGAGGCCGAAATGTTAGATTTTTGAGGTCAAATATTATGGAGATCTAGAGGACATCTGTATGAATCTGTGATAAAAAGTTGAGAGTGATTTGATAAAGTTTTGACCTCAAACGGGTTTTGTAAACTTGGACAGAAAACTGCCGAAAAACTGACCTTGGAGATCCGGCGACTTTCAATGGATTCCAGCGACCATTCGACCTCAAACTCACAGTGAGCCTCGTAAACCCATAGATAGACATGTTAAAAGGTAGGATAGTGAGTAGATGATGGAATTGGAGTCAATTTAGGACCGGTAGTGCACGGCTTGCATAGAATCGAGAAGAACCGATTTGGTTCTGTGCAAGACCGGTTCTGTTGGGAGTAAGAGCAAATGATTTTGAGTCCCAAATTGATGTTTAAGACATGTTAAGATGATGAGAGTTGTGTTATGGAAGATTATGGTTCATGAATTGAGGAATTGGACAAGGAAATTGATGAATTGATTGAATATTCTAGGTTGCGCGGTGAATTGAACCTTTGGATAGTTTGGCCGAAACTTTGAGGCACATGCAAGAAGAAATTCACGGTATCAAACGCAAGGTAAGGGAATCCTAAACTTAGGATAAGAAGATTGGACTCAATTGGGTGAGTCGAAGATTAATTTGATTGATTTATGAGAATCTTCCAAAGGGATAGCTCTTAATATATCCTAAGTGGTTATATGAGGTCTACGTGTGATATTGTTTGTGTTTAAATCATATGCCATGAGTATTCAAATTGTGCATGAGTTGCGCCTATTGTTTTATCTATGAATTGAATTGAGAAGCATGGCATGAACATGACATGGCAAGGACCTATGGTGTATGAGACGCGAGGCGGGAGATGGATACCCTGATGCGATGTAATCGCGGGGTGGAGTTGATGTTGTGTGCGCCCTGATGAGATTTAATCGCGAGGTTGAGATGGCGACGGTCCTAATGTGATCTATTCGCGGGATGAAGGTATGAAGTGATGATATTGGCCTGGAGATTCATTGGAACCTGATGCATTTACGTGGGTTGCCAATGACGGTCTGATGCGTTTACGTGGACCAAGCTTGATGTGATCTAATCGTAGGCTGGAGAATGAGGCTGGAAGGAAGAGATGGTCGTGGTGAAATGACAGGATGAGGTGTGCATAATCATCTGAGTGTGACATGGTGTCATAGTTGCATGGCCATCATCTGTGTGTCACTATCTTTACTTGTATGTGCCTGTGTGATTATGAGTTTGGAAAGTTGGGATAGATGACTGCCTGAGTGGACGATCAGCCTGACCTAGGGTTAGGACTCTTTTACTGAGATGTGTATCTCACTCCTTTTAGGGACCCTTCTTTTACAGATTCTAGGCATTGAACATGTGGCCTATTCGTTTTGGAGACCCTAAGAAGATGACTATATATTTTGATAAGTTCCCTGACGGTCAAGGGACCATTTACGTGAGAAAGTGTATCGTGGTGTGGGTAGACGAGGGTAGCACAGATTGGAAGCCTCATAAGTATGAGGCGTGGTTTAGGAAAGTTGGGGACGAGCAGATTGGGCTGCTGAAGCCCCATGAGGTGCCCGAGGGAGTGATCCCTGATTGGTGCCACCCCGGTAGGGACCAAGATCAAGTAAAGGGATTAGTAGTCAGTTCTAGGAATGGGCCGGAGAGGACCCCGACGCTGGATTTTACCGTGGAGGAGGATGAGGTCATTATCCTGGAGGCGATCGAGGAGGATCTCGCGGAGCCATCCCATGGGGAGACTATGGAGGATACCACTGAGGTTTCGTCAGAGACCTTCTCAGATTATGTGCAGACGGAGGATACAAAAGATACCGGGGACTCCAGCAGTACATCTTAGGTGTCCCAGTTTATTAGCTCGATCTTGTGATGGTAACCCCCGACCATGGCTATTTTGGATGTTGAGGATGGTCATTTTTTTTACGTGCTTACCCCGTCGCCCCTTACTTAGCGAATTCTAGTAGTCGATACTTGTAAGAATAATATGTTAATATGTATGACAGTTGTTATGCTATCTATGTCCCACTTAACTTATATTTTTGTACGGGGATTTATTTGAGTACCGCTTCGCATGCTTGTTGTACATATATATATATATTATCTCTCGACTTGTTTGTGGATCTTAGGATCGCGAGAGAATATGTGGTTTGCTTGCAGGGAGTTGCGTGCTCGTGCCCAAGGCGCGGGGCGTGACACTTTCGATAGTGATTTTCTGAGTACTGTATTTATCTTCAAATTTCAAGTTCATAGATTCTTCAACTTTCTGAGATTTCTTGTTAAAGACTAGATAGGCTTTGTTTGAAGTTGAATATCCCAAGAATACTCTTTCGTTTGATCTTTCATCAAACTTACTCGGTTGATCACTTGAATTTTTAAGAATATAGCATTTACAACCAAAAATATGGAAATATGAAATTTTTTGTTTCTTTCCTTTGTAAAGCTCATAGGGTTTTCTCAAGTGATAATCTAAGAAAAACAAGATTTATAATATAGAAAGTAGTAGAGACGGCTTCTGCTCAAAAATAGGATGGAACTTTGCTTTCAATTAAAAGAGTTTGTGCCATTTCTTGTAAGATCTAGTCTTTCTTTCAACAACTCCATTTTGTTGTGGAGTATATGGAGATAAGAAATTGTGTTGAAAACCATTTTGATCACAAAAATCAACAAAGTATTGGTTTTCAAATTCCTCTCCATGATCTGTTTTGATGCTTGAAATAGAGTAACCTTTTTCGTTTTGAACTTCTTTTGAAAATGTTTCAAAATGTGAAAAAGCATCACTTTTATGTGCAAGAAAGAAAATTCATGTAAATCTGATATAATCATCCACAATGACTAAACAATATTTTTTACCTCCAAATACTTTGAATTCGAGCAGGTCCGAAGACATCTATATGTAATAGTTGTAGAGTATGGTCAGTGGATACTTCATTTATAGATTTGTAAGAACTTCTTACTTGTTTCCCGAGTGTGCAAGCTTCACAGTGTTTAGATTTTTCAAACTTGACTTCTGGGAGTCCTCTCACTAACTTCTTTTTGGAGAGCTTTGATATTTGCTTGAAGCTTATATGTCCCAGTTTTCTGTGCCGAAGTTTTGGATCATCTTTGACAGATAAAAGACACTTTTTTTCTTCAGACGTTGTATCCAGAAGGTACATATTACCATGTCTTCATCATGTGAACAAATATTCATTGTCTTGACTTGTATATGAACATTTATTTTCTGCAAAACAGACTTTGTATCCAATATCACATAATTGGCTAATACTAATGAGATTGAAGTTCAAACCCTTAACCAAAGAAACATCATGGATAAGAAGATTTCCAATCTTCACTGTTCCTTTGCCAATAATTGTTCTCTTGTTATTTCCTCCAAAGGAAACGTTTCCACCATTGATCATTTCAAGAGTAATAAATTTTGTTGCATCGCCAGTCATATGTCTTGAACTCCCACTATCGAGGTACCATTTATTTTTCCTTTTCATTGGTACTTGCAATGATCAATGAAACTCAAGTTTTCTTTGATACCCAAATCTGTTTGGGTCCTTTGGGGTTAGCAAGATTTGTATATCTAAGAATGTCTCGAATCGACCTTTTACTATTATTAGAACAATAACTCCTAGAGTTCCTTGGATTACCACAGTTTGAACATACAAACAATTCTTGATCTTTGAATTTTACAAACTATTTTCTAAAATGACTCTCATAAGATTTCTTAGGAGGTCTTTTCTTGATTCTTTCCTTAATAGAAGGAAAGCAATTTTTCACAGTACTTTTCTTTTGAAAACCCAAACCCGATTTATTATAATACGGAACTTGTATAGAAAGTATGTGTTGTGATGTTTTAGATCCTATAGAGAATTTTTTGTGAATATTCGAGATTTCTTTTCTTAAAGATATATTTTCTTTTTCAAAAAGATTCATTTCCTTTTTTTAAGGATTCAGTTTGTTTCTCAAGATTTTCCAATTCTGACTTCGAACGAATATTCTCGTTAGACACACAATCAGATTTCTCGTTTAATTGAAAAAATTCCTTTTCGAAAAGACTAATCTTACCTTTTTTAGAAAGATCTTTCTATTTAAAAATAGCTACTTCCTTCTTCAATTTAGAAAGTCTTTTAAGAGTAGCTTTGTATTCTAAACATAGCTCGTCTATATAATCTGATACCTCAAGAGGAATATTTGAATGAGTTACCTCGAGGTCATCATCTGAGTCTACCATGAGACATATGTTCACATATTCTTCATCACTTTCACATTTAGTGTTGCTCTAAGTCTCTGCTTTCAACGCTGTCTTGGATTTTTCATCCATATCTTTCTTCTTTATTAGAGGGCAATTTGGTTTAATGTGACCTCTCTTTTTACATTATTAGCATATGACTTCTTGACCTTCACTTTTGGTCTCAGATGATTGTTTTTGATGATATTGTATGAGGTTATTTCTGTCTTTGAAGTTCCTGCCTTTTTTAGCCATTCTTCTAAATCTTTTAACCATGAGTGCTAATTCCTCATCATCTTCATCTTTTGAGTCTGAAACTTTAGAATCAACATTAGATTTTAAAGCAATGGACTTCTTACCTTTTGATGTAGTCTCTTCATTCATTCTTTCTTCCTCATAGGATTGAAGAGTTCTAATAAGTTCGTCCATAGATAAGGGAGATATCCTCCGAGTCTCTCGAATGGAGGTTTTGACATAGTCTCATTCTCGTGTGAGAGCTCTCACTATCTTGTTGACTCTCATTGGTCTAGAAACAGAATGCCCATGGTATGTAAGACCATTTAATATTTCAGTGAATCTGTCAAGTATTTGTTTCACGGTTTCTCCAGCCTTCATTTTGAATGCTTCATATTGGCTAAGAAGAAAATTGACTCTGGTTTCCTTAACTTTGTCTACCACTTCATGTGTAATGTAGAGCTTGTCGTAAATTTCTTTCGATGAGGAACAATCTGCAATATGTTTATTCAGTAGGAAAAAATGCACTATAAAATGAATAAATAGCCGTTGCATCAAGAGCATCTCTCTTAGCAACCTCAGTAGTATACGAAGTGGTAGTCGGCGTAGGATTGTTATCTCTTGCATTTGATATGGTCGTGACATTTACAGTTGGATTCACTCCTCGTTGTACAACATCCCTTATCTGAGGATCTTGACATCTGATATATACTTTAAATTTGTTTTGGCAACCGATGTACTCTTTCTCTTCAAAATATGGTGGTTTGTTGTTGCTTCCACCTTCGATCCACGTAGGAGGGAAATTTCTAGCCATAATGATTGTTAGCTCGGAAGTAAAAACAATTCACAAAATATGAGCACCAAGCTCTGATACCAATTGTTGTGACTAGCATTATAACCTAGAGTGGGATGAATAGGTGATTATAGTGCAATATATTATGTTTTCTTCTTCTTTTTTTGCGGAATACAAATTGCACAGGCGTTTATATAACGTCTCAGATGATGGCAACACAGTATATCACTATAGATAGTTCATATGCAGTTATACTATCACAGGATATATGATATGATCAGAGTACAGATAGAGAAAACTACACAGAGGGTTTATAATGGTTCGGGTTTGGTTAAGCGTATGTCCACTTTTTCGGCTATCAGCTAATCAGCTGGATTCCACTAATAAACTACTCGAGAGGTTGCAGCTTAGCGATCTCCTTGACACGCAGGATACCCAATCTAGCGTTCAACACTTTGTGTACACCTCCTCACAATTACAATAGATGAATCAAGAAGTGTATATGAATTGAAGTACATTTGATCTAAGAATTATAAAGATTTTTCCCTTTTAACTCCGATCATTTATCCCTTCGACCTTGAGATGTCTTTTATACTCTTCCGCCTCCAATGCAACCGTCGCAAGGCTTCCAGAAGAGGTCTCTCCAAAACTTCCTATTTGGACAAGACAAAAACCAAAAGAAAATCTTGTAGCCATTAGGGATCGGCAAAGGAAAGTCTTCTCCGTTCAGATCAAATTGCCCATACAATTATGATCCTGGGTTTCCATAGATGATTTCATTCATTTGGAAAGTCATATGTGCATCTCCTTGATTTTGCATCCTCTATTGATCTCTATCCCCAAGAATCCTCAAGATTGATCCAGCTCGATTATATCTGGTTTAATGTAACGAGTAGCGCATTTCAAAGTTCTCTTCAAGTTCTGATTACTGCGCGTAAATACTCCACTCAGAGCTTGAGTATCATTCCAACGTCTGAGTATCCTCGTTCAACGTTTGAGCATCCTCGTTCAACGTTTGAGCATGAACCAGTCTCAGAATCCTTAAAAAATCCCATATGAGCAATAATCCTTTTGACAGATTCAATCCCGTGCATCCCCGCACCAATGGATAATCTACAAACTAAGTATTCCACGACATTATCTCGAAACGTAAGAGTACCCAAATTGTTTTGTCAACTTTATAATTACTTGAGGTTTTTTCTCAACGTGATCTAGTGACATGTGATATGTGTACATTCAAAGGAGTCGCTACCAAACGTTTTGTGAAGGGCACGATTGGAAACCCTATCGAATAGTCAGGAGCCTCTATTTGATTCTGCGAGAACCAGAAAAGTGGTATCGAGGATTTAGTTACACCAACTATCAGAGTTGATGCCCTTTCAGTACCTAAATTGATTGAATTATCTCGCTGTCATGCCCCGCGTCCTTGCGAGCTAGCTAACATCCCACGATTGTTTAAACAGTCACACCAACCTAGTATCGAGCTGCTTTGCGATAGGCGAATGAATTCAAATACACATGCGAAAGTGATATACAAACTCCGTATGATACAATATAAAAATGACTCAGGATGATAAAACACTTATACATAACTTGATATATTGGCAATTTTACAATTTGGTCCACAGTAGGGATACAAAACAGGCTTCGAAGGGAATGAGAGACTTAGTCAAAAGGGTGCGTCTAGCCTAGTCACGACACTCATATCCTAAAGGGTGTCACAAAAAGTTAGGTATCATAGTTACACCTAAAGGTCGGGTCCGCTATTGTCTGAGTAGTCCTCGTCAGCTACGGGATCATACTCCGTAGAAGCATCTGGCTCTAGGTCCATGAGAACTTCTTCTTCCAAGTCGAATTCTGTGTCTACAAGCGCATCAAACTCGTCGACTCTCATCTTTGGCTCGGTCACATATTCCAACTCGGCATTAAACTCTTCCTCTAACTCTCACTCCAACTCAGACTCAGTGGGTTCTAAGGTGCTTCCTCGGCGTCAGAGGGCTACACGACTTCTAATTCCTCAGTTGGCTCCGGGGGCTCCGGCTGACTGGCCTTGGGTAGGGCTTCCGGATAGAGTACCTCGCCATTAGGGGGTATAGCATTACACCAACCAAGAATCACACTCCGGGGTACGTCAAAGCTCCTCAAGGGTCCATATGTCACGTCTCCGTCCCGATAGAATCAAGCCTCAAAATAATGCGACTCCCAGTCGTTATCTCCCTTGTCAACCCATACTGTGCTCCCATTCCTAATGTAGGTTTTCCTTGGACCTACGGGATATTCGGTCACCGACTTTTGAATATCCATTGGCTCCTCAAAACGATTTGGTAGCATGTCTAAGGTTTGGGGTCTGAAAAAGTTGAGCTCACGACGGGGTGAGAATAAATCTCAGTAAGTTAACCCTAAACCTAAACTAGGCCATTGGCACCTCTAGACAATTTTGAAAATTAGCAATGTCCAAACAATTGAATTATAAGGCATACGACACATTACACAACCGTGAAAGCATAAATCTTCATATAATTCTCAATTCAAGGCTAAGTTTCGTATTTTGACATTTAATATATCATAACATATGGGTAACAACCCACCCACGCATGGCCGAGTTGGTTAAGAGATGGACTATCCCTTGTCAGGTCCGTGGTTCAAATCTCCCAATTCGCGTTCCGTGGCCTAAGTGAGGGTCACACTTGGTGGTTGTCGTGCTAATCCCCTCGAGGAATAGTTGAGATGCGCGCAAGCAGGTCCAAACACCTCGGTCATAAAAAAAACATATGGGTAAAATTATCCTTATTACGGTTCCAATTCCATTGGCTTGGGCCGCATATTGATGCCTTAGGCTTAATTAACTAACGAATTCGCGTTATTACGCCTCAAGTCTCTAGTGCCATTTTAAGACTCGCATTACTACGCCTCAAGTCGATCCCTCGTCTAACGCCTCAGGATACCTTTAAATCTCGCGTCAAATGCCTCAAGGTACAATACACTCTTAAACTTATAAATCACTCAATTAAGGTTAAATACCATGAATTACACATTTCATAATTCAAGAATACAAATCAGCCCCTTAAGCCTAAAATTTCGATTCCATGGAACTACATAATGTCACTTAGTCAATTGGTAACCTTTTAATACTTCATGATCGAGTACAACTCAATTTAGCACAAAACTAACCTTCGACCCCTCGGATTATCCATGGCCGAACACTATGGGGTCCCAATTGACCAATTCCATCATTCAATCGATCATTTATCACACAAGGCCGAACATATTAATGTAGGACAACCAATTTGAACTTTTAATCCATCATATCGCATTCAAGGCCAAATAGCGCAAATCATGGCAATGATCCAATCTCCCAGTTCACAAGTATTAGTACACGGCCAAATAACATTAAGGGATATTTGGCATTTTAATGCAACATACCACAATACCACCTACTGGCTGAACACATATACGGTCCAAATAGGAATTTCACCAATCCAATCAATTAATTTAAAGCTAATAACCACTACTAGGCATTTCGGCCCCCAAGGACCAACTCCAATTGAACCTTCAACTCTACAACTCATCATAAATTTAATAATTTCAAGCTTTAGAACATGCAAGCCATAACCGGTCCTTAAGGTCAGAATCAGTCTCTAGGAATTACTCACAAGTTCAAACACGAAAAACACTAAAGAAGGTATCAAACTTGCCTTTTTAGTTCCTTAATATCCTAGGAAAGGTTTGGAACTAACTTACCTAGGTGTGAGCAAGCAAGAGTCCACGGAAATGGCGATGCAAGGCTTCTGTTCAAGCTGCAACGAGGTGAACAGGTTTGGTTCTAGTATTAATCATCCAAAACATCCATGAAAATTCATCCTTTAAACTAATTAAGAACCTTGCTTCACGCTAGATTACATCTTAAAGTCATTCACCTTACCAAATGGCCAAAAGACTCAGTTAAACTCGCAAGATCAGGTCTAGTCGGTCGATGGTTCTCTCGGCCTCCTCGGTTTCTCACGACGTTGACAGTTCGAACAAGGTCTAGGAGGTATGCTAGTGGTGGTGGTGATTCACGGCCGAATGAAGATGATGAGGAGGATGGTTGGCGCTGGGTTTTCCTTGGGGCAAAACCGAATGAGAAAGGAATAGTGAGATGGGAAGAGAAAAAGAAGAAGAGAAGAAGGGTGGTTTGATGGTGTTGGCCGAAAATGAAAGGGAAAGGGGATGATGAGGGTGTCTCTTGTTCTCCAAGATTCAAACCACAAGGGGACCCCTGCCTATCCGTCCTAGAATAGGTTTTTTTGGTTGAGTGATTTTAGGAAGTTTCTCCCATACTCTAAAACCACTCAAATGGACCCCTACCCAAGTCGTCTTTTTCCCCATTAATTCAAGAAGCCACTTCACCATTATACACCAATTTCGGCTATGAAGAGGAACAGGCAATAAACTATCTTACCCTTGCTCATTTTTAAAGGAATGAGCATTAATCTAGGGATAAAAAGATAACTTCCAAACATTGGTTCGAAATTTCACTTTTCTCATCGATATGAAACAAACCGTGACCTTAATGATTCTAGACGAGGCGACGTCTAATTTATTGATATTGGAATCCTTAAATGTTTGGCCTCCAATCTCGAAGTCCATGTCATGGTCAAATTTAGTCGTTTGTTATTTCAGCGCATCTCAGACTAACGGGCAGCCCTTAGGAGTTACACGTATCGACCCACGACTAATGTCACGTTTAAGAGTTATTCGAATCATGGCGACTTTGGTTGTCATGTAATTTAGAGGGTCTATTGCTAGCTCCAAAGGTTACGATCGTTCAAGTTCATTTTAGGTTAATTTGCAAATCATACTATGGCCTTACGAAATCACCCTTGAACCAATTGCATAACGCTAGCAAATCGTTCTAAAATCACTCTTAGATCGGCCTTAGTTGGCACGAAATATTCCCTCGACAATCTTTATGGTCAAAGTACCAGTCAATGGTTGAGTTCTTCAGTCTATGTACTTAAATCCTCATTAGTCATTCCCCTTTGGTTATTCGACCCAAGAATGATCAATTCTGAGTGAGATTTAATGAAATACCTCGATAGGCATTCATTCATTAATAAGCTTCGAGATAGGGTCGAGATTCAAAATGTTACAACTCTTCCCCTCTTATAAAAATTTCGTCCTCGAAATTTACATTACATCCAACTACTTAAACAAGTGAGGGTGTTGACGCCTCATCGCTTCCTCGCTTTCCCAGGTGGCTTCTTCAGTCCCATGATGTTCCCAAATCACCTTCACTAGTAGAATCGTCTTGTTCCTCAAGATTTGTTCCTTCCTATCTTCGACCCTGATTGGTCTTTCCACATATGACACTCGATCGTCTGCCTCTATGACTTCATGGTCCTATACATGGGTCGATTCTAGCTCATACTTTCTAAGCATATATACATGGAATAGATTGTGGACTTCAGATAAGCTCGACGGCAAGGTGAGTCTGTAGGCCAATGTTCCAATTCGTTTCAAAATTTCGAATGGGCCTACGTACCTCGGAGTCAGCTTCCCCTTCTTGCCAAATTGGGATAGTCCTCGCATGGGTGACATCTTGAGGAAGACATGATCTCCTACTTTGAACTCCAAAGGTCTGCGCCGTTTCTTAGCATAACTCTTATGGCAACTCTGCGCGGTTTTCAACCTTTCCTGAATAACCTTTACTACCTTAACCCTCTACTAACTCTAGGCCCGTTATGCTCCTTTCACCAACTTCATCCCAACATACTGGAGTTCTGCAGGCTCTTCCATACAACGCCTCAAAAGGTGCCATTATGATACTCTATTGGTAGCTGTTATTATAGGCAAACTCCACCAGATGTAGCTGATTCTTCTAGCCTCCCTTAAAGTCTGTGACACAGGCTCTTAGCATGTCTTCAAGTTTCTGAATCGTCCTTTCGGACTGTCTATCCGTCTAAGGGTGATAAGTAGTGCTATATTGCAGTCTCGTTCCTATAGCCTCTTGCAAGCATTTTCAAAATAAAGCAGTGAACTTGAGGTCTCTATCTGACGTAATCGTCACTGGAACTCTATGTAGATAGACTATGTGACGCATGTATAACTCTGCGTACCTATCCATGGCAAATTCCTTTCTCACAGCCAAGAAGTGCGCGAATTTAGTCAATCTATCGACGATCACCCAAATCGAATCATGGCCTCTTTGGTTTCTAGGCAAACCCATCACGAAGTCCATAGTGATGTGCTCCCCCTTCCATTTAGGAATTTTCAAAGGTTGCAACTCCCACCAGGCTTATAATATTGCGCCTTAACTAGCTGGCACATCAAACATTTAGCTACATGCTTGGCTACGTCCATTTTCATTCCATTCCACCTGTAATGCTGACGCAAATTCGGATACATCTTCGTACTCGCCAAGTGACTGCTGTAGTTACTTCTGTGAGCTTCTGATAAGATCTTTTCCTTTAGTTCCTCACCATTGGGTTCATACAAACGGCCACGAAAATTCAAGGTTCCATCCTCGGACACTTGAAAGTCATGTTCCTCTTGGTTTGGTCTAACTCTAAAATCTTTTGGATGTCGAGATCCGTAGATTGTAAAGCCTTAGCTCTTTCTTGAATTTCAGGCTCAATCCTAAGGTATCCAATAAACTAGATATTTGGCAAATTTCGAACTTGAACTCTGAATCCCTTATTCCTTCCAATAGAATCCATTCTTTGATCATTGTGTGCGCGATGCTTGATTTCCTACTAACCGCATCTGCCACCTTATTTGCCTTTCCAGGATGGTACAAGATATCACAATCATAATCCTTGACAAATTCCATCCATCGGCGTTGTCTCATATCCAATTCCTTTTTAGAAAATAAGTAATTCGGGCTTTGGTGGTTGGTGTAGATTTGAAATCTTTCTCCGCACAAGTAGTGCCTCCAAATTTTCAATGCAAAGACAATGGCTGCTAACTCCAAATCATGCATTGGGTAGTTCATCTCATGGGGTCTTAATTATCGGGAAGCATAAGCAACAACTCTCCCATGTTGCATCATAACGCATCCTAACTCCTTTAGCGACGCGTCATTGTAGATTTCATGGCCTTTGGGTCCAGACGGTATCGTCAACACCGGTGCGATCATTAATCGATGCTTAAGCTCTTGAAAGCTCCTCTCGCACTTATCCCTCCATTCAAATCGCGTATCCTTCTCTATCAACCTCGTTAGAGGGTAGCTATCGAGGAAAACTTCTCCATGAACCTTCTGTAATACCTATCAGTTCCTAGGAAACTTCGAACTTCAATCACTGACGTTGGTTTAGGCTAATTCATTATTGCCTCGATCTTCGCAAAATCTACTGAATTCTATTTTCGAAAATTACATGCCCAAGGAACGAAACCTCACTAAACCAAAATTCGTACTTACTGAATTTGGCGTAAGGCAAGTGTTCTCTTAATGTCCTTAGAACCACGCTTAGATGTCGTTCATGCTATTCAGAGCTCTTTGAGTAAATCAAGATGTCATCGATGAAGACAATGACAAACCGATCCAAATATTCCTTGAACACACGATGCATCAAATCCATGAAAGCAGCCAGGGCGTTAGTCAATCCAAACGGCATGACCGTAAACTCATAATGCCCGTATCTTGTTCGTAAGGCTGTCTTCGATATATCCTCCTTCTTAATCCTCAGTAGATGATAACCCGTCCTTAGGTCTATCTTGGAGAATACCGATGCTCCTTGTAGTTGATTGAACAAGTCGTCAATCCTTGGCAACGGATACTTGTTCTTGACTGTCACCTGGTTCAAATGTCGGTAATCGATGCATAAGTGCAAGGATTCGTCTTTTTCCTTGATGAATAGTACTGACACTCACTATGGCGACGCGCTCGGACAAATGAAGCCCTTGTCTAGCAATTCTTGCATTTGAACCTTCAATTCCTTTAACTCCAACAAGGAAATCCTATAGAGTGCCTTTAAGATAGGTTCTGTTCCAGGAGCTTGCTCAATCACAAATTCTATTTTCAGTTTTGGTGGCAATTCCGACAATTCTTGTGGAAAGACATCGAGGAAGTCGCGCACCACAGCTATGTCTTCCAGCTCTGGCTCTTCGATTGTCAGATCGACTACGGCAGCTAGATAAGCTTGGCATCCCTCGTCCAATATCTTAGTTACCTCGAATGATGAAATCAAGGGGATCGAGGTTTCTCGTTGACTTCCCACAAACTCGAATCTAGGGTGATCAACCAAGTGGAAGTGGATCACCCTGCTACCATAATCAATTATAGCCACCTGCTTATCCAACCAATCCATCCCAATAATAACATCAAAATCAAACATAAGCAACACGACCAAATCTATCTATTTTTTGCTACCCCCAATAACTATCTTACAGTCCGAACAGCGTAGTGAGACTAACACTTTATCCTTAAATGGGGTAGTAACATGCAACATCACATCCAATGGTTTCAATTCAATTCCAACCAAATCAGTAAACTGAGTTAATACAAATGAATGTGATGCTCCAGGATCAAACAAGGCATAGGCAGTATGATCACATAAAGTAATTGTTCATGTGACCATGCCAGGCGCGCTCTCTACCTCCTTACGTGCTACTGCATATACTCGTCCCTAAGCAATGGCCTATTCAGATTATTCTGTAAGGTTATAGTCGGTGGTTCTGCCTACATTCAAGGCCTTTGAAACTTTATTCCTGGTGCTTGGTTCGAGCAGTTCCTCATCTGATGGTCCAGTTGGCCACACTTGAAACATGCGCCCGTCTTACTTGGGCAAGGTCCATTCCCTTGTCGTCTTCCATATAGGCGACAATTTCAGTTCGATTGGTGGCAGGCTTACTGATGTTCTTCCTCACTGGAGGGATGAAACGACAATTATTCGCCATTGGCCTTTTGCCAAATGAACGATTGTCCCTAGCAAGGGTAAACCACAACCCAAACGCGATAGCTCTCTCCTTCATGTCTCTTTCAATCATTTTACTCCGCTCATATATTTCTTTATAGGTTCTCAAATTCATGGCCACCATCTGGCTACGAAGGTCCGGCCTCAGCCCGTCTCGAAACCTTCGCGCCTAATCCAATAGATTCTCAACTAGCCTTGGTGCGTACCATGACAACCTAGCAAACTTAGCTTCGTACTAATCTACGGTCAGCTGATTCTGGCGAAGCTGTTGGAACTCTACCAGTTTCCTCTCTAAGCAGTCTCTGAGAAGTATTTAGCGTTAAACACTTCGGTGGAGGTAGCCTAAGTAAGGACGGTGCCTTCTGGGAAAACTCCTTCTTTGGTGGCATTCCACTAGTCGTTAGTGGTACCTTCCAGTTGGTATATCACTAGGAGCACTTTCTCTTCCTTCGTACAACTTAGGACTCCAAAAGCCTTCTAGAGTTTCTCTATCCATCGAGGTTCCATCTTCGAGTCTCTAGTGCATCAAATTGAGCCGATTTTAGCTTCATGAATTGCTCCACTAGTTGACACATTTGGCGGTTCGCATTGTCGTTTCCTTAGGCGTCACCACCTCCGTGACCCTGACTGTTATTCTCGTTGTTGCCATTGTTTGCATTTGCCAAGTTGGCAGCAACAAAGGCGGCCTCAACGGCTTTGGCGACAACAGTAGCTTTCTCTTGAGCCTATCTGCCCATTAGGTTTCCAATTTCCTCCAAGATTCTGAGGACTCCATCAACTCTAGGGTCTTCCACTATCTATGTTCTCGAGCTAGAAGCTCTCATGGTTCCCCTATTCCGATTGCTCATCTTTTCGAGGCTTATGACACTTGAATCATTATAATTCCATCCAGGAATTAGAGACCTAAGCCATCTATTTAATTCTAACAATTCTATGCCATGTAGCAAGGCAACAATCACAATCAAGTGCTCAATTATAAAGCAACCATCAGGAGTACTGTATTCAATAAATCACAGTCATACCTCAAGTTTAACGTATCTGCAACTTAGTATAGTCATAATTAGCTATCCACTCCTTAGTCAAGTATACATCAAACAAAACTTAGTGCCAAGTACGAAGCCCTATAGCCTTATAATCACCAAAGGTGATGCCAATCCAATATGTCAATCACAAGCGCCAATTCACATGACATGCATTTCGTGTCCAACTCTAGGAGATTCTTAGGGTTTCGCTACACAGTCATCCTCAAGGTCATCATTCCTTATTACTCTAGTACTCAACCAACTTGGATCGAGCTGACCTTGCTCTGATAACACTTAAAAGGGATGTCACGGCCCGCGCCCTTGCGAGCTAGCTAACATTCCGCGATTGAATAAACTGTCACACTAACCCAAGATCGAGCTGCTTTGCGATAGGCGAATGAATTCAAATGCACATGCGAAAGTGATATACAAACTCCATACGATACAATATAAAGATGACTCAGGATGATAAAATACACATATATAACTTGATATAATGGCAGTTTTACAACTTGGTCCACAGTAGGGATACAAAACTAGGTTCAAAGGGAACAAGAGATTTAGTCAAAATAGTGCATCTAGTCCAATCACGACACTCTTATCCTAAAGGGTGTCCCAAAAAGTTAGGTATCATTGTTATACCTAAAGGTCGGGTCCGCTATCATCTGAGTAGTCCTCGTCAGCTATGAGGTCGTACACCGCAGAAGCATCTAACTCTAGGTCCATGGAAACTTCCTCCTCCGGGTTGGATTCTATGTCTGCAAGCACATCAAATTCGTTGGCACTCATCTCTAGCTCGGTTTCGGATTCCAACTCAGCGTTAAACTCTTCCTCTAGCTCTCGCTTCAACTCAAACTTAGTGGGTTATGCAGATGCTTCCTCGACGTCAGAAGGCTCCACGACCTCTAATTCCTCAGTTGGCTCCAGAGGCTTCCGCTGACCAGTCTTAGGTTGGGCTTCCAGATGGAGTCCCTCGCCATCAGAAGGTGTAGCAATGCACCATCCAGGAATCACACTCCAGGGTACGTCGAAGCTCCTCAATGGTCCGTATGTCATGTCTCCATCCCAATAAAACCAAGCCTCAAAATAATGCGACTCCCAATCGTCATCTCCTTCGTCGACGCATACTATCCTTCCCTTTCTAATGTAGGTTTTCCTTAGACCTACAGGATATTCGGTCACTAACTTCTTGATATCTATCGCCTCCCCAAAAAGTTTTGGTGGCATGCCATTGGTACCTCTAGACACTTTTGAAAACAAGCAATGTCCAAACAATTGAATTATAAGGCATTCGATACATCACACAACCGTGAAAGCATAAATCTTCATATAATTCTCAATTCAAGGCTAAGCTTCGTATTTTGACACTTAATAGATCCTAACATATGGGTAACATTATCCTTATTACGGTTCCAATTCCAATGTCTTGGCTCGCATATTGACGCCCTAGGCTTAAATAATTAATGAACCTGCGTTATTAAGCCACAGGTCTCTAGTGCCATTTTAAGACTTGCGTTAGTACGCCTCAAGTCGATCCTGCGTCTAACGCCTTAGGATACCTTTAAACCCCGCGTTACTTGCCTCAAGGTACAATACGCTCTCAAACTTATAAATCACTCAATTAAGGCTAAATACCATGAATTGAACATTTCATAATTCAAGAATACAAATCAGCCCCTTAAGTCTAAAATTTCAATTCAATGGAACTACATAACGTCACTTAGTCAATTGGCAACATTTTAATACTTCATGATCGAGCACAACTCAATTTTGCACAAAACTAACCTTCGACCCCGCAGATTATCCATGGCTGAACACTATAGGATTCCAATTGACCAATTCTATCATCCAATCCATCATTTATCACACAAGGCTGAACAGAACAACTTAGGACAGCTAATTCAAACTTTTAATCCGCCATATCTCATTCAAGACCAAATCACGCAAATCGTGGCAACGATCCAATCTCCCGGTTCACAATTATTAGTGCACGGCCGATAACATTAAGGGATATTTGGCATTTTAATGCAACGTACAGCGATACCATGTAACGGACGAACATATATAGGGTCCAAATAGGAATTTCACCAATCCAATCAATTGATTTCAAGGTAATAACCTCTACTTGGCACTTCGGCTCCTAAGGACCAACTCCATCCAAACCCTCAACTCTATAACTCATCATAGATTTAATAATTTCAAGTTTTAGGTCATGCAAGCCATAACCAGTCCTTAAGGTCAGAATCGATCTTTCAGAATTACTCACTAGTTCAACCACGAAAATCACTAAACAAGGTATCAAACTTGCCTCTTAGTACCTTAATGTCTTAGGGAAGGTTTAGAACTAACTTACCTAGGTGTAAGCAAGCAAGAGTCCACGAAAATGGCGATGCAAGGCCACAGTTCAAGCTGCAACGAGGAGAACAGGTTCGGTCCTAGTATTAATCATCCAAAACATCCATGAAAATCCATCCTTTAAACTAATTAAGAACCTTGCTTCATGCTAGATTACATCTTAGGGTCATTCACCTTACCAAATGGCCAAAAGACTCGGTGAAACTCACAAGATCAGGTCTGGTCGATCGATGGTTCTCTCAACCTCCTCGGTTCCTCACGGCGTCGACGGTTCGAACAAGGTCTAAGTGATGTGCTAGTGGTGGTGATGATTCCCGGTCGAATGAAGATGAGGAAGAGGATGGTTGGCATCGTGTTTTCCTTGGGACAAAATATAATGATAAAGGGAGAGTGAGATGGGAAGAGAAAAAGAAGAAGAGAGGAAGGGTGGTCTAATGATGTTGGTCGAAAATGAAAGGGAAAGGGGAAGATGAGGGTGTCTTTTATTCTCCAAGATTCAAACCACAAGGGGACTCCTACCTATCCATCATAAAATAGGTTTTATGGTTGAGTGATCTTAGGAAGTTTATCCCATGCTTTAAAACCAATCAAATGGAGCACTACCCAAGTATCTTCTTTTCCCCCATAAATTCAAGAAGCCACTTGACCATTATACTCCCATAATTTCGGCCATGAAGAGGAACAAGCAAAAGACTATCTTGCCCTTACTCATTTTTAAAGGAATGAGCATTAATCTAGGCGTAAAAAGGTAACTTTCAAACATTGGCTTGAAATTTCACTTTTCTCATCCTTAATCATTCTTAGATCGGCCTTTTATGGTTCTAAATGTCCCCTCGACAATCCTTATGATCAAAGTGTCATTTCCTATTCGAATTCCCTAGGTCCACGTACCTTGTCTCGCGATAGCCTTTCCCCTTTGGTGAGTCAACTCAAATTGATCAGATTCGAGTGAGATATGACTGAAATACATCACTAGATATATTTCTCATTACGGAGTCTTGAAATGACAAGAAAAATCAGAATGTCACACCCTATCTCGAAGCACGTTAATGAATGAATGCCTATCGAGATATTTTAGTAAATATCACTCAAAATTGGTTACTCTTGAGTCGACTAATCAAAGGGGAATGGCTAACTAAGATTCAAGTACGTAGACTGAAGAACTTGACCATGGACCAGTACTTTGACCATATGGATTGTTAAGGAAATATTTTGTGCCAACTAAGGCCGATCTAAGAGTGGTTTTAGAACAATTTGTAAGCGTTATGCAATTGGCTCACGGGTGATTCCGTATTGCCATAGTATGATTTACAAATTAACCGAAACCGGATTCTAACGGTCGTAATCTTTGGAACTAGAGATAAACCCTCGCAATTATATGACAACCAAAGTCGCCATGATTCAGATAACTCTTAAACATGACATTAGTCGAGGGTCGAAACACGTAACTCCTAAGAGCCATCCATTTGTCTGAGATGCATTGAAATGACAAACGATTAAATTTGATTATGGATTGGACTTCGAGATTGGAGGCCGAACATTCAAGGATTCCAATATCAATAAATTGGACGTTGCCTCGTCGAGAATCATTAAGGTCACGGTTCGTTGCATTGCTAGCGTTATACGATTGAAGCACGGGTGATGCCGCTTAGCCAATGTATAATTTGCAAATTTTCCTAAATCGAATAGTGACGACCGAGAACATCGGAACTAGCGATAGACCCTCACAATCACATGACAACCAAAGTCACCAAGAATTGACGAGCCCTAATTGTGATATGAATCACAAGGTCGATACGCATAACGTCTGTAAAAGCCGCCCGTCAGTTTGGGATAGGCTGGAATCGCATTGGATAGAGGAATGAATCAGAAACGAGTCTTGAAAATTAAAAATGGAGAATCAAGATTTCCAGCATCTCAATTGGATGGGCCGTCGCCTTATCGAAGAAAATTAAAATTAGAAAAATGACATTCCGAACGTCGAAGGTAAAATTACCATTTTGCCCATAAAACCTTAGCCTTGCTTTATTAATTGGACAAGGGCACTTTGTTCATTGAAACCTCCAAGAGCTACCAAAAATTAAAAAAATTATGGGTTATTGGATGAGCTTTGAATGACACATTGGACAAGTGTCAATGGATGAAGTCATGAGTTGATGTTTCCACTTTTAAACTACCATTTAACCCATGTTGACCAAGCCAATTGAAGTATAAAACCTCATTCTCTCTCTTGCTTGGCCGAACACCCCCTCCACCTGCCATTTCTTCTTTTTCTTCTTTCCTTCCTCTTGTCGATAAGCCTGCCGCCCGACCAGTTTCTGTTCGCTTGTTCGCCGCCATCGACCGCCACTTCCGGCCATCCCCAACCGTCAAGCCGACCATCCACTCCTTCCCCAACCTCTTGCCGACGTTCTCGAAGTGGAAGCGAGTCATTTGGTTCACCGAGGAGCTTCGCTAGGCCAATCTCCTAAAAGTCGACTGAAATCATCGCAATCAGAGGTAAGCCATATTTTGGGCCTCCTGTGACCCCGAAATCTTAGAGTTTTGCAACCAAATTTTATGGACTTTTAGGGGACACATAGAAGGAACTGTGGTACAAATTTTGAGTTAATTTGATGGAGTTTTGACTCCAAATGGGCCTTGTGTTTGAAGGGCCAGAACTGACCGGCGGTAAGCTTGGAGGAACCGGCGCCGTTCGTGGACCATTTGATGTCACCTTGAGCTCAAATTTTAGGTGAGCTTCCCAGACCCTTAGAAATATGTGTTAGCAAGTAGATTAATGATTAAATTGAGGATTTGAGGTGATTTAAGGACTGTTAAGTTGAGGTAGACACAAAATCGAAATTTGCCCGGTTCGGTTCTGTGCATATCGGTTCTGTAAGGGTGTTCTGGTGGTTATAATTGAGCTCCAAATTCATCGTTGAGAAGTGTTAGAATGTTAATTGATAAGCCCATGAGGTGTACTATTAGTGGGGTGGTGATTTGAGCAAGAAAAAGTTAATGATTGGACGAATTTCCTTAGGTTGAGCGGTGGACTTGATCTTGGAATGTTAGGACCGAACTCTTAAGATGTTTGGGAAGATGATTGTGTTACATTAAGCTTGAGGTAAGGGGAATCCTAAACCTTTGATAGGAGGATTAGACTCGATTGGGCGATTGGTGTGTGAATTGATCGATTCTTGGAAGTTTATAACGTGATGACCCAAAGTGCATCCTAGAACAGTATAGAGGACTTGAACGAGTGACAATGCTTGCGCTTGAGTTGATTACCATGTTTGAATGTCAAATTTGATGGTTTTGCTTGCCATAAGTGTATTGATTGTGCATGAGTTTGCACTTGGCATTATGTGTATGAATTGAATTGAACTTGTGCAAGTCTGAGATGTGGAAATACCCTAAGACTATGAGACGCGGGGTCGTATGACAAATGCCTTGAGGCACTGAGGCGCGGGGTTAGAATTGAATGGCACCCTGAGGCATATAAGACGTGGGGTTGTGAAGGCCATAGTCCTGATACATTTAAACGCAGGACGGAGTTGTGATGTGTCGACACAAGCCTAGAGTGACATTGAAAACCTGATGCGTTTACGCGGGTTTATCAATGAGGCGGCCTGATGTGTTTACGCGGACCGAGGCTGAGGCGTTACGAACGCAGGTATGAAAGTGAGGAGGCAGGAAAGAGGCGGAAGGTGCAATCTGGCTCGAAATGTGTGCTTGTGTATAATGATGTGATTGGATGCCTTGATTGCATGCCTGACATCTATGTGTTGTTATTGATAGTTGAATGCCTCATGTGTTTATTTATATGAAGTGCCGGTGATTGCATTTGCCTGAGTGGACGGTCTACCTAACCTAGGGTTAGGACCTACCTTACTGAGATATATATATCTCACCCCGTTGTGGGGGCCCCTTTTCCTTACAGATCATAAATCTTGAGGATGTGGCCCATCAGGTTTGGTGACCTCAAGGAGATGTCAGTTTATTTTGATGAGTTCCCTGATGGACGGGGACTATTTGCATTAGGAAATGTATAGTTGTTTAGGTAGATGATAGTGGAAGTAGCTGGAAGCCTCATAAGTATAAGGCATAGTTTAAAAAGGTGGGCGATGTTTCCACAAGGCTACTGAAGCCCACTGAGGTGCCCCAAGGAGTAATCCCTAGCTGGTGCCATCCCACACGGGACTTAGTAGAGGTTAAGGGATCTGTCGCTGGCTCAATGATTAATCCTGAGAGAACTCCGACCCCTAGAAGACACCGAGGAGATCATAGTGGTCGAGGCTACCGAAGATAATCTGGTGGAGCCATTTGCGGACGAGACACTCGAGGATACGATGGAGATTTGCTCTGAGACTTTTTCGGAGTATGAGCCTATTGAGGAGGTAAAGGAGAATGATGACTCCAACAGCTCGACTTAGGAGCTCCTGATTTACTAGTCTGATATTTTGCTAGTGTTCTCGAGGTCTATCCCTTTTTACGAAACTTATGACTGCATTTTGTGATGGCCATGCCACCCTACTAACCAGTGTAGTTGGTTAGCTATTTCTTGTATGGATATTCATATATTATGTATTACTAGTACTCTCGCTATTCAGGTCCCATTTTATATTGGTATGGAGGAGTTTTTACATCATCGTTTCCGCATGCTTGTTCGGTGATACATCTCTCTACTTATATGTGGATCTTGGAACCCCAAGAGATAGTTTGTGCTTGTAGGGAGTCGCGTGCTCGTGCTTAGGGCATGACATCCCCGTTTGCTTGGAATCAGAGTAAGGACAACTCAATCCAAAATTGATTGAGGGTTGGAGTAATAAGGGGGATTAAGTTGGGACAAGGACGGGTAGCGAGACCTTAGGAAACTGATTAGGATAAGACATGGGATGCATGGCATAGGGCTTGGTGCATGTGATTGTCGCTTGTTCTTGACAGGATTGTGGTGATTATTGAATATTAAGTTCCATGTTGAGCACTGGGACTCATTTCTGGATTTTGGTCTACTAAGTGAATGAGCATGGCTAGTTTTGGTGAACCGTTGTAGTGAACAAAATTGAGAAATAGCCATGAATTGCTTATTGAAATGCCTCTGGAGTTGTTGTGTGAAAGGTCGTTGTGGTATGACTATGTTAGTAAGGCATAGTTTGGTAACTCTGAGCTTGGTTGAATGAATAAGTTACTAACTCCTTGATGAAATTGTGGTGGACCAGGCTCAGTAAAAGCATTCGAGAATGAGTAATCCATCTAGGAGACTTGGAAGGCCCAGGAACGGAGCCTCTAGCTCGAGACCGCCTGTAGCAGAGGACCCGAGGATGGATGAAGTACTGAAGGCGTTGGAAAGGATTGGCGACCTCTTCGACAGGCAGAGCCAAGATAGGGATGCTGCCATAGTCCAAGCGGTATGAGCTACAATAGATGTCGTCAACGCTAACAACGGTAACAACGGGGGCAACGAAAACAATGGCGACCACGACCAGGGCAATAAGACAGTGAATGCCCAAGAAGAAGTTGTCGTGGCCAGGCAGATGGGCCAGCTGGTCGAGCAGTTCATCAAGTTGAAGCAAACCCAGTTCGACGAGACTGGAGACCCCGAACTAGCGCCCAGGTGAATTGAGAAACTAGAGAAAGCCTATGGAGTCTTGAGGTGCACAGACGAAGAGAACGTACTGTTGGTAGTGTACCAGTTGGAAGGTACCGTAAACGATTGGTGGGCTGCCACCGAGAATGGAGTTTTTCCAAAAAGGATGGCCATGACTTGGAATGCCTTCACTACAGCATTCAATGACAAGTACTTCTCCAAAACAACTAGGGAAAGGAAGCAGGTGGAATTCTTGCAACTACGTCAGAATCAGCTAACAATGGACTAATATGAGGTTGAGTTCTCTAGGTTATCGAGGTACGCACCCCGATCGGTAGAAGATCCCATAGAGAAGGCACAGAGATTTCGGGACGGATTGAGGCCTGAGCTTCGCAGTCAGATGATAGCCTTAAATTTGAGGACGTACAAGAAAATTTATGAGCGGGGCTAGATGATCGTGAGGGATTTAAAGGAGAGGAATGCCACATCTGGATCGCGGTTTACTTTATTCCAATACAACCGCCAAATTGGCAAGAGCCCAATGGCTGGCAATAGGCGTTTTGTCCCTTCCGTGAGGAAGAACATAGTGAAGCCGCCGAACCTCATGAACTGGAGTTGTCGCCTTTGTGGCAAGAGGCATGGTAATGGACCATGCCCAGCAAGAACTGGAGCCTACTTTAACTATGGTAAGATGGGCCACCAAATGAGGACTTGCCCGAACCAAGCTCCAGTGAACCGACCTCAAGGGCAGCGACCACAGGCTGGACTATCGACTGCCACTCCCCAGATTGAGCAGAGTCGACCCCCAGTTCAGGAAAGAGTTTATGCAGTAGCCCGTAGGAAGGCAGAGGAAATGTTAGGCATGGTCATAGGTACGGTTTATTTGTGTGACAAGCTGCATATGCTTTGTTTGATCCTGGCACAACACACTCATTTGTGTCTGCACGATTTGCTGATTTGGTTGATATGAAGTTAAAACTGTTGAGTGTGAATATGCATGTCGCCACCCTGTTAAAGGATAATGTGCTGGTTTCGTTAGGCTGTGCTGACTGTAGGAACGTAATTGGTGGTAGTAAGGAGAGCATTGATTTAGCTGTGTTGCCCATGTATGATTTCAACGTGATCATAGGAATGGACTGGTTGGGTAAACAGGGAGCTGTAGTGGATTGTGGTCGTAGAATAATCTGGTTTTATCCGGAAAACCGTCCGAGTTTTGAATTTGTGGGAATTCGAGGAGGAACCTCGATTCCTTTAGTCTCGTCTCTTAAAGTGACGAAGTTGATGACTGAAGGGTGTCAGACGTACTTAGTCGTTGTTATGGACACGACTGCTGAAAAGCCCAAACTAGAAAGCATTCTGGTAGTGCGTGAGTTTCCTGACATTTTTCCCCAGGAGTTACTAGAGTTGCCATCAGAGCGAGAAATAGAGTTCGTGATTGTGTTAGCTCCCGGAATGGAGCCAATCTCGAAAGCGCCCTATAGGATGTCCCTATCGGAACTGAAGGAACTAAAGGTGCAGATGCAAGAGTTGCTGGATAAGGGATTTATCTGACTGAGTGCTTCGCCGTAGGGAGCGCCGGTACTGTTTGTAAGGAAAAATGATGGGTCCTTGCGCCTATGCATCGACTATAGACAATTGAACCAAGTGACAATGAAGAATAAATATCCACTGCTAAGAATCGATGACTTATTTGATCAATTGCAAGGTGCTGGGGTATTCTCTAAGATTGACTTGAGAATCAGGTATCACCAGTTGAAGATTAAGAAGGAAGACATACCTTGTGACATTCTGATTTTCGGTTAATTTCAAACTCATTAATGAGAAGTAAATCTAGAGATGTATTTCAGTCGTATCCCGCTCGAATCTAATCAATTTGAATAGGCTGACCAAAACGAAAAGGCTAACGTGAGACGAGGTACGTGGACCTAGGTAACTCAGATAGGAAATGGTGCTTTAACCATAAGGATTGTCGAGGAGATATTTAGAACCACAAAAATGCCGATCCAAGAATGATTAGGGAACGCTTTGTAAGTGTTATACGGCTGAAAGGTGGGTGATGCCGCTTAACCAATGTATGATTCGCAAAACTTTCCTAAATCGGACAGTGACGATCGAGACCAAAGGGACTAGTGATAGACCCTCACAATTACAATACAATCAAAGCCGCCACGAATTGACAAGCCCTAAACGTGATATGAATCACAGGGTCGATACGCGTAATGTCTGCAAAAGCTGCCCGTTGATTCGGGATAGGCTGGAACAACGTCTGATAGAGAAAACCATCAGAAACGAGTATTGAAAATTGAAAATGGAGAATAAAAAATTCCAACGTTATATTCGGATTGGTCGTCGCCCTATCGAAGGTTATTGGAATAAGAAAAACGACGTTCTGAACGTCGGGAGTGAAACTACTATTTTGCCCCTCAAACTTAAGCCTTGCACATGCATTGAAGAAATGGCATTTTGGTCTTTATCCCTACCCCAAGGCTGCCGAAAATTAGGATGAATTGTGGCCATTGGATCAAGTTGAATGACACTAGGGACAAGTATCACAATATAAAGCTTGGAGTAGTCATGTCTACCTTTATACACCTACCATTCAACCCCTTTGACCATGAACCCTGTATATAGTATTTTCCTCTCTCTCTCTCCTCTCACATGACCGGCCATAGAAGCCCCAACCCACCGAAACCTCTTTTTCTTCTACTTCTTCTTCATTATGCTCGCCGGCGACAACTTCTGCCGCCCCCGTTCGGCCATTCCGACACCCTCCTCTGGCCACCACCTAGACTTCGACTGACCACAACAACCTAGCCCCACATCTTGCCGACCTCCTCGAACTAGAAGTACAGTATTTGGACCACCGAGGAGCTCTGGTCAAGCTTTTTCCTGGAAACCGATGGAAACTGACCCAATTTGAGGTAGGTTCTGTTTCTGACCCCTTAGGAGGCCGAAATGTTGGAATTTTGATGTCAAATTTTGTGGAGATCTAGTAGACATGTATATCAATCTGTGGAAAAAATTTGGGAATGATTTAATGAAGTTTTGAGCTCAAAACGGTCTCGTAAAACTTACACAGAAAGCCGCCGGTACTGACCTTGGAGGATCCGGCAACTCCCGACGGGTTTTTGGCTACAATTCGACTCCAAAATCACGGTGAAACCCTTAGATAGACATGTTAAGAGGTAGGATAATAATTAAATGACAGATTGGGAGTTGATTTAGGGCTAGACAAGCTCGGTTTGCAAAGAACCGAGAAGAATCGGTTCGGTTCTGTGCAAGGCCGAACCTTTGGAGGCTGATGGCCATTTGTTTAGAGCCTCAAATTAGTGATTTAGACATACTAAGGTGATGAGGATTATGTTATGGAGATTATGGTTGATGGATTGAGGAATTGAAAATGGAAATTGACGGATTGATTGGATTTTATTAGGTTGCGCGGTGAGTTCGATCTTAGACCATTGGCGGCCGAACCTTTGAGGACTCAAGAAGGGAAACTGTGGTATCAAATTCAAGGTAAGGGAATCCAAAACTTAGGATAGGAAGATTGGACTCGATTGGGTGAGTCAAGCAAAAAATTGATTGATTGGTGAGAGATCCCATAGTGAATGTTTTTGGTGTACCCTAAGTTGTTATAGGTGATTAAGGTGTGTAAACGCTTGTGCTTTAATTATCTACCTTGTGTGCGTGTCACTCGATTGCTTTGCATGCCATGAGTCTATGAATTATGCCTGAATTGCACATCTCGTCATGTATGGAAAATGAATTGAAAATCATGGCATGAGTATGACATGGCGAGGCCTTGATGCGTGAGAGACGCGGGGTGAGGTGGATGATATCCTGAGGCGCTGAGGCGCGTGGTTGGAATGGTGTAGCGCCTTGATGCGATCTAATCACGGGGTTGTGAAAAGGCCACAGTCCTGATGCGTTTGCGCGGGACAGAGATATAAGGTGGTGACATTGGCCTGGAGTATCATTGAAACTTGATGCGTTTACTCAGGTTGTCGATGATGGTCTAATGCGTTTACGCGGACTGACCCCTTTGTGATCTAATCGCGGGCATGAGAATGAGGCCTGTGGGAAGTGGTGGATGTGGTCATGTGGCAGAGCGAGTGTGCATATCATCTGAGAATGTTATGATGCCATAATTGCGTGTATGCCACCTATGTGTTGTTGTCTGTACTTGCATTTTCTTGATACGTCTGTTAGCTTGAATGACTGAGGTTGCGACTGCCTAAGTGGACGGTCAGCCTAACCTAGGGTTAGGACACTTTTACTAAGATGTGTATCTCACCACTTTTGGGGATCCTTCTTTTACAGATTCTAGGCCTTGACTATGTAGCCTATTCGCTTTGGAGACCTTAAGGAGATGACTGCGTATTTTGATGAGTTTCTTGACGGTTAGAGGACTATATACGTGAGAAAGTGTACAATGGTGTGGGTTGACGAGGGTAGTACGGATTGGAAGCCTCATAGGTATGAGGCCTGATTTAAGAAAGTTGGGGACAAGTCTACTGAGCCGCTGAAGCCCAGTGAGGTGCCTCAGGGAGTGATCCCTGATTGGTGCCAACCCGGTAGGGACCAAGATCAGGCAGAGGGATCGGTAGTCGGTTCTAGGAAAGGGCCGAAAAGAACCCACCCCGACACTGAATTTTACTGTGGAGGAGGATGAGGTCATTGTCCTAGAGGCGACCGAGGAGGATCTCGCGGAGCCGTCTCATGAGGAGACCATGGAGGATACTATTGAGGTTCTCTCCGAGACGTTCTCAGAGTATGAGCCGACGGAGGATGCCGAGGATACCGATGATTCCAGCAGCTCATCCTAGGAGGCTCTAGTGGTAGTTTGATTTTTGGTGACGACCCCAACCCTGTTCCTGTTGGATTTTGATGATCACCCATTTTGTATGTTTACCCCGTCACCCCCTTGTCTATCGGATGTTAGTAGTTCTGTACTTGTATGAACTGTTGGTTATTATGTACGACAACTTCTATGCTATCTAGGTCCTACTTAACTTATATTTGTATGGAGGAGTTATTTTATTACCGCTTCCACATGCTTGATATATTTGTTATATCTCTTGACTTAGATTGTGGATCTTGGGACCGCGAGAGATTATGTGGGGTGCTTGCAGGGAGCCGCGTGCTCGTGCATGAGGCACGGGGCGTGGCATCCTCGTCCGATTTGATATCAGAGCAAGGTCAACTCGAATCAAACTTGGTTGAGGACTGAAGTAATAAGGAGGATTAAATGGGACAAGGACGGATAGCGAGACCTTAGGAGACTGGTTAAGATAAGGCATGGGGTGCATAGTGTGTGACCTGGTACTTAGGGTTGGTGTTTGATCTTGGCAGGGTTGTGGAAATGCATAAGGATTAAGTTCTCTACTTAGGATTAAAGGTCATTTCTGGACCTTGGTTTATTTGAGGAATGAATTTTAGTGAATCACTAAAGTGAATGGAACTGAGAAATGGCCATGGGCTATTAGTTGAAATGTTTCTAGAGTCTGTGGTATGGAGTACTGTTGGATTGTCACTATTTCCGCTAAGGGTTAGTTAGTAGCTCTAGATTTGGGTGAATGAGTGAGTTACTAACTCCTTGCTGGACTTGTGGTGGACTAGGTTCAGTAGGAAAAAGCAAGGATGAGCAACCCGTCTAGAAAGTCTGGAACGTCAAGAGACGGAGCCTCTAGATTGAGGCCGCCAGCAATAGAAGATCCAAGGATGGATGGTATGCTTAGGGCACTGGAAAGAATTGGTGACTTGATTGATAGACAGACCCAGGACCGGGATGCTACAATCGCCCAAGCAGTAGGAGCTACCATAACCGCCGTCAACGCCAACAACGGTAACAATGGTGGCAATGAAGGCTAGAATGAACATGGCCAGGGCAATAAGGCTGTGAATGCCTAAGAAGAAATCGTCGTGGCCAAACAGATGGGCCAGCTAGTGGAGCAGTTTATAAAGTTGAAGCCGATTCAATTCGATGGAACTAGAGATCTTGAGTTAGCACCCAAGTGGATTGAGAAGTTAGAGAAAGCTTTTGGTGTGCTGAGGTGCGCGGACGAAAAGAAGGTGCTACTAGCAGTGTACCAACTGGAGGGTATAGCGAATGACTGGTGGGCTGCCACCAAGAATGGAGTTTTCCTAGAAGGAACGGTCGTGAACTGGAATGCCTTTAAGACAGCGTTCCACGACAAGTACTTCTCTGAGACAGCTAGGGAAAGGAAGCAGGTGGAATTCTGCAGTTACGTCAAAACCAGCTAACAATAGATCAGTACGAGGCCGAATTCTCGAGGCTGTCGAGGTGCGCACCTCGATCTGTAAAAGACCCTCAAGAGAAAACAAGAGGATTTAGGGATGGTTTGAGACTTAAGCTCCGTAGCCAGATGATTGTCCTAAATCTGAGGACTTATAAAGAGATATACGAGCGGGGCTAGATGATAGAAAGGGACCTGAAAGAGAGGAACACCGCAACTGGATCGTGATTCACATCATTCAAAGATAATCGCCATATGGGCAAGAGACCGATGGCGGGCAATAGGCGTTTTGTACCGCCCGTAAGGAAAAGTATCGTGAAGCCGCCAAATCCCTAAAACTGGAGCTGTCGCCTTTTTGGCAGGAGGCATGGGAATGGGCCACGCCCGGTAAGTACCAGGGCTTATTTTAAGTGTGGTCAGTTGGACCACCAGATGAGGACATGTCCGAGTCAAGCTCCGATAAATCGACCTCAAGGGCAGAGACCGCAGGTTGGTCCGTCGACTGCAACTCCCCAGATGGAGCAGAATCGACCGCCGGCACTGAGAAGAGTGTATGTAGTAGCCTGCAGGGAGGCAGAGGAAGCACCAAGTATGGTTTACTTGTGCGACCAAGCTGCATTCGCATTATTTGACCCTGCTGCCACGCATTCGTTTGTGTCTGCCCACTTTGCTGAATTAGTGGGTATGAAATTGAAACCGTTGAGTATGAATCTGCATGTTGCCACTCCAATAAAGGATAATATACTGGTTTCATTGGGTTGTGCTAGTTGTGAGATTATGATAGGGGGAGTAAAGAGAGTATTGACCTAGTTGTATTACCCATGTATGATTTTGACGTAATCATAGGAATGGATTGGTTGGGTAAGTAGGGGGCAATAATGGACTGTGGTAGTAAAATAATTCGATTTTATCCGAGAGGTCCTCTAGCTTTGAATTGGTGAAAAGTCAAGGAGGAATCTCGATTCCCTTAGTCTCATCTTTGGAAGTGACTAAGTAGTTGTCAAGAGGGTGTCAAGCATAGTTAGTGGCAGTAATGGACACGACTACTGAAGAGCCCATGTTAGAGAGTATCCCGGTAGTGCGTGAATTTCCTGATGTATTTCCCCAAGAGTTGCTAGGGTTACCATCGGAACGGGAAATAGAATTTGTAATCGAGTTAGCCCTTAGGACCGAACTGATCCCGAAAGCACCTTACAGGATGTCCCTGTCAGAACTGAAAGAGTTAAAGGTGCAAATGCAAGAGTTACTAGATAGGGGATTTATCCGATCGAGAGCTTCACCGTGGGGAGCACCGGTGTTATTCGTAAGGAAGAAGGATGGGTCTTTACGTCTATGTATCGACTATCGGCAGCTTAACCAAGTGACAGTGAGAACAAATACCCACTGCTGAGGATTGATGACCTGTTTGATCAGTTGCAAGGAGCGGTGGTATTTTCGATGATTGACCTGAGAACAGGGTATCACCAGTTGAGGATGAAGAAGGAAGACATACCTAAGTCTGTTTTTAGGACGAGGTATGGTTATTATGAGTTTACGGTGATGCCGTTTGGATTGACCAACGCTCTAGCTGCATTCATGGACATGATGCATCGAGTATTTAAGGAATTTCTGGACAGATTCGTCATAGTCTTTTTGATGATATTTTGATTTACTCGGGAAGTAGTGCAAAATATGAAGTGCACCTAACGATTGTACTACAGACTTTAAGGGAGCATGCGCACTATGCGAAGTTGAGTAAATGTGAGTTCTGGCTGAACAGGGTAGCATTTCTTGGTCATGTGGTATCAGGTGAAGGAATCACAATGGATCCAACGAAAATTGAGGCTGTAACAAATTGGCCCAGGCCTATTACGGTCACTAAAGTTAGAAGTTTCCTGGGATTGACAGGATAATACAGGCATTTTATGGAGAAATTCTCATCCATAGCCATCTCATTGACGCCTTTAACGAATAAGGAAACAACGTTTGAACGGACAGACAAATGTGAGAGGAGTTTCCAAGAACTCAAGCATAGATTGACAACCGCACCAGTATTAACAATTCCATCAGGACCAAGAGGTTACGAGATATACAGCGATGCTTCGCTGAAAGAATTGGGCTGTGTATTGATGCTTCATGGAAGAGTAGTAGCCTACACGTCCAGACAATTGAGGCCGCATGGAATGAACTACCCAACTCATGTCCTGGAGTTAGCGGCAATTATATTTGCTCTCAAGATTTGGAGACATTGCCTATGTGGCAAAAAATTTCAGATTTATACAGACCACCAGAGCTTAAAGTACTTATTTTCCCAGAAATAGCTGAATATGAGACAGCGTGGGTGGATGGAGTTGTTGAAGGATTACGATTGTAATATACTGTATCACCTTCGGAAAGCAAACAGAGTAGTAGATACACTGAGTTGAAAGTCAAGCATCGCATGTATGCTGGTGAGAAGTTGGTCCATGATAGAAGATTTAAGAGACCCTAAGTTCAGACTAGAAGTCTGTCAGTTGTCTAGCTTGATAGCCATGTTGAGGGTGGAACCTGAGATCCAGGAAGAAATAAAAGCCCTACAGTCTATGGACCTAGAGATTCAGAAGATCCTTGAGATGGATGCGACAAAGAGAAAACCCGAGTTTCAGGTGTTTGAGGGCGGAACTCTGAAGTTTCGAGGACGATTGTGCGCGCCAAAAGATAAAGGACTCAGGGAAAGGATTTTATCAGAGGCTTACAGGAGCAATTATAGCATCCACGTTAGGAGTATGAAAATATCAGAATTTGCGACAGCACTATTTGTGGAATGAGATGAAGGTGGACGTAGCAAGGTATGTGGCTAAGTGTTTGACATGCCAGCAAGTGAAAGCGCAACACTGTAAGCTTGGAAGACTCTTACAGCCACTGGAGATTTCGGAATGGAAGTGGGAGCATATAACTATGGATTTTGGGATGAGACTCACAACGAGCCAGCAAGGTCACGACTCTATATGGGTAGTCGTGAACCGATTGACCAATTCCGTACATTTCATCCCGGTGCGAAATGACTTCGCCATGGATAGGTATGCAGAGCTATACATGAGACAGATAGTGAGGCTGCATGGAGTGCCTGTGACGATTACGTCTGATCGAGACCCCAAGTTCACAGCAAACTTTTGGAAAATCCTGCAAGAAGCCATGGGAACTCAATTGCAGTTTAGCACGGCGTACCATCCATAAGCGGACGGACAGTCGAAAAAGACGATACAGACGCTTGAGGATATGTTGTGAGCATGCGTCATTGATTTTAATGGTGGATAGGATGACCAACTGCATTTGGTAGAGTTTGCTTATAATAATAGCTATCAGCATAGTATCTAGATAGCACCATTCGAAGCACTCTATGGAAGAGCCTGCAGAACCCCGATTTGCTAGGATGAAGTTGAAGAAAGAAGTGTCACAGGCCAGAATTGATAGAGCAATCGGTGGAAGCAGTAAAAATAATTCGGGATAGATTGAGGACGGCACAGAGTCATCAAAAGAGCTATGCTGACAAGCGGCGCAAGCCCTTGGAGTTTCAGGTGGGCAATCATGTCTTCCTCAAGGTGTCACCGATGAGAAGACCATTGCGATTCGGAAAGAAGGGGAAGCTAAGCCCAAGGTTTGTAGGCCCATTCGAGATACTGGAGGGGATTGGAACCTTGGCCTACAGGCTTGCCTTGTCGTCTAATCTATCCCAGGCGCATAACGTTTTCCATGTGTCGATGCTGCGAAAGTATGAACCAGATCCGACACATGCACTGGATTATGAAACCATAGAAGTGGATGACCGAATGTCTTACGTGGAGAGGCCAATGAGGATCAAGGATCCGAAGCAGCAAATCTTCACGAATAAGAAGATTCCACTGGTCAAGGTAGTTTGGGAGCACCATGGAACTGAAGGTGCCATGTGAGAGAATGAAGAGACGATGAGGCGATAACACCTCCATTTATTTGAGTAATTAAGCGTAATGTAAATTTTGGGGACAAAATTTTTGTAAGGGGGGACGAGTTAGAACATTTTGATTTCCAGTCAATTTCAGATTCATTAATGAGAAGTAAATCTAGAGATGTATTTTAGTCGTATCCCACTCGAATTTGATCAATTCGAGTAGGCTAACCAAAAGAGAAAGGCTAACACGAGACGAGGTACGTGGACCTGGGTAACTCAGATAGGAAATGGCGCTTTGACCATAAGGATTGTCGAGGGAATATTTCGAACCACAAAAAGGTCGATCCAAGAAGGATTAGGGAACACCTTGCGACTGTCATACGATTGGAGCGTGGGTGATGCCGCTTAACCAACGCATGATTTGCAAAATTTTCCTAAATCGGACAGTGACGATCAAAACCATAGGGACTAGCGATAGACCCTCACAATCACATGACAACCAAAGCAGCCACGAATTGACGAGCCCTAAACATAATATGAATCACAGGGTCGATATGAGTAATGTCTGCAAAAGCCGCCCGTCGGTTCGAGATAGGTTGGAACCACGTCTGATAGAGAAAACCATCAGAAACGCGTCTTGAAAATTGAAAATGGTGAATCGAGAATTCCAACGTTATATTCGGATTGGCCGTCGCCCTATCGAAGATTTTTGGAACAAGAAAAACAACGTTCTGAACGTCGGGGGTGAAACTATCATTTTGCCCCTCAAGCTTAAGCCTTGCCCATGCATTGAAGAAATGACATTTTGGTCTTTATCCCTCCCCCAAGGCTGCCAAAAATTAGGATGAATTTTGGCCATTAGATCAAGTTGAATGGCACTAAGGACAAATGTCACAATATCAAGCTTGGAGTAGTCATGTCCACCTTTATACACCTACCATTCAACCCCCTTGACCATGAGCCTTGTATATAGCATTTTCCTCTCTCTCTTCTCTTGCATGATAGGCCATAGAACCCCCAACCATCGAAACCTTTTCTTCTTCTTCTTCTTCTTCTTCATTCTGCTCGTCGGCGACAGCTTTTGCCTCCCCCGTACGGACATTCCGACGCCCTCCTCCGGCTACCACCTAGACTCCGGTTGACACAGAAACCTAGCCCCATGTCTTGCCGACCTCCTCGAGCTGGAAGCATGGCATTTGGACCACTGAGAAGCTCCGGCCAAGCTTTTTCCCGGAAGCCGACAGAAATTGACCCAATCTGAGGTAGGTTCTATTTCTGACCCATTCGGAGACCGAAATGTTGGAATTGTAACGTCAAATTTTGTGGAGATCTATAAGACATGTATATCAATTTGTGGTAAAAAGTTGGGAATGATTTAATGAAGTTTTAAACTCAAATCGGTCTTGTAAACCTTGCACAGAAAGCTGCCAGTACTAACCTTGGAGGATTTGGCAACTCCCCGTGGGTTTTCGGTGATGATTCGACTCCAAATTCGCGGTGATACCCTTAGACCCTTAGATAGACATGTTAAGAGGTACGATAATGATTAAATGATGGATTGAGAGTTGATTTAAGGCTGGACAAGCTCGGTTTGCACAGAATCGAGAAGAACTGGTCCGGTTCTGTGAAAGGCCGAACCTTTGGAGGCTGATGTCCATTTGTTTAGAGCCTCAATTTAGTGACTTAGACATGCTAAGGTAATGAGGATTATGTTATGGAGGTTATGGTTCATGAATTGAGGAATTGGATATGGAAATTGACGGATTGATTGGATTTTATTAGGTTGAGTCGTGAGTTCGGTCTTGGACCATTGGGGGCTGAACCTTTGAGGACTCAAGAAGGGAAATTGCGTTATCAAATTCAAGGTAAGGGAATCCTAAACTTAGGATAGGAAGATTGGACTCGATTGGGTGAGTCGAGCAATAAATTGATTGATTGGTGAGAGATCCCATAGTGAATGATTTTGGTGTACCCTAAGTTGTTATAGGGGATTAAGGTGTGTAAATGCTTATGCTTGAATTATCTACCTTGTGTACGTGTCTCTCGATTGCCTTGCATGCCATGAGTCTTTGAATTGTGTCTGAATTACACATGTCATCATGCATGGAAAACGAATTGAAAATCATGGCATGAGTGTGACATGGCGAGGCCTTGATGCGTGAGAGACGCGGGGTGAGGTGGATGATATCCTGAGGCGCTGAGGCGCGTGGTTAGAATGGTGTGGCGCCCTGATGCGATCTAATTGCGTGGTTGTGAAAAGGTCACAGTCTTGATGCATTTACTAGGACAAAGATATAAGGTGGTGACATTGGCTTGGAGTATCATTGAAACCTGATGCGTTTACTCGGGTTGTCGATGATGGTCTGATGCATTTACGCGAACCGAGCCTGATGCGATCTAATCGCGGGCATGAGAATGAGGCCGACAGGAAGTGGTGGATGTGGTGATGTGGTAGAGCGAGTGTGTATATCATCTAAGTGTGTTATGATGCCATAATTGCATGTATGCCACCTATGTGTTGTTGTCTTTACTTGCATTTGCTTGATACGCCTATGAGCTTGAATGACTGGAGTTGCGACTGCTTGAGTGGACGGTCAGCCTGACCTAGAGTTAGGACTCTTTTACTGAAATGTGTATCTCACCCCTTTTGGGGACCCTTCTTTTACAAATTCTAGGCCTTGACTATGTGGCCTATTCGCTTTGGAGACCCTAAGGAGATGACCGCGTATTTTGATGAGTTCCTTGACGGCCATGGGACTATATACGTGGGAAAGTGTACAGTGGTGTTGGTTGATCAAGGTAGTACGGATTGGAAGCCTTGTAGGTATGAAGCGTGGTTTAAGAAAGTTGGGGACAAGTCTACTGGGCCGTTGAAGCCCCATGAGGTGCCCTAGGGAGTGATCCCAGATTTATGCCACCCCGGTACGGACTAGGATCAGGCAAAGGGATCGGTGGTCGGTTCTAGGAACAGGCCGGTGAGGACCTCGGCGCTGGATTTTACTATGGAGGAGGATGAGGTCATTGTCCTGGAGGTGACCGAGGAGGATTTCACGGAGCCGTCCCATGAGGAGACCATGGAGGATACTATTGAGATTCGCTCCGAGACGTTCTCAGAGTATGAGCCAACAAAGGATGCCGATGATACCGATGATTCAAGCAGCTCATCCTAGGAGGCTCTAGTGGTAGTTTGATCTTTGGTGACGACCTCGACCATGTTCCTGTCGGATTTTGATGATGACTCATTTTGTATGTTTACCCTGTCACCCCTTGTCTATCGGATGTTAGTAGTTTTGTATTTGTATGAATCGTTGGTTATTATGTACGAGAACTTCTATGTTATCCAAATCCCACTTAACTTATATTTGTACGAAGGAGTTATTTTATTACCGCTTTCGCGTGCTTGATATATTTATTATATCCCTTGACTTATATTGTGGATCTTGAGACCGCAAGAGATTATGTCGTGTGCTTGCAAAGAGTCGCATGCTCGTGCCCGGGGCGCGGGGCGTGACATCCCCGTCTGATTTGGTATCAAAGCAAGGTCAGCTCGAACCAAACTTGGCTAAGGGCTGGTGTAATAAGAAGGATTAAGTGGGACAAGGACGGATAGCGAGACCTTATGAGACCGGTTAAGATAAGGCATGGGGTGCATAGTGTGTGACCTGATTTTTAGGGTTGGTGTTTGATCATGGCAGGGTTGTGGAAATGCATAAGGATTAAGTTTCCTGCTTAGGATTGAAGGTCATTTCTAAACCTTGGTTTGTTTGAGGAATGAAAGCAGTTGGTTTTAGGGAATCACTGAAGTGAATCGAACTAAGAAATGGCCATGGGCTATTTGTTGAAATGTTTCTGAAGTCTGTGGTATGGAGTACTATTGGATTGTCACTGTTTCTGTTAAGGGTTAGTTAGTAGCTCTGGATTTGGGTAAATGAGTCAGTTACTAACTCTTTGTTGGACTTGTGGTGGACCAGGTTCAATAGGAAAAAGCAAGGATGAGCAACCCGTCTAGAAGGTCTGGAAGGTCAAGAGGCGGAGCCTCTAGCTCGAGGCCGCCAGTAGCAGAAGATCCAAGGATGGATGGTGTGCTTAGGGCATTAGAAAGAATTGGTGACTTCATTGATAGACAGACCCAAGACCGGGATGCTACAATCGCCTAGGCAGTAGGAGCCGCCATAGCCGCCGTCAATGCCAACAACGGTAACAATGGTGGGAATGGAAGCCAAAATGAACATGGCCAAGGCAATGAAGCTGTGAATGCCCAAGAAGAAATCGTCGTGGCCAGATAGATGGGCTAGCTAGTGGAGCAGTTTATAAAGTTGAGGCTGACTCAAATCGATAGAACTGAAGATCCTGAGTTAGCACCTAGGTGGATTGAGAAGTTAGAGAAAGTTTTTGGTGTGCTGAGGTGTACGGACGAAGAGAAGGTGCTACTAGTAATGTACTGGCTGGAGGGTACAGCGAATGACTGGTGCGCTCCACCAAGAATGGAGTTTTCCCTGAAGGAATGGCCGTGAACTGGGATGCCTTTAAGACGGCGTTCCACGACAAGTACTTCTCTAAGACGGACAGGGAAAGGAAGAAGGTGGAATTACTGCAGTTACATCAGAACCAGGTGACGATAGATCAGTACGAGGCCTAATTCTCGAGGCTGTTGAGGTACGCACCTCGATCTATCGAAGACCCTCAAGAGAAAGCAAGAAGATTTAGGGATGGTTTGAGGCCTGAGCTCCGTAGCCAGATGATTGTACTAAATCTGAGGACTTATAAGGAGATATATGAGCGGGGCCAGATGATAGAAAGGGACTTGAAAGAGAGGAACACCGCAATTGGATCGCGGTTCACATCATTCAGAGAGAACCGCTAGATAGGCAAGAGATCGATGGGGGGCAATAGGAGTTTTGTACCGCCCGTAAGGAAAAGTATCGTGAAGCCGCCAAATCTCACAAACTAGGGTGCCGCCTTTTTATAAGGAGGCATGGGAATGGGCTATGCCCGGCAAGGACCAGGGCTTGTTTTAAGCGTGGTCAGCTAGGCCACCAGATGAAGACATGCCCGAGTCAAGCTCCGACAAATCTACCTCCGGGGCAGAGACCGCAGGCTGGGCCGTCGACTGTAACTCCCCATATCGAGCAGAATTGACCCCTGACACAGGGAAGGGTGTATGCAGTAGCCCGTAGGGAGGCAGAGGAAGCACCAGGTGTGGTCACAGGTATGATGTGCTTGTGCAACCGAGCTGCATACGCATTGTTTGACCCTGGTGCCACGCATTCGTTTGTGTTTGCCCAATTTGCTGAATTAGTGGGTATGAAATTGAAACCATTGAATATGAATCTGCATGTTGCCACTCCATTAAAGGATAATATACTGGTTTCATTGGGCTGTGCTGTTTGTGAGATTGTGATAGGGGGAGTAAAGAGAGTATTGACCTAGCTGTATTACCCATGTATGATTTTGACGTAATCATAGAAATGGATTGGTTGGATAAGCAGGGGGCAATAGTAGACTGTGGTAGTAAAATAATTCGATTTTATCCGAGAGGCCGCTCTAGCTTTGAATTGGTGGGAAGCCGAAGAGGAATCTCGATTCCCTTAGTCTCATTTTTGGAAGTGACTAAGTTGATGTCTAGAGGGTGTCAGGCATACTTAGTGGCAGTAACGGACACGACTACCGAAGAGCCCAGGTTAGAGAGTATCCCGGTAGTGCATGAATTTCCTGATGTATTTCCTCAAGACTTAGCAGGGTTACCACCAGAACGGGAAATAGAATTTGTAATCGAGTTAGTACCTAGGATAGAACCGATCTCTAAAGCACCTTATAGGATGTCCCTGTCAGAACTGAAAGAGCTAAAAGTGTAGATGCAAGAGCTACTAGATAGGAGATTTATCCGACCGAGTGCTTCACCGTAGGAAGCACCGGTGTTATTCGTAACGAAGAAGGATGGGTCTTTGCGTTTATGCATCGACTTTCGGCAGCTGAACCAAGTGACAGTGAACAACAAATACCCACTGCCGAGAATTGATGACCTGTTTGATCAGTTGCAATGAGCGATGGTATTTTCGAAGATTGACTATAGAACAGGGTATCACCAGTTGAGGATCAAGAAGGAAGACATACCTAAGACTACTTTTAGGACGGGGTATGGTCATTATGAGTTTATGGTGATGCCGTTTGGATTGACTAACGTTCTAGCTGCATTCATGGACCTGATGCATCGAGTATTTAAGGAATTTCTAGATAGATTCGTCATAGTCTTTATTGACGATATCTTCATTTACTCGAGGAGTAGTGCAGAATATGAAGAGCACCTAACGATTGTACTATAGACTTTAAGGGAGCATGCGCTCTATATGAAGTTGAGTAAATGTGAGTTCTGGCTGAACAGGGTAGCATTTCTTGGTCATGTGGTATCGGGTGAAGGAATCACAGTGGATCCTGCGAAAATTGAGGCTGTAACAAATTGGCCTTGGCCTACTACGGTAACTGAAGTTAGAAATTTCTTGGTACTGGCAGGATACTACAGGAGCTTTGTGGAGAAATTCTCATCCATAGCCATCCCATTGACGCGATTAACGAAAAAGGAAACAAGGTTTGAATGGACGGACAAATGTGGGAGGAGTTTCCAAGAACTCAAGCATAGATTGACAACCGCACCAGTATTAACAATTCCATCAGGACTAGAAGGTTACGAGATATACAGCGATGCTTCGCTGAAAGGATTGGGGTGTGCATTGATGCAGCATGGAAGAGTAGTAGCCTACGCATCCGACAAGCTGCGATTATATTTGCTCTGATGATTTGGAGACATTACCTATGTGGCGAAAAATTTCAGATTTATACCGCTCACCAGAGCTTAAAATACCTATTTTCCCAAAAAGAGCTGAATATGAGACAGCGTAGGTAGATATAGCTGTTGAAGGATTATGATTGTAATATAATGTATCACCCTGGGAAAGCAAACAGAGTAGTATATGCACTGAATCGGAAGCCAAGCATCGCATGTCTGCTAGTGAGAAGTTGGTCCATGGTAGAAGATTTAAGAGACTCTGAGTTCAAACTAGAAGTCTGTCGGTTGTCTAGCTTGATAGCTACGTTGAGGGTGGAACCTGAGATCCAGTAAGGAATAAAAGCCCTACAGTTTATGGACCTAGAGATTCAGAAGATCCTTGAGATGGATGCGACAAAGAGAAAACCCGAGTTTCAGGTGTTTGAGGACGAAACTCTGAAGTTTCGAGGACGATTGTGCGTGCCAAAGGATAAAGGACTCAGGGAAAGGATTTTATCAGAGGCTCACAGGAGTAATTATAGCATTTATCAGAACTTGCGACATCACTATTGGTGGAACGGGATGAACGTGGACGTAGCAAGGTATGTAGCTAAGTGTTTGACGTGCCAGCAAGTGAAAGCACAGCACTGTAAGCCTGGAGGACTATTATAGCCACTGGAGATTCCGGAATGGAAGTGGGAGCATGTAACTATGGATTTTATGATGGGACTCCCAAGGAGCGAGCGAGGTCACGACTCTATATGGGTAGTCTTGGACAGATTGACCAAGTCCGCACATTTCATCCCGGTGTGAAATGACTTTACCATGGATAGGTATGCAGAGGTGTACATGAGACAGATAGTGAGGCTGCATGGAGTGCTTGTGACGATTACATCTGATCGAGAACCCAAGTTCACGGCAAACTTTTGGAAAAGCATGCAAGAAGCCATGGGAACTCGATTGCAGTTTAGCTCGGCGTACCATCCACAAACGGACGGACAGTCCGAAAGGACGATATAGACGCTTGAGGATATGCTGCGAGCATGCGTCATTGATTTTAAAGATGGATG
The DNA here is from genome assembly GCA_028455895.1 of Rhodomyrtus tomentosa. Lineage (NCBI taxonomy): Eukaryota > Viridiplantae > Streptophyta > Magnoliopsida > Myrtales > Myrtaceae > Rhodomyrtus > Rhodomyrtus tomentosa. Next base: position 16,635,007 of record JAPCWY010000008.1, read on the forward strand.
GGAAGACCATATGCATTTGGTAGAGTTTGCTTATAATAATAGCTATCAGCAGAGTATCTAGATAGCACCATTTGAAGCACTCTATGTAAGAGCCTGCAGAACCCCGATTTGTTGGGATGAGGTTGAAGAAAGAAGTTTCATAGGCCCATAATTGGATGAGCAATCGGTGGAAACAGTAAAAATAATTCGGGATAGACTGAGGACGGTACAGGGTCGTCAGAAGAGCTATGCTAACAAGCGGCGCAAGCCCTTGGAGTTTTAAGTGGGCGATCATGTCTTCCTCAAGGTGTCACCGATGAGAGGACTTTCGTGATTCGAAAAGAAGGGGAAGCCAAGCCCAAGGTATGTAGGCCCATTCGAGATATTAGAGCGGATTGGAACCTTGGCCTACAGGCTTGCCTTGCCGCCTAATCTATCTCAGGTGCATAACTTTTTCCATGTGTCGATGCTGCGAAAGTATGAACCAGATCCGACACATGCGCTGGATTATGAGACCTTAGAAGTGGACGACCGAGTGTCTTACGTGGAGAGGTCGATGAGGGTCGAGGACCCGAAGGAGCAAATCATCAGGAATAAGAAGATTCCACTGGTCAAGGTAGTATGGGAGCACCATGGAACTAAGGTGCCACGTGGGAGAATGAAGAGACGATGAAGCGACAACACCCCCATTTATTTGAGTAATTAAGTGTAATGTAAATTTTAGGGACGAAATTTTTTTAAGGAGGGAAGAGTTGTGACATTCTGATTTCTAGTCAATTTCAGACTCATTAATGAGAAGTAAATCTAGAGATGTATTTCAGTCGTATCCCGCTCGAATCTGATCAATTCGAGTAGGCTGACCAAAAGGGTAAGGCTAATGCGAGACGAGGTACGTGGACCTAGGTAACTCAGATAGGAAATGGCGCTTTGACCATAAGGATTGTCGAGGGGATATTTAGAAGCACAAAAAGGCTGATCTGAGAACGATTAGGGAACGCCTTGCGACTGTCATACGATTGGAGCGCGGGTGATGCTGCTTAACCAACGCATGATTTGCAAAATTTTCCTAAATCGAACAGTGATGATCGAGACCATAGGGACTAGTGATAGACCCTCACAATTACATGACAACCAAAGCCGCTAGGAATTGACAACCCCTAAACGTGATATGAATCACAGGGTCGATATGCGTAATGTCTGCAAAAGCCGCCCGTCGGTTCGGGATAGGCTGGAATCAGGTCTGATAGAGAAAACCATCAGAAACGAGTCTTGAAAATTAAAAATGGAGAATCAAGAATTCCAACGTTATATTCGGATTGGACGTTGCCTTATCGAAGATTATTGGAACGAAAAAAATGATGTTCTGAACGTCGGGGGTGAAACTACCATTTTGCCCCTCAAGCTTAAGCCTTGCCCATGCATTGAAGGAAGGGAATTTTTGTCTTTATCCCTCCTCCAAGGCTGCCGAAAATTAGGATGAATTGTGGCCACTGTATCAAGTTGAATGACACTAGGGACAAGTATCACAAGATCAAGCTTGGAGTAGTCATGTCCACCTTTATACACCTACCATTCAACCCCTTTGACCATGAGCCTTGTATATAGCATTTTCCTCTCTCTCTCCTCTCACAAGACCGGCCATAGAACCCCCACCCCACCGAAACCTTTTCTTCTTCTTCTTCTTTTTCTTCATTCTGCTCGCCTACGACAGCTTCTGCCGCCCCCGTTCGGCCATTCCGACGCCCTTCCACAGCCACCACCTGGACTCCGGCCGACCACACCAACCTACCCCAATGTCTTGCCGACCTCCTCGAACTAGAAGCACGGCATTTGGACCACCGAGGAGCTCCGGCCAAGCTTTTTCCCGGAAGCCGACGGAAACTAACCCAATCTGAGGTAGGTTCAATTTCTGACCACTTAGGAGGCCGAAATGTTGGAATTTTGACGTCAAATTTTGTGGAGATCTAGAAGACATGTCTATAAATCTTTGGTAAAAAGTTGGGATTGATTTAATGAATTTTTGACCTTGAATCGGTCTTGTAAACCTTGCACAGAAAGCTGCCGGTACTGACCTTGGAGGATCCAGCAACTCCCGATGGGTTTTCGCCGACTATTCGACTCCAAACTCACGGTGATACCCTTAGACCCTTAGATAGACATGTTAAGAGGTAGGATAATGATTAAATGATGGATTAGAAGTTGATTTACGGTTGGACAAGCTCGGTTTAAACAGAACCGAGAAGAACCGGTTTGGTTCTATGCAAGGCCGAACCTTTGGAGGCTGATGTCCATTTGTTTAGAGCCTCAAATTAGTGATTTAGACATGCTAAGGTGATGAGGAATATGTTAGGGAGGTTATGGTTCATGGATTGAGGAATTGGACATGGAAATTGACGGATTGATTGGATTTTATTAGGTTGCGTGGTGGGTTCGGTCTTGGACCATTGAGGGCCGAACCTTTGAGGACTTAAGAAGGGAAATTGTGTTATTAAATTCAAGTTAAGGGAATCCTAAACTTAGGATAGGAAGATTGGACTCGATTGGGTGAGTCAAGCGATAAATTGATTGATTGGTGAGATCCCACAGTGAATGATTTTGGTGTTCCCTAAGTTGTTATAGGGGATTAAGGTGTGTAAATGCTTGTGCTTGAATTATCTACCTTGTATGCGTGTTACTCGATTGCCTTGCATGCCTTGAGTCTTTGAATTGTGCATGAATTGCACATGTCGTCATTTATGGAAAACGAATTGAAAATCATGGCATGAGTGTGACATGGCGTGGCCTTGATGCGTATGAGACGCGGGGTGAAGTGGATGATACCCTGAGGCGCTGAGGCGCGGGGTTGGAATGGTGTGGCGCCCTGATACGATCTAATCGCGGGATTGTGAAAAGGCCACAATCCCGATGCATTTACGCGGGACGGAGATATAAGGTGGTGACATTGGCTTGTAGTATCATTGAAACCTGATGCATTTACGCGGGTTGTCGATGATAGTCTGATGTGTTTACGCAGACCGAGCTTGATGCGATATAATCACGGGCATGAGAATGAGGCCGGCGGGAAGTGGTGGATGTGGTGATGTGGCAGAGCGAGTTTACATATCATCTGAGTGTGTTATGATGCCATAATTGCCTGTATGCCACCTATGTATTGTTGTCTGTACTTACATTTGCTTGATACGTTTGTGAGCTTGAATGACTGGGGTTGCGACTGCTTGAGTGGACGGTCGGCCTGACCTAGGGTTAGGACTCTTTTACCGAGATGTGTATCTCACCCCTTTTGGGGATCATTCTTTTACAGATTCTAGGCCTTGACTATGTGGCCTATTCGCTTTGGATACCCTGAGGAGATGATCGCGTATTTTGATGAGGTCCTTGACGGTCAAGGGACTATATACGTGAGAGAGTGTACAGTGGTGTAGGTTGACGAGGGTAGTACGGATTGAAAGCCTCATAGGTATGAGGCGTGGTTTAAGAAAGTCGGGGACAAGTCTATTGGGTCGCTGAAGCCCCATGAGGTGCCCCAGGGAGTGATCCCTGATTGGTGCCACCTTAGTAGGGACCAGGGAAAGGAAAAGGGATTGGTAGAAGGTTTTAGGAACGGGCCGGAAAGGACCCCAATGCTGGATTTTACTATGGAGGAGGATGAGGTCATTATCCTGGAGGCGACCGAGGAGGATCTCTCGGAGCCGTCCCATAAGGAGACCATGGAGGATACTATTGAGGTTCACTCCGAGAAGTTCTCAGAGTATGAGCCGACGGAGGATGCCGAGGATACCGATGATTCCAGCAGCTCATCTTAGGAGGCTCTAGTGGTAGTTTGATCTTTCGTGATGAACCCGACCCTGTTCCTGTCAGATTTTGATGATGACCCATTTTGTATGTTTACCCCATCACCCCCTTGTGTATCGGATGTTAGTAGTTTTGTACTTGTGTGAATCGTTGGTTATTATGTACGACAACTTCTATGCTATCCAGGTCCCACTTAACTTATATTTGTACGAAGGAGTTGTTTTATTACGGCTTCCGCATGCTTGATATATTTGTTATATCTCTCAGCTTAGATTGTGGATCTTGGGACCACGAGAGATTATGTGCTGTGCTTGTAGGGAGTCGCGTGCTCGTGCTCGAGGCGCGAGGCGTGACATACCTAACACTGCTTTTAGAACATGGTATGGTCATTATGAATTCACAGTGATGCCTTTTAGATTGATCAACGCTCCAGCCGCATTCATGGATTTGATGCATCGGGTGTTTAAAGAATTTTTGGATAGATTCGTCATAGTCCTCATCGACGATATCCTGATTTACTCAAGGAGTAACGATGAACACGAAGAGCACTTGAGGATTGTTCTGCAGACCTTGAGGGAACACTTGCTCTACACTAAGTTGAGCAAATGTGAGTTCTGGCTGAATAAGGTAGTATTTCTTGGTCACGTGATATCTGGAGAAGGAATCGCGGTGGATCCTACGAAGATCGAAGCTGTAACAAATTGGCCTAGGCCTACTACGGTCACGGAAGTCAGAAGTTTCTTAGGATTGGCAGGATATTATAGACGTTTTGTGGAGAAGTTTTCATCCAAATCTATTCCACTGACGAGATTGACAAAGAAAGAAACGAGGTTCGAATGGACGGATAAGTGCGAAAGGAGTTTCCAAGAGCTCAAACATTGGTTGACAACTGCATCCGTATTGACGATTCCATCAGGACTGGGAGGCTATGAGATATATAGCGATGCTTCGCTAAAGGGACTAGGCTGTGTGTTGATACAACATGGAAGAGTAGTTGCCTACGCGTCCCGACAGCTAAGACCGCACAAGATGAACTGCCCGACTTATGACTTAGAATTGGCAGCGATTATATTTGCTCTGAAGATCTAGAGACACTATTTGTGTGGAGAAAAGTTTCAAATTTACACAGATCACCAAAGCTTGAAGTATCTGTTCTCCCAAAAGGAACTGAATATGAGGCAGCGTCGATGGATGGAACTGCTTAAAGATTATGATTGTGATATATTGTATCACTCCGGCAAGACAAATAGAGTCACAGACGCACTTAGTCAGAAATCGAGCATTGCTTGTATGTTAGTAAAGGATGGTCGATGATCGAGGATTTGAGAGATTCTGAGTTCAGACTAGAAGTCTGCCAACTATCTAGTTTGATGGCTACACTAAGGGTAGAACCTGAGGTCCAGGAAATGATAAAAGCCTTGCGGCATACGGACCCAGAAATTTAGAGGATCCTAGAGATAGACGTAACAAAGAGAAAACCAGAGTTCCAAGTACTAGAGGATGGAATTTTGAAATTTCAGGGGCATCTATGCGTGCCAAAGGATGAAGAACTTAGAGAAAGGATTCTGGCAGATGCTCATAGAAGCAATTATAGTATCCATCCAGGGAGCACGAAGATGTATCAGAACTTGCGTCAACATTATTGATGGAACGAGATGAAGGTGATGTGGCGAGGTTTGTGGCAAGGTGCTTGACATGCCAGCAAGTGAAGGCCCAACACTGTAAACCTGGAGGATTATTACAGCCACTGGAGATTCCTGAATGGAAGTAGGAGCACGTAACGATGGACTTTGTGATGGGACTCCAAAGGAGCCAGAGAGGTCACAATTCTATATGGGTAGTCGTGGACAGATTGACTAAGTTCGCACACTTCATCCCTGTGCGAAAGGATTTTGCAATGGATAGATACGTCGAACTGTACATGAGACAGATAGTGAGACTACATGGAGTACCCGTGACAATTACCTCAGATAGAGATCCCAAGTTCACAGTGAACTTTTGGAAAAGTCTTCAAGATCCCATGGGAACTCAACTGCAATTTAGCACGGCGTACCATCCACAAATGGATGGACAATCGGAGAGAACGATTCAGACACTTGAGGATATGTTGCGAGCGTGCGTCATAGACTTCAAAGGTAGATGGGAAGATCAGCTGCATTTGGTAGAATTCGCATATAATAATAGCTACCAATAGAGTATTCGAATGGCACCGTTTGAGGCGCTTTATGGAAGGGCTTGTAGAACACCGATTTGCTAGGACGAGGTTGGAGAAAAAAGTATTACAGGCCCAGAATTGGTGGAACAATCAGTGGAAGCGGTGAAGATAATTCGGGATAGACTAAAAACAGTACAGAATCGTCAGAAGAGTTATGCGGATAAGCGGCGTAAGCCTTTGAAATTTCAAGTAGGCGATCATGTTTTCCTTAAGGTGTCGCCGATGAGAAGATTATCTCGATTTGGAAAGAAAGGAAAACTGAGCCCAAGGTACGTAGGCCCATTTGAGATTCTGGAGCGTATTGGGACCTTAGCATACAGACTAGCCTTACCGCCTAATCTATCCCAAGTGCACAACGTCTTTCATGTGTCCATGCTACGGAAATATGAACCGGACCTGACACATGTACTGGACTACGAGATTATCGAAGTGGATGACAAAGTATCCTACTTGGAGAAGCCAATCAGGATTGAAGACCGAAAGGAACAAATTCTGAGGAATAAGACGATTCCATTGGTCAAAGTTATTTGGGAGCACTATGGAGTCGAAGGCGCTACATGGGAAAGTGAGGAAACGATGAGGCATCAGTACCCCCATTTGTTTGAGTACCGGGTGTAATGTAAATTTCGAGGATGAAATTTTTGTAAGGAGGGAAGAATTGTGACATTCTGATTTCTCCTGTCATTTCAAGACTCCATAATGAGAAATGTATCTAGTGATTTATTTCAATCATATCTCGCTCCAATCTGATCAATTTGAGTTGATTGACCAAAGGAAAAGGCTAACGCGAGACAAGGTACGTGCACCTAGGGAATTCAAATAGGAAATGACACTTTGACCATAAGGATTGTTGAGGGGACATTTAGAACCATAAGAAGCCGATCTAAGAACGATTAAGGAATGCATTGCTAGAGTTATACGATTGGAGCGCGAGTGATGCCACTTAGCCAATGTATAATTTGTAAATTTTCCTAAATCGAACAGTGACGGTCGAGATCGTCGGAACTAGTGATAGACCCTCACAGTCACATGACAACCAAAGTCGCCATGAATTGACGAGCCCTAATTGTGATATGAATCACAGGGTCGATACGCAAAATATTTGCAAAAATCGCCCATTAGTTTAGGATAGGCTGGAATCTCCTTGGATAGAGGAATGAATTAGAAACGAGTCTTGAAAATTGAAAATGGAGAATCAAGAATTCCAACATCTCGATTGGATTGGCCGTCGCCTTATTGAAGAAAATTGAAATTAGAAAAACGACGTTCCGGACGTCGAGGGTAAAATTACCATTTTGCCGCTCAAGCCTTAGTCTTGCTTTATTAATTAGACAAGGGAATTTTGGTCATTGAAACCCCCCAAGAGCTGTTGAAAATTAAAGAAATCATGGGTCATTGGATGAGCTTTGAATGACACATTGGACAAGTGTCAATGGATGAAGCCATGAGTTGATGTTTCCACTTTTAAACTACCATTCAACCCATGTTGACCAAGTCAATTGAAGTATAAACCGTCATTCTCTCTCTTGCTTGGCCGAACATCCCCCTCCACCTGCCATTTCTTCTTCTTCTTCTTCTTCCGTTCCTCTTGCCGAGAAGCTTGCCGCCCGACCAGTTTCTGTTCGCCCTTTCGCCGCCGTCAACCGCCACTTTCAACAATTCCCAGCCGTCGAGCCGACCATCCACTCCTTCCTCAACCTCTTGCCGACATTCTCGAAGTGGAAGTGAGTCATTTGGTTCACCGAGGAGCTCCGGCCAGCCAATCTTCCAAAAGTCGACGGAAATCATCGCAATAAGAGGTAAGCCACGTTTTTGGCACCTTAGGACCCTAAAATCTTGGAGTTTTGCAACTAAATTTTGTGAACTTTTAGGGGACATATAGATGGAGCTGTGGTAAAAAGTTTAAGTTAATTTGATGGAGTTTTGACTCCAAAAGGGTCTTGTGTTTGAAGGGCCAGAACAGACCGGCAGTAAGCTTGGAGGAACCATCGCCGTTCGTGGACCATTTGACGTCACCTTGAGCTCAAATTTTCTATGAGCTTCTCAAACCTTTAGAACTACATGTTAGCAAGTAGATTAGTGATTAAATTGAGGATTTGAGGTGGTTTAAGGACTGGTAAGTTGAGGTATACATAGAACCAAAATTCGCCAGGTTCGGTTCTGTGCATAACGATTCTGTGGGGACTGTTGGTGGTTATAATTGAGCTCCAAATTCATTGTTAAGAAATGTTAGAATGTTAATTGATAAGTCCATGAGGTGTACAAATAGTGGGGTGGTGATTTGAGCAAGAAAAGTTAATGATTGGATGAATTTCCTTAGGTTGAGCGGTGGACTTGATCTCGGAATGTTAGTACCGAACTCTTGAGGTGCTTGGGAAGAGGATTGTGTTGCATTAAGCTCGAGGCAAGGGGAATCTTAAACCTTTGATAGAAGGATTGGACTCGATTGGGCGATTGGTGTGTGAATTGATCGTTTATAACGTGATGACCCAAAGTGCATCCTAGAATGGTACATAGGACTTGAACGAGTGACAACACTTGTGCTTGAGTTGATTATCATGTTTGAATGTCAAATTTGATTATTTTGCTTGCCATAAGTGTATTGATTGTGCATGAGTTTGCACTTGGCATTATGTATGAATTGAATTGAACTTGTGGCATGTCTGAGATGTAGAAATACCCTGAGGCATATGAGACGCAGGGTCATATAACAAATGCCCTAAGGAGCTGAGGCGTGGGGTTAGAATTGAATGGCACCCTGAGGCGTATGAGACGCGGAGTTGTGAAGGCTATAGTCCTGATACGTTTAAACACGGGACGGAGTTGTGATGTGTCGACACAGGCCTGGAGTGACATTGAAAACCTGATGCGTTTACGAGGGTTTGTCAATGAGACGGTCTGATGCGTTTACGCGTATCGAGCTTGAGGTTATAAATGCGGGCATGAAAGTGACGAGGCAGGAAAGGGGCGGAAGTTGCAATCTGGCTCGAAATGCGTGATTGTGTATAATGATGTGATATGATGCCTTGATTGCATGCTTGACATCTGTGTGTTGCTATTGATAGTTGAATGCCTCATGTGTTTATTTGTATGAAGTGTCGGTGATTGTATTTGCCTAAGTGGACGGTCTACCTAACCTAGGGTTAGGACCTACCTTACTGATATATATATCTCACCCCGTTGCGGGACCCCCTTTTCTTTACAGATCCTAAATCCTAAGGATGTGGCCCATCAGGTTGGTGACCCCAAGGAAATGTCAGTTTATTTTGATGAGTTCCCTGATGGCAAGGGACTATTTACATTAGGAAATGTACAGTTGTTTGGGTAGATGAGGGTGGCAGTAGCTGGAAACCTCATCGGTGTGAGGCATGGTTTAGAAAGGTGGACGATATTTCCACCGGGCCACTGAAGCCCACTGAGGTGCCCCTGGGAGTAATCCCTAGCTGGTGCCATCCCACTCGGGACTCAGTAGAGGCTAAGACATCTGTCGCTGGCTTGAGGATTGGTCTTGAGAGGACTCCGACCCTGGAGGACACCGAGGAAATCATAGTGGTCGAGGCTACCAAAGATGATCTAGTGGAGCCATCTGCGGACGAGACATTCGAGGATACGGTGGAGATTTGCTTTGAGACTTTTTCGGAGTATGAGCCTACTGAGGAGGTAGAGGAGACTGATGACTCCAGCAGCTCGACTTAAGAGCTCTTGATTTACTAGTCTGATATTTTACTGGTGTTCTCGAGGTTTATCCCTTTTTGCGAAACTTATGACTGCATTTTGTGATGGCCATGCCACCCTACTAACTAGTGTAGTTGGTCAGCTGTTCCTTGTATGGATATTCAGATATTATGTATTACAAGTACTCTCGCTATCCAGGTCCCATTTTATATTTGTACGGAGGAGTTTTTACATCGTCATTTCTGCATGCTTGTTCAGTGATACATCTCTCGACTTATATGTGGATCCTGGAAGAGATAGTTTGTGCTTGCAGGGAGTCGCGCGCTTGTGCACGGGGCGCGGGGCGTGACATAGGGTCAAAATTCAGAATGTCACACTAACCCTAAGATTTCATACAGATGAGTGAGATACGAACCCTAATTCTAGGAGCTCATGCAAATAGGAGTGGCTATCCTATTTCTCACAATCAGTAAATGAAGGTGCACAAATGAAGAATCCAGGATATGCGGATAAATCACATGAATATAGTATGACATCCCTATTAAGGCCCAATTGGCCTAGAGAAGTAATAACCACGGCTCAAGAGTGATTTGGACGTGATTCGCCCATAAGAGGCAAAATAGTAATTTTGACGAAATTTAGGACAATTTGTCTAAAAAGGGTGAAATCATCATTTCAGATGAAATTCGAAGTCAAAAAGGGTCAGAAATAGGATTGATCATCAAATTGATCCATTCCCTATTTTTCGATAATTTTGAAAATTTCTATAATTTTGGAGATGATTTACCCTTTGAAGGATAAAATCGTCATTTTCCTAAAAAGAATGGAATGTGAAAGTCACAGATAGAAGGATTGGCCACCCACCTGACCCATCACCTAATTCTAGTATTTTTGACGATTCATTAGAATAACTAAGACATTTTACCCATTGAAGGGTAAAATAGTCCTTTTAGGGAAAAGAATGAGATTCGAAAATCCAAGCAGAAGAATTGGCCACCCGACTGACCATAATCTTAATTTAGGCATTTTTGACCTATCTCATATGCAAAGCGGAATCATTTACCCTTAAAGGGCATTGTTGTCAATCTTTGGAAGAACGAACGAGAAACTTCAAAAATGGGATTGACCAGTTGCCTGTGGTCGCTCCTCACTTTTTGTGAATTTTTAGAGTATCCGAGAATTTTCTAAATTTTTTTTAATTTTTTTAGATTTTTTTGGATTTTCTAACATTTTTTTAGAATTTTCTAGAATTTTCTTTTTTATTTGAGAAAAAAAAATTTATGTAAAAAAGAGGAATCAGATCGGGTGTATGGACTCGGCCCGTTTCGCATGGGCTTGCGGGCCCGGAGAGGCATGGTCGATCACCTCTACAGATTGAGCACGATTGAATTTAAGCACAAGATCGGCCCACAAACAACCAGCCTTACTCGTGCTCGACCCTTGGCAAAACGACAAAGTTTTCATTTTATTATTCTTTTATTATCGAAATTTCAATTTTTATTAAACTGATATTCGAAAAATTTCTATTTCTGATCAGACGGTCACCAAGCCAATACATGACTCAACCTAAACCGTCGGATATTCTAACATAAGGAAGCAGAGACAAGCTTAAGCCTGAATGCAGATATGTTATCCCAACATACGGCCTCCAAGCCTAAAAATGGGACTGCCTTTTAGCATTCTAGACTTACTCTTGAGGCTCAACCTTAATGATCCAAGAATTTTTTGATTCACAAGTTCTACAAAAGTGACGAGTGGAGAGCAACTAAACCACATCGCACTATTATGTTAACAAGGGGAATCTAATAGAGGAAGCATGCTTTGAGAGGAGATGAGGGTTTTTAGAAAATCAAGATGAAAGCACTCATTTTATTCAAACTGAGGGTTGAAAGTGTTCTATCTCCCTCGTTACACTCATATGCCTTTTATATGCAAACATTACACACCATTTATATTGGATTCTAAGATCCACAAACCGACAAACCGAGGCAAAGCTACAAAGCCGACAAGGTTACTGTAGCTAATTATTACAAACATGCAAGCACAGTACATACATGTGACCGACAAAAGTACTGCCAAAGATAAAGTGATTGCCAATCAAGCCTGCCGACGGTCTAGATCAGGATGATAATTTGCGTCGTCCGAGTCTGAGCTATCAGAGCCACCATCTTTTTCTTTTTCATAGGCCTGAAAATATCTTTCAAGTCTCTCTTTTTCAAATGCTTCATCATGGCGTCCGCTTCAGGATCAATAGGGATGCCATGATAATTGGAGCTTAACGGCACATCTACGGAACTTGACAGAATATCTTGTGGGGGTAAAAACTTGGTTGCGGAAAACCATAATCATAAGGGTCTTGAGACAGCGATCCTCCTCATGGATCATCAGCACCCATAGAAGAATCTGGTTGATTTCTTCTATATTATTCGAGGGCTTCAAGATATAAAGGATGAATATTGGGCCTATCTCATGAGAGATTGGTGAATGATAAGGCCAAATCTCTGGAGGAATAACCTTATTTTCTTATAACAGAAACCTTTAAAGTTCTCAAAATTTATACTCATAAAGAAACATAAAATTGGGCAAGATTTTATACACATGAGCCTTTTGTGCTCGGAGATTAGGCTAGAACATTATAGTTGCTGAGGGTGCTACATCTGACCGATGATCTCCAGTTGGTTCTATAAAATACCATGGTCTGCTGAAAATAAAAATAGTGTGTCTTTCTGGTTAAGGTTGTCCAACACGTCTATGTTCAATAAAAAAGTGACGCCACGCTTGTAATGGCTGAAACCATGTAAGCATTTTAGTGAGAGGCTTCTAGTTTGAGAAATTTCCCATTAATGCATCAGAGAGAACCTTGATAATTTTGTCTATAGGAAATTCAATGACAACAATATACAAGTTGAACAAGTACCAGAAAACCATTTGAGTTCTTTAGGAAACTCTTAGTCAGGAGACTATTGTAACAAACAGATGAATGGATAACCAGGGTCAAGTCCTTTCGGATTCAACTTCAACCCACCATTTTCTTTGAAAATTCAATGTTGGTAATTCCATATGTGGAACGTCATATTGTGAAACAAGACATTCTATTCAATCTGATATGGTACTTCTAGGGGATCCTTATGAGAATTCCATTAGTTTTCTCGCATGTTCTGTGTGACATTCTGATTTTCCTGTCATTTCCGGACTCAGTAATAAGAATTGTATCTAGCGATGTATTTCAGTCATATCTCGCTCGAATCTAATCAATCTCAAGTTGACTGACCAAAAGGGAAGGGCTAACGTAAGACAAGGTACGTGGACCAAGGGAACTCGAATAGGAAATAGCGTTTTGACCATAAGGATTGTCAAGGGGACATTTAAAGCCATAAAAGGCCGATCTAAGAACGATTAAGGAATGCATTGCTAGCGTTATACGATTGGAGTGCGGGTGATGCCGTTTAACCAATGTATAATTTGCAAAATTTTCCTAAATCGGACGGTGACGATCGAAATCGTCGGAACTAGTGATAGACCCTCACAATTACATGACAACCAAATTCGCCATGAATTGACGAGCTCTAATCGTGATATGAATCACAGGGTCGATACGCCTAACGTCTGCAAAAGCAGCCCGTTAGTTCGGGATAGGCTAGAACCACGTCTGATATTGAAAACAATCAGAAACGAGTCTTGAAAATTAAAAATGGAGAATCAAGAATTCCAACGTCATGTTGAAGAATATTGGTTGAGAAAAATGGCGTTCCGGACGTCGGGAGTAAAGTTACCATTTTGCCCCTTAAGCTTTAGCCTTGTTTATGCAAATGAAGAAGGGCATTTTGATCTTTCAACTACCCCAAGGCTACCGAAAAAGTGGAGAGAGCATGGCCATTGGATCATCCTTGATTGACACTTAGGACAAGTGCCAATGGATGAGCTAAAGAGTGGTCTTGTCCACTATTACCCACCAACCATTCTTCCCTTTGACTTAAGGATTGAATATAGCCTCTTGTCTCTCTCCCTCTCCTCCCATTTGGTTGGACATATCCCCCACCATCACCGAAACTCTCTTCTTCTTCTTCTTCTTCTTGCCGCTCGCCTGGCCGCTCCTGTCCTCTCGGTTCGTTGCCACCGACGCTCCTCTCTAGTGACCATCAACTGGCGACCCAACTACTCACGCCTAGCTTAGCCTCTTGCCGACCTCCTCGAAGTAGACGCGCGTCAATTGAGGCACCGAGGAGCTCTGATCAACCATTCTCCCGGAAGTCGATGGAAACCAACACAATCTGAGGTAGGCGACATTTCTAACCCTTTAGGACCTCGAAATATTGGAGTCTTATGACTAAATTTTGTGGAGACCTAGGAGACACGTTTAGTGATCTGTGGTAAAAAGTTGAGATTAATTTGATGGAGTTTTGACCCCAAATGGGTCTTGTGAATGTTAGACAGAAACTGCCGGTTTGCAGTCTTGAAGGAACCGGAGACTTTCAAGGGATTTTCGGCGACGACGCGGCTTCAAACCTTTGGTGAGCCTCATAAACCCTTAGATGGACATGTTAGCAAGTAGGTTAGTGATTAAATGGTGAATTTAGAGTAGATTAAGGATTGGATATGCTCGGTTTACAAGGAACCGAACATAGCCCGGTTCGGTTCTGTGCAAACCGATTCTGTGGGGGCTGATAATTGTTGATTTTGAGTCTCAAATTGGTGATTGGGACATGCTAGGGTAGTGAGGATTGTGTTATGGAGGTTTGTAGTTCATGGATTGTTGAATTGGATAAGAGAAATTGACAATTAGTTGGAAATTCCTAGGTTGCGCGGTGAGTTTGGCCTTGGACCATTGAAACCGAATTGTTGATGGCTTAAGGAGAGGATTTTGTGGCATCAAACTTGAGGTAAGAGAACCATAAACCTATGATAGGAAGATTGGACTCAATTGGGTGAGTCAAGTGGTATTTTGATTGATTGAGAGAGAGACCTCAATGAGATTATTCTTGTGTGCATCTTAGAATGATATATAAGGCTCGAATGTGCGCCAATGCTTGTGCTTGGATTGCTTGCTATGTCTGAGTGTCGCTTTGATTGTCTTGCATGCCATGAGTATGTAAATTGTGCTTGAGTTGCACATGATATTATGTGTGTGATTTGAATGATAATCATGGCATGAGTGTGACATGGTGAGGTCCTGATGCGTATGAGACGCGAGGTGCTATGATGGATATCCTGAGGCGCTGAGGCGCGGGGTTAGAGTTGTATGGCACCCTTATGCGTATGAGACACGGAGTTTAGAAGGCCATAGTCCTGATGCGTTGAAACGGGGGACAGAGTTGAGATGTGTCGACACTGGCCTGGAGTAGCATTGAAAACCTGATGCGTTTACGTGGGTTTGTCAATGGCGATCTGATGCGTTTACGCGGACTGAGCTTGAGGCGTTATAAACGTGAGCATGAGATTGATGTGGCATGGCAGTTTGTGCATGATCATTTGGAGGTGTTGTAATGGCATGACTGCATGCCTGACATCTGTGTGTTGTTATCTTATAATTGAACTGCCTCATCTGTCGATTTGTATGAATTGTTAGGGTTTGTGACTGCCTGAGCGGACAGTCGGCCTAACCTTGGTTAGGGCCTATTTTATTGAGATTTATATCTCACCCTGTTGGGAATTAACATTTTCTTCTGGTTCTAGGTGATGGAGCATCAGTAAGTTGAACGATTGGCATTCGTGGGAGTAAATAGTGAATGAGTATAAGATCTTCTGTGAACTTAGAGATTGTATTCCATTTTGCGATTGTAAAATGGAACCACTACTATTTGTCCATAATCATTTATTTTATTGAATAGAGTGGAGATGACTGAAGCTTCCGCTTGTAATTGGATTATTTATATTGTGGGTCGAAAGATCCTAGAAGACTTTCATAAAGGAACAGCCTGGTGAGATGTTCGTGCGCTCGCCGGGTTCGGAGCGTGACATCCCCGTTTGTTTGGTATTAGAGTGAGGTCAGCTCGATCCAGTGTGATTGAGACTTGGAGTGATAAGGAGCGATGACTTGAGGACAATTAGGTATTGAGACCTTGAGGGATAATCATGGATTGTTGAATCTTGAGGACTATAGGCTTGAACTTGTGTAGTATTCTAATGGTCCTAGTACCGATTTAAGGGATGATCTTGAGCGTTATTATGAATAAGGTTTATAAAGAAGTGAATAAAAATTGAGGAGTCATAAGCTTGGATTTGAGGTTGCTAGAAAATAACTTATGAATGAAGGGTCAATTGAAGTATATGATTGTGATCTTGGTTTGTCAATGACCCAACTTGAGGAGTACGAGTTATAAAGAGGCGACTGATGTTAGTGAATTCGGGCTTGAATTGCGTGATATCTTAATGGTTTAGTTATCGATTGCTATTGACAGTCTTGGATGATATGAGATGAGATGCATACAAGGGAGCGGATAAGGAATATATGGATTAAAGGCCAGACGTGATCGAATGCTTATGGATTTGATTTAGTTAGAGACTCCACTTGAGGTACATGGTTGAATATAGGCAATTGATCTGTGAGATGTGATGGTCATTGGTGGAATTAAAACTCTTCAATGGATAGGAATTGATCTGAAGGCGATTTTGATATGACGAGTGGTGAGGACAGTCATGCCGTGCTTGTGTTTGTGGCTTTGAAACGAAAGTTGATGAGGGTGCATGCATGAACTTATCGCTATTGGACTTAATAAACTGTCGCTTCGTATGGGACAATTTGATGGGATACCTATAAACTATAATGAAACATGGTATGGGACATGTGGAACGGGGCTTTCTCCGTAGATGTATGACTTGGGACAACCTGCAACGGCCAAGTCTAATGAGGGCGGGGAGTGATCGCCCGGACAGAGAGGTCCCGGACAATGAGCGGCTCCTGGCAGGCTTCTAAGATGGTAAGAGGCAGGAATGACCCAAGGCATAACTTGAAAGGGAAAGTCTAGGTATTAGGTCGAGTCCAATTATGGTTAAGAGATGTATGGCACAAGATTAATCCTCGAGGAAAATGTTCAAAAGTGGCATGACATGTGAAATTAAGCTTATAATTGGCATAATTAAAAGCTTTGTTCTTGGCGGTGGATGCCGTTTGAAAGGAAAAGTGATGTTTATGATTAGCCTGCTGGGCATGTTTTGTAATTGGCATCATGTGATTGCCTTGGTTAAGGTCTAATTGAGAGATTAGATGGCATAGGGGGTTTGAATCCTTTGAACTGATATCTTCTGGAATTGAGATAACACGTCGAGTTTGTAATGAAGTGGCAGATGCCTTATGCTTTGAGTTTGGGCGATTGAATTATAGAAGTAACACCTTGAATATTTGCTGGATATTGGCCTAGTTTAGTTTTAGCCTAGTTGAGGCTTGCCTAGTGATGACTGTTAATTGAGAAGTCGCCTCATGGAGGCTGGTTTGATATGTGGCTGCTGCTTAAAGACGATTTGGAATCCTTAGATAATTGGCAATTAGTTGAGAGTTGCATAGGGACCACAAGATGGTTGCTTGATGGTGATGAATGATGAGATGAGCAGCCTAAGACTGCTAGACTTGAATATATGACTTGAGTTTTTGATTCCTGGAGGGAATTATAGTGGGTCAAGTGACATGAGAACCTAATAAAGTTAAATGACCAAGGTATGGTCGTAGAAGAGCATTGGGCTCGAGTATACATGGTATAGAAGATCCGAGAACTGATATGGATCATAAGAATTGAGTAAAGATGAGCAATTGGAGTATGAGTACCAAAAGAGAATATGGCTCGATCTGTTAATCGTACAAGACCCAAGAGCTAAATGGGTCGTGAGAACTTTAAATGGAAATGAGAAAATTTGTTGATTAAGTAAGCTCGAGGAGGAGCTGCCCTGATTGTCCAAGTCACTATGGTGATAGATGCTAGTACTGATGAGTTAAAATGATGGAAGTCACGAGAAAGGTGACTTTGAGTTAATTTTTCTAAATTAAATGCATGGGAAAGACCTCGAGAGTTTGGAAAGGCTTGTAAAACTATGTATAAGGTTCAAATTGACTGAGTTAGGTGGAGGAATAAGATTTGAAATTGTTTCCCTCTAGATTTGGGATCTTGATAAGGAAACCTTAGAGGTTTTGGTACACTAAGGAAAGTAGGTGGCCCTAGCAGTTGTAGTCTTAAGAGGCCGTTAATAATTGATGGAAGGTCACCAAAGGAAGGGTTTCCTCAAAGGCATGATATATGCCTAGACTACCCTTGTTGAGTTATTCAACGGAAAGTATCCTTCTGAGATTACTCGAAAGCAAAGGTTATAGGGATCCTGATAGTTTTGTAAGGATCAGAGGATGATTGACCAATGTGAGACAGAGTTTGCAAGGTCACCTAAATATGTTAAGAGTGGTCAAGGACCCTTGAATAAAATAAGTAAATCCTTGAATGGATTGGAACTTGAAAACCTTATGGCTGGTTGTTATTCTTGATTTCGAGGAATGGCAATGGGACTCAGGAAACGATGAGAATGATCGAAAGACTTATGAATAAGAAACCTTCTGCTCATGGATTACGAGCAAAGAGATGTTCATTATGAATATGGAACGTGCCTATGGGAAATGGTTGATTACCTAGGTGTAAGACACAGGGTGGAAAATGGGCAGTCCATCTTTTTTGTTGTGGAAGGAGTCGAGGAAAAAAAAATCGACATGCTAGTTTGCTTGGAATTAATGATTTCCTGGGATCAGTCAATTGAATCGGAACCATGAGAAATGAAATCATGAGTTACTGTTCCCTAAAGAATAGGCCATTGTTCTTAAAGGGCAATTGAATCATGAATTGGTCGTTGATGAAAAGAAAAGTGAACGGACTTGATAGTCCTGGCTGGTTGTGATTCTAGTGAATGATTTAGTAAATGAAAAGAGCGCTTAAAGAATACTTGCAAAGTGAGTTGAGGTAATCGAGTTGAGCATTCGATAAGTGAACTGGTGGAGACCAAGGACGAACAGATATTGTTACTTGAGGTGATTGAATTATGGGAAGAAGAATGCCGAGTATGGTGGCATCTACGTTCTGGAGCAAAACACCGTCGTAGGCGCAGATTCCGAGATCGATGTCCTATGGAATAGGAAGGACATGGCAGATTTGAAATAAGAGAATGCCACTGAAGTGTATAGCTTCCCTCACATGGTAAGAGACTCTAATGTGGAAGAAAGAGAAAATCCTAATTGCCTTGATATTAAGATGGAGCGCCTAGACTGAGAAAGAAGACGCAGAACTTGAATGATTCCTGGAAGTGAAATCTGAGAGACTATCTTGTAAACAATGTTGAATTCCAGGATGATGTTGACGTTTAGTGGAACGAACGGAATTGGGATAAGGTCGCATTAGCGAGTTATGGAACTCAGAGGCTAAAACACTAATGCTTCTCGAGAAAAGAGTGACAAGAATAAATAAAATGTTGTGCGGTCCTAGAGGAGACCCGTGACAACGGAGAGCTAAGGTTTGAGCTCTCAAGTGAAAAGTGCGAGGAATAGTTGAAAGATTCGACACTTGATAGAAACAAGTTGATAATAGTCGAATTAAGTGCCCAATGAATGATTGAGTTGGTTGTTACCGTCTTGAGAGATGAGGATTGGACTCATTTAAGGAGTCATAAGAAACATGAACCGCTTTTGAGAGTGTCCATGGACTCTAAGGAGATGCTTGTTATATGCTGAATGTGAAGAGCACGGGCTATGGATCTGATTAGGTAAGATTTTTCAGTCATGAAATCTCTAAGAAATAAAATCTCTGTAGAGCCTTGGAGAAGTGGAATGAGTGATAAATCAACTAGAGTCGATGTGGCTTGTTAGAAGTTGAAAGTTCCTGAAATTGACGAATTGTAACAGACGGACCGTGGAAAGATTCCCCACAAGAGCTGTTCCATTGGTAAAATGGATTAAGGATGAGATGTAACAAGAATGGGTGAATGAACGTGAAAAGAGTTTTTGAGGACTCGAGTTAAGATGATGACTATGCTATTTATGACAATTCCAGTTGGAAATTGAAACGTATATGAGGGTCGCAATGACGCGACAATAATGAAACTTGAGGTATAGCAAGGCAACCGGAAGTGGGCATTGCATATACATCATGATGATAAGGCCATAGGAGTTGGAATGCTTAAAGCATGATTGGAGTGGGTTGCGAGTGTCCTCGCGATAAAGTTGGGGAATGTTGTTTGAGTGAAAGAAATATTTCAAGACTATACCTACCACAAGAGTATAAGGTAGCAGTTTCTCGAGGGGAATTGAATAAGAGGTAACGCTGATACATGAAACTGCTTGTGAATACGAGAACGTAACATGTTTAAAGAAAGATCTTGAAGTTATGTGAACTAAAAGAGGTTAACAGTAGGGACTGCCTAAAGGGAATTGAAGGCGAAGCATGTGGAACGAAGAGATCACCCAAGTGTTGTTATAGCGATATTTGTATCGCTAAGGAAGAGTGAATTGTTCAGCGGATGCCTACAATTGAAAATTGAGCATTGTTTAATTGGCGATGGAGGGACGGATCTTCCCTCGAGAAATAAGAGATTCAACCTCTAAACTGAAAGTTGTCAAATGACTAATTGACGGGCACCGGAAACACCTAACCTGAAGGCCAGAAGAGAATTGAGGTGTTGCCATGATTGAACATCGATACTTGAGGGGTTATAGGAATAGATGAACCCTTGAAACCCTAGGGACGGAAGTACTAGTCCATTATTGAGGGAAAACTTAAGGAGACAACCTCATCAAAATTCGAGGGGAGGATTATGGTGTTCCTGGGGATGCCACAAAGATGTGCCAAGATACATATATACTATCGGTGATAATGAGTGAAAGTTGAAATTTTTCTATCATATAGTCGAGCACTGACGTATCGATAAAAGGGAAGGACATGACCACGAAAGTTGAAGGACCACTTTGATCCAAGAGAATTTTCGGATGGAATCAAGAATGGATTACTACGGAAATAATCATGTAATTGTTTAAGGAGTCGAAAGGGCCATAACTCGATTTGGTTAATGGAGGGCAAATTGATAAAGCCCTTGAATCTCCGTTGGTATGAAAGGAAGTTTGGAGGGGGCAATACGCCGAATGTTATGGACATTAAGGAGTGCATTCTGGCGAGGGCTTATTAATAATGGTTATAGACAAATGAAAGAGATAATGTGAACGCTTGAGGATGAACTGCTGACAAATGTTACGAATACCAAAAGAGAATGGAGAGAAGCAAATTGGATTGAGGACTGAAGGAAACAAGTCCTAGGGGAAAAATGGTTTTGGGCTGGAAAGGACAAGCAAGATCGTCTAGCCGTGAAAGGAATTATCCGAAAGAGTAAGGATGTGATGAGGGGCCAATACCCGAAAGGATTGGATGGTTAGAAGGTTGCAAATTTTGAGGACGAAATTTCTTTAAGGGGGGAAGAGTTGTAACATTCTGATTTTCCTGTCATTTTCGGACTCAGTAATGAGAATTGTATCTAGCGATGTATTTCAGTCGTATCTCGCTCGAATCTGATCAATTTCGAGTTGACTGACCAAAAGGGAAGGGCTAACGCGAGACAAGGTACGTGGACTAAGGGAACTCGAGTAGGAAATGGTGCTTTGACCATAAGGATTGTTGAGGGGACATTTAGAGCCATAAAAGGCCGATCTAAGAACGATTAAGGAATGCATTGCTAGCGTTATACGATTAGAGCGCGGGTGATGCTGCTTAACCAATGTATAATTTGCAAAATTTTTCTAAATCGAACGGTAACGATCGAGACCGTCGGAACTAGTGACAGACCCTCACAATTACATGACAATCAAAGTCGCCATGAAATGAGGAGCCTTAATCGTGATATGAATCACAGGGTTGATACGCGTAACGTCTGCAAAAACCGTCCATAAGTTCGGGATAGGCTGGAACCAAATCCGATAGAGAAAATAATCAGAAACGAGTCTTGAAAATTGAAAATGGAGAATCAAGAATTCCAACGTCATGTTTGGATTGGCCGTCGCCATGTCGAAGAATATTGGATTGAGAAAAACGACATTCCGTACTTCGGGAGTAAAATTACCATTTTGCCCCTCAAGCTTTAGCCTTACTTATGCAAATGAAGAAGGGAATTTTGGTCTTTCAACAACACCAAGGCTACCGAAAAAGTGGAGAGAGCATGGCCATTGGATCACCCTTGATTGACACTTAGGACAAGTGTCAATAGATAAGCTAAAGAGTGGTCTTGTCCACTATTACCCACCTACCATTCTTCCCTTTGACTTGAGGATTGAATATAGCCTCTTCTCTCTCTCCCTCACCTCCCATTTGGCTGGCCATACCCCCCACCATCACCGAAACTCTCTTCTTCTTCTTCCTCTTTCAGCCGCTCGCCCGACCGCTCCTGTCTTCTCGGTTCGTTGCCACCGACGCCCCTCTCCGGTGACCATCAGCCGGCGAGCCGACCACTCACGCCTAGCTTGGCTCTTGCCAACCTCCTCGAAGTGGAAGTACGTCGATTGAGCCACCGAGGAGCTCCGTCCAATCATTCTCCCATAAGCCGACAGAAACTGGCACAATTTGAGATAGGCAACGTTTCTGACCCTTTAGGATCTCGAAATGTTGGAGTCTTGGGATCAAATTTTGTGGAGACCTAAGGTACTTGTTTAGTGATCTGTGGTAAAACGTTGAGGTTAATTTGATGGAGTTTTGACCCCAAATGGGTCTTGTGAATGTTAGACAGAAACTGTCGGTTTGCAGTCTTGAAGGAACCGGCGACTTTCAAGGGATTTCCGGCGACGACTCGGCTTCAAACCTTCGGTGAGCCTCATAAACCCTTAGATGTACATGTTAGCAAGTAGGTTAGTGATTAAATGATGAATTTGGAGTAGATTAAGGGTTGGATATGCTCGGTTTACACAGAACCGAACATAGCCCGGTTCGATTCTGTGCAAACCGATTCTATGGGGCCTGATAATTGTTGATTTTGAGTCTCAAATTGGTGATTGAGACATGCTAGGATAGTGAGGATTGTGTTATGGAGGTTTGTGGTTCATGGATTGGTGAATTAGACAAGGGAAATTGACAATTGATTGGAAATTCCTAGGTTGCGCGGTGAGTTTGGCCTTGGACCATTGAAACCGAATTGTTGAGGGCTCAAGGAGAGGATTTTGTGACATCAAACTTGAGGTAAGGGAACTCTAAACCTGTGATAGGAAGATTGGAATCAATTGGGTGAGTCAAGTGGTATTATGATTGATTGAGAGAGAGACCTCAATGAGATTATTCTTGTGTGCATCTTAGAATGATATAGAAGGCTCGAATGTGTGCCAATGCTTGTGCTTGGATTGCTTGTCATGTTTGAGTGTTGCTTTAATTGTCTTGCATGCCATGAGTTTATGACTTGTGCTTGAGTTGCACATGGTATTATGTGTGTGATTTGAATGAGAATCATGGCATGAGTGTGACAAGGTGAGATCCTGATGCGTATGAGACCCGGGGTGGTGTGATGGATACCCTGAGGCGCTGAGGAACGGGGTTCGAGTTGTATGGCATCCTGATGCGTATGAGACGTAGGGTTGAGAACGCCATAGTCCTAATGCGTTGAAATGCGGGACGAAGTTGAGATGTGTCGACACTGGCCTGGATTAGTATTGAAAACCTGATGCTTTTACGCGGGTTTGTCAATGACAGTCTGATGCGTTTATGCGGACCAAGCCTGAGGCGTTATAAACGTGAGCATGAGATTGTGGTAGGCAGGAAGGGTGGAAGTGATGATGTGGCATGGCGGTTTGTGCATGATTATCTGGATGTGTTATGATGCCATGACTGCATGCTGACATCTTTGTGTTGTTATCTATAATTGAATTGCCTCGTATGTCTATTTGTATGAATTGTTGGGGTTTGTGACTGCCTGAGTGGACAGTCGGCCTAACCTAGGGTTATGACCTACCTTACTGAGATTTATATCTCACTCCGTTGGGGATTAACATTTTCTTCAGGTTCTAGGCTGTCACGTCCCGAACTCGGCGAGCGCGTGAACATCCCACCAAGCCGTAGTTTTCTAAAAACTCCAAGATCCAACGAACAATGTTCTATGTACTGAAAGAAACATGCATGCGGAAGCGATGCCAACTCCAATCATATAAATACAACATCATCCGATGACCTAGGACACAAGGGTACATCGAGTTATAATAATCAATTAGTCAAAGATCAATTCCTAATTCACCAACCAAGAGTGCAATCCTTAATATCACAAAAGACAAATCCATTCTAAATACTTTTGGTCAACTAATTCTTCAAATGTCAATCCTTGGCAAGCTCGCGCTTCCTTCGCCTGGAATCTGAAAAATTTAAGCCCCAACTGGGGTAAGATATAAATCTCAGTAAGGTGGGTCCTAACCCTAGGTTAGGCCGACCGTCCACTCGGGCAGTCATCTATCTCGAAATTCCACACTCATAATCATACAGGCGCATCAAGTGCAAATCAATAAAATAACAACATGCAGATTATAGGCATGCAATGATGACCACACGTCACACTCGGATGATCATGCACACTCGGCCTGCCACTTCACCACATCCACCAATCTCCGCCTACCTCAATCTCTAGCCCGTGATTTAAATCGCATCAGGCTCGGTCCGCGTAAACGCATCAGACCGGCATCGGCAACCTGCGTAAATGCATCAGGTTCCGATGAATCTCCAAGACAATATCACCATCTCATAACTTCGCCTCGTGAATAGTTCGTATCAGGACCGTGACTATCTCAACCGCGCGATCTTGTTGCATCAGTGCGCCACACATCATCGGCGCCACACTTCATCAACTCCACCCGCGATCTCGTCGCATCAGGGTATACATCTCCTGCCTCGCGTCTCATACGCCTCAGGGCCTCTTCGTCCCGCGAAAATTCGCATCAAGACCGTGGCCCTCTCAACCCCATGATTTCATCGCATCAGGGCGCCACACAATATCAACTCCACCCTGCGATCTCGTCGCATCAGGGTATACATCTCCCGCCCCGCGTCTGATACGCTTCAAGGCCTCGCCATGTCATGCTCATGCCAGACTTCACAACTCAATTCACAAATAAAACAATAAGTGCATCTCACGCACAATTTGAAAATTCATGGCATGCAAGACAATCAACGACATTCGACATGGCGCATATTTAAACACAAGCAATATCACACATGACTTTCTATAACCACTTAGGGCATTTTAAAAGCTTCCCCTTTGGAATATTCTCCTAGATTGATCAAATTAAACCTTGACTCATCTAATCGAGTCCAATCTTCCTAGCATAAGGTTAGGAATCCCCTTACCTTGGGTTTGATTACCCAATTTACTCCACTTAAGCCCTCAAGGTTTCGGCCCCCAATGGTCCAAGACCGTGCTCACCGCGTAACCTAATAAAATCCAACCAATCCATCAATTTCTATGTCCAAATCAACCACCCATGAATCACCACCCTCCATGACATAATTCCTCATCATCTTAACATGCCTTAATCACCAATTTATGACTCGAATCATCCATCATCAGCCCCCTCATAGATTCGGTTTGCACAAAATCGAACCGGGCTATGTTCGGTTCTGTGTAAATCGAATGTGTCCATGCCTAAATCTCCTCCAAATTCATCATTTAACCCTCATCCTACCTCTTAACATGTCTATCTAAGGGTTTAGGGGTCTCACCGAAGATTTGAAGTCGATTGGTCGCCGAAAACTCGCCGAACGTCGCCGGTTTCTCCAAAGTCAGAATCCGACAGATTCTATCCATGATTTACAAGACCGACTCGAGGTCAAAAATTTTTCAAATCACTCTCAACTTTTTACCACAGATTCATCTACATGTTTACTAGGTCTCCACAAAATTTGACCTCAAAATTCTAACAATTCGGCCTTCACAAGGGTCAGAAATCGAACATACCTCAGGTTGAGTCAGTTTCCGTCGACTCCCGGGAAAACGCTTGGCTGGAGCTCCTCGGTGCTCTAAATGGCGTACTTCCACTTGGAGGAGGTTAGAAAGACATGGATCTAGGTTGGTATAGCTGGCCGGAGGTCGAATGGTGGCTGAAAGTAGCCGTCGATGGTGCCGAATGAGGCGTCCAGAATCTGTCACCGGCGCAAGGTGAGGAAGAGAGGAAGAAGAGGAGTGCTCAGTGGTTTTTGGGGAAGAATGGCTGAAAATGAAGAGAGAGAGAGAGTGAGAAGGCTTTATTCAACTCTCATGGTCAAAGGGAAGAATGGTAGGTGGCATAAAGTTGGACATGCCACTCAATGGTTGATCTTGTGACACTTGTCCACTTGTCAATCATGCTTTGATCCAATGGCTCTCATCTCTTCTTCAATTTCGGCAGCCATGAGGGGTTTAATGTCCAAAACGCCCTTCTTCAAATGCATGGCAAAGTCCTAAGCTTGAGGGGCAAAACGATCATTTTACCCCCGACATTCAGAACGTCGTTTTTCTCGTTCCAGAATTCTTCGATAGGGCAATGACCAATCCAATTGAAATGTTGGAATTCTTGATTCTCCATTTTCAATTTTCAAAGCTCATTTCTGATGATTTTCTCTGCCAGACGTGGTTCCAGTCTATCCCGAACTGACGGGCTGCTTTTGCAGATATTACGCGTATTGACCCCGTGATTCATATCGCATTTAGGGCTCGTCAATTCGTGGCGGCTTTGGTTGTCTTGTAATTGTGAGGGTCTATCGCTAGTTCCCTCAACAATCCTTATGGCCAAAGCGCCGTTTCATATCCGAGTTCCATAGGTCCACGTACCTCGTCTCGCGTTAGCCTTTCCCTTTTGGTCATTCTACTCGAATTGATTAGATTCGAGCGGAATACGACTGAAATACATCTATAAATATACACTTCTCATTAATGAGCCTGAAATTGACTGGAAATCAGAATGTCGCAACTTTTCCCTCTTAAGGAAATTTCGTCCTCGAAATTCGCAACCTTCTACCCATCCAATCCTTTGGGGCACTGACGCCTCGTTGCATCCTCACTCTTCCGGACGTTCCTTTCCATGGCTTGACGATCTTGCTAGTCCTTTCCAACCCAAAGCCATCCTTCCCTAGGACTTGTCTCCTTTAGCCCTCAATCTGATTTGCTTCTCTCCATTCTCTTTCGGTATTCATATCATTTGCCAGCAGCTCATCCTCGAGCGTTCACCTTATCTCTTTCATTTGTCTATAACCATTATTATCAAGCCCTCGCCAGTATGCACTCTTAATGTCCATACCCTTCGGTGTATTACTCCTTTCAAGCGTCCTTTCACGCTAACATTCAAGGGCTTTATCAATTTGACCTCCATTAATCAAATCGAGTCATGACCCTCTCGACTCCTTAAACATTTAACATGGTTACTTCCGTAACAATCCATTCTTGACTCCATCCGAAAATTCCCTTGAATCAAAGTGGTCCTTCAACTTTCATCGTCATGTCCTTCCCTTCCATCGACACATCTAGTGCTCAACTACAAGATAAACAAATTTCAACTTTCAACCTTATCACCGATATATATATATATATATATATATATATATATATATGCATCTTGGCACATCTTTGTGCCATCCCTAGGAAATACCATAATTCTCCCTTTGAATTTCAATAAGGTCATCTCCTTAAGTTTCTTTTCAATGCTGGACTCGTACTTCCATCCAAGGACCTCAAGGTTCCTTTCATTCCTATAATCCCTCCAGTATCGATGTTTAATCATGGCACACCTCAATTTCCTTCTAGCCTTCAAGCTAGGTGTTTCCAGTGGCCATCACGCTAGTCCATTAGCGAACTTCCAATTTAAGAGTTGAATCTCTTACTTTTTGAGGGAAGATCTATCCCTCCATTGCTAATTAAACCATGTTTAATTCTCAACGATAAGCATTCATCAAACAATCCACCCTTCCTTAGCGATACAAATATCGCTATAACAACACTTGGGTGATATCTTTGTTCCACATGCCTCGCCTTCAATTCCCTTTAGGCAGTCCATGCTCTTAATCTCTTATAGTTCACATAACTTCGAGGTCTTTTCTTTATCCATGCAATGCTGTTATATCTACAAGCAATTTCATCCTTCGGCGTTGCCTCTCGTTCAATTCCTCTTAGAAAACTACTACTTGATATCTTTGGAGTAGATATAAACTTGAAATCTTCTTCCACCCAAGTAAGATTTTTTTCCAAATTTTGTTGCGAGAATATTCGCAAATCAATTCCAATCATACTCTAAGCATGCCAATTCATATGGCATTATTGTCATGACGTACAAGCAGCATCCAATTCAAATCGCCTTGTTATGCCTCAAGTTCCATTCTGCATCGTGTCATTACGACCTTCATAAGCGTTTCAATTTTTCCAACCGGAATCATCAAAAATGGCGTAGTCATCAACTTAACTCGAGTTTCGAAAACTCTTTTCACGTTCATTCACCCATTCGTGTCACGACTCGTCCTTAGTCCATTTCACCAATGGAACAGCTCTTGTAGGAAATCTTTCCACGGTCTGTCTATTGTAGTTCATCGATCTTAGTAAATCTCAACTTCTCGCAACTCACATCGACTATAGTCGATTCATCACTCACTCTGATCCTCAGAGAATTTATCACTTATTCCAATGCGTGAATCCTACTTCATCAGGTTCACAACTTATGCTCTTTACATTTAACATGCAATAGACATTTCCTCAGAGCCCACACGACACCCTCATAATTGTTCATATTTCTCATGGCTCCTTACATGAGTTCAACCATCGCCCCTCAAGATGGTAACGACCAACTCAATCATTCATTGGGAACTTAATTCGACTATTATCATCTTCTTTCTACTAAGTGTCGAATCTTCCAACTATTCCTCGCACTTCTCACTTAGGAGCTTAGACCTTAGCTCTCAATCATCACGAGTCTCCTCTAAGATCGCACGACATTTTATTTATTCTTATCGCTCTTCTCTCGAGAAGCATTAGTGCTTTAGCCTCTGAGTTCCATACTCACTAAGGCGACCTTATCCCAATTCTGTTCGTTCCACTAAACATCAACATCATCTTGGAATTCAACATTGTCTACAAGACTGTCTCTCGGATCTCACTTCTAGGAGTCATTCGGGTTATGCATCCTCTTTCTCGGTACATATGCTCAATCATAATACTAAGACAATTTAGAATTTTTCTTCCTTTTATAATAGGATCTCTTACCCTAAGGAGGTAACTACACAACTCCGTGGCATTTTCTCACTTCAAATTCACCTTGTCCTTCCCATCCCATAGGACGTCGATCTTGGAGTTTACGCTAATGGCGATACCTTTACTCCAAGACTCAAATGCCACCACGCTTTCACATTATCTTTCCCATAACTCAGTCACCTCCAATGACAATATCTATTCATCCGTATGTCTTCACCAATTCACTTGTTGAATGATCAATTCGATTATCTCAAATCACTTTGCAGGTATTCTCTAAGCGCTCTTTTCGCTTACTAAATTCTTCTCTAGATTCACAACCAGTCAGCACTATCAAGTCCGTTCACTTTTCTTTTCGTCAGTGACTAATCCATGGTCCAATCGCCCTTTAAGATCAATGCCCTATTCTTTAGGGAACAGCAGCTTATGATTTCCTTTCTCATGTTTCCAATTTAATCAACCAATCTGAGGAAATCATTAATTCCAGGAAAACTGGCATGCCGATTCTCCTTCGACCTCGTTCGTAATAGAAAAGACTTACTACTCACTTTCCACTATGTATCTTGCATCCAGGTAATCAGCCATTTCCCGTAGGCACGTTCTATACTCATAATGAACATCTCTTTACTCATAAACCATGAGCAGGAGGTCTCTTATTCATAAGTCTTTCGATCATTTTCCTCTTTTGCTGAGTCTCATTTCCATTCCTCAAAATCAGGAATAATAACTAGCCATAAGGTTCTCAAGTTCCAATCCACTCAGGGACTTACTCATCTTATTCAAGGGTCTTTGACCACTTTTACCATATGCTTATGCGACCTTGAGAACTCTGTCTCACATCGGCCGATCATCCTATGATCCTTGCAAAAGTGTTAGGATCCAAACAACCCTTGCTCTCAAGCAATCCCAGGATGATACTTCTCGTCGAGCAACTCAACAGAAGTAGTCTAGGCAGATCTCATGCCTTCGAGGAAATCCGTCCTCTAGTGACCTTTCACCAATCCTCAATAGCCTCTTAGGGCTAATACTGCCAGGGTCACTTTCTTTCTTCTGTGTACCTAAAACCTCTAAGGTTTTCTTATCAAGATCCTTAATCTAGAAGAGGCAATTTGAACTTTCATCCTTCAATCAAACTCAATCAATCTCATTCTTATTCATAGCTTCACAAGTTTTTCAAAGCTCTCATGGTCCTTCCCACACATTCACTTTTCTCGTGAATGAAATAACTCAGAGTCACCTTTCTCATGACTTCTATCACTTAACTCATCAACACAAGCATTTATCACCATAGTGACTTAGAGAATCATGGTAGCTCTTCCTCGACTTAGAGAATCTATTGGAATTCCTAGGTTGCGCGATGAGTTCGGTCTCGAATCATTAGGGGCCAAAACTTTGGAGGCTCAAGAGGAGTAAATTATGTGATCAAACCCAAGGTGGGGCAATTCCTAACCTTATGCTAGAAAGATTGGACTCGATTGGGCGAGTCGAGAGATAAATTAAGTAAAAGGGAAAGTCTAACCAATTCGAGTAGACTGACCAAAAGGGAAAGTCTAAAGCGAGACCAGGTTCGTGGACCTAGGGAATTCGGATAGGAAATGACGCTTTAGCCATAAGGATTGTTGAGGGAACTAGCGATAGACCCTCACAATTACATGACAACCAAAGCTGCCACGAATTGACGAGCCCTAAACGTGATATGAATCACGGGGTCGATACGCGTAATGTCTGCAAAAGCCACCCGTCGGTTTGGGATAGGCTAGAACCACATCTGGCAGAGAAAATCATCGGATATGAGCCTTGAAAATTGAAAATTGAGAATCAAGAATTCCAACATTACAATTGGATTGGCCGTCGCCCTATCGGAGATTATTGGATTGAGAAAAACGACGTTCCAGACTTCAAGGGTAAAATTACCCTTTCGCCCCTCAAGCTTAAAGCCTTGCCCATGCAAATAAGGAAGGGCATTTTGGTCATTAAACCCACCCCAAGACCATCAAAAATTTGGAGGATTATTGGCCATTGGATTGAGTTGGAATGACAAGTGGACAAGTGTCACAAGATCGACCATTGAGTGGTCATGTCCAACTTTATGCCACCTACTATTCTTTCCCTTTGACCCAAGCTTGTATATAAGCCTTCTCTCTCTCTCCCCTCAATTATTTTGGCTGGCCACCACCCCAAGACTCACGCTACTCCCTCTTCTTCTTCCTTCTTCACCGCCTATCGCCAGCCAGTTTCTGGTCTCTCTGTTCGGCCATTCCAGCGACCACCTCCGGCCACAACCTAGACCCGGCCGATCACACCAACCTAGATCTATGTCTTGCCGACATCCTTGAAGTTGAAGCGAGGCATTTGGACCACCGAGGAGTTCCGGCCAAGCATTTTCCCGGAAGTTGACGAAAACTGACCTAACCTGAGATAGGTCCGGTTTCTGACCCTTTTGGAGGCCGAATTATTGGATTTTTGAGGTCACATTTTATGGAGATCTAGTAGACATGTGTATGAATCTGTGGTAAAAAGTTGAGAGTGATTTGAAGAAGTATTGACCTCGAAATGATCTTGTAAATCTTAGACATAAAACTTCCGGATTCCGGCTTTGGGTGAACCAGTGACTTCCAACGGGATTTCGGCAACCAATCGACTCCAAACTCACGGTCAGCCTCACAAACCCTTAGATAGACATGTTAAGAGGTAGGATAGTGAGTAGATGAGGGATTTGATGAAGGTTTAGGGATGGAAGTGCACGGTTTGTACAGAACCGAAATGAACCGATTCAGTTCTGTGCAAAATCGATTCTGGTGGGAGCAAGAACAGATGATTACAGGACTCAAATTGATGTTTAAGACATGTTTAGATGATGAGGATTAAGTTATGGGTGATTGGGGTTCATAGATTGAGGAATTGAGTATGGAAAATTGACGAATCTGTTGGACTTCCTAGGTTGCACGATGAGTTCGGTCTTGGATCATTAGGGGCCGAAACTTTGGAGGCTCAAGAGGAGTAAATTGTGTAATCAAACCCAAGGTGGGGGAATTCCTAACCTTATGCTAGGAAGATTAGACTCGATTGGGCGAGTCGAGAGATAAATTGAGTAAAAGGGAAAGTCTGACCAATTTGAGTAGACTGACCAAAAAGGAAAGTCTAAAGTGAGATGAGGTACGTGGATCTAGGGAACTCAGATAGGAAACGACGCTTTGGCCATAAGGATTATTGAGGGAACTAGCGATAGACCCTCACAATTACATGACAACCAAAGCCGCCACGAATTGACAAGCCCTAAACGTGATAGACCCTCACAATTACATGACAACCAAATCATTGGCGGATAGGAAACGACGAGATGTGATACCCCCGAGTTCCCTCATGTAATTGTGAGGGTCTATCGCTAGTTCCTCAACAATCCTTATGGCCAAAGTGCCGTTTCCTATCCGAGTTCTCTAGGTCCACGTACCTTGTCTCGCGTTAGCCTTTCCCTTTTGGTCAGTCTACTCGAATTGATTAGATTTAAGCGGAATGCGACTGAAATACATCTCTAGTTATACACTTCTCATTAATGAGCCTAAAATTGACTGGAAATCAAAATGTCACACAGGCGATAGAGCATCAGTAAGTTCAACGATTGGCATTCGTGGGAGTAAATAGTGAATGAGTACAAGATATTCTGTAAACTTAGGGATTGTATTCCATTTTGCGATTGTAAAATGGAACCACTACTATTTGTCCCTAGTAATTTGTTTTATTGAATGGAGTGGAGATGACCGAAGCTTCCACTTGTAATTGGATTATTTGTATTGTGGGCCGAAAGATCCTGGAAGACTTTCATAAAAGAACGACCTGGTGGGATGTTCGCGCGCTCTCCGGGTTCGGAGTTTGACATTCTGAGCCCGAAAAGTACCAGGATGCAAAGGATTTTTATGAACATGCATGATTATGAACGCAACAGGCTCTTTGGGTCTAGATAGGAAATCAGCAAAAATAGTTTTCTTTCCAGGGATATATTTGGTATCAAAAGAGTATTTTGAAAACCATTCTGCCCACCACAGAAGCTGAGGATGAGGAATTTATTTTTGCTTGAACTTAAGCATTTGTGGAAAGGATGACATGTCCATTTCAACAAGAAAGTGAAGGCCAATGAGGTGGAGCTCAAATTTTTTATGCCATATTTAACTGTAATAATTTATTTGGAAGTGGAGTGATAATGCATTTCTGCTTGTGAAAATTGTCCGCTTTTGCATGCCCAGATACGACGCTTACCAACGACATCTTCAAGAAGAACAACAGCCCAATATTTGTGACTGGCATCAGTTTGCAAGATCCTTTTCCCTGTAGATGGAATCTGCAGTGGTTGAAGATGTTACAAGATCTCTTTTTGATAAGAAACAGCTCTGGTTTGCTTGGGTCCCCGAGGTGGAGCATTCTTTTTAATCATCTTCTGAAGAGGGTGAAGTGTTTTTGATATCTTTGGGATAAAATCCCGCAGATAATTTACCACACCTAAAAAGGACTAAACTTCTTTAACAGTAAGATTCTTATTAGGGTATTTTGGAAGTTCATCAGCAAGATGTGATCCAGGGCAATAGGATCCTTCCTTGAGATGTATGCGAGGGAATTCAATTTCCTTCAGAGCAATGACCATTTTCTTTTGTGAGAGCAGAATTCCATGCTGCCGAATGATTTCAGCAAACTGTTTGAGTAGCTGGCACTGAGAATTTTCATCAGGATTGTACAACAAGATGCCATCTATGTAGATGTGAGCATTAGCCAAGAGAGGTTGGAAAATTCTACACATAGCTTTTTGAAAAAGGAAAAGTGCATTTTTGGAGCCAAATGGTACAACAGTCCTTTGGAAATTTTGATTAGGAATACAAAATCCTGTTTTGGGACAATCATCAGGATGGATTCCTAATTGCCAAAATCCCACTTTCAGATCAAACTTAGAATATATCTCTGTTTGAACAAGGCTAGAAAAAAGGGAATTTTTGTGAGGGATAGGAAATTTGTCATCTTGGAGGAATTTATTCAAAGGTTGATAATTGATGACATGTCTGAGATTTCACCGATTTTGTTCAGCTCTCTCATTAACGTAGAAGACTTCACAAGCCCACTGAGAATTTGATGGTTCAATAAGTCCCTGAAAAAGAAATTCCTCGCATTCTTTTTGGGCAAGAACAAGATGTTTTAGGTTCATGCCAGAATGACTAGCCTTTGTAGGATTGACATCTTTGCTCTTTTTGAATGGTAAACGAACAAAGAAGCTAGAATTTTTCCAAAGAAGATGTGAACAGATATGAGAAAACTAAGAATGAGAGTCAACACAACAGGATAACAATGACTGGGTGATGGGATCAAGGAGTTCTGGTTTTATGATAAAAAGTTGCTGGATGTCCACAAATTCCTTTCATTGATTCTCAATTTTCAGACCTTCTGGGACAATCTTGAGTTAGAGTAATTGAGAAAGTATATCCCAACCAATAATATGATCTTTATCATGTGAGTGACAACCAATAATTTTTGTGGTTATCGAACACTGAGAGAAAATCGGGAGTGTGACTAGTTTACTACAAACTTTGTTAGCAAAAGTATCTCTAGAAGCAAATGGGAAATATCTAGTGTAAGGTGTCCAAAATTCTTCTGGAAGGATTTTTGTATTCAGAAGAGATGCAGTAGCACTAGTATTAACAAGTTCTATGACTTTAATGGGTGACAAAGACTCAAATATGGATATGTGACAGGAATATACAGAGAGTGAAACACTGAAGGCTATGGAAAGATATCACCTGGAGATTCATCAAAATCAGAAGAATATGCCTAAATGGCACACAAAGTGTCAAGTGATGGCTTGTCTTCAACTGAGAAAACAAACTCAATGTCTTCATCATAAGGGAGATGTCAGTGCTCTAGGAGATTTTCTGGATCATATAGGTGCCTTTGCGTTTCGCCTGGGGCCACTTCTTTGCATAATGCCCTTTTTCGTTACAAATATAACATCTGTTCGACTTCTTCTTGCCAGATCTAGAATGTCTTCCTTTTTTCTTCAGGAACTTCCGTTTACCTTTTCGATGCTTGTATTTGCCAAATGAATGTTTCTTGAAATGGAGTTTCTTCTTATGACCTAAGTAGCATGGGCCATTACAATCTTTTGAACACTTGATCTTGAGGTCTGGACGGTAACAAGTTTTGTCCAGATGATGGTTTTGTTTCAGATAAGATTGAAACAGTTCTCTTTTCGACACATATCTTCAATGTCTACATGGACTGCTTGCAGGATCTCTCCAAACATTGCTGCTTGTAACATTCGGTTATTGGTGTGCAAAATCTTTTCAACAGCATCACCAATTTCTTTGGGAATAGAAGCCAAGAAGATAGGCTTCAAGTTAATATCAGCACCAAGATGGTAGAATGACTTGATCATCTCCCTAAAATGACAATCAAGATCTTTGCGAAGAGTGAAGCAACACTTTCTTTCAAAAAACTCATTTCTCTTAAGTTCTTTCTCATTGTCATGTTGACCAATGAAGTAAAGATGAATAATCTGAATAGCTTGATCTGGTGACATAGTTAGGAACGAGAGCTTGTTTTGAGATGAAACTACATTCCACCAATCTTTTAGGGAGCCTATGAATTTTGTTCTAAACTCCAACATAACTTCATAAGTACTGTGTTCAGTTCTTGGAGTCGATCTGGCCATTTTCGATACGGAATATCATCAAAGGTGAAATATGATTAGGGTACTGAAGCTAAACTAGAACCAAAGCCAGACTCTGGCAGAAAAGTAACTTCTGGTACAGCTATGTGCTCTTCCAGAGGAACCAGATCTACCATCATGATCTTTGAAACATGAACATAAAATGAATCTTGCGAAGATTCTGAAGGGAAAGTTTCAACAGAATATGTATCTGAAGAAAGTGGAGTGGCTTCAGCTAGTTTAATGGTAGAAATAGAAGAAACCTGGTGTTTGAGAAAATTCTCAATTGGATTAGGCATCATAAGGGATAGGGAAGGAAGAGTCAGAGTGTTGGGTAGTGTTTATTGTGGTTCTGGTTTTGGAGGAGCTATGGAATTAGAGTAGATGATGATGCTTTCCTATCATGCACCGAGCCCGGCGGGTCGCAAGCATCCCACCTTCGCCGTTACCTTTAATGATCTCCTAGGATCCATTGGCCTTAACTATTCAGAACTTCCAAATAATACATGCATGCGGAAGCGTGAAACAACGCCGTACAAATAAAACAACAAGATTACTTAGGGCAAGAGGATACACCTTTCACAACGGTCGACCATATTATAGAGGTTACAATTCTAAATTCCCAAGTTTCATCATTACAACCTTAAGATTACGAAAGAGTAATCTTCATTTCCTCCAATGACTTTCAAATGCCATTCCATGGCAAAACTCGAGTTTCGTTCGTCTAGGACCTGAAAAATGTTATCTCACGACGGGGTGAGATATATAATCTCAGTAAGTCAAACCTTACCCTAAACTAGGCTGCCAGTACCTCCAGACACTTTTGAAAAATGGGTATTTTGGGATAAAATCTCTTGCATGGTAAAACAGGGTACTTGTCAAAACTTGGTATTTTAGTACCTTCAAATCATCATGATTTAGTCATAAATCATGACAAATCTAAGCTTCGTACAAAGGCAGGGTTTTCAATCAAGAATAAACACTCGACACCATCTCAAAAACATGAGGCAACTTTCACTTCTTTCACAAAAGTATCATCCCTTGAAATTTTCAGAAAACATATTCATTTCTCTCACACCCCTTTCTGGGCCATTTTCAAATCATGAGACAAACTTCCAAACATGAGGCACAATCAATTTTTCACAAGTCATTCTTTGATTTTCCCAGAAAACACATCATTCCATATCCGCCCATCCTAGGTCTCCCATCTTGGGGCTGCAAGATGATTCGGTCTCCATATGACCCGTCGGTCCATAAGAGACTCTCGCGTCCAGACCTAGAGATGATTCAGTCACCATACAACTCTCAATGCCCATTTCCAATCGAGATGAATCGTGTTAGTATGGGACTCTCTAGCTGCACAAGCTCGTCAGGTCAAATGGGAGTAAGTCCCTCCCAATACGTTGGCCAAAATATAATTGCTCGGCAATCCCACACAACAGTACACATATAATTTTCCCCAGCAATCTCACACGCCAGTGCACATATCATTTCCTCGGTGATCGTACACGCCATTTTATTCATAAAAATTTCAATTATAGAAAGCCTCAAATTTTCATTTAAATAAAACAATTCATGCCTCAAAATTCATCATTCAAGAACAACTCATAAAATCAAGCAGTTCATCGCCTACTCAAGGCATTCCTTTCAAACGTCCGTCACCGGACACAATACGGTTCATGTCATAACTTTCTCAGTCAAGCACGTATAAATTCAAGTAAAGCCTCATGCAATTCAATGATTACGGTCAATTCATAATTTGAAGCATGACTCAAGATCACATTTTTCACCACTTTCAATCTTGGCTTTCCTTTCAATCAAAACTTTCGGCTTCTAATCTCACATGCTCAAATATCCATTAAGGCACACATTCATAGTCAATTAGGGCTTCCCAAACAATCGATTTTCAATCAAACATGCCAAGGAATGCCAACTCACAAAACTAGACAAATTTGGACTCCCTCGCGTCTCTCACAAAATCAGGCCATAAAATCATTCAATCCAACTCATAACTCCGTCCTTTAGTAACATAACATCTTAATAAGTGTTTAGGCATAACTTATCTCAAGATTAGGCCAAGTAATTCCATAAAACGATCGAAGCATCGCCGCGGCTCTAAGCTATCCATTTTGGCCTCCACGACCAGATTCACTCCCGAATAAACTGACACTGTTCTGCCAACCTTTTAAGAAATCTACTTTTAGAATCTTGTCCCTCATGGTCTTACGGACATGTGAGCAAAAATGGAGCTCAATTTGGATACCGGACGACCTAGAAAAAGCCATTTTAAAATTAGTGCGCGCGAAAGGCAGATTCTCACGGCTCTGGGGTCTCAAGCATTCCTGACACCAAACAGCCCCTTTAACACCTTCAATTCATCCACTAATCACCTATTAAAAACTTAACACCCTAATGAAGGGTTAGAAATCGTCTTACCACAATGAATCAAGCCAGCAAAGTCCATCAAGAGCAGCCACAATTCTCAATTTCAAAACAGATCAGTGCAGGGAAGTTTTTTGTTCCAAGAGAAAATCACACATAATCGGGCATGAAATTTCAAACCAACTCACATACTCTTTGCTAACATGTAATATTATGTCTTAGAGAGTCCGACCCCCAATTTTCGGGCAAGGCGACGCCTCAAAGGTCCTCAAGTGTGTCTCGATTTCAAACCGATCGGGGGTGGACAGATTATGTCCTCGGTGAGTCCACAAAAAATCAACCGTTAAAAATCCTTCTAAACTCCATTCTAGCCCACACATATCTTGTTACACATAATACTATGCCTTAGGATAGCTTACTGGCGATTTCCAAGCAAAACAAAGCCTCAATAATCCTCAAGGAATCATGATTTCAAGTCTGACTGGCATGGCAGATTCTGTCCTCGTGAAGATCATGAAGATTCAACCATTAAAACTCATCAAAATCCAACCAAACTTCATGGACACAAATGTATATATCTCAACTAGACTTAAGAGGTAGTTTTACTAAAAGGAAAGCCAAAACAAGCTCGAAATTTCAAGATGTACCTCATTGGATCGGTACAGGGTCGAGCAGCGACCTTTGCTCACTCAAACGGACCTACGGGATAAATTGTTGGGCTAAATAGGGCTCATAATACCATGTTGGAACGGTAAGAGAATGAGCTTTCTAATTGTGGGTGGCACGTATCAATCCGAAGTCGGACGAAGAAGTTCTGGCCGGAAGAGTGGAGGTGGTCGGAGCTGGGCGAGAGACAAATCTGAGCGAGAGAGAGTTTTAAGAGAGAGTTTGAAGAGGAGGGAGTTGCTCAGCCAAATGGGGGATAAGGAAGAAGATAGAGTGGCTTATCCTTCAAGCCAAAGAAAGAGAAAGAGAAAAAGTTGAGGTAATATCTTAGGTCTTTAATGGCTAATTAGACTAGGCATGTGAGGGATTTGGCAATGCAATTAATGGCGTTGTCTCTTCCCCATAATATCTAGAAGGCAAATGATCATATTGCTCTTCAATTTTCAGCCATGTGGAGAAAAACCAAAAGACTATTTTGCCCTCGATTTGTCATCAATAAAAGGATATCCAAATAGGGGCAAAAAGGTAATTTTTTACTTAGTGTTCGAATTTCACTTTCTCAATATTAATTACCCTCGATGAGGCGACGTCTAATTCTCTTTCAATGTTTGATACCCACTTCCGAGGTTGAATTCATGTCGAGTTCTCGCCGATTGTAATTCAAGTTTATCTTAGATTAACGGGCGACTCTTGCAGGCGTTACGCGTATCGAACTTAGGATCTCTCGAGTCGTGGTGACTTTGGTTGTTATGTGATTACGAGGGCTTATCACTAGCTCCTACGATCCTGATCATAGGAATCCAATTTAGGGAATTTTCGTAAATTATACATTGGTTAAGTGGAATCACCCGCGTCCCAATCGTATAACGCTAGCAAAGCATCCCATGATCGTTCCTAGATAGATCTCTGCTGGCCCAAAATATCCACTCCACAATTGTTATTGTCAAACCGTCATTTCTTATTCGAATTTTCTAGATCCACGTACCCGACTCCCTCTTAGTCTTTTCCTTTTGGTCAGTTACCTCGAGAGTGGCCTGCTCCGAGCGAGATACAATTGAAATACCTCGATTGATATCTTTCTATTCAATAACCTCGATAGGGGTCAGAATTCGGAATATCACAACTCTTCCCCTTTAAGAAAATTTCGTCATCGAAATTTACAGCCTTCCAAATCATCCAATCTTATGGGGTATTGATGCCTTATCGCTTCTTCATTTTCCCAAGTAGCCCAATTCGTATCGTTGGGGACACACAAGTCCCATTAGCTTAACCTCGATTGTCCAAATCAAACCGTAGCCTTCTTGACTTCTGAGGCAAATTCATGATTGAGTCCTTAGTAGTTCATTCTTGATCCATTCGAGATTCTCCAATGACCATTAAATCCACCAACTTACAACGGTTACGCTTTTCCTCATTGGCGTGTTTTCTTGTCTATGAAACTCCGTGGTTTCCATCCTCAATTTCAATGTTTCTCCTCCAAATACTCAAAAGACTGGGTTTTCTCCCAATTGCACTTATTTGTATTCCTTTTGCAACTTCATCCATGTTGCTTTTCATTCAACTCCCCTCGGGAACCCATACTTCAAGTTCTTACGGTTTGTATAAACTCGAAACCTTTCTACACACAAGTCATGTTTTCCCAACTCCTTCGTAAGGGCGGTCGTATTCCAATTCTAATCATGCATTGGGTATTCCCACTATGAGGTCCTATGGCCACGACGTGTAAGCAATAACCTTCCATGTTGTACTAATTTACAATCAAATTTTCTTTTCGCGTCACACCATCATAACTCTCACTGTCTTTCACTTTCCAATGAAATCACCATCACCGGCATGGTCACTAACTAGGCTTAAGTCCTTGGGACTCCTTTTCATATTCATTCATCCACTCGCGCCACACCTCATCCTTAGTCCATTTCACCAATGGAACAACTCTTGTGGGGAATCTTCCCACGGATCGGCTATTGCAATTCATCAATCTTAGGAAATTTCAACTTCCAGCAACCCACATCGAATCTAGTTGATTCATCACTGGTTTCATTTCTTAAGTGCTCCACAGGAATTTCACTTCCCAGAAACTTCACAACTAAGGAATCTTACCTTATCAAGTTCGCAGCTCGTGCGCTTCACATTTAGCATACAACGACCATCTCCTTATAGTCTATGGGATACTCTCAAAGCTGTTCATATTTCTCATGACTCCTTAAATGAGTCCAATCATCGTTTCTCAAGACGGTAACAATCAACTCAATCATTCCTTGGGTACTTAATTCGACTATTATCATCTTCTTTCTACCAGGTATCGAATTTTGCAAACTGTTCTTCATACTTTTCACTTGAGAGCTCAAACCTTGGCCCTCTTATTTCATGGGTCCCCAATTTTACCATACAACATTTTTTCTTCTTTATCACTCTCTTTCCTCAAGAAGCATTAGTGCCTTAGCCTCAAGGTTCCACAACCAGCTAATATGACCTTATCCCAATTTCATTCCTTCAACTAAACATAGACATTATCTTGGAATTCAATGTTGTTTATAGGACAATTTCTCAGACTTAACTTTCAGAAATCACCCAATTCTGTGTCTTCTTCCTCAGTCCAAACGCTCAATCTTAATATCAAGACGATTAGCATTTCTCTTCCTTTCATACTAGGGTCTCTTACCCCATGAAGGAAACTATACGCTTCAGTGGCATTCTCTTACTTCCAATCCACCTCGTCTTTCTTATTCCATAAGACATCATTCTTAGAGCCCACGCCAGCAGCGGTACCTTAATTCCAAGATCCATATGCTATCATACTCAGCATTCTTTTCCCGATAACTCAATCTCCCTAGTGACGAGGTTACATGGATCGAGGTCCATCCTTGGTTTCCACATATCCACACTTAGGATATCCAAGTTGAATAAATCAAGTCACCTTGTGGTTATAATCCAAGCACCCTTTTCGCTTACTCAACCATTCATTAGGACAGCGAGTAGCCAGGACTATCAAGTCCATTCACATTCTTTTCCATCAACGACCATCTCATGGTCCAATCATCCTTAAGGACAACGTCCTATTCTTTAGGGGACAACAACTCATGATTCCATTTCTAATGGTTCCAGTTCAATCAACCAATCTCAGGGAATCGATTAATCCAGGCAAACTAGCATGCCGATTTTCCATGACTCCTTCCATAACAGAAGAGACGGACTATCTGTTTTCCACCATGGGTCTTACACTCAAGTAATCAGCCAATCTACCATTCCTTATGGGTACTTTCTATGATCCATGAGCGTTAATTTTCTCACTTATACCTCTTCCGATCATTCGGCCTTTTCATTTATGCTTATTACAGCTTCTTCAGATTCTTACAAAGCTATTAGAGATCAAGCAATTCTTGCTCTCGAGTAACCTCAGAAAGGTACCCTCCATTACACAATTTGACAAAGGCAATCCAGTTAAGTATCATGCCTTCAAGGAAACTCTTCCTTTGGTGATCTTTTAACACTCAACAATAGCCTCTTAAGGCTAGCAACTGCTAGGGTCACTTTCTTTCTTTAGTGTAACCAAAACCTCTAAGGTTTCCTTTCAAATTCTTAATCTAGAGAAAGTCAGTTTCGAGATCATCTTCCCCATCGAACCTCAGTCGATCTCAAGATCCATTTTACAAGCTATTCAAGATTCTCGTGGTTCTTCTTCACGTTTTCAATTATAAACGAGTAATCTCAGAGCCACCTTTCTCGTGACTTCCATCACTTAATTTCATCAGCACTAGCATCAGTCACCTCAGTTACTTAGGCAACTCCTTCTTAAGTCTGCTTACACCTTTTAGATTTCTATTTCCATTCGAGTTCTCACGACCCCTTCAATTCTTGGGTCTCGTGCACTTTTCCAACGAGCGAGGCTAGATGATTGAGCGAGACTTGAGAGAAAGGAATACCGCAACTGGATCACGGTTCCCATTGTTCAGAGACCAATGCCAGATGAGCAAGAGGCCGTTGGCGAACAATAGATGTTGTGCCTCCAGTGCGGAAGAACATCACCAAGCCGCCAAACCCAGTGAACTGGAGTTGTAGATTGTATGGCAGAAGGCATGGAAATGGGCCATGCCCAGTTAGGACAGGAGCCTGCTTCAAGTGTGGTCAGCTGGGCTACCAGATGAGGACGTGTCCAAACCAAGCATCGGCCAGTCGACCACAAGGACCGAGGCCACAAGCAGGATCGTTAACTATCGCACCTCGGATAGAACAGAATAGACCACAAGCTTAGGGCAGAGTGTACGTTGTAGCTCGCAGCGAGGCGGATGAGGCACTCGGAGTAATCACAGGTATGTTCTACTTGTGCAATTAGACTACTCATGCATTGTTCGACCCGGGTGCCACGCATTCTTTTGTATCTACATAGTTTGCTGAGTTAGTAGGCATGAGATTGGAACCATTGAGCATGATATTGCATGTTACCACCCCATTGAAGGATAATGTCTTGGTTTCATTAGGGTGTGTTGGGTGTGAGATTGTGATTGGAGGAAATAAGGAGAGTATCGACCTAGCTGTATTGCCTATGTTTGATTTTGACGTGATTATAGGAATGGATTGGTTGAGTAAGCAAGGAGCAGTAGTAGACTGTGGCAATAAGACGATTCGATTTTATCCGCAAGATCGCCCTAGTTATGAATTGGTAGGAAGCCGAGGAAGAGTCTCGATTCCCTTGGTTTCATCTCTGGAAATAACTAAGTTGATGTCTGAAGGATGTCGGGCATACTTAGTAGCCATGATGGATACGACGATCGAGGAACCCAAGTTAGAGAATATTCCTATGGTGCGTGGGTTTCCGGATGTGTTTCCCCAGGAATTACCAGGATTGCCACCGGAACGGGAAATAGAGTTTGTG
This sequence comes from Rhodomyrtus tomentosa, assembly GCA_028455895.1. Taxonomy (NCBI): domain Eukaryota; kingdom Viridiplantae; phylum Streptophyta; class Magnoliopsida; order Myrtales; family Myrtaceae; genus Rhodomyrtus; species Rhodomyrtus tomentosa. Next base: position 16,678,447 of record JAPCWY010000008.1, read on the forward strand.
ATTGAATTAGCTCCTGAACGGAGCCAATTTCGAAAGCACCATATAGGATGTCCTTATCTGAATTGAAGGAGTTAAAAGTGCAAATGCAAGAGTTGCCGGATAAAGGATTCATCCGACCAAATGCTTCGTCGTGGGGAGCACCGGTGTTGTTCGTAAAGAAGAAGGACGGATCCTTGCAACTATGCATTGACTACCGGAAGCTGAATCAGGTAACGGTGAAGAACAAGTATCCGCTACTAAGGATTGACGATCTTTTTGATCAGTTGTAAGGAGCAACAGTGTTCTCGAAGATTGACTTAAGGACGGGGTATCACCAGCTAAGGATCAAGAAGGAAGACATACCGAAGACTGCATTCAGGACGAGGTATGGTCATTACGAGTTTACGGTGATGCCATTTGGTTTGACGAACGCTCCAGCTGCTTTTATGGATTTGATGCACCAAGTATTCAGGGAGTTTCTGGACAGATTCGTCATAGTCTTCATTGATGATATTTTGATTTACTCGAGAAGCGATGCAAAACATGAATAGCATTTAAGAATCGTACTGAGGACCCTAAGGGAACATTCACTGCATGCTAAGCTACGCAAGTGTGAATTTTGGCTAAACGAGGTAGCATTTTTGGGTCATATTGTGTCTGGTGAAGGGATCGCAGTAGACCTTGCAAAGGTAGAGGCTGTAACCAATTGGCTGAGGCCTACTACGGTCGCGGAGGTCAGAAGCTTCTTGGGACTGGTGAGATATTATAGGTGCTTTGTGGAAAAGTTCTCATCCATAGCTGTCCCCCTGATGCGGTTGACGAAGAAGGAAATGAAGTTCGAATGGACTGATAGGTTAACGATTGCACCAGTACTGATCATTCCGTCAGGACCGAGAGGATATGAGATCTACAGTGATGCTTCGCTGAAAGGATTAGGTTGTGTATTGATGCAGCATGGCCGGGTAGTGGCTTATGCATCCAGGCAGTTGAGGCCACACGAGATGAATTACCCGACCCACGACTTGGAGTTAGCAGCGATTGTATTTGCCTTGAAGATTTGGAGACACTATCTTTGTGGCGAGAAATTTTAGATATACACAGATCCCTAGAGTTTGAAGTATTTATTTTCTCAGAAAGAGTTGAACCTAAGGCAGAGCAGGTGGATGGAGCTATTGAAAGATTATGATTGCGAGATATTATATCATCTTGGGAAAGCGAATAGAGTGGCAGATGCATTAAGTCCAAAGTCGAGTATTGCATGCCTGCTGGTGAGGAGTTGGTCGACGATAGAGGACCTAAGAGACTCTAAATTCAGATTGGAGGTTGATCGGCTATCCAGTTTGATAGCGACTTTGAGGGTGGAACCTGAGATCCAAGAAGGGATTAAGACGTTTTAGTCTACGGACCCAGAGATTCAGAAAATTGTTGGCATGGACGCAGCGAAGAGGAAGCCAGAATTCCAAGTGTCTGAGGACGGACTTTTGAGGTTCCGAGGATAGTTGTGTGTGCCGAAAGATGAAGGACTTCGAGAAAGAATTCTGTCAGAGGCTCATAGGAGCAACTACAGTGTCCACCCTAGAAGTACGAAGATGTACCAGAACTTGAGGCAGCATTATTGGTGGAATGGGATGAAGGTAGACGTGGCAAGGCATGTTGCTAAATGTTTGACTTGCCAGCAAGTGAAGGCACAGCATTGTAAGCCTGGAGGATTGCTGCAACCGTTGGAAATTCCGGAATGGAAGTGGGAGCACATAACTATGGATTTTGTGATGGGACTTCCGAGGAGCCAAAGAGGTCACGACTCGATCTGGGTAATCGTGGATCGATTGACTAAGTCCACCCACTTCATTCTCGTGCGAAAGGACTTCGCCATGGATAAGTACGCAGAACTGTACATGAGGCACAAAGTAAGGTTACACGGAGTGCCAGTAACGATCACCTCAGATAGGGATCCGAAGTTCACGGCGAACTTTTGGAAGAGCCTGTAAGAGGCCATGGGGACCCAACTACAGTTCAGTACGGCGTACCACCCACAAACTGATGGGCAGTCAGAAAGGACAATCCAGACGCTCGAGGACATGTTGAGAGCGTCCGTCATAGATTTCAAAGGCGGATGGGAAGAGCAGTTACACCTGGTAGAGTTTGCGTACAACAATAGCTACCAGCAGAGTATACAGATGGCACCGTTTGAGGCGTTCTACGGCAGAGCATGCAGGACACCGATATGTTGGGATGAAGTAGGGAAAGGGAGTATAACCGGTCCTGAATTGGTAGAGCAATCGGTGGAAGCAGTGAAGATCATCTCAGATAGGTTGAGGACGGCGCAGAGTCGCTAGAAAAGCTATGCAGACAAGCGGCGCAAGCCTTTGAAGTTTCAAGTGGGCGATCATGTCTTTCTCAAAGTGTCGCCAATGAGAGGACTTTCGCAATTCGAAAGGAAAGGAAAGATGAGCCCAAGATATGTAGGCCCTTTTGAGATATTGGAAGGAATTGAAACTTTGGCCTACCGGCTTGCGTTACCGCCAAATCTATCCCAGGTACATAAAGTATTCCATGTGTCGATGCAAAGAAAGTATGAGCCTGACCCAACACATGTGCTGGATTACAAAACCATAGAGGTAGACGATAGAGTGTCCTATATAGAGAAGCCAATAAGGATGAGGACCGAAAGTAGGGGAAGGGAGTATAACCGATCCTGAATTGGTAGAGCAATCAGTGGAAGCAGTGAAGATCATCTGAGATAGGTTGAGGATGGCGCAGAGTCGCCAGAAAAGCTATGCAGACAAGCGGCGCAAGCCTTTGAAGTTTCAAGTGGGCGATCATGTCTTTCTCAAAGTATCGCCAATGAGAGGACTTTCGCAATTCGAAAGGAAAGGAAAGATGAGTCCAAGATATGTAGGCCCTTTTGAAATATTGGAAAGAATTGAAACTTTGGCCTACCGGCTTGCGTTACCGCCAAATCTATCCCAGGTACATAAAGTATTCCATGTGTCGATGCAAAGAAAGTATGAGCCTGACCCGACACATGTGATGGATTACAAAACCATAGAGGTGGACGATAGAGTGTCCTATATAGAGAAGCCAATAAGGATGAGGACTGGAAGGAGCAAATCCTCAGGAATAAGAAGATCCCTCTTGTCAAAAAAATATGGGAGCACCATGGAACGAAAGGAGCCACGTGGGAGAACGAAGAGACTATGAGGCAACAACACCCCTATTTATTTGAGTAGTTGAGTGTAATGTAAATTTCGAGGACGAAATTTTTGTAAGGGGGGAAGAGTTGTGACATTCTGATTTTCAATCAACTTCAGACTCTGTAATAAAAAGTTCATGTATATCAAGCGATGAATTTCCGTCGTATTCCGCTCAAATCTGATCAATTTGAGTAGGTTCACCAAAGGGGAAAGGCTAAAGCGAGGCGAGACACGTGGACCCAAGTGACTCGGATAAGAAATGATGCTTTGACCATAAGGATTGTCGAGGAGATATTTAGAACCACCAAAAGGTCAATCTAAAAACGATTAAGGGTTAACATGCGAGCGTCGTACGACTGGAGCGCGAGTGATGCCGCTTAACTAGTGTACGATTTGCAAAATTATCCTAAATCGGACTGTGATGATTGAGACCTTAGGGACTAGCGATAAACCCTCACAATTACAAGACAACCAAAGCCGCCACAAATTGACGTGCCCTAAATGTGATGAGAATCATGGGGTCGATACGCATATAGTCTGCAAAAGCCGCCCGTCAGTTCGGGAAAGGCTGAAATCACGTCTGATAGAAGAAACGATAAGAAACGAGTCCTGAAAAAGTTTGAAATGAAAAATCAAGAATTCCAACGTCAATTGGATTGGTCGTCGCCCTATCGAAGAAGTCAGAAACGAGAAAAATGACGTTCCGAATGTCGGAGATAAAATGACCATAATGCCTCTTAAGCTTAGAACTTAGTTATTATAATGGAAAGAAAGGAAAAATGGACATTTTCTTCCCCCCAATTTGTCGGAAATTGAAGGACAAAGGGATGGCCATTGGATCTTCTTGGTTAGAGTAATGGACAAGTGGCAAGCATCCAAGGGTGGAAGATCATCTCACCATTAAATGCCCACCTACCAATCACTTTAATTAATCAAATTTTTGAGATAATAAGCTCTCTCTTTCCTCTCCCCCTCACTCTTCATTTGGCCAAATCTCACCCCAAAGAACCGACCAAGCTTGCTCTTCTTCTTCTTCTGTTCTGTTCTCGCCGACCAGCACCGGACGTCGCCGTTTAAACCGTACGATCGCTGCCTCTGGCTATCCCCTGCTACCGGTAGACCACCCAGACATAGATCCACGTCTTGCCAACGTACTCCAACTTGAATCAGGTCATTTGGAGCTATGTGGAATTCGGGGCAAGCATTCTCCCACAGGTCGACAAATTCTGCTCCAGTTTGAGGTAGGTTTGGTTCTGATTTTTGACAGCCGAAAACTTGAAATCTTTGGCTCAAATTTGGTGGAAATTAATTAGACATATAGATGGCTCTGTGGTAAGAATTAGGAATTTATTTAATAAGTTTTCGACCATGAACCACCCTTGTACATTATGCCCAGAATCTGCTGGTATTTTGGATCTTGGACAACCGGCAAACTTCCGACGACTTTCCGGCATCCACGTGACTTAAACCTCACGGTGAGCACTCCAAACCCTTATCTAGACATTATAAGAGGTAGAAGGGTGTATAATTGATGGATTTGAGGTAGATGAGGACCGGTTAGACTCGGCATCAACAGAATCGAATGGAACCGGTTCAATGCCGGGCCAAACCGAATATGTGGATGGCTGAATAGGCCGGATTTGTGTTGTAATTTGGTGTGAATGATGTGTTATGATGATGAGGAGTATGTTATGAGTGATTTGGATGGATGAATTGAAGAAGTGGACTAGGAAATTTGACAAATCGATTGATTAACCTAGGTTGCGCGATAAATCGGCTTTGGACTTGGGTTGGCCGAATCCTAGGAGGCTCAAGGAGGAGTGATTTGCATTGTTAAGCAGAGGTAAGGAATTTCCTAAACCAAGGCTAGGGGGATTGGACTCGACTGGGTAAGTCGAGTGGGAAATTGATCGATTAATGGACATATTTCTAAAGTAAAGAGCCTTAGAATGTCTTAGGATTAATTAAAGAGTTAAGTGTACCTTGACTTGTGTTGGAATCGCGTGTCATGTTTGGATAATAATTGAATTGCTTTGTGTGCCATGGGATTGTGAATGCTACTTGAAATGTTATTGACATTGAGTGTGTATATAATAGAAGATCATGGCATGAATCCTAATTTTAGCATGGCATGATGAGGCCCTGAGGCATGTGAGACGCGGGGCGGAAGAATGGGACCTTGAGGCGACATGATCGCGAGGTGGATGATGATTAGGTGGTGCCTTGATGTGACGAAGTCGCGGGGTTGAGACAGCCACAGTCCTGATGCGATATAATTGCGAGACAGAATATGAGCTCACAAACCCAACCTGGAATTGAATTGGGGCCTAATGCGTTTACGCGGGCCAAGCTTGATGCGATCTAATCGCAGGCTAGAGAATGAGGCAGGCAGAGGTTGATTGATGTGGTGAAGTGACAGGCTGAGCATACACGTGCATTTGTGTGTGATATGAGAATATAAATGCATGCATGTCCTCTGTGCATTATTGCTTATTGAATTATGAATGTTATACCTACGTGTGACCGTGAGTTGGATAGGTTGAGTAACTTGGCTACCTGAGTGGACAGTCAACCTGACTTAGGGTTATATTTTTCTTACTGGGATGTGTATCTCACCCCTTTTGGGGAAACCTTACTTTACAGATCCTAGACAGTAGCGATGTGGCCTATCAGATTCAAGGACCCGTAGGAGATGACAGATTTGTACGATGAGTTTCCCGATAGGCAGGGGAATATTTATGTGAGGAAATGTACAATAGTATGGGTAGACGAGGGGAAGCCGGACTAGAAGCCTCACAAGTTTGAGGCATAGTTTAGATGGGACGGGGATAGGAAGGTCGAGCCTCTGAAGCCCCATGAGGTTTCAGAGGGTGTCATACCTCCCTGGTGTTAGACGATCGTAGACCAGGAGTTTCCAAAGAGTTCGATGGCCGGGTCGAGGAACGGCCCGGATCAAACCCCGATAGCGGAGTATTTCGTTCCACCGCCGGAGAATGAGGTCATCATGGTAGAGCTGTCTGATGGAAACCTTGCCAAGCCAGACCAGGAGATGCCCATAGATGGGGACCGAGCCGAGTCGTCGCAGGTGGTGACCATGGAGGACTCTGTTGAGGTTCCGTCGAAGACCTTCTCCGAGACAAGCCGTCGGAGGAGACTGAGGATACCGGGGATTCCAGCAATTCTTCCTAGGCGACTCCGGACGGTGACCTGACTTTTTGACTGGCGACCTGACGCCTTCCCTGGCGGATTTTGTGGATACCTTTTTGGCTTGCTTACCCATCGCCCTGATGTTTAGCGGATTTAGTTGTTATTGGTATGTAGGTGATGATGTATGGCTTTCTTGATGCTATCCATGTCCTACTTAGTCTGTATGTGTATATATAAATATTGAATGGGAGACGTTGGGAACCGCTTCCGTGTGCTTAATGTAAACCATCTTATCTTATCTCTCGACCTTTCTATATATATGAGGTAGATTCTTGGGACCGCCGAGAGATTGTTGTTGTTTTACTTGCAGGGATGATTGCGTGTTCGCGATGAGGCGCGGGGTGTGACACAGCCTCAGGCTGCCATCTCTTTTTCTTTCACTGTCGACCATCTAGTGGTTCCCCAAACAACTCTCTCAACTAGTTGCTTATTCTTTACAGATTCCAAATTATCCTTAAACAACAACCACATAGTAGGCCAGCCTCAATGAGGTAATTTCTCAATTAACAACCATTACAAGGCAAACTCTTGAGTCACAATTCATTAGGTCAAGTGCTCACACCTTAAGTCCAGACGTATCTACAACTTAGAAGTAACTCAACAGGCTATCTCAACTTCACAAGATACCAATCAAACGGCATTCATTGCTAAAACTCGCCATACAAGCCAAACAAACGCATCAATTTCCTTTTTTCAAACGACATCCACTGCTATGTATGAAGCTCCTAACCATGACAATAACATCCGCCATTACAAATGCCATCAATTTTGAAAATTCACCTTGAAGGTCACTTCAGTGTAATACATGTCTTAACCAAATTAGACTCAACCTGATACCTAGACTCTCTCTTTCAATTTATGACTTGGGTCATTCCCGCCTCCTCGCTATCTTAGAAGCCTGCTAGGAGCCGCTCCTTGTCCGAACTCCCCGCCCTCGTCAGACTTGGTCATTGTAGGCTATCCTAAGCCATACATCTACGAAGAAAGTCCCGTTCCACACATCCCATAACATGCTTCACTACGGTTTATAGGTATCCCATCAGCTTGTCCCAAACCAAGCGACGGTTTATTAAGTCTGATAATGATAAGTTCATGCATTCACCTTCCTCAACTTTCATTTCAATGCCATAAACACATGCACTGAATGATCGTCCTCAATACTCGCCACTCCACATTCGTTTTCAAATAAGTTCTTATCCATGGAAGGTTTCTAATTTCACAAATGACCATCTCACAGATCAATTGACTATGTTCAACCATATACCTCAAGGCCACAATCACGATCATGAAATCCAAATTACTCTCAGTTCTTAGGCAATTCTCTATTAACCTCAAGCACATTCACAACCTCAAATTTATGCTCATGGCTCCTCAATTTTTACTTGCTTCCTTGTGAACCTTAATCACATCATTACCCAAGTTCATCGATTAAAATCGATACTATAACCATTAAAGCGCAACACAAGTTCAAGCCTATAATCCTCTAGAATCGGCAATCCATGTTTAACCCTAAAGGTCTCACTACCTAATTGTCCTCAAGTTATTACTCCTTATCACTCCAAGTCTCAATCAAATTTGATCGAGCTGACCTTGCTCCGATACCACTAAAATGGGGATGTCACGCCCCGAGTCCAGCGGGTCGCGAGCATCCCACCTTCGCCATTACCTTTAATGATCTCCTAGGATCCATCGGCCTAAACTATTCAGAACTTCCAAATGATACATGCATGCAGAAGCTTGAAACAATGCCATACAAATAAAACAACAAGATGACTTAGGGCAAGAGGGTACATCTTTCACAAAGGTCGACCATATTACAGAGGTTACAATTCTAAATCCCCAAGTTTCATCATTATAACCCTAAGGTCACAAAAGAGTAATCTTCATTTCCTCTAATGACTTCTTCAAATGCCAATCCATGGTAAAACACGGTTTTCCTTCGTTTGGGACCTGAAAAATGTTATCCCACGACGGGAAGAGATATATAATCTCAGTAAGTCAAACCTAACCCTAAACTAGGTTGTCAATACCTCTAGACACTTTTGAAAAATGAGTATTTTGGGATAAAATCTCTAGCATGGTAAAATAGGGTACTTGTCAAAACTTGGTATTTCAGTACCTTCAAATCATCCTGACTCAATCATAAATCATGAAAATCTAAGATTCGTACAAAGGCAGGGTTTTCAATCAAGAGTAAACATTCGACGCCATCTCAAAAACATGAGGCAACTTTCACTTCTTTCTCAAAAGTATCATCCCTTCAAATTTCCAGAAAAAACATTCACTTTTCTCGTGCCCCTTGAGACAAATTTCCAAAAATGAGGCATAATCAATTTTTCACAAGTCATTATTTGATTTTCCCAGAAAACACATCATTTCATATCTGCCCATCTTGGGGCTGCGAGATGATTCCGTCTCTATATGACCCTTCGGTCCCTATAAGACTTTCGCGTCCGGACCTAGAGATGATTCGATCACCATACGACTCTTGACGCCCATTTTTAATCGAGATGAATCGTGTCAGTATGGGACTCTCTAGCCGCACGAGCTCATCAAGTTAAATGGGAGTAACTCCCCCCAATACATTGGTCAAAATATAATTTCTCGACGATCCCACACGCTAGTGCACTACTAATTTTTCCCGGCAATCCCACACGCCAGTGCACATATCATTTCCTCGGCGATCCTACGCACCATTTTATTCATAAAATTTTCAATTATAGAAAGCTTAATATTTTCATTTAAAGAAAACAATTCATTCCTCAAAATTCATCATTCAAGAACAACTCATAAAATCAAGCAGTTCATCGCCTTCTCGAGGCATTTCTTTCAAACATCCGTCACTGAACACAATACGTTTCAAGCCGTAACTTTCTCAGTCAAGCACGTATAAATTCAAGTAAAGCCTCAAGCAATTCAATGATTATGGCCAATTCATAATTTCGAGCTTGACTCAAAATCACATTTTTCATCACTTTCAATCTTGGCTTTCTTTTCAATCAAAACGTTCGACTTCTCATCTCACATGCTCAAATAGCCATTAAGGCACGCATTCATGGTCAATTAGGGCTCCCCAAACAATATTTTCAATCAAACATGCCAAGGAATGCCGATTCACAAAACTGGACAGATTTGGACTCCCTCTCGCCTCTCACAAAATTGGGCCATGAAATCATTCAATCCAACTCAAAACTCCATTCTTTAGTAACATAACATCCTAATAAAGGTTTAGGTATAACTTACCTCATGCTTAGGCCAAGCAATTCCATAAAACGATGGAAGCATCGTTGCGGCACTAAGCTATCTATTTTGGCCTCCACAACCGGATTCACTCCTGAATAAACTGACATTGTTTTGCTATCCTTTTAAGAAATCTACTTTCAGAATCTTGTCCCTCATGGTCTTACAGATGTGTGAATGAAAATGGAGCTCAATTTGGATGCCAGATGATCTAGAACGAGCCATTTTAAAATTAGTGCGCGCCAAAGGCAGATTCTTACGGCTCTCGGGTCTCAAGCATTCCTCACACCAAAACAGCTCCTTTAGCACCTTCAATTCATCTACTAATTACCTATTAATATCTTAACACCCTAAAGAAGGGTTAGAAATCATGTTACCACATGAATCAAGCCGGCAAAGTCTATCAAGAGCAGCCACAATTCTCAATTCCAAAATTGATCAGTGTACGGAAGTTTTCTGTTCCTAGAGAAAATCACACATAACTGGCCATGAAAGTCCAAACCAACCCACATACTCCTTGCTAAAATGTAATATTATATCTTAAAGAGTCTTACCCCCAATTTCTAGGCAAGGTGACGCCTCAAAGGTCCTCAAGTGTGTCTCTATTTCAAACCGGTCGGCGGTGGACAGATTCTGTCCTCCGTGAGTCCATAAGAAATCAACCGTTAAAAATCCTTCTAAACTCCATTCTAGCCCACACATATCTTGTTACACATAATACTATGCCTTAGGATGGCTTACCGGCGATTTTCAAGCAAAACAAAGCCTCAATGATCCTCAAGAAATCACGGTTTCAAGTCTGACCGGCGGGGCAATTTATGTCCACGTGAAGACCATGAAAATTCAACCATTAAAACTCATCAAAATCCAACCAAACTTCATGGACACAAAGATATATGTCTTAAATAGGCTTGAGAGGTGGTCTTACCAAAAATAAAGCCAATAGAAGCCCATAATTCCAAGATGTAGCTCCTCGAGTCGGTACAGGGTCGGGCAGCGACCTTTGCTCACTCAAACGGACCTATGGGGCAAACAGCTGGGCCAAATGGGGCTCATAATATCCTGTTGAAACGGCAAGAGAAAGGGATTTCTAATTGATGGTGGCACATCTCAATCCGAGGTCGAACGAAGAAGTTATGGCCTAAAGAGTAGAGGTGGTCGGAGCTAGGAAAGAGAGAAATACGAGAGAGAGAGAGTTTGAAGAGGAGGGAGTTGCTCGGCCAAATGGGCGAAAAGGAAGAAGAGAGAGTGGCTTATCCTTCAAGCCAAAGGAAGAGAGAGAGTGAGAAAAAGTTGGGGTGGTATCTTAGGCCTTTAATGGCTAATTAGACTAGGCATGTGAGGGATTTGATAATGCAATTAATGGCTTTGTCTCTTCCCCATAATATCTAGAAGGCAAATTACCATATTGCCCTTCAATTTTTGGCCTTGTGGAGAAAAACCAGAAGACTATTTTGCCCTTGATTTGTCTTAAAGAAAAAGGATATCTAAATAGGGGTAAAATGGTAATTTTTCACTTAGGGTCAGAAATTTCACTTTCTCAATATTAATTATCATCAATGAGGCGATGTTCAATTCTCTTCGAATGTTGAAATCCCTCATTGTCTGATACACACTTTCGAGGTCCAATTCATTTCAAGTTATCGCCAACTGTAATTCTAGTTTATCTCAAACTGACAGGCAACTCTTGCAGTTGTTACGCGTATCGACCTTATGATCCCATAAGTCGTGGCGACTTTGGTTATCATGTGATTGCGAGGGTTTATCACGAGCTACTGCGGTCCTAATCATTGGAATCAGATTTAAGGAATTTTCGCAAATTATACATTGGTTAAGCGAAATCACCCGCGTCCCAATTGTATAACGCTAATAAAGCATCCCATGATTGTTCCTAGATCGATCTCTGCTGGCCCAAAATATCTACTTAACAATTTTTATGGTCAAAGTGCCATTTCTTATTCGAATTTCTCAGGTCCACGTACCCAACTCCTCGTTATTCTTTCCCTTTTGGTCAATTACCTCGAGAGTGGCCTGCTCCGAGCGAGATACAACTGAAATACCTCGATTGATATCTTTCCATTCAATAACATTGAGAGGGGTTGGAATTCGGAATGTCACATTTCCTTTTCCCTTGAGACTTTTATTTCTCATTATCTTGCAACTGAGCACGAGGGCTAAGACATTAGTCATCTATGGAGGTGGTGCAATACTGAGGAGTTTTGCAATAGAAGAGGATGTTGTTGTAGATGGAGTTGAGGATCTATGTATAGGGGAAAATAAAGGATCTGTGGAAAAGATTGGTTTGGGTTTTTGAGATTGATGAAGCTGTGTTTCTAAAATTTGGATATGATGTTTTAGCTTCTCAATTTCAGGGATCTGATCCTCCATGAAATGGTTACAAGGAATCTGTTGGGTTTCAAACAGATATAGTCATTTCTGAAAATCTTCAAACATGTTTTGGATCAAGGAAGTATCTTCAACCACTCGTTCAATGGCTTGATTTTGAGCAAGGGCATTTTCTGTCCGCCAATTTAAAACAGTATTCGAAGGGGGAGGGAGTTTTCTCCATCCATGCATGTCAAGCTCATTTGGAGTGGGAACTTTTGGGGTATGAACAGATTTCTATTGAAGATCAGAAAAACTTTCAATATGAGGAAACTTGACATTTGCAGAGCTAGTTTGTCGAGAACCAAATAATGGTAATGGAGGGAAATCTTCAGGTTGAAACATGCAAATACTTGAAAGAACTGGAGGTGGTTCAGGCCTAGTAGCATATGCACAAGGTTTTGGTAACTAAATTGGACAGGAAAGGTTTTTCTTTACCCACTTTTGGATTGGCTTGTAAAAAGGTAAAGTGACTTCTTTCTTAATGGGCAAAGGAGATATCGGGGATGATGGTGGAGAAGGAGATGATGTTTCTGTATGGCACGGGGAATTGGAAGTAGGAATTGGTTGCACATGAGTTGATCCATACTATACCAAATATTGCCAATGCCTATCATCTTTTTCAAGCGGGCTAACTGTAGGATCTCCATCAAGATATCTCTGATAAAGAGAAATTTTTTTTTTCATTTTTCGTATAGAAGGTCTACCATCGTCTTCTTCTTTCACTCCCACACAAGAGAAGCAAGTACAATCGACATCCCAAAAGCAGCGTTCAGAGGGATCTTTAAAATAATGGACTAGTTGTCCATCTGCATTAAAGGACTGGACAAATTTCCTCGGATCATGATCATTTACATTGACCATTTCAGCAGGACAAAGAGTGAAACATAGTATAGTAGGAAGAGAAGGAAAAGAAGAAGTAATATCTTCCTTTTCCTTTGCTCACTTTATATTGACCGTTCCATCTTTCTTCTTTGTGAAATGGGGCTCAGAAGACTGGACTGGATGGCAGCTTGAATGCAACTTTTCATTGTTGGTGACCCAGCTGTTTGGGAGTAGCTTCACAAGTTGATCTCTTGGGACTTGTCATGGAACATGCACACATGAAGTTTGATCTCTATCAACAGAAATTATAAGTGCCTCATCAACACCAAGCAAGTTGAGATATATGGCCTGATTCTGGACCATGTACACCATTTGTTAATGGAGTGTCATAGCTATGGCATTCGGGGTCTGAGGTGCTCTAGTGATTTGCAACTGGATCTTCAAAGCTGACAACAAAGAAGGATCTGCAAGGGCCATGTTGAAGTTGGGGAACAAAGTGACGAATACAGTACCAGCATTAAGGGTCGTTTGGATGGTCCCAAAATAGGCGTGCTGGTAATCAAGGAACCGAGTATCTAGGAAAGCAATTCTTGCTACTACCAGAAGACATTTTCGGCCATGGAAAGATAGAGCAAGTTTGATGACTCCAAAATGGAGATGAGTAAACCCTTGTTGTGCCCATTATAAGGGACACTCTTGAGGAATTTGAAGAGTAACAAATTGTTCTTACTGGGTGGCAAGAATATAATGCCGATCAAACTTAGAGGATTAGACACATTCCTTTACAGAGCGAGGAGTATGTCGAATAAGGTGTTTGATTGAGTGGATAGGTGAGAATGAAGAAGGTTTGGCAAATGCAAAGTAAGGATTAAAGACAGGGAGTTGTGTCTCAGAGGTCTTACTATCTTCTGAATAGGCTACCTCATAAAGGTAATCTATCTTAGAAGCAAGGGACTTTCGGAGTTCAGGGGATGGAGCAAGAGAAATGGGAGATTCATTGATGACGGGTGTAATATCACAAGTGGTTTCTATGATGTGAAGTGTCCTCTCTTTACATGTCCTTGATTAGATTCATAATCTTAACATTACTTTAGCGAGAGCATCTCTGATACCAATAAGGAAGTGGAGACAAGCTTAAGCCCGAATGTAGATATGTTATCCCAACACATGGCCTCCAAGCCTAAAAATGGGATTGTCTTTTAGCTTTCCAAACTTACTCTTGAAGCTCAACCTTAATGATCCCATAATTTTTTGTTCACAAGTTCCCGCTCCTAACGGCCTTGCTAACGTGGCATGTCACATGTCTTGCCACGTAGCGCCACATCAGCTCCACATTAGCATTGACTAAGGTGAACACTGCCAGAGAAGATGATCCGCACCGGTGCTAAGTCGTCGAAGCCTCGTCAGAGGGCCATAACTTTGCCTACAGACCTTCAATCTCGATGAAACCGACGGCATTCGACTCGCGGTAACTGCCACTATAACATTTATCAGCCTCAACATAGTAGAATCAATATAGCCTAGGTCGTCTACTTCGACCGAAGCTATTCTTTGACGAGGATCCGTCTTAACCATTTATAGCGCAACCTAACCTTACGAATCAATAAAGAAACATCGCAGGAGTTTGAGGAAGTTTACATGTCCATCGTGGACCTTCGGTTTAGTCTATAATGAGCTATGAAGCTCGCAATGAGTTGGTCATGGTAGGAGATAGACTCGACGATTTAGACGATGAAATAACATGCGATCAAAAGCAAAAAGTCTCAGTGATGCAAGATGAACATATTGCAACTAATAGCGCAACAAATGAACTGTCGTGCCCTGAACCCGACAGGCACGCCAACATCCCTCAAGTGCCATTTCCAATAAATGATACCCAGGATCCAACGACGACGATCTCAAAGACAAGATGAAATAAGCATGCGGAAGCAACAAACAAACTTCATACATTTTGAACAAGATGACTTGGGACGGACAAAAGGAAGGTTAAAATTAGCTTCGAAACCTTATCACAACATCATTCGGCTTCAAGGTTATAGCAATCAATACAAAAATACAGTTTCCTAAAGCTACGATAGGGTAACAGTTGGATAATGCTCAATATCTATTTCCTTCAAGGACGTCTTCGAATGTCACTCCATGACAGTCTCAAAATTCCATCATTTGGGACCTGAAAATGTTATCACACGACGGGGTGAGATATAAATCTTAGTAAGCTAAACCTAACCCTAAACTAGGTTATCAGTACCTCCAGACACTTTTGAAAAAATCAGACAATTTTCTGGTCAAGGCAGAAACTTGGCAATTTAGTCAAATAGTCATGCATGGCATATAGACAAGTTAATTCGATTCAATTTAAATCAAAACTCATGATTTGGACTAAGCTTCGTACTTAAGCCATTCCCTAGCTCATAAGCTCATACAAAGCATTCCTCATCATATATCTCAATTTCCAATGGCAAGGCCCGTGTAATAATACTTCAGATTGCTATAACATGCTTGGAAAGACCCGCGTCATAACGCCTTAGGTCAACATGTACATATTGCTAGGACTCGCGTAATAACGCATCAGGTCGTGTTTCTCAATCGTCTGCGTAATACGCTTCAGGCTAGGATACCACCTGCGTAATAACGAATTAGGTTAGTAATCCTTACTTGATCAAGTATAATATCTTGCGTAATAACGCATCGGGATAATTCAAACTCCGCGTCATAACGTATTAGGGTATTACAATTCTCAAGACTCGCATGACAATGCATCAGGTCATAATATGGCTATGAGAACAAAATAGACCATCCAACTATCCATATATCAATTCAAGCTCCAACAAGACTATTCCAGTTCATTACACAAACTATTGGGTTCGGCCATATTACCAAGCCATCGTCATCATACAAGTAGACATCAAGTCTAAATTTTCGATCGAAAATAACTCATGCAATTTAAGCATTTCATTGCCAAATCAAGGCATTCATTTCAAATGTCCGTCATTGACAAAACATATTTCACGTTACAAAATTCTCAGTCAAGTACATGCAAATTCAAGTAAGGCCTTGGACAAATTAATGAACACGGCTCAATTCAAACAACGCCTTGGAAAAATCAATGATGTCACGCCCTGCGCCTCAGGTACAAGCACGCGACTCCTTGCAAGCAAATCAAATATCTCTCGTGATCCCAAGATCCATAATCAAGACGAGAGACGTAATATATATATATATATATATATATATATAAAGTATGCGGAAGCGACAATGAAATAACTCCTCCGTACAAAATATAAGTTAAGTGGGACCTGGATAGCATAAAAACTTCATCAAATCATTCTCAAATATTTACCACTTATTGATACATGTCTCCTAGACCTCCATAAATTTTTGACCTCAAAATTTCTACATTTCGGCCTCCTAAGGGGTCAGAAACATCACCTACCTCAAATTGAATCAATTTTCATCGACTCTCGGGAAAATGCTTGGCCAGAGCTCATCGGTGGTCCAAACGGCTTGCTTCCAGTTCGAGGAGGTCGGCAGGATGTTGGAATAAGAGGGTGTGGTCGGTGCGCCGGTAGGTGTTGGCCGGAAGGAGGCGTCGATGGCAGCGAAGGGAAGCTCCAAAAACTATCACCAGCGAGCAGTGAAGAAAGAAGGAAGAAGAAGAGGTTTCGGTGAAGATGAGGTGATGACTGGCCAAAGTGAGGTGAGAGAGAGAGAGTGAGAGGTGTGTATAAATGGCTCAAGTCAAAGGGAAGAATGGTAGGTGGTGTATAGTAGATTTGACCACTCTTTAATCCATCTCTTGACACTTATCCCACATGTCATTCATGCTTGATCCAATGGCCACAATTCCTCCTAGTTTTTGGCAGCCTTAGGGAAGGGATAAAGACTAAAATGCCCTCCTTTCATTGCATGGGCAAGGCTTAAGCTTGTGGGGCAAAATGGTAATTTCACCCTCGACGTCCGGAACGCCGTTTTTCTCGTTCCAATAATCTTCGATAGGGCGACGGCCAATCCGAATATAATGTTGAAATTTTTGATTCTCCATTTTCAATTTTCAAGACTCGTTTCTGATGGTTTTCTCTATCAGACGTGGTTTCAACCTATCCCGAACCAACAGGTACCTTTTGCATACATTTCGCGTATCGACCCCGTGATTCATATCACATTTAGGGCTTGTCAATTCGTAGCGACTTTGGTTGTCATGTAATTGTGAGGGTCTACCACTAGTTCCTTATGGCATCGATCGTCACTGTCCGATCTAGAAAAATTTTGCAAATTATACCTTGGTTAAGCGGCATTACCCGCGCTCCAATCGTATAACGCTAGCAATGCATTCCTTAATCGTCCTTAGATCGGCCTTGTGTGGTTCTAAATGTCCCCTCAACAATCCTTATGGTCAAAGCGTCATTTCTTTTTCAAGTTCCCTAGGTCCACGTACCTCGTCTGGCGTTAGCCTTTCCCTTTTGGTCGACGTACTCGAATTGATCAAATTCGAGCAAGATACGACTGAAATACGTCTCCAGATTTACTTCTCATTGATGAGTCTGAAATCAACAAGAAATCAGAATGTCACAACTCTTCCCCCTTACAAAAATTTCGTCCTCGAAATTTACATTACACTTAATTACTCAAATAAATGGGGGTGTTGTTGCCTCATCGTTTCTTCATTCTCCCACGTGGCACCTTCTGTTCCACGGTGCTCCTATATTATCTTGACCAGTGGGATTTTCTTATTCCTGAGGATTTGCTCCTCCGGTCCTCGATCCTTATCGGCATCTCCACGTAAGACACTCGGTCGTCCACTTCTATGGCTTCGTAGTCCAACACATGTGTCAGATCTGGTTCATACTTTCGTAGCATCGACACGTGGAAAACGTTATGCACCTAGGATAGATTAGGCGGCAAGGCAAGCCTGTAGGCCAAGGTTCCAATCCGCTCTAGTATCTCAAATGGGCCTACATACCTTGGGCTCAACGTCCCTTTTCTTCCAAAACGCAATAAGTCTCTCATTGGTGACACTTTGAGGAATACATGATCGCCTACTTGAAACTCCAAGGGCTTGCACCACTTATTTGCGTAGCTCTTCTGACGACTCTGTGCCGTCCTTATTCTATCCCGAATTATTTTCACTACTTCCACCAATTGCTCTACTAATTCTGGGCCTGTGATACTTCTTTCTCTAACCTCATCCTAGCAAATCGGGGTTCTACAGGCCCTTCCATAGAGTGCTTCGAATGGTGCCATCTAGATACTCTACTGGTAGCTATTATTATAAGCAAACTCCACCAAATGTAGCTGATCTTCCCATCCACCTTTAAAATCTATGACGCACGCTCGCAGCATGTCCTCAAGCGTCTGAATCGTCCTCTCATCCGTCTGTAGGTGGTACGTCGTGCCAAACTACAGTCGAGTTCCCATAGCATCTTGCAGACTCTTCCAAAAATTTATCGTGAATTTAGGATCTCTATCCGAGGTGATTGTTACAGACACTCTGTGCAGCCTCACTATCTGTCTCATGTACAACTCTGCATATCTATCCATAGCAAAGTCCTTTCGCACCGAGATGAAATGTGCGGACTTGATCAATCTGTCCACGATTACCTATATAGAGTCGCGACCTCGCTGACTCCTTGGAAGTCCCATTACAAAATCCATAGTTATATGCTCCCACTTTCATTCCGGAATCTCCAGTGGTTGTAATAGTCCTCTAGGCTTACAGTGATGCGCTTTCACTTGCTGGCACGTCAAACAATTAGCTATATACCTTGCTACGTCTACCTTCATCCCGTTCCACCAATAGTGATGTCGCAAGTTCTGATACATTTTCGTACTTCCAGGGTGGATGCTATAATTGCTCCTGTGAGCCTCTGATAGAATCCTTTCCCTGAGTCCTTCATCCTTTGGTACGCACAATCGTCCTCGGAACTTCAGAATTCCGCCCTCAAACGCTTGAAACTCGGGTTTTCTCTTTGTCGCATCCATCTCAAGGATCTTCTGAATCTCTGGGTCCATAGATTGTAGGGCCTTTATTCCTTCCTGGACCTCAGGTTCCACCCTCAACGTGGCTATCAAACTGGACAACTGATCGACTTCTAATCTGAACTCCGAGTCTCTCAAATCCTCAATCATCGACCAACCTTTCACCAGCAGACATGCGATGCTTGACTTTCGACTCAACGCATCTGCTACTCTGCTTGCTTTCCTAGGGTGATATAGTATATCAAAATCATAATCCTTGAGCAGCTCCATCCACCTACGTTGCCTCATGTTCAGCTTCTTCTGGGAAAACAGATACTTTAAGCTTTGATGGTCGGTATAAATCTGAAATTTTTTGCCACATAGGTAATGTCTCCAAATCTTAAGGGCAAATACAATCGCCGCTAACTCTAGGTCATGAGTTGGGTAGTTCATTTCGTGTGGCCTCAACTGTCTGGACGCGTAGGCTACTACTCTTTCATACTGCATCAGCACACAGTCTAATCCTTTCAGCGAAGCATCGCTGTATATCTCGTAACCTCCCTGTCCCGATGGAAATGTCAATACTGACGCGATTGTCAATCTATGCTGAGCTCTTGGAAACTCCTCTCACATTTGTCAATCCATTCAAACCTTGTTTCCTTCTTCGTCAACTGCGTCAATGGAATGGCTATGGACGAGAATTTCTCTACAAAACGCCGATAGTATCCTGCCAGTCCCAAGAAACTTCTAACTTCAGTGACCGTAGTAGGTCTAGGCCAATTTATTACAGCCTCGATCTTCACAGGATCTACTGCGATTCCTTCACCAGATACCACATGACCAAGAAATGCTACTCTGTTCAGCTAGAACTCGCATTTACTCAACTTCGCGTATAGTGAATGTTCCTTCAAAGTCTGCAGAACAATCCTTAGGTGCTCTTCATGTTCTGCATCACTCCTCGAGTAAATCAAGATATCATCAATAAAGACTATGACGAATCTGTCCAGGAACTCCTTAAATACTCGATGCATCAGGTCCATAAAAGCAATTAGAGCGTTGGTCAAACCAAACGACATCACCGTGAACTCATAATGACCATACCTCGTCCTAAAGGCAGTCTTAGGTATGTCTTCCTTCTTGATCCTCAATTGGTGATACCCCATTCTCAAGTCAATCTTTGAAAATACCGCCGCTCCTTGCAACTGATCAAACAGATCATCAATCCTCGGCAGTGGGTATTTGTTCTTCACCGTTACCTAGTTCAACTGTCGGTAGTCGATGCATAGACACATGGACCCATCCTTCTTCCTTACGAATAGCACCGGTGCTCCCCACGGTGAAGCACTCGGTCGGATAAATCCTTTGTCCAATAGTTCCTTCATGTGCACTTTTAACTCTTTCAGTTCCGGCAGGGACATCCTGTAAGGGGCTTTTGAGATCGGTTCTGTCCCAAGAGCTAACTCGATTATGAATTCTATTTCCCGTTCCGATGGTAATCCTGACAACTCTTGGGGAAACACATCAAGAAACTCACGCACTATCGGGATACTCTCTAACTTTGGCTTTCTGATAGTCGTGTCCATTACTGCCACTAAGTATGTCTGACCCTTTAGACATCAACTTTGTCACTTCAAGAGATGTAACTAAGGGAATCGAGGTTCCTCCTCGACTTCCCACCAATTCAAAGCTAGGGTGACTCTCGGATAAAATCGAATTATCTTACTACCATAGTCCACTACTGCCCCCTGCTTACCCAACCAATCCATTCCTATGATTACGTCAAAATCATACATGGGTAATACGGCTAGGTCAATACTCTCTTTACTCCCTCCAATCACAATCTCACAACCAGCACAGCCGAACGAAACCAATATATTATCCATTAATGGAGTGGCAACATGTAGGATTATATCCAACGGTTTCAATTTCATACCCACCAATTCAGCAAACTGTGCAAACACAAATGAATGCGCGGCACCAGAGTCAAACAGTGCATATGTAGCTTGGTTGCACAAGTAAACCGTACCTGTGACCACACTTGGTGCTTCCTCTGCCTCTCTACGGGCTACTGCATATACCCTTCCCTATGTCGGTGGTCGATTCTGCTCGATCTGGGGAGTTTCAGTCGATGGCCTAGCCTGCGGTCTCTGCCCTTAAGGTCGATTTGTCAGAGCTTGTTTTAAGTGTGGTGGCCTAGCTGACCACACTTAAAACAAGCCCCGATCCTTACCGAGCATGGCCCATTCCCATGCCTCCTACCATAGAGGCGGCAGCTCCAATTTGTGGGATTTGGCGGCTTCACGATATTTTTCCTTACGGGAGGCACAAAACGCCTATTGCCCGTCATCGGCCTCTTGCCTATCTGGCGATTATCTCTGAATAATGTGAACTGCGATCCAATTATAGTGTTTCTCTTTTTCAAGTCTCGTTCTATCATCTGGCCCCGTTCGTAGATCTCCTTATAGGTCCTCAGATTTAGAGCGATCATCTGACTACGGAGCTCGGGCTTCAGGCCATCCCTAAATCTTCTTGCTTGCTCTTAAGGGTCTTCTACAGATCGAGGTGCATACCTCGATAGCCTCGAGAACTCGGCCTCGTACTGATCTATCGTCAGCTGGTTCTGGGGCAACTACAGGAATTCCACCTGCTTCCTTTCCCTGGCCGTCTCAGAGAAATACTTGTTGTTGAACGCCATTTTAAAGGCATCCCAGTTCATGGCCGTTCCTTTAGAGAAAACTCCATTCTTGGTGGCAGCCTACCAATCATTCGTTGTACCCTCTAGCTGGTACACTGCTAGCAGCACCTTCTCTTTGTCCGTGCACCTCAGCACGCCAAAAGCTTTCTCTAACTTCTTAATCCACCTCGGTGCTAGCTCGGGGTCTCCAGTCCCATCGAACTAAGTCAGCTTCAGTTTTATGAACTGCTCCACTAGTTGGCCCATCTGTCTGGCCATGACAATTTCCCCTTGGGCATTCCCAGCTTCATTGCCCTAGTCATGTTCATTCTGGTTTCCATTGCCACTATTGTTGCCATTGTTGACTTTAACGGCGGCTATGGTAGCTCTTACTGCCTGGGCTATGACAGCGTCTCGATCTTGGGTATGCTTGTCAATAAGGTTACCGATTCTCTCCAGTACCCTCAGCACATCATCCATTCTTGGATCTTCTGCGACAGGTGGCCTCAAGCTAGAGGCTCCGCCTCTTGACCTTCCAAACCTTCTAGACAGGTTGCTCATCCTTGCTTTTTCTACTGAACCTGGTCTATCACAAGTTCAGCAAGGAGTTAGTAACTCACTCAATCATCCAAGTCTAGAGCGGCTAACTATACTTTAACAAAAACAGTCATGATACATCAGTCTCCACACAACAACCTCTAGAGACATCTCAACAAGCAGCACATGGTCATTCCTCAATTCCGTTCACCCCAACGGTCCACTAAAACAACTCTGTTCAACCACTTATGAGGCCAAAGTCCATAAATGACCTTCAACACTAAGCAGAGAGCCCAATCATCATGCCTTACCACAATCCTGTCAAGGCCAACACCAACCTTAAGTACCAGATCACATGCTATGTTCCTCATGCCTTAGCCAAGCTAGTCTCCTAAGGTCTCGCTATCCGTCCAAGTCCCAACTTAATCCTCCTTATTACTCTAGTCCTCAATCATCTTTGGATCGAGCTCACCTTGCTCTGATACTAAATCGAGCGGGGATGTCACGCCCCGCACCATAGGCACGAGCACGTGACTCCCTGCAAGCAAACCAAATATCTCTCGTGATCCCAAGATCCACAATTAAGACGAGAGACGTAATATATATATACAAAATATGCGGAAGCGATAATGAAATAACTCCTCCGTACAAAATATAAGTTAAGTGGGATTTGAATAGCATAAAAACTGTCGTACATAATAACCGACTGTTCATACTTAAAGCCCACTGTTCGTACTAATACATAAATACTGAATCCGATAAGTAAGGGGGTGACGGGGTAAGCATACAAAATGGACCATCAACAAAATCCAAAATAACCCTGGTCGGGGTCACCATAGAAGATCAAGCCACAAACTAGAATCTCCTAGGAAGAGCTGCTGGAGTCATCGGCGTCCTCGGCATCCTCCGTCCGCTCATACTCCGAGAACGTCTCGGAGCGAACCTCAATGGTATCCTCCATGGTTTGCTCATGCGACGACTCAGTGAGATCCTCCTCGGTCACCTCCATCACAATAACCTCATCCTCGGTAAACTCTAGAGTCGGGGTCTTCTTCGGTCCGTTCCTAGAACCGGCTACTGATACCTCTGCTTGATCCTGGTCCCTACCGGGGTGGCACCAATCAGGGATCACTCCCTGGGGCACCTCATGGGGCTTCAGCGGCCTAGTCGACACATTCCTAACCTTCCTAAACTAGGTCTCGTACCGATGAGGCTTCCAGTCCGTACTACCCTCGTCAACCCACACCACTGTACACTTCCTCAAGTATATGGTCCCCTGATCGGTAGGGAACTCATCAAAATACGCGATCATCTCCTTAGGGTCTCCAAAGCGAATAGGCCACAGAGTCAAGGCCTAGGATCTATAAAAATGATGGTCCCCAAAGGTGTGAGATACACATCTCAGTATAAGAGTCCTAACCCTAGGTCAGGCCGACCGTCCACTCAGGTAGTCATCTACCCCAAAATTCCAAACTCATAATCACACGCGCATATACAATTAAGAATAACGATACACAGATGACAGGCATGCAGCTATGACATCATATCACACTCAGATGATCATGCACACCTCGTCCTGCCACTTCACCACAACCATCTCTTTCTACTTGCCTCATCAGGCTCGGTCCGCATAAACGCATCAGACCGTCATTGACAACCCACGTAAACGCATCGGGTTTCAATGATTCTCCAGGTCAATATCGGCACCTCGTATCTCCGTCCCGCAGTTAGATCGCATCAGAACCGTGGCCATCTCAACCCCGCAATTAGATCACATCAGGGCGCCAAACAACCTCTACCCCATGCCTCAGCGCCTCGGTGCATCAACCACATCACCCCGCGTCTCGTACGCATCAGGGTCTTACCTCGCCTCCGCCATGCCACAATCACAACTCATGCACACAAGGTCAAGTGCAACTCATGCATTAACAATGCATCCATGTCATGCAAGGCGATTCGAATGCATAATCAAGTGTGGCAATTTACTTAGGGCACAAGCATGATCAAACAATTGAATCATCTAAACTCTTTTAGCATACATGGGTATCAATCATCTTGAAATCCCTCACAATTCAATCAAACTATCACTCGACTCACCCAATCGAGTCCAATCTTCCTATCCTAAGTTTAGGATTCCCTTACCTTGAATTTGATATCACAACTTTCTCTTCTTGAGCCCCACAATTTTCGGCTTCAAGGTTCCAAGGCCGAACTCACCGCGCAACCTAGGAATTTCATCCAATTCGTCAATTTCCATTGCCCAATTCCTCAATCCATGAATCACAAACCTCCATAACATAGTCCCCATCATCCTAGCATGTCTAAATCACCAATTTGGGACTCAAAATCATCGGCCCTCAACCCAACAAATTCGGTCTTGCACAGAACCGAACCGGTCCTTTTCGGTTCTGTGCAAACTGAGCACAACTGGTCCTAAATCTCTACCAAATCCATCATTTACTCACTAACCTACCTCTAACATGTCTATCTAAGGGTCTAAGGGTCTCATTGTGGGTTTGAAGTCAAGTCGTCGCCGGAATCCCGTCGGAAGTTGCTGAATCTTCAAGGTTAGTAATCGGCAGTTTTCTGTCCAAGGTTTACAAGACCCATTCAAGGTCAAAAATTCATCAAATCATTCTTAAATTTTTACTACAGATTGATATACATGTCTCCTAGACCTCCACAAAATTTGACCTCAAGAAACATCACCTAACTCAGATTGGGTCAGTTTTCGTCGACTCCCGGGAAAATGCTTGGCCGAAGTTCCTCGGTGGTCCAAATGGCTTGCTTCCAGTTCGAGGAGGTCAGCAGGACGTTGGGATGTTGGGCTAAGTGGTCAGCACACCGATAGGTAGTGGCCGGAAGGCGGCGTTGATGGCGGCGAAGGGAAGCTCTAGAAACTGTCGCTGGCGTGCAGTGAAGAAAGAAGGAAGAAGAAGAGGTTTCAATGAAGATGAGGTGATGACCGGCCAAAGTGAGGTGAGAGAGAGAGAGTGAGAGGTGTTTATACATGGCTCAAGTCAAAGGAAAGAATAGTAGGTGGTGTTTAGTGGATTTGACCACTCTTTAATCCATCTCTTGACACTTGTCCCACATGTCATTCATGCTTGATCCAATGGCCACAATTCCTCCTAGTTTTCGGCAGTCTTGGGGGAGGGATAAAGACCAAAATGCCCTTCTTTCATTGCATGGGCAAGGCTTAAGCATGAGGGGCAAAATGGTAATTGCACCTCCGACGTCCGGAATACCGTTTTTCTCGTTCCAATAATCTTCGATAGGGCGACGGCCAATCCGAATATAACGTTGAAATTATTGATTCTCCATTTCAATTTTCAAGACTCGTTTCTGATGGTTTTCTTTATCAAACATGGTTCCAACCTATCCCGAACTGACGGATGGCTTTTGCAGACATTATGCGTATCGACCTCGTGATTCATATCACGTTTGGGGCTCGTCAATTCGTGGCTACTTTGGTTGTCATGTAATTGTGAGGGTCTATCACTATTTCCTTATGGCATCGATTGTCACTATCCGATTTAGAAAAATTTTACAAATTATACCTTGGTTAAGCGGCATCACCCGTGCTCCAATCGTATAATGCTAGCAATGCATTCCTTAATCATCCTTAGATCGATCTTGTGGGTTCTAAATGTCCCCTCAACAATCCTTATGGTCAAAGCTCCATTTCATTTTCGACTTTCCTAGGTCCACGTACCTCGTCTAACGTTTCCCTTTTGGTCGGCCTACTCGAATTGATCAGATTCGAGTGAGATACGACTGAAATTCGTTTCCAGATTTACTTCTTATTAATGAGTTTGAAATTGACAAGAAATCAGAATGTCACAAATGAACACGGTCATTTCATAATTTCAAATTTTGACATTTATTAACGATTGATCTCAAGTGGTTAATTGAGTCAAGGACTCGCCAACAAGGCACAAAGTCTTGGTCATTAAACTCTTTTAAGCTCTCAGTCTCACAAGTTATCTCGAGGCCAGGTTTAAATCCATTAAACCACTTAACTTACTCAAAGTAAGTTGTAATGATTCCAATACACATCAGAGGTTTAAAGATCATCCATGATTAGAATAGAACTTTATCATTTACCCTCGATTTCCTCCTTCTTAAGCCAAGAAAACATCAGCGCAACTTATCCAAACAAGGACAGATTCGATTTTCTATAATCAGACCCACTTTCAGTAAAATTGTCACCATCTTGTTTACTTTTTAAGTAATCCAAATTCAGAATCATATTTTTAATGATCTTACGATCGCGTGGAAGAAAACGGGGCTTAATTCGGACTCCGAACAACCTAGAACGGGTCGTTTTACAATTGGTGTGCACAGAAAAACGTTTTACACGGGCTCTCGGGTTCTTGGTGTTTTTCTTGCAAGAACAGCTTTTAAGAGTACATAAATCCAACTCTAAGTCGGTCATTAGTAACCTAACATCTTAACAAAGGGCTAGGATCAGCTTACCGGGTTAAACGAACAAGTGAAGTTTGAGAAATCCTCCATGATGCTCACTGCTTAAATTGGACAGTAGGGTATCGGTTTTCTATCCATGAAACCAACTAGTTTTAGCCAATATAATTCACCATAAATGTGACACTCATAATTTCTAGCCATTTTGAGGCTATTGAATTAGAAGTGTCTATCGATGTATTTCAATTTTATTTCGTTCGGATCTAATCAATCCAGAGTAAACTGACCAAAAGAGAAAAGCTAACGTATGATAGGGTACGTGAACGTAGGAAACTCAAAAAAGGAAATGATGCTTTGACCATTAGGACTGTCGAAGGGATATTTAGAACCAATAAAGACGAATCAAATAAGGATTAAGGAATCCATTGCTAGTCTTATAGGATTGGAGCGCGGGTGATGTCGTTTAACCAATGTATAATTTGCAAAATTTTCCTAAATCGAGCTATGATGATCCGTCATAAGTAGTGATGACCCCTCGCAATTACATGACAACCATGATCCCTCGTAATTACATGACAACAAAAGCTATCGTAACTTGAGTCGTCCTAAGTGTGATGAGTATCATAGAGTTGATACGCGTAACGTCTTCAAAAACTGCCCGTTAGTTTGAGATAAACTGAAGATACGATTGACAGAAGATTGATCACAAAATTGGAGCTCGAAATTGACAAAAGGAAATGAAGAATTCCAACATTAGAAAAGGATTTGACGTCGTTACGTCAATGGTAATTTAGAATTGAAAAAATAAAGTTTCGGACGGAAAGTGCAAAATTTCCATTTTGCCCCTCGACCATATGTCTTTGTCTTGAGAAAAATTAAAGGACAAAATGGTAATTTAAATTCCTCTATATGGCTGCCGAAAAATTAATGAGGAAGAGTCAAAGAGAGTCAAAGCCAATGGATTGAATTATTGAAGCTTACCAAGTGTCAACAAAAGAAGGCTTCAAGCATTAAATGCCCACAAAATTAATCTTGTCAAGTTAAGCTCAATAATTTGTGTGAAAGGCTTAATTATACATCCTCATCAGTCGTGTGACCTCTCTCTCCGTTTTCCTCTATTTTCTTCTTCCTTTTCCTCTCCACCGAAACCACTCTAGTCGACCAGCTACTGCCCGCCCATTCACTGCTCACCATGGCCCTCCCTAACGATCGCCTCGTCGTGCGCCAACCACCAGTAGCTAGCCCAACCTGTCCTCTACAAGTTCCAAGTGGTAGTTCATTTCATGGAGTAGTTTTTCTCGACTAGCCCCGAGACCAAAATAGGACAGATTTAGAGCAAGTTGGGGTAAGGCTTTCATTTATCCTCTTAGCGAATCCAATTAACCCCAAACTTTTTGTGGGATCTTCATAACACATAGTACTGAAGTTGGGTGAGTTTTGGCTGCAAGTTAGTTGAATATTTAAGCTATTTTCATGGCTAAAATGAAGTGATTTATGTGGAGCAGATTCTAGCCGTTTGCACGACTAAAGGAAACAGGCCGATTGGAAGACCTAAAGGGGTGTTCTTTCTTTGAAACTCTCGGTGAGGTTTCTAGACATGTAGAATAAGGTCTTGACAAGTTAATTTCATGAGAAATTGGAACCCAAGATCAATTCATGGACCGATTTATGTGGTTCAAGGCAAAACCTATTCTGCCTTGCCTTGTGGTTATTGGAACCGAACCTCTTCGGGGTTCACTAGAGTGTTGCCATGATTTCAAATGGTCATTAAGACATCCTAAATTGTTACTTGACTATTTATTGGAGTATTGGTGTAATGGAATTAAAGAATGCACGAGTTATGACACGATTTTGATGGAATTACTCTAGGATCGCACGTGTGCTCCTTTGACTGTGGGATTACTGTGCTAGGAGGAGCATTTGAGATTAACTTAGCTAGCTTGATTAAAGGGTAAGTGTTCCTTAAACTTTTACCTGAACATTAGGACGCTACTAGATAAATTGTTTGAATGAATTATTGGTTGGTGAAGCCTATGCCTTGAATTGCTTGATGCAATCGTATGGGGTTTATATTGTGAATGATAAATTGAGATCTCGATTGGCCAAAGTGCCCTAGTGATAGTGATATCGATTGGCTAGAGAGCCCTAGTGATATCAATGGCCAGAGTGCCCTAGAGATGTACATCGCGACCTGAGAGGCCAGGCGATGAGTAAATAGTTGTCTATTTGATTATTTTACGAAGTTATATACTTGTTTACATGTTGTGCGCTTGAAGCTTGATCCCATAAGATTGAGTATACTCGATTGTGACTCTTGTCTATGCCTAACTTGTTGAAATGCTTGATTTATGAATGCCTTGTGCAATTGCATGGATAATTTTCTGCATCTGGTGCCGTGTTGTGGTCTGGGGGACTGATGATCAAGTTTAGGTTTAGGTTTCACTTGCTGAGATGTAAATCTCACCCCATAGTGGGATACATTTCCAAACCCTAACCCGTAAGCATGTTGCCGATCCGAAAAAGATGGCCACCTCTTTTGACAAGTTTCTTGCAAGGAAAGGGATTATATAAGTTAGGAAGCGAACGTCTGTCTAGGTGGATGAGAGAAAGATGGAGTTGCAACCTCACCACTTTGAAATGTGGTTTCGTCGTTTGGGAAATAGTAACTTGATGGGTCCTCTTCTGCCTAAAGATGTTCCTACAGAGGTAGTACCTAATTAGTGTCATCCGACTCGTCTAGAGATCGAGGTGGAGAATGTGGCGTCTGTAGGGGGATTAAGGAACATTCCTAGGGAGTCAAAGTCTCCCCTTACCGAAGAGTACATGAATTACATCGAGCTCTCCTCCAACGAGATAGAGGACATCGAAGAGGAAACTAAATAGGATACTACAGAGGTTTCTGAGGAGGTACCTTACGAAATATTTTCTGAATACAATCCGGAAGATGACGAAACTGAAACAAGTGATGTGTTGAGTTGTTCTTCAGAGTAGTCTAGTGTAGTGGCTTAGTGTTTTGGAAGTATGAACAATTTTGTTGTTAGGTTTTACTAAGGCTGTGGAGTAATTGTGACATTCTGATTTCCCAGTCATTTTTAGAGTCATTAATGAGAAGTAAATCTAGTGATGTGTTTCAGTCACATCTCGCTTGAATTTGATCAATTTGAGTAGGCTGATCAAAAGGAAAAGGTTAACGCGAGACAAGGTACGTGGACCAAAGGAATTCGAATAGGAAATGGTGCTTTGACCATAAGGATTGTCAATGGGACATTTAGAACCATAAAAGGCCGATCTAAGGACGATTAAGGAATGCATTGCTAACGTTATAGATTAGAGCGCGGGTGATGCCGCTTAACCAATGTATAATTTGCAAAATTTTCCTGAATCGGACAATGACGATCGAGACCATCGGAACTAGTGATAGACCCTCACAATTACATGACAACTAAAGTCGTCATGAATTGACGAACCCTAAATGTGATGAGAATCACAAGGTCGATACGCGTAACGTCTGCAAAAGCCGCTCGTCAGTTCAGGATAGGCTGGAACCACGTTTGATAGAGAAAACAATCAGAAACGAGTCTTGAAAATTGAAAATGGAGAATCAAGAATTCCAACGTCGTGTTTGG
This sequence comes from Rhodomyrtus tomentosa, assembly GCA_028455895.1. Lineage (NCBI taxonomy): Eukaryota > Viridiplantae > Streptophyta > Magnoliopsida > Myrtales > Myrtaceae > Rhodomyrtus > Rhodomyrtus tomentosa. Next base: position 16,708,494 of record JAPCWY010000008.1, read on the forward strand.
ATTGGTCGTCGCCATGCCAATGATTATTGGATTGAGAAAAACGACGTTCCGAACGTCGGGGGTGAAATTACTATTTTGCCCCTCAAAGCTTTAGCCTTGCTTATGCAATTGAAGGAGGGCATTTTGGTCTTCTATACACCCCCAAGAGCAACCGAAAATTTGAAGAGATTATGGCCATTGGATCACCTTGATTGACACTTAGGACAAGTGTCACTAGATTAGCTAAAGAGTAGTCATGTCCACTTTTACACAACTACCATTCAACCCTTTGACTTTGAGGTTGAATATAACTCTCTCTCTCTCTCTCTCTCTCCTTGGCCGGCCACTTCTCCTCCATTTCCATCGAGACTCCATCTTCTTCTTCCTCTCTTCTCTGCTGATTGCCCGACCAGTTTCTGCGCTGCCGTTCGCCGCCACCGATGACCACTTCTGGCAACCTTTGGCCGGCGAGCCAACCATTCACACCTAACCCAACCTCTTGCCGACATCCTTGAAGTGGAAACGCGTCGATTGACCCACCGAAGAGCTCCAGCCAGCCATTCTCCCGGAAGCCGACGGAAACTGACACAATCTGAGGTAGGCAGTGTTTCTGACCTCTTAGGACCTTGAAACGTTGGAGTCTTGAGATGAAATTTCATGGATATCTAGGGGACTCATATAGTGGTCTATGGTAAAATTTTGAGGTTTATTTGATGAATTCTTGACCCCAAATGGGTCTTGTGATTGTTGGACAGAAATTGCCGATTTACAGTCTTGAAGGAACCGGCGACTTTCGAAGGAATTCCGGCGACGACACGGCCCCAAATCTTCGGTGAGCCTCTTAGATCCTTAGATATACATGTTAGCAAGTAGGTTAGTGAATAAATGGTGAATTTAGAGTAGGTCAATGGCTGGATATGCTCAGTTTACACAGAATCGAACATAGCCCGGTTCGGTTCTGTGCAAACCGGTTCTGTGGAGGCTGTTGGTTGTTGGTTTTGAGTCTCAAATTCATCAATGAGACATGTTAAGATGTTGAGGCATGTGTTAGTAAGGTTGGTGGTTCATGGATGGGTGAATTGGATAAGAGAAATTGACAATTGGTTGGAATTACATAGGTTGCATGGTGGGTTTGTCCTTGGACCATTGAGACTGAATTGTGAGGGCTTGAGGAGAGGATTTTTGTGGCATCAAGCTTGAGGCAAGGGAATCCTAAAACTATGATAGGAAGATTGGACTCAATTGGGCGAGTCAGGTGAAATTGAAATTGATTCTTGAGAGACTTAATGTGATTGATCTTTGTATGCGCTAAGAGAATATAGATGACTCGAATGTTTGATCATGCTTGTGCCTTGAGTAATTTTGTCACATTTGAATGTGCATTTGAATCATCTTGCAAGCCATGGATGCATTGTTTATGCATGAGTTGCACTTGGCCTTGTGTGTACGATTGTGATTGTGGCATGGCGGAGGCGAGGCGAAACCTTGATGCGTATGAGACGCGGAGTGGTGTGAGAAATGCCCTAAGGCACTGAGGCGCGGGATTGGAGTTGCATGGCACCTTGATGCGTATGAGACGCGAGGTTGAGAATGTCATAATCCTGATACGTTGAAACGTGGGGCAAAGTTGTGATGTGTTAACACTGGCAAAGAGTAACATCGAAACCTGATGCATTTACGTAGGTTGTCAATGAAGGTCTGATGCGTTTACGCAGACCGAGCTTGATGCGTTCTAAATGCGGGCATGAGAATGAGGCAGGCAGGAAAAGGTGGATATGGTGATGTGGCAGGACGAGTTGTGCATGATCATCTGAATGTGTTATGATGTCATAACTGCATGTCTGTCATCTATGTGATGTTATCTATATTTGCACCGCCTTATATGTTTATGAGTTTGAATTGTTAATATTGATGACTGTATGAGTAGACGGTCGGCCTAACCTAGGGTTAGGATCCACCTTACTGAGATGTGAATCTCACCCCGTTGGGGACCCCCCTTTTTACAGATCCTATGCCTTGAAGATGTGGCCTATCCATTTTGGCAACCCCAAGGAGATAACCATTTATTTTGATGAGTTCCCTAATGGGTAGGGAACTATTTATGTAAAGAAGTGTACTGTGGTTTGGGTAGACGAGGGTAGTACTAGTTGGAAGCCTCACAAATATGAGGCCTGATTGCGAAAGGTTGGGGATGTGTCCACCGGGTCGTTGAAGCCCAATGAGGTGCCCCAAGGAGTGATCCCTAGTTGGTGCCACCCCGTCCGGGACTTAAACCAGGCTAAGGAATCAGTTGCCGGTTCAATGAATGGACCAGAGAGGACCCCAATCTTGGAGAACACGGAGGAAGAGGTCGTAGTGGTCGAGGCGACTGAGGAGGATCTCGTGGAGCCGTCTGCTGATGAGACCATGGAGGATACCATAGAGGTTCGCTCTGAGACCTTTTCGAAGTACGAGCCCACGAAGGATGCAGAGGAGACCGGGGACTCCAACAGCTCGTCTTAGGAGCTCCCAGCTTGCTAGTTTGATCTTTTGACGGCGGTCCTGATCCTGTTTATCGTTGGATGTTGTTGATAGATCCTTTTGTGTACTTACCCCGTCGCTTCCTTATTTTAGAGGATTTGGTGGCCATGTGTCTGTACGAACTTATGGATATTATGTATGATAGTATTTGCGCTATCCAGGTCCCATTATACTATTTGTACGGAGGAGTTTTATTGTCATCGCTTCCTCGTGCTTTGTATATTGTACGTCTCTCGACTTATGTGTGGATCTTGGGACCATGAGAGATATTTAGTTTGCTTGTAGGGAGTCGCGTGCTCGTGCCTGAGGCGCAGGGCGTGACATCCTCATTTGCTTAGTATCAGAGCAAGGTCAGCTCGATCAAAAGTTGGTCGAGGATTAGTGTAATAAGGAGAATTAAGTTGGGACAAGGACGGGTAGCGGGACCTTAGGAAACTGACTATGATAAGACATAAGGTGCATGGCACGTAACTTGACACTTATGGTTGGCATTTAGCCTTGGTAGGGTTGTGGTAAGGCATGACGATTACGTTCCCTGCTTGGGTTGAAAGTCATTTCTGGACTTTGGCCTGTTGAATGAATGAGTATGGTTGGTTTTAGTGAACCATTGAAGTAAACGGAACTGAGGAATGACCATGAGCTATTTGTTGAAATGTTTATAGAAGTCATTGTGTGAAAGAACTGTTGTATTATAGCTGTTTCTGTTAAGGTATAGCTGGTAGCTCTGGACTTGGATGATTGAGTGAGTTACTAACTCCTTGCTGAACTTATGGTGGACCAGGTTCAATAGAAGGAGATAAGGTCGAGCAATCCGTCTAGAAGATCTGGAAGGCCAAGAGGCGGAGCTTCTAGCTCGAGGCCACCAGTCGTAGAATATCCAAGGATGGATGGTGTACTGAGGGCACTAGAGAGAATTGGTGACCTAATTGACAGGCAAATCCAAGATCGGGATGCTGCCATATCCTAGGCAGTAGGAGCCGCCATAGCTGCCGTCAACGCCAATAATGGCAATAACGGGGGCAATGGAAATCAGGGTGATCATGACCAGGATAACGAGACAGTAAATGCCCAAGAGGAGATTGTCGTGACCAGACAGATGGGCCAGCAGGTGGAGCAGTTCATAAAATTGAAGCCGACGTAGTTCGACAGGACTGGAGACCCCGAGTTAGCACCTAGGTGGATTGAAAAGCTAGAGGAAGCTTTTGGAGTGCTGAGGTGCACAGATGAAGAGAAAGTGCTATTGGCAGTATACCAGCTGGAGGGTACTGTAAACGATTGGTAGGCTGCCACCAAGAATGAAGTTTTCCCAAAAGGAACAGCCATGACCCGGGATGCCCTCAAGACGGCGTTCAACAACAAGTATTTCTCGGAGAAGGCCAGAGAAAGGAAGCAGGTAGAATTTCTACAGCTACGTCAGAACCAGCTGACAGTGGATCAGTACGAGGCCGAGTTCTCCAGACTGTCAAGGTACGCATCTCAATCTATAGAAGATCCCCAAGAGAAAGCATGGAGATTTCGGGATGGATTGAGACCTGAACTCCGCAGTCAGGTGATTGCCCTAAATCTGAGGACTTATAAGGAAATTTATGACATGGGCCAAATGATAGAAAGAGACTTAAAGAAGAGGAATACCGCAATTGGATCGCGGTTTACCCCTGTCACGCCTCGCGCCCCTGAGCACGAGCACGCGACTCCCTGCAAGCACACCATATAATCTCTCGCGGTCCCAAGATTCACAATCTAAGTCGAGAGATATAGTAAATATATCAAGAAATGCAGAAGTGGTAATAAAACAACTCCTTCGCACAAATATAAGTTAAGTGAGACCTGGATAGCATAGAAGTTGTCATACGTAATAACCAACTGTTCATATAAGTACAGAACTACTAACATCCGATAGACAAGGGGGTGACGGGGTAAATACACAAAATAGGTCATCATCAAAATCCGACAGGAATAGGGTCGGGGTCGTCACCAAAGATCAAGCTATCACTAGAGTCCCCTAAGATGAGCTATTGGAATCATCGGTGTCCTCAGCGTCCTCCGTCGGCTCGTACTCTGAGAACGTTTCGGAGTGAACCTCAATGGTATCCTCTATGGTCTCCTCATGGGACGGCTTCACGAGATCCTCCTCGGTCGCCTCCAGGACAATGACCTCATCCTCCTCTACAATAAAATCCAGTGTCGGGGTTCTCTCCGGCCCGTTCCTTAAACCGAATACCGATCCCTCTGCTTGATTCTGGTCCTTACCGAGGTGGCACCAATCAGGGATCACTCCTTGAGGAACCTCATGGGGCTTTAGCGGTCCAATCGACTAGTCCCCAACCTTCCTAAATCACGCCTCGTACCTATGAGGCTTCCAATCTGTGCTACCCTCGTCAACCCACACCACTATACACTTCCTCACGTAAAATAGTCCCCTAACTATCAAGGAACTCATCAAAACACGCGGTCATCTCCTGAGGGTCTCCAAAACGAATAGGCCACATGGTCAAAGTCTAGGATCTGTAAAAATAAGGGTCCCTAAAGGAGTGAGATACACATCTCAATAAAGAGTCCTAACCCTACGTTAGGCCGACCGTCTACTCAGGCAGTCGCAATCCCCAATCATTCAAACTCACAGGCATATCAAGAAAATGCAAGTACAAACAACAATACATAGGTGGCAAACATGCAATTATGGCATCCCAACACACTCAGATGATATGCACACTCGCTCTGCCACTTCACCACATCCTTCATTTCCCCTCGACTTCCTTCTCATGCCCGCGATTAGATCGCATCAGGCTCGATCCGCGTAAACGCATCAGACCGTCATGGACAACCCGCATAAACGCATCAGGTTTCAATGATTCTCCAGGCCATTATCAGCACCTCATATCTCCGTCCCGCGATTAGATCACATCAGGACCGTGGCCATCTCAACCCCGCAATTAGATTGCATCAGGACGCCAAACAACTCCTACCCCGCGCCCCAACGCCTCAGGGTACCAACCACATCACCCCGCGTCTCGTACGCATCAAGGTCTCACCTCGCCTCCGCCGTGCCACCAACAACACTCATGCACGCAAGGTCAAGTGCAAATCATGCATTAACAATGCATCCATGGCATGCAAGGCGATTCAAATGCATATTCATGTGTGGCAATTTACTCAGGACACAAGCATAATTAATCAATTGAAACATCTAAGCTCTTCTAGCATACACGAGTATTAATCATCCTGACATCCCTCGCAATTCAATCAAAAAAGCATCCGTCTCACCCAATTGAGTCTAATCTTCCTATGGTCCAAGACCGAACTCACCGTGCAACCTAATAAAATCCAATCAATCCGTCAATTTCCACGTCCAATTCCTCAATCCATGAACCCTAAACCTCCATAGCATAATCCTCATCATCTTAACATGTTATAATCATCAATTTGAGGCTCTAAACAAATGGCCCTTAGCTTCCAAAGGTTCGGCCTTGCACAAAACTGAACTGGTTCTTCTTGATCCTGTGTAAACCGAGCTTTTCCAGCCCTAAATCAACTCTCAATCCATCATTTAATCTTTATCATACCTCTTAACATGTCTATTTAAGGGTCTAAGGGTCTCACCGTGAGTTTGGAGTCGAATCGTCGTCGAAAACCCATCGGGAGTTGCAGGATCCTCTAAGGTCAATACCGGCAGTTTTCTGTGCAAGGTTTACAAGACCGATTCATTTTCAAAAATTCATCAAATCATTCCCAAATTTTTACCACAGATTGATATACATGTCTTCTAGATCTCCACAAAATTTGACCTCAAAATTCCAACATTTCGGCCTCCTAAGGGGTCAGAAATGGAACCTACCTCAGATTGGGTCAAATTCCATCGACTCCTGAAAAAATGCTTGGCCGGAGCTCTTCTGTGATCCAAATGGTTCGCTTCCAATTCGAGGAGGTCGGGAAGATGTGGGGTTAAGCTCAGGTGGTTGGTACGCCAGCAGGTGGTCGCCGGAAGGCTCATCGACGGCAGCAAAAGGCACGGGAAGAAGCGGTCGGGTGGCAGCAGCTCTCTACTGGTTGAAGAAGAAGAAGAAGTCTCGGTGGTGGTGGGGTGTTATGACCAGCCAAGTGAGGTGTGAGAGAGAGAGAAAAAAACCTTATATTCAACTCACAAGTCAAAGGGAAGAATGGTAGGTACAGAATAGTGGACTTGACCACTCAATGCTTGATCTTGTGACACTTGTCCTCAATGTCAATCATGTTTGATCCAATGGCCCATATTCTCTCACTTTTTCGGCAGCCTTGGGTGAGGGATAAAGACCAAAATGCCCTTCCTTATTTGCATGGGTAAGGTTTAAGCTTGAGGGGCAAAATGGTAATTATTCCCCCGACGTTTAGAACGTCGTTTTTCTCATTCCAATAATCTTCGATAGGGTGATGGCCAATCCAAATATAATGTTGGAATTCTTGATTTCTCCATTTTCAATTTTCAAGGCTCGTTTCTGATGGCTTCCTCTATCAGAAGTGGTTCCAGTTTATCCCGAACCGACGGGCGACTTTTGCAGACATTACGCATATCAACCTTGTGATTCATGTCACGTTTAGGGCTCATCAATTCATGACGACTTTGGTTGTCATGTAATTGTGAGGGTCTATCACTAGTCTCTAAGGTCTGGATTGTCACCGTCCGATTTAGGAAAATTTTACAAATCATACCTTGGTTAAACGGCATCACTCGCGCTCCAATCGTATGACACTCGCAAGGCATTCCTTAATCGTTCTTAGATCGGCCTTTTTGTGGTTCTAAAAATCCCATCAACAATTTTTATGGTCAAAGCGCCATTTCCTATCCGAGTTTCCTAAGTCCACGTACCTCATCTCGCATTAGACTTTCCCTTTTGGTCATCCTACTCGAATTGATCAGATTCGAGCGAAATACGACTGAAATACATCTCTAGATTTACTTCTCATTAATGAGTCTGAAATTGACTGGAAATCAAAATGTCACAACTCTCCCCCTTACAAAAATTTCGTCCCCGAAATTTACATTACACTTAATTACTCAAATAAATGGGGGTGTCGTCGCTTCATCGTCTCTTCATTCTCCCACGTGGCACCTTCAGTTCCACGATGCTCCCACACTACCTTGACCAGTGGAATATTCTTATTCTTGAGGATTTGCTCCTTCCGGTCCTCGATCCTTATCGACCTCTCCACGTAAGACAATCGGTCGTCCATTTCTATGGTCTCATAATCCAGCACATATGTCAGGTCTGGTTCATTCTTTCGCAGCATCGACATATGGAAAACGTTATGCACTTGGGATAGATTAGGCGGCAAGGCAAGCCTGTAGGCTAAGGTTCCAATCCGTTCTGATATCTCGAATGGGCCTACATACCTTGGGCTCAGCTTCCCCTTCTTTCGAAATCGCGATAATCTTCTCATTGGTGACATCTTGAGGAAAACATGATCGCCCACTTGAAACTCCAAAGGCTTACGCTGCTTATCCACGTAGCTCTTCTGACGACTCTGTGCCATTTTCAGTCTATCCAGAATTATTTTTACTGCTTCCACCGATTGCTCTACCAGCTCTGGGCTTATGATACTCCTTTCTCCAATCTCATCCCAGCAAATCGGGGTTCTGCAGGCCCTTCCATAGAGTGCTTCAAATGATGCTATCTGGATGCTCTGTTGATAGCTATTATTATAAGCAAACTCTACCAAATGTAGTTGATCTTCCCATCCACCTTTAAAATCAATGACGCATTCTCGCAGCATATCCTCAAGCGTCTATATCGTCCTTTCCGACTGTCCGTCCGTCTGTGGATGGTACGTCGTACAAAACTACAATCGGGTTCCCATGGTGTCTTGTAAACTTTTCCAGAAGTTTGCCGTGAATTTGGGGTCTCAATCCGAGGTAATAGTTACAGGCACTCCATGTAGTCTCACCATCTGCCTCATGTACAACTCTGCATATAGCGAAGTCCTTTCGCACCGGGATGAAATGTGCAGACTTGGTCAATCTGTCCATGACTACCCATATAGAGTCTTGACCTCATTGGTTCCTTGAGAGTCCCATCACAAAATTCATAGTCACATGCTTCCACTTCCATTCTGGTATCTCTAGTGGCTGTAATAGTCCTCCAAGCTACGCTTTCACTTGCTGGCATGTCAAACACTTAGCCACATACTTTGCTATGTCCAACTTCATCCCGTTCCACCAACAGTGTTGTCGCAAGTTCTGATACATTTTCGTACTTCCAGGGTGGATGCTATAATTGCTCCTGTGAGCCTTTGATAAAATCCTTTCTCTGAGTCCTTCATCTTTTGGCACGCATAGTTGTCCTCGAAACTTTAGGATCCCGTCCTCTAACACCTGAAACTCGGGTTTTCTCTTTGTTACATCCATTTCGAGGACCTTCTGAATCTCTAAGTCCATAGACTGTAGGGCCTTTATTCTTCCTGGACCTTAGGTTCCACCCTCAACGTAGCTATCAAGCTAGACAACTGACAGACTTCTAGTCTAACCTCGGAATCTCTCAAGTCTTCTATCATCGACCAACTTCTCACTAGCAGACATGCGATGCTTGATTTCCGACTCAGCGTATCTGCTGCTCTGTTTGCTTTCCCAGGGTGATATAGTATATCACAATCATAATCCTTGAGCAGCTACATCCACCTACGTTGCCACGTGTTCAGCTCTTTTTGGGAAAACAGATACTTTAAGCTCTGGTGGTCGGTATAAATCTGAAATTTTTTGCCACATAGGTAATGTCTCCAAATCTTCATAGCAAATACCATTGCTGCTAACTCTAGGTCATGAGTTGGGTAGGTCATTTCATGTGGCCTCAACTGTCCGGATGCATAGGCTACTACTCTTTCGTGCTACATTAATACACAACCCAATCCTTTCAGCAAAGCATCACTGTATATCTCGTGACCTACTGGTCCAGATGGAATTGTCAGCATTGGTACGGTAGTCAGTCTATGTTTAAGTTCCTGAAAACTCTTTTCACATTTGTCAGTCCATTCAAACCTCGATTCCTTCTTCGTCAACCGCATCAACGGGATGGCTATGGATGAAAATTTCTCCACAAAACGCCTGTAGTATACTGCCAATCCCAAAAAACTTCTAACTTCAGTGACTGTAGTAGGACTAGGCCAATTGGTTACAGTCTCGATCTTCGCAGGATCCATTACGATTTCTTCACTAGATAACACACGACCAAGAAATGTTGCCATGTTCAGCCAAAACTCACATTTACTCAACTTTGCATTGAGCGACTGCTCCCTCAGGGTCTGCAGTACAATCCTTAGGTGTTCTTCATGTTCTGCACTACTCCTCGAGTAAATCAAGATATCGTCAATGAAGACTATGATGAATCTGCCCAGAAATTCCTTAAATAATCTATGCATCAGGTCCATAAAAACAGCTGGAGTGTTGGTCAATCCAAACGGCATCACCGTAAACTCATAATGACCATACCTCGTCCTAAAGGCTGTCTTAGGTATGTCTTCCTTCTTGATCCTCAACTGGTGATACCCTGTTCTCAGGTCAATCTTCGAAAATACCGCCGCTCCTTGTAACTAATCAAACAAGTCATCAATCCTCGGCAATGGAAATTTGTTCTTCACTGTCACTTGGTTCAGCTGCCGATAGTCGATGCATAGACGCAAAAACCCATCCTTCTTCCTTACGAATAGCAACGGTGCTCCCACAGCGAAGCACTCGATTGGATAAATCCTTTATCTAGCAGCTCTTGCATCTGCACCTTTAACTCCTTCAGTTCTGATAGGGACATCCTGTAAGGTGCCTTTGAGATCTGTTCTATCCTAAGGGCTAACTCGATTACAAATTCTATCTCCCGTTCTGATGGTAACCTTGGCAACTCTTGGGGAAATACATCAGGAAATTCACGCACTACCGGGATATTCCCTAACTTGGGCTCTTCGGTAGTCGTGTCCATTATTGCCACTAAGTATGCCTGACACCCTTCAAACATCAACTTAGTTACCTTCAGAGATGAGACTAAGGGAATCGAGATTCCTCCTCAACTTCTCACCAATTCAAAACTAGGGCGGCCTCTCGAATAAAACCGAATTATTTTACTACCACAGTCCACTATTGCCCCCTATTTACCCAACCAATCCATTCCTATGATTACGTCAAAATCATACATGGGTAATACAACTAGGTCAATACTATCTTTACTCCCTCCAATCACAATCTCACAACTAGCACAGCCCAACGAAACCAGTATGCTATCCTTTAATGGTATGGCAACATGCAGAATTATATTCAACAGTTTCAATTTCATACCCACCAAATCAGCAAACTGTGCAAATACAAACGAATGCGTGGCACTAAGGTCAAACAACACATATGCAGCTTGGTCGCACAAGTAAACCGTACCTGTGACCACGCTTTGTGCTTTCTTCGCCTCTCTGTGGGTTATTGCATATACCCTTCCCTAGGCCGGTGGTCGATTCTGCTCGATTTGGGGAGTGGCAGTCGACGGTCCAGCTTGCAGTCTCTGTCCTTGAAGTTGACTCATAGGAGCTTGATCTGGGCACGTCCTCATCTGGTGGCCCATCTGACCACACTTAAAGCAAGCCCCGATCCTTAACGGGCATGGCCCATTCCCATGCCTCCTGCCACAAAGGCGACAGCTCCAGTTCGTGGGATTTGGCAGATTCACGATACTTTTCCTTACGGGCGGCACAAAACGTCTATTGCCCACCATTGGTCTCTTGCCCATTTGGCAATTATCTCTGAATGACGTGAACCGCGATCCAGTTACGGTGTTTCTCTCTTTCAAGTCCCTTTCTATCATCTGGCCCCGTTCGTATATCTCCTTATATGTCCTCAAATTTAGAGCGATCATCTGACTACGGAGCTCGGGCCTCAGACCATCCCTAAACCTTCTTGCTTTCTATTGAGGGTCTTCTATAGATCGAGGTGCGTACCTCGATAGCCTTGAGAATTCGGCCTCATACTAATATCTCGTCAGCTGGTTCTGACGTAGCTGTAGGAATTCTACCTGCTTCCTTTCCCTGGCCGTCTTAGAGAATTACTTATCATTGAACGTTGTCTTAAATGCATCCCAATTCATGGCTGTCTCTTCAGGGAAGACTCCGTTCTTGGTGGCAGCCCACCAATCGTTCACGGTACCCTTTAACTAGTACACTGCTAGTAGCACCTTTTCTTCGTCCGTGCATCTCAGCACACCAAAAGCTTTTTCTAACTTCTCGATCCACCTAGGTGCTACCTCAAGATCCCCAATTCCATCGAATTGAGTCGGCTTCAACTTTATAAACTGCTCTACCAGTTGGCCCATTTTTTTGGCCACGACGATTTCTTCTTGGGCATTCACAGCCTCATTGCCCTGGCCATGTTCATTCTAGCTTCCATTGTGACCATCGTTACCGTTGTTGGTGTTGACAGCAGCTATGGCAGCTCCTACTGCCTGGGCGATTGCAGCATCCCGGTCTTGGGTCTGTCTATCGATCAAGTCACCAATTCTTTCCAGTGCCCTAAGCACACTATACATCCGTGGATCTTCTGCTATGGGCGACCTTGAGCTAGAGACTCCACCTCTTGACCTTTCAGACCTTCTAGACGGGTTGCTCATCCTTGCTTCTTCCTACTGAACCTAGTCCACCACTAGTCCAGTAAGGAGTTAGTAACTCACTCATTCACCCAAACAGAGCTACTAACTAAACCTTAACAGAAACAGTGACATTCCAACAGTACTCCATACCACATACTCTAGAAACATTTCAGCAAATAGCCCATGGTCATTTCTCAGTTCCATTCACTTCAGTGATTCACTAAAATCAATCACTTTCATTCATCAAACAGGCCAAGATCCAGAAATGACCTTCAATCCTAAGTAGGGAACTTAATCCTTATGCATTTCCACAGCCCCGCCAAGACCAAACACTAACCCTAAGTACTAGGTCACACACTATGCACCCAAGCCTTATCTTAACCAGTCTCCTAACGTCTCACTATCCGTCCTTGTCCCACTTAATCCTCCTTATTACTCCAGTCCTCAACCAACTTTGGTTCGAGCTGTCCTTGCTCTGATACCAAGCAAACGGCGATGTCACGCCTCGCACCCCCGGGCACGAGCACGCGACTCCCTACAAGCACACCACATAATCTCTCGCGGTCCCAAGATCCACAATCTAAGCCGAGAGATACAGCAAATATATCAAGCATTCAGAAGCGGTAATAAAACAACTCCTCCGTACAAATATAAGTTAGGTGGGACCTGGATAGCATAGAAGTCGTCATACATAATAACTAATTGTTCATAAAAGTACAGAACTACTAACATCGATAGACAAGGGGGCGACGGGGTAAACATACAAAATAGGTCATCATCAAAATCCGATAGGAACAGGGTCGGGGTCGTCATCAAAGATCAAGCTACCACTAGAGTCTCCTAAGATGAGCTGCTGGAATCATCGGTGTCCTCAGCGTCCTCCGTCGGCTCGTACTCTCAGAATGTCCCAGAGCGAACCTCAATGGTATCCTCCATGGTCTCCTCATGGGATAGCTCCGCGAGATCCTCCTTGGTCGCCTCCAGAACAATGACCTCATCCTCCTCCACAATGAAATCCAGCGTCGGAGTTCTCTCCGGCCCGTTCCTAGAATTGACTACCGATCCCTCTACCTGATCTTGGTCCCTACCGGGGTGGCACCAATCAGGGATCATGCTCTAGGGCACCTAGTGGGTCTTTAGCGGCCTAATCAACTCGTCCCCAATCTTCCTAAACCACGCCTCATACCTATGAGGCTTCCAATCTGTGCTACCCTCATCAACCCACACCACTGTACACTTACTCACGTACATGGTCTCCTGATCATCAGGGAACTCATCAAAATACATGGTCATCTCCTTAGGGTCTCCAAAATGAATAGGCCACATGGTCAAAGTCTAGGATCTGTAAAAATAAGGGTCCCCAAAGGGGTGAGATACACATCTCAGTAAAAGAGCCCTAACCCTAGGTTAGACCGACCGTCTACTCGGGCAGTCTCAATCCCTAATCATTCAAACTCATAGGCAAATCAAGAAAATGCAAGTAAGATAATAATACATAGGTGGCAAACACGCAATTATGGCATCCCAACACACTCAGATGATATGCACACTCGCTTTGCCATGTCATCACATCCTCTATTTCCCCTCGGCCTCCTTCTCATGCCCGCGATTAGATCGCATCATGCTCGGTCCGCGTAAATGCATCAGACCGTCATTGACAACCCGCATAAACGTATCAGGTTTCAATGATTCTCCAAGCCATTATCAGCACCTCATATCTCCGTCCCACGATTAGAAAGCATCAGAACCGTGGCCATCTCAACCCTACGATTAGATCGCATCGGGAGCCAAACAACTCCTACCCCGCGCCTTAGTGTCTCAGGATACCAACCACATCACCTCGTGTCTCGTACGCATCTGGGTCTCACCTCGCCTCCGCCATGCCACCAACACAACTTATACATACAAGGTCAAGTGCAAATCATGCATTAACAATGCATCCATGGCATGCAAAGCGATTGAAATGCACATTCAAATGTGGCAATTTACTCAGGACACAAGCATAATTAATCAATTGAAACATCTAAGCTCTTCTAACATACACGAGTATTAATCATTTAGACATCCCTCGCAATTCAATCAAACTATCATCCGACTCACCCAATTGAGTCCAATATTCCTATCCTATGTTTAGGATTCCCTTACCTTAAATTTGATAACACAATTTCCCTTCTTGAGTCCTAAAGGTTTGGCCCCCTATGGTCCAAGACCGAACTCACCGTGCAACCTAATAAAATCCAATCAATCTGTCAATTTCCATGTCCAATTCCTCAATCCATGAACCCTAAGCCTCCATAGCATAGTTCTCATCATCTTAACATTTTCTAATCATCAATTTGAGGCTCTAAACAAATGGCCCTCAGCCTCCAAAGGTTCGGCCTTGCATAGAACCGAACCGGTTCTTCTCGGTCCTGTGCAAACAGAGCTTGTCCAGCCCTAAATCAACTCCCGATCTATCATTTAATCATTATCCTACCTCTTAACATGTCTATTTAAGAGTCTAAGGGTCTCACCGTGAGTTAAAAGGGTGTGATCGGCACGCCGACAGATGGTGGTAGGAGGGCGACGTCGACGGCGGCGAACGGAAACCCTAGAAACTATCGTCGGCGAGGAGTAGAGGAAGAGAGGAAGACGAGGTTGTCGGTGAAGTGGGGGGTGTTATGGCCGGCCAAAGTGAGGTGAGAGAGAGAGAGACAAAGTCTTATATCTAAGGCTCAAGTCAAAGAGAGGAATGGTAGGTAGGGAATAGTGGACTTGACCACTCTTTAATCCATCTCTTGACACTTGTCCCACATGTCATTCATGCTTGATCCAATGGCCACCATTTCTCCACTTTTTCGGCAGTCTTGGGGGAGGGATAAAGACCAAAATGCCCTTTCTTCATTGCAAGGGCGAGGCTTAAACTTGAGGGGCAAAATGATAATTTTACCCTCGACGTCCAGAACATCGTTTTTCTCATTCCAATAATCTTCGATAGGGCGATGGCCAATCTTAATATAACGTTGGAATTCTTGATTCTCCATTTTCAATTTTCAAGACTCATTTCTGATGGTTTTCTCTATCAGACGTGGTCACAGCCTATCCCGAACCGATGGCCGGCTTTTGCAGACATTACACGTATTGACCCCGTGATTCATGTCACATTTAGGGCTCGTCAATTCGTGACGACTTTGATTGTCATGCAATTGTGAGGGTCTATCACTAGTCCCTATGGTCTCAATCATCACTGTCCGATTTAGAAAATTTTGCAAATCATACGTTGATTAAGCGGCATCACCCGCGCTCCAGTCGTGTGACACTCGCAAGGTATTCCTTAATCGTTTTTAGATTGGCCTTTTTGTGGTTCTAAATATCCCCTAGACAATCCTTATGGTCAAAGCACCATTTCTTATTTGAGTTTCCTAGGTCCACGTATCTCGTCTCGCGTTAGCCTTTCCTTTTTGGTCAGCCTACTCAAATTGATTAGATTCAAGCGAGATACGACTGTAATACGTCTACAGATTTACTTCTCATTAATGAGTCTGAAATCGACTGGAAATCAAAATTTCACAACTCTTCCCCCTTACAAAAATTTCGTCCCCGAAATTTACATTACATTTAATTACTCAAAAAAATGAGGGTGTTGTTGCCTCATCGTCTCTTCATTCTCCCACGTGGCACCTTCAGTTCCATGGTGCTCCCATATTACCTTGACCAGTAGGACCTTCTTATTCCTGAGGATTTGCTCCCTCCGATCCTTGATCTTTATCGGCCTCTCCACGTAAAACACTCGGTTGTCCACTTCTATGGCTTTGTAGTCCAACACATGTGTCGGATTTAGTTTATACTTTCGCAGCATCGACACGTGGAAAATGTTATGCACTTGAGATAAATTAGGCGGCAAGGCAAGCTTGTAGGCCAAGGTTCCAATTCGCTCCAGTATCTCAAATAGGCCTACATACCTTAGGCTCAACTTCCCCTTTCATCCAAAACGCGATAACCCTCTCATCGGTGACACCTTGAGGAAGACATGATCGCCCACTTGAAACTCCAAGGGTTTACGCTGCAAATCTGCGTAGCTCTTCTGACGACTCTGTGCCGTCCTCAATCTATCCCGAATTATCTTCATTGCTTCCACCGATTGCTCTACCAATTATGGGCCTGTGATACTTCTTTCTCCAACCTCATCCCAGCAAATCGGGGTTCTGCAGGCTCTTCCATAGAGTGCTTCAAATGTGCCATCTGGATACTCTACTGGTAGCTATTATTATATGCAAACTCTACCAAATGCAGCTGGTCTTCCCATCTACCTTTAAAATCTATAACGCATGCTCGCAGCATGTCCTCAAGCGTATGTATCGTCCTTTCCGACTGTTCGTCCGTCTGTGGATGGTACGCCTACTAAACTGCAGTCGGGTTCCCATAGCGTCTTGCAGACTCTTCCAAAAATTTGCCGTGAATTTGGGATCTCTATCCGAGGTAATCGCAACAGGCACTCCGTGCAGCCTCATTATCTATCTCATGTATAGCTCTACATACCTATCCACAGCGAAGTTCTTTCGCACCGAGATGAAATGTGCGGACTTGGTCAATCTATCCACGACTACCCATATAGAGTCGTGACCTCGTTGGCTCCTTGGGAGTCCCATTACAAAATCCATAGTTATATGCTCCCACTTTTATTCAGAATCTCCAGTGGTTGTAATAGTCCTCCAGGCTTACAGTGCAGCACTTTCACTTGTTGGCACGTTAAACACTTAGCCACATAACTTGTGATATGCTTTGTCGCATCCATCTCAAGGATCTTTTGAATCTCTGGGTCCATAAACTGCAGGGCCTTTATTCCTTCCTAGACCTCAGGTTCCACCCACAACGTGGCTATCAAACTAGACAACTGATCGACTTCTAATCTGAACTCGGAGTCTCTCAAATCCTCAATCATTGACCAACCTTTCACCAGCAGACATGCGATGCTTGACTTCCGACTCAACGCACTGCTACTCTGTTTACTTTCCCAGGGTGATATAGTATATCACAATCATAGTCCTTGAGCAGCTCCATCCACCTACGCTGCCTCATATTAAGTTCTTTCTAGAAAAACAGGTACTTTAAACTCTGGTGGTCGATATAAATCTGAAACTTTTCGCCACAAAGGTAATGTCTCCAAATCTTCAGAGCAAATATAATCGCCGCTAGCTCCAAGTCATGAGTTGGATAGTTCATTTCATGTAACCTTAACTATCTGGTTGCGTAGGCCACTATTCTTCCGTGCTACATCAATACACAGCTCAATCCTTTCAGCGAGGCATCGTTGTAAATCTCGTAACCTCCCGGTCCTGATGGAATTGTCAGGACTGGCGCGGTTGTCAATCTATGCTTGAGCTCTTGGAAACTCCTCTCACATTTTTCAGTCCATTCAAACCTCGTTTCCTTCTTCATCAACCGCGTCAATGGAATGGCTATGGATGAGAATTTCTCCATAAAACGCCTATAGTATCCTACCAGTCCCAAGAAACTTCTGACTTCAGTGATCGTAGTAGGTCTAGGCCAATTTGTTATAGCCTCGATCTTCGCAGGATCCACTGCGATTCCTTTACCAGATACCACATGCCAAAAAATGCTACTCTGTTCAGCCAGAACTCGCATTTACTCAACTTCACGTACAGCGAATGTTCCCTCAAAGTCTGCAGAACAATCCTTAGGTGCTCCTCATGTTCTGCATCAGTCCTCAAGTAAATCAAGATATCGTCAATAAAGACTATGACGAATATGTCCAGGAATTCCTTAAATACTCGATGCAATAGGTCCATGAATGCAGCTGAAGCATTAGTCAATCCAAACGGCATCACCGTAAACTCATAAAGGTCATACCTCGTCATGAAAGCAGTTTTAGGAATGTCTTCCTTCTTGATACTCAGTTGGTGATACCCAGTTCTCAAGTCAATCTTTGAAAATATCGATGCTCCTTGCAACTGATCAAACAGATCATCAATCCTCGGCAATGGGTATTTGTTCTTCACCGATACCTGGTTCAGCTGCCGATGGTCAATGCATAAACGCAAAGACCCATCCTTCTTCCTTACGAATAGCACTGGCGCTCCCCATGGCGAAGCACTCCGTCAGATCAATCCTTTATCTAGCAGCGCTTGCATATGTACCTTTAACTCCTTCAGTTCTGACAGGGACATCATGTAAGGTGTTTTCGAGATCGATTTCGTCCCAGGGGCTAACTCGATTACAAATTCTATTTCCCGTTCCGGTGGTAACCTTGGCAACTCTTGAAGAAACACATCAGGAAATTCACGCACCACCGGGATACCCTCTAACTTTGGCTCTGAAGTAGTCGTGTCCATCACTGCCACTAAGTATGCTTGACACCCTTTAGACATCAACTTAGTCACGTCTAGAGATGAGACTAAGGGAATCGAAATTCCTCCTCGACTTCCCACCAATTCAAAGCTAGGGCGGCCTCTCGGATAAAACCGAATTATCTTACTACCACAGTCCACTACTGCCCCCTGCTTACCCAACCAATCCATTCCTATGATTACGTCAAAATCATAGATGGGTAATACAGCTAGGTCAATACTCTCTTTACTCCCTCCAATCACAATCTCACAACCAGCACAGCCCAATGAAACCAATATATTATCCTTTAACGGATTGGCAACATGTAGGATTATATTCAACGTCTTCAATTTCATTCCCACCAAATCATCAAACTGTGTAGAGATAAATGAATGCGTAGCACTAAGGTCAAACAATGGGTATGCAATTTGGTTGCACAAGTAAAGCCTACCTGTGACCACACCTGGTGCTTCCTCTGCCTCTTTGTGGGCTACTGCATATACCCTTCCCTATGCCGGTGGTCGATTCTGCTCGATATGGGGTGATGTAGTCGACGGCCCAGCCTATAGTCTCTGTCCTTGAGGTCGATTTGTCGGAGCTTGACTCGGGCATGTCCTCATCTGGTGGCCCAACTGACCACACATAAAACAAGCCACGGTCCTTACCGGACATGGCCCATTCCCATGTCTTCTGCCATAAAAGCGACAGCTCCAGTTTGTGGGATTTGGCGACTACATGATATTTTTCCTTTCGAGAGGCACAAAATTCGTATTCCCCGTCATCGGTCTCTTGCCTATTTGGCGATTATCTCTGAATGATGTGAACCGAGATCCAGTTGCGGTGTTTCTCTCTTTCAAGTCCCGTTTTATCATCTGGCCCCGTTCGTAGATCTCCTTATAAGTCCTCTGATTTAGAGCGATCATCTGACTACGGAGCTCGACCCTTAGACCATCCCTAAATCTTCTTGCTTTCTCTTGAGGGTCTTCTACAGATCGAGGTGCATACCTCGACAGCCTCGAGAACTCGGCCTCGTACTGATCTATCATCAGCTGGTTCTAGCGCAACTACAAGAATACCACTTGCTTCCTTTCCCTGGTCGTCTTAGAGAAACCTCGGCCTCGTACTGATCTATCGTCAGCTGCTCTATCGTCAGCTGGTTCTAGCACCTAGATAGTTCTAGTGCAACTCCATTCTTGGTGGTAGCCCACCAATCATTCCCTATACCCTCCAGCTGGTACGCTGCTAGCCACACCTTCTCCTCATCTGTACACCTCAGCATCCCAAAAGCTTTCTCTAGCTTCTCGATCCATCTAGGTGCTAGCTTAGGATCCCCAATCCCATCGAACTGAGTCGGCTTTAGCTTTATGAACTGCTCCACTAGTTGGCCCATTTGTCTGGCCAAGACGATTTCCCCTTAGGCATTCACAGCTTCATTGCCCTGGTCATGTTCATTCTGGTTTCCATTGCCACCGTTGTTGTCGTTATTGGCGTTGACGACAGCTATGGCAGCTCCTACTACCTGGGCGATGGCAGCGTCCCGATCCTGGGTCTGCCTATCAATCAAGTCGCCAATTCTCTCTAGCGCCCTCAACATGCGGCCTCGTACTAGAGGCTTCGTCTCTGGATCTTCCAGATCTTCTAAATGGGTTGCTCATCCTTATTCCTTTCTACTGAACCTGATCCACCACACGTTCAGCAAGGGGTTAGAAACTCACTCAATCATCCAAGTCCAAAATGGCTGACTATACTTCAACAAACACAATCATAATACATCAGTCTCCACACAAAAACCTCCAGAGACATCTCAACAAGCAGCACATGGTCATTCCTCAATTCCGTTCACCCCAACGGTCCACTAAAACAACTCTGTTCAAACACTTACGAGGTCAAACTCCAGAAATGATCTCCAACACTACGCAGAGAGCTCAAACCTCATGCCTTACTACAATCCTGTCAAGGCCAACACCAACCTTAAGTACCAGGTCACATGCTATGTTCCCCATGCCTAAGCCTAGCCAGTCTGTCGTGCCCCGAACCCATCAGGTGCGCGAACATCCCTGCAAGGAACCATGTGACAATCTCTCGCGATCCCAAGATCTTCTGATAAACTAGGACGAGAGATATAATGAATGCATCATGCATGCGAAAGCGATACTCCTACAACACCCCATACAATATGAAAGTTAAGTGGGACCAGGATAGCTTAATAACATTCGTACATCATAGCCTACTGTTCATACTGACACTGACTACTACAATCCGATAAACGAAAGGGTGACAAGGTAAGCATACAAAAAGAACCATCTACTAAGCCAGTAGGAACCGGATCAGGTCATCATAAAAAATCAGGCCACCAACTGGAGACTCCTAGGATGAGCTGCTAGAGTCCTCCGTATCCTCTGCGTCCTCGGTCAGCTCATATTCGAAAAATGTCTCGGACGGGACCTCGACGAAATCCTCCATGGTCACCTCTAACGACGGCTCAGTAAGGTCCCCCTTGGATGCCTTTAGGACTATGACCTCCTCCTCCTCCTGCTCTTGCTCTGTGAACTCCACGGTCGAGGTCTTCTCTAACCCGTTCCTAGGCCCTACTACTGACCCCTCTGGCAGCTCCTCCTCTGCTGCGGTTTGGCACCAATCTGGTATGACTCCCTAAGGCACCTCATGGGGCTTTAGTGGCCCAATCTGGGCATCCCCTTCTTTCTTAAACCATGCCTCGAATCTATGAGGCCTCCAATCTAGCTTACCCTCATCTACCCAAACAACAGTGCACTTTCTCACATATATGTTCCCCTGCCTATCCGGGAACTCATCAAAATATGTCGTCATCTCCTTTGGCTCCCCAAAACATATGGGCCACATAGCTACGGCCTAGGATCTGTATAGTAAAGGGTTCCCCGAAAGGGGTGAAATGCTCATCTCAGTAAAAGAATCCTAACCCTAGGTCAGGTCGAGAGTCCACTCAGGTAGGCATACCCCACAATAGATCCAATAAACACACAGGCATATCAAACACAATTCAATAAAACAACAACATACAAATGACAAGCATGTAATGAAGATCTCATACCACACTCATATGCACATACACTCTCAGCCTGCCACTTCACCACATCCACCAATCCATGCCTGCCTCATCTCTAGCCTGCGACAAATCGCATCAAGCTCGGTCCGCAGAAACGCATTAGACCGTCATCGATAACCCGCGTAAATGCATCAGGTTTCTATGAATCTCAAGCAAATCTCATCACCTCATACCTCCGTCTCGCGAATAGTTCGCATCAGGACCATTGCTATCTCAACCCCGCGATTTCATTGCATCAGGGCACCACACCATATCAACTCCACCCCGTGAATTCTTCGCATCAGGGTCTCCATCTCTCGCCCCGCATCTCATACCCCTCAAGGCCTTGCCATGTCATGCTCATGTCATATTATCTTGCTTCCATTCACATACAAACAACGGGTGCAACTCATGCACTATTGAACACTCGTGGCATGCAAAGCAAATAAATGATACCGAGCTTGTCGCGTAACCTAAAATTTCAACCAATTTCATCAATTCTCTTGTCTAAATCTCAATCCATCAACCCCAATCACCAATAGCTTAACCCTCATCATCTCATCACATATTAAACATCAATTTGCAGCTCAAAATAACCACTTTCAGCCCTCAACAGAAACGGTTTGGCCCGGCACCAAATCGATCCTACTCGGTTCTGTGTAAGCCAAGGCCAACCGGTCCTAAATCTACTCCAATTCTAATATTTAAATGTTATCCTACTCCTTAACATGTCTACCTAAGGATTTGGGAAGCTCACCGTGAGTTTCGAATCGGTTGGTCGTCGGAACTCGCCCAAGGTCGCCGGATCGTCCGGGTCAGTCTTCAGGGTAGATTCTGTCCAACATTTACAAGATCCGTTCATGATCAAAACTTCATCAAATTGAGCCTCAATTTTTATCACAGATTCCTACACGTCTCTACTAGATCTTCACAAAATTTGAACCCAAAATTCCAAGATTTCGACTATCAAAAGGACTAGGAACCGGACCTACCTCAGATTGAGTTCTATTCTATCGGCTCTCGAGAAAATGCTTGGTCGGGACTCCTCGTTGCTTTAAATGTCGTGATTCTTGTTTGAGGATATCGATAAGACGTACATCTATGGTCAGCCGATGGTTAAATGGTGGCCGGAGGGTGGGGTCGTGGCCGGCGAACAAGAGGCTCAGTAGCAGTCAGGCGACGACAGGAGGAAGAAAAAAAGAAGAAGATGGATTGCTCGGTTCTCTTGGAATGAAATGGCCGCATGGGAGGTGAGGAGAGAAAGGGATTGCTATATCCTAAGTCTTGGTCAATGGTTTGAAAGTTAGGTGGCCAAAAGTGTGACATGACCACACTTGCCCATCTTGTGACACTTGACAAATTGTCTTCCCAAGATGATCCAACGGCCATTCTCCACCATTGAATTTCGGCAGCCTTGGGAGTGTGTATGGACCAACTTACCCTTCTTCCTTTGTATGGATAAAGTTTTAAGCTTGAGGGGCAAAACGGTCATTTTACCCCCGACGTTTAGAACGTCGTTTTTCTCGTTCCAGAATTCTCCGATAGGGCGACGGCCAATCCGAATAGCGTTGGAATTCTTGATTTTCCATTTCAAATTCTTCAAGACTTGTTTCTGATGGTTTCCTCTATCAAACGTGGTTTCAGCCTATCTCGAACCGATGGGCAGCTTTTGCAGACATTACGCATATCAACCCCGCGATTCATAACACGTTTAGGGCTCGCCAATTCATGGCGGCTTTGGTTGTCATGTAATTGTGATGGTTTATCGCTAGTCCCTATGGTCTCAATCGTCATGGTCCGATTTAGGATAATTTCGCAAATCATACGTTGGTTAAGCGGTATCACCCACGCTCCAATGGTACGACACTCGCAAGGTAATCCTTAATCATTCTTAGATCGACCTCTTGGTGGTTCTAAATACTCCCTCGACAATCCTTATGGTCAAAGCGCCATTTCTATTCAAGTCGCCTAGGTCCACGTACCTCGTCTCGCGATAGCCTTTCCCCTTTAGTCAGCCTACTCAAATTGATCAGATTTGAGCGGGATACAACTGAAACACATCACTTGATACATATAAACTTCTCATTCATGAGTCTGAAATTGACTGAAAATCAGAATGTCACAACTCTTCCCCCTTACAAAAATTTCATCCTCGAAATTTGCATTACACTTAATCACTCAAATAAATTGGGGTGTTGTCGCCTCATCATCTCTTCATTCTCCCACATGGCTCCTTCAGTCTCGTGGTTCTCCCACACTACCTTGACCTGTGAGATCTTCTTATTACTGAGGATCTGCTCTTTCCAGTCCTCGATCCTTATTGGCCTCTGTCGTCCATTTCTATGGCCTCATAATCCAGCACGTGTGTCGAGTCTAGTTCATACTTCTGCAGCATTGACACATGGAATACATTATGCACCTAGGATAGATTTGGCGGCAAAGCAAGTCGGTAGGCCAAAGTTCCAATCCGTTCCAGTATCTCAAAAGGGCCTGCATACCTTGGGCTCAGCTTCTCCTTCTTCCCGAATCGCGATAATCCTCTTATTGGCAACACCTTGAGGAAGACGAGATCATCCACTTGAAAATCCAAGGGCTTGCGCCGCTTATCTACATAGCTCTTCTAGCGACTTTGTGCCGTCCTCAGTCTATCCTGAATGATCTTCACTGCTTCCACCGATTGCTCTACCAGTTCTGGGCCTGTGATACTTCTTTCTCGACCTCATCCTAGCAAATCGGTGTTCTGCAGGCTTTACCACAGAGTGCTTCGATTGGTGCCATATGTATACTCTACTGGTAGCTGTTGTTATAAGCGAACTCTATCAAGTGTAGCTGTTCTTCCCATCCGCCTTTGAAACCGATGACGCACGCTCTCAACATGTCCTCGAGCGTCTAAATCGTCCTTTCCGACTGCCTATCTGTCTGTGGATGGTACGCTATACTATACTGTAGTCGAGTCCCCATAGCTTCTGGCAGGTTCTTCCAAAAATTCGCCGTGAATTTCGGATCCCTATCTGAGGTGATCGTCACAGGTACTTCGTGTAATCTTACTATTTATCTCATATACAGCTCTGCGTACTTATCCATGGCGAAGTCCTTTTGTACAAGAATGAAGTGGGCGGACTTGGTTAATCTGTCCACGACTATCCATATCGAGTCATGACCTCTCTGGCTCCTTGGGAGTCCCATCACAAAATCCATGGTTATGTGATCCCACTTCCACTCGGGAATCTCCAGTGGCTGTAACAGTCCTCTGGGCTAACAGTGTTGCGCTTTCACTTGTTGGCATGTTAAACACTTAGCCATGTACTTTGCTACGTCCACCTTCATTCCGTTCCACCAATAATGATGTCGTAAATTTCGGTACATCTTTGTACTTTCGGGGTGGACACTATAGTTGCTCCTATGAGCCTCTGACAAGATCCTTTCCATGAGTCCTTCATCCTTTGGTACACATAATCGTCCTCAGAATTTCAATATTCCGTCCTCCAATACCTGAAATTTCGGTTTTCTCTTCGCCGCATTCATCTCTACAATTTTCTGAATCTCCGGGTCCATAGACTGTAATGCCTTTATTCCTTCTTGGACCTCAGGTTCCACCCTCAACGTAGCTATCAAACTGGATAACTGATCAACTTCAAGTCTGAACTCGGAGTCTCTCAAATCTTCTATCATCGACCAACCTTTCACCAGCAGACATGTGATGCTTGACTTCTGATTCAACGCATCTGCCACTCTGTTTGCTTTCCTAGGGTGATACAGTATCTCGCAATCGTAATCCTTGAGTAGCTCCATCCACCTACGCTGCCTCATGTTTAGCTCTTTCTGGGAAAATGAATACTTTAAGTTTTGGTGGTCGGTATAGATTTGAAACTTCTCGCCACAAAGGTAATGTCTCCAAATCTTTAGGGCGAATACAATTGCCGCTAACTTCAGGTCATGAATCGGGTAATTCATGTCATGTGGCCTCAATTGTCTGGATGCATAGGCTACTACTCTACCATACTGCATAACACACAGCCCAATCCTTTTAGTGAAGCATCGTTGTATATCTCATAGCCTCCTGGTCCCGACGAAATGGTCGGCACTGGTGCGGTCGTTAATCTGTACTTAAGCTCTTGGAAACTCCACTTACATTTATCAGTCCATTCAAACTCTGTTTCCTTCTTCATCAACAGCGTCGGTGTGGCTATAGATGAGAATTTTTCCACAAAACGCCTATAGTATCCTGCCAGTCCCAAGAAACTTCTGACCTTCGTGACCGTAGTAGGCCTCGGCAAATTGGTTACTGCTTCAATCTTTGTATGATCCACTGCAATCCCTTCTCCAGACACCACATGTCCTATAAAAGCTACCCTGTTCAGCCAAAACTCACATTTGCTTGACTTCGCATACAGTGAATGCTCCCTCAGGGTCTGTAGTACAATTCTCAAGTGTTCTTCATGTTCCGCATCGCTCCTTGAGTAAATCAAGATATCGTCAATGAAGACTATGACGAATCTGTCCAGAAACTCCTTAAATACTTGATGCATTAGGTCCATCAAAGCAGCTGGAGCGTTCGTCAATCCAAACGGCATCACCGTAAACTCATAATGACCATACCTCGTCCTAAAAGCAGTCTTAGACATGTCTTCTTTCTTGATCCTCAGCTGGTGATACCTAGTCCTCAAGTCAATCTTTGAAAACACTGCTGCTCCCTATAACTAATCAAACAGATCATTGATCCTCGACAGCGGGTACGTATTCTTCACGGTTACTTGGTTCAGCTACCGGTAGTCAATGCACAATTGCATAGACCCGTCCTTCTTCCTTACAAATGGCACTGGTGCTCCCCATGGCGAAGCACTAGGTCGAATGAATCCTTTGTTTAGGAGCTCTTGCATCTACACCTTCAACTTCTTCAATTCCGATAGGGACATCCTATAAGGTGCTTTTGATATCGGCTCCGTTCCAAGAGCTAATTCAATCACAAATTCTATTTCCCGTTCCGGTGGTAATCTTGGCAACTCCTGGGGAAATACATCAGGGAATTCACGCACTACCGGAATATTCTCTAACTTGGGCTCTTCGGTGGTCATGTCCATCACTGTCACTAGATATGCCCAACACTCTTCAGACATCAACTTAGTCACTTCCAAAGACGATATTAAGGGAATCGATATTCCTCCTCGACTTCCCACCAATTCAAAACTAGGGTAGCCTCTCGGATAAAACCGAATCGTTCTACTACCACAGTTTACTACTGCCCCCTACTTACCCAACCAATCCATTCATATTATTACGTCAAAGTCATACATGGGTAGCACGGCCAAGTCAATGCTTTCTTTATTTTTCCCAATCACTATCTCACAACCAGCACAGCCCCAAGAAACAACTACGTTACCCTTCAATGGAGTGGCAACATGCAGAAATACGTTCAACGGTTTCAATTTTTCGTTTTTTTGGTAAGGTTTCAACGGTTTCAAATTCATGCCCACTAATTCAGCAAATTGTGTAAATACAAACGAATGCGTGGCTCCAGGATCAAATAATGCATAAGCAGTTTGGTTGTACAAGTAGACCATACCTGTGACCACCCCTGGCGCTTCCTCCGCCTCCCTACAAGCTACAGCATATACTCTGCCCTGTGCCAGCAGTTTGCTCTGCTCAATTTGGGGCGTTGCAGTCGACGGCCTAACTTGTGGCGTCTGTCCTTACGGTCGACTTGCCGGAGCTTGGTTTGGACACACCCTCATCTAGTGGCCCAGTTGACCACATTTGAAACACGCTCCTGTCCTCACTGGGCACTGCTCATTCCCATGCCTCTTGCCACAAAGTCTGTAGTTCCAGTTTACAGGATTTGGCGATTTCACTATATTCTTCCTCGCCGGCGGCATGAAACGTCTCTTACCCGCCATCGACCTCTTGCCCATCTGGCAATTATCTCTAAATGACAGGAACCGCAACCCAGTTGCGATGTTTCTTTCTCTCAAGTCCCGTTCTATCGTCTGGCCCCACTCATATATCTCCTGGTAGGTCCTCAAGTTCAAAGCGATCATCTGGCTACGGAGCTCGGGCCTCAAACCATCCATAAACCTCCTTGCTTTCTCTAGAGGGTCCTCCACAGATCGAGGTACATATCTTGAAGCGAACTCGGCCTCGTACTGATCTATTGTCGCTGGTTTTGGCATAGCTGCAAGAACTCAACCTGTATCCTTTCCCTGGCCGTTTCTGAGAAATATTTATCGTTAAATACCATCTTGAAAGCATTCAAGTTAATGGTCACTCCTTCAAGAAGACTCCGTCCTTAGTGGCAGCCCACCAGTCATTTGTTGTACCCTCTAGTTGGTACACAGACAGCAATACCTTCTCCTCGTATGTGCATCTCAGCACCCCAAAAGTCTTCTCTAGCTTCTCTATCCATCTGGCGCTAGCTCGAAATCTCCAATCTCGTCAAACTGTGTTGGCTTCAGTTTCATAAACTGCTCAACTAGTTGGCCCATCTGTTTGGCCACGACGATTTCCCCGTGAGGGTTTACAGTTTCATTACTCTGATTCGGCTCACCCTGACTTCCACTTCCACCACCGTTGCCATTATTGGCGTTAATGGCTGCTAGGGCAACTCGTACTGCCTGGGCGATAGCAGCGTCCCGATCCTAGGCCTACCTATCTATTAGGTCTCTGATCCCCTCCACTGCCCTCAGCAGACCGTCCACTCTTGGATCTTCTGCTACAGGCGGCCTCGAGCTAGAGCTTCACCTCTTGGTCTTCCAGATTTTCTGGATGAGTTACTCATCCTTGCTATTTTCTACTGAACTTGGTCCACCACAAGTTCAGCAATGAGTTAGCAACTTACTTAACCATCCAAATCCAAAGCTACTAACTAATCCTTAATAGAAATAGCAACAATCCAACAGTACTTCAGAAGTATTCCAACAAATAGCCTATGGCCATTTCTCAGTTCCATTTACTCCAGTGATTCATTAAAACCAATCACTTCCATTCATCAAGCAGGCCAAGGTTCAACTAACCTTCAACTCTAAGTAGGGAACTTAGTCCTCATGCTTCACCACAACTTGCCAAGATCAAACACCAGTCACAAGTACTAGGTCTCAGGCTATGTACCCCATGTTCTATCCTTACTAGTGTTCTAAGGTCTAGTTTTTCGTCCTTGTCCCAACTTAATCCTCCTTATTACTCCAATCCTCAATCAACTTTGGATCGAGCTGACCTTGCTCTAATACCAAACAAGCTGGGATGTCACGCCCCGAGCCCGTCCGGCGCACGAACATCCCTGCAAAGAACCATGCGACAATCTCTCGCGGTCCTAAGATCTTTTGATAAACTAGGACAAGAGATATAATGAATGCATCATGCATGTGGAAGCGATACTCCTACAACACCCCATACAATACGAAAGTTAAGTGGGACATGGATAGCTTAATAACATTCATACATCATAGCCCACTGTTCATACTAACACTGACTACTACAATCCGATAAACAAAAGGGTGATGAGGTAAGCATACAAAAAGAACCATCTACTAAGCCAGCAAGAACCGAATCAGATCGTCATAAAAAATCAGGCCACCAACTGGAGACTCCTAGGATGAGCTACTGGAGTCCTCCGTATCCTCCGTCCTCGGTCGGCTCATACTCAAAAAATGTCTCGAACGGCACCTCGACGGAATCCTTTATGGTCACCTCCAGCGACAGCTCAGCAAGGTCCCCTTCGGACGCCTCTAAGACTATGACCTCCTTCTCCTCTTGTTCCGTGAATTCCACAGTCGAGGTCTTCTCTGGCCCATTCCTAGACCCTACTTTTGACCCATCTGGCAGCTCCTGCTCTGCTGCGGTCTGGCACCAATCGGGTATGACTCTCTGAGGCACCTCATGGGGCTTCAGTGGCCCAATCTGTACATCCCCTTCCTTCTTAAACCACGTCTCGAATCTATAAAGCTTTCAGTCTGGCTTACTCTCATCTACCCATACAATAGTGCACTTTCTCACATATATGTTCCCTTGCCTATCCGGGAACTCGTCAAAATATGTCGTATCTCCTTTGGGTCCCCAAAACGTATGGGCCACATAGTTACAGCCTAGGATCTGTATAGTAAAGGGTTCCCCAAAAAGGGTGAAATACTCATCTCAGTAAAAGAATCCTAACCCTAGGTCTACTCAAGTACTCGTACTCCACAACAGATCCAAACTCATAAACATACAGGCATATCAAACACAATTCAATAAAACAACAACATACAAATAACAGGCATGTAATGAAGATCTCATACCACACTCAGATGCACATGCACTCTCAGCCTGCCACTTCACCACATCCACCAATCCATGCCTGCCTCATCTCTAGCCCGCGACAAATATCATCAAGCTCGGTCCACGTAAACTCATCAGACCATCATCGGTAACCCGCGTAAATGCATCAGGTTCCGATGAATCTCAGGCAAATCTCATCACCTCATACCTCCGTCCCGTGAATAGTTCGCATCAGGACCGTTGCTATCTCAACCCCGTGATTTCATCGAATCAGGGCGCCACACCATAGCAACTCCACCCCGTGAATTCTTCGCGTCAGGGATCTCCATCTCCCGTCCCGTGTCTCATACACCTCAGGACCTCGCCATGTCATGCTCATGCCATATTATCTTGCTTCCATTCACATACAAACAACGGGTACAACTCATGCACTATTAAACACTCGTGGCATGCAAAGCAAATAAATGATATCCAGACATGGTAAACGACTCAAACATAGATGATGTTATACACAACCATCATATAACATCTTAGGATATAACAAAGCAACCCCCTTGAATAAATTCTCATAATTCCTTCGACTCAACCCTCGACTCACCCAATTGAGTCTAACCTCCCTATCCTAAGTTTAGGAATCCCTTACCTTGGGTTTGATTGCACCAATTACTTCCTCTTAAGCCCCCAAGGTTTCGGTCAACCAATGTCCAATATCGGCTTGTCACGCAACCTAAAATTTCAACCAATTTCATCAATTCTCTTGTCCAAATTCTCAATCCATCAACCCAATCACCAATAACTTGACCCATCATCTCATCACATCTTACACATCAATTTGCAGCTCAAAATAACCACTTTCAGCCCTCAACAGAATCGGTTTGGCCCGGCACCAAATCGGTCCTACTCGGTTCTGTGTAATTCGGGGCTAACCGGTCCTAAATCTACTCCAATTCCAACATTTAATTATTATCCTACTCCTTAACATGTCTACCTAAGGATTTGAGAAGCTCACCATGAGTTTCGAGTCGGTTGGTCACCGGAACTCGCCCAAGGTCGCCAGATCGTCCGGGTCAGTCTTTCGGGAAGATTCTGTCCAACATTTGCAAGACGGTTCATTGTCAAAACTTCATCAAATTGAGCCCCAATTTTTATCACAAATTCATACACGTCTCTACTAGATTTCCACAAACTTTAAACCCAAAATTCTAAGATTTCGACCATCAAAAGGACTAGGAACCGGACCTAACTCAGATTAAGTTCAATTTTGTCGGCTCTCGGGAAAGTGCTTGCTCGGGACTCCTCGGTGCTCCAAATGCTGTGATTCTTGTTCGAGGATGTCGGTAAGATGTAGATCTACGCTGGTGTAGTCAGTCGGTGGTCGAATGATGGCCAGAGGGTAAGGTCGTGGCCGGCGAACAGGAGGTTCAGCAGCAGTCGGGCGACGACATAAGGAAGAAAAACAAAAGAAGATGGATTGATCAGTTCTCTTGGAATGAAATGGCCGAATGGGAGGTGAAGAGAGTTAGGTGACCAAAAGTGTGACGTGACTTGCCCATCTTGTGGCACTTGGCAAATTGTCTTCCTAAGATGATCCAATAGCCATTCTCCACCCATGAATTTCGGCAACCTTGGGAGTGTGTATGGACCAATTTTCCCTTCTTCCTTTGCATGGATAAAGTTCTAAGCTTGAGGGGCAAAACGGTCATTTTACCCCCGACGTTCATAACGTCGTTTTTCTCGTTCCAGAATTCTCCGATAGGGCGATGACCTATCCGAATAACGTTGGAATTCTTCATTTTCCATTTCAAATCTTTCAAGACTCGTTTCTAATGGTTTCCTCTATCAGACGTGGTTCCAGCCTATCTCGAACCGACGGGCGACTTTTGCAAACATTACGCATATCGACTCCGCGATTCATATCACGTTTAGGACTCGTCAATTCATGGTGGCTTTGGTTGTCATGCAATTGTGAGTGTTTATCGCTAGTCCCTATAGTCTCGATTGTCATGGTCCGATTTAGGATAATTTCGCAAATCATACGTTGGTTAAGCGGCATCACCCGCGCTCCAATCGTACGACACTCGCAAGGTAATCCTTAATCATTCTTAGATCGGCGTCTTGGTGGTTCTAAATATCCCCTCGACAATCCTTATGGTCAAAGCGCCATTTCCTTTCCGAGTTGCCTAGATCTACGTACCTCGTCTCACGATAGCCTTTCCCCTTTGGTCAGTCTACTCAAATTGATTAGATTTGAGCGGGATACGACTGAAACACATCGCTTGATACATATAAACTTCTCATTCATGAGTCTGAAATTGACTGGAAATCAGATTGTCACATAGTCTCCTAAGGTCTCGCTATCCGTCCAAGTCTCAACTTAATCCTCCTTATTACTCTAGTCTTCAATCATCTTTGAATCGAGCTGACCTTGCTCTGATACCAAGCAAACGGGGGATGTCATGCCCCGCGCCCTGGGCACGAGCACGTGACTCCCTACAAGCAAACCAAATATCTCTCGTGATCCCAAGATCCACAATTAAGACGAGAGACGTAATATATATATATATATATATATATATATGTACAAAGCATGCGGAAGCGACAATGAAATAACTCTTCCATACAAAATATAAGTTAAGTAGGACCTAGATAACATAAAACTGTCATACATAATAACTGACTGTTCATACTTAAAGCCCACTGTTCGTACAAATACATAAGTACTGAATCCAATAAGCAAAGGGGGTGATGGGGTGAGCATACAAAATGGATCATCAACAAAATCAAAAATAACCATGGTTGGGGTCACCACAGAAGATCAAGCCACAAATTAGAATCTCTTAGGAAGAGCTGCTAGAGTTCTCAGTGTCCTCAGCATCCTCCGTCGGCTCATACTCTGAGAACATCTCAGAGCGGACCTCAATGGTATCTTCCATGGTCTCCTCATGCGATGGCTCAGCAAGATCCTCCTCGGTCGCCTCCAGCACAATAACCTCATCCTCGGTAAAACTCTAGAGTCGGGGTCCTCTTCGATCCGTTCCTAGAACCGACTAGCAATCCCTCTACCTGATCCTGGTCCCTACCGGGGTGGCAGCAATCAGGGATCACTCCCTCGGGCACCTCATGGGGCTTCAACGGCCCAGTCGACTCGTTCCCGACCTTCCTAAACCACGCCTCATACCTATGAGGCTTCCAATTTGTACTACCCCCGTCAACCTACACCACTGTACTCTTCCTCACTACCCTAACCATCAGGGAACTCATCAAAATACACGGTCATCTCCTTAGGGTCTCCAAAGCGAATAGGCCACATAGTCAACGCCTAGGATCTGTAAAAATAAAGGTCCCCAAAGGGGTGAGATACACATCACAATAAAATAGTCCTAACCCTAGGTCAGGCCGACCGTCCACTCAGGCAGTCATCCACTCCAAAATTCCAAACTCATAATCACACAGGCACATACAATTAAAGATGACGACACATAAATGACAGACATGCAGCTATGACATCATATCACACTCAGATGATCATGCACACCTCGTCCTGCCACTTCATCGCAACCATCTCTTCCTGTCTGCCTCATTCTCATGCCCGCAATTAGATCGCATCAGGTTCGGCCGCGTAAAAGCATCAAACCGTCATTGACAATCCGCGTAAACACATCAAGTTTCATTGATTCTCCAGGCCAATATCGACACCACATATCTCCGTCCCACGATTAGATCGCATCAGGACCGTGGCCATCTCAACCCCACGATTAGATCACATCAGGGCACCAAACAAACTCTACCCC
Organism: Rhodomyrtus tomentosa; assembly: GCA_028455895.1. Classification (NCBI taxonomy): domain Eukaryota; kingdom Viridiplantae; phylum Streptophyta; class Magnoliopsida; order Myrtales; family Myrtaceae; genus Rhodomyrtus; species Rhodomyrtus tomentosa. Next base: position 16,742,003 of record JAPCWY010000008.1, read on the forward strand.
GTGCCTCAACGCCTCAGGATATCAACCACATCACCCCGCGTCTCGTACGCATCTAGGTCTCACCTCGCCTCCGCCATGCCACAATCACAACTCATGCACACAAGATCAAGTGCAACTCACGCATTAACAATGCATCCGTAGCATGCAAGGTGATTGAAATGCACAATCAAATGTGGCAATTTACTCAGGGTACAAGCATAATTAAACAATTGAATCATCTAAACTCTTCTAGCATACACGAGTATCAATCATCTTGAAATCCCTCACAAATCAATCAAACTATCGCCCGACTCACCCAATTGAGTCCAATCTTCCTATCCTAAGTTTAGGATCCTCTTAACTTGAATTTGGTATCAAAATTTTCTCTTCTTGAGCCCCCATAATTTTTGGCTTCAAGTGTCCAAGGCCGAACTCACCACGCAACCTAGGATTTTCAACCAATTCGTCAATTTTCTTTGTCCAATTCCTCAATCCATGAACCACAAACCTCCATAACATAGTCCCCATCATCCTAGCATGTCTAAATTACCAATTTGAGACTCAAAATCATCAGCCCTCGACCCCAACAGATTTGGTCTTGTACAAAACCGAATTGGTCCTTTTCGGTTATGTATAAACCGAGCACAACCGGTCCTAAATCTCCACCAAACCCATTATTTACTCACTAACCTACCTCTTAACATTTCTATCTAAGGGTCTAAGGGTCTCACCGTGGGTTTGAAGTCGAGTCGTGGCCAGAATCCCGTAGGAAGTTGCCGGATCTTCAAGGTCGGTAATCGGTAGTTTTCTGTCCAAGGTTCACAAGACCCATTTGAGGTTAAAAATTCAATAAATCATTCTCAACTTTTTACCAAAGATTGATATGCATGTATCCTAGACCTCCACAAAATTTGACCCCAAGATTCCAACATTTCGGCCTCCTAAGGGGTCAGAAACATCACCTACCCCAGATTGGATCAGTTTTCGTCGACTCTCGAGAAAACTCTTGGCCGGAGCTCCTCGATGGTCTAAACGGCTTGCTTCCAATTTGAGGGGGTCGGCAGGACGTTGAGCTAAGAGGCTGTGGTTGGCGCGCCGGCAGGTGGTGGCTAGAGGGTGGTGTCGACGCCGGCTAATGGAAACCCTAGAAACTGTCGTCAGCGAGCAGCAGAGAAAGAGAGGAAGAAGAGACTGGCGGTGAAGTGAGGGGTGTTATGGCCGGCCAAAGTGAGGTAAGAGAGAGCAAAAAAGTCTTATATCCAAGGCTCAAGTCAAAGAGTGGAGTGGTAGGTAGGGAATAGTGGACTTGACCATTCTTTAATCCATCTCTTGACACTTGTCCCACATGTCATTCATACTTGATCCAATGGCCACCATTTCTTCACTTTTTCGGCAGCCTTAGGGGAGGGATAAAGACCAAAATACCCTTCCTTCTTTGCATGGGCAAGGCTTAAACTTGAGGGGCAAAATGGTAATTTTACTCCCCAAACGTCCAGAACATCATTATTCTCGTTCCAATAATCTTCAATAGGGCGACGGTCAATCTTAATATAATGTTAGAATTCTTGATTCTCCATTTTTAATTTTCAAGATTCGTTTCTGATAGTTTTCTCTATTAGACGTGATTCTAACCTATCTCGAACCGACTGGCAGCTTTTGTAGACATTACGCGTATCGACCCCGTGATTCATATCACGTTTAGGGCTCGTCAATTCGTGGCGACTTTGGTTGTCATGTAATTATGAGGGTCTATCACTAGTCCTTATGGTCTCGATCGTCACTATCCGATTTAGGAAAATTTTGCAAATCATACATTGGTTAAGCGACATCACCCGTGCTCCAGTCATATGATACTAGCAAGGCATTCCTTAATCATTCTTAGATCGGCCTTTTTGTGGTATTAATATCCCCTCGACAGTCCTTATGGTCAAAGCGCCATTTCTTATTCGATTTTCCTTAGTCCACGTACCTCATCTCGCGTTAGCCTTTCCCTTTTGGTCAGCTTACTCGAATTGATCATATTCGAGCGAGATACGATCGAAATACATTTCCAGATTTACTTCTCATTAATGAGTCTGAAATCGATTGGAAATCAGAATGTCACAGCTCCCACTCTCCAGATTGAGCAGAGTCGGCCCCCAACTCAAGGTAGGGTATATGCAGTAGCCCGCAAGGAGGCGGAGGAAGCACCAAGCGCTGTCACAGGTACGGTTTACTAGTGTTATCAAGCTGTATATGCAATGTTTGATCCTGGTGCCACGCATTCATTTGTGTATGCTCAGTTTGCTGATTTGGTGGGTATGAAGTTAAAACCATTGAGTATAATTCTGCATGTTGCCACTCCGTTAAAGGATAATATAGTGGTTTCCTTGGGCTGTGTTGATTGTGAAATCGTGATTAGGGGAGTAAAGAGAGTATTGATCTAGCTGTATTGCCCATGTACGATTTTGATGTGATCATAGGGATGGATTGGTTGGGTAAGTAGGGGGCAGTGATAGATTGTGGTAGTAGGACAATTCGTTTCTATCCGGAAGGCTGCCCTAGCTTTGAATTAGTGGGAAGTCGAGGAGGAACCTCGATCCCCTTAGTCTCATCTCTGGAAGTGACCAAGCTGATGTTAGAAGGGTGTTAGGCGTACTTAGTGGCATAATGGACATGACAGCCGAAGAGCCAAAGTTAGAGAGTATCTCGGTAGTGCGTGAATTTCTTAATGTGTTTCCCAAAGAGTTGCCAGGATTGCCATCGGAGCGAGAGATAGAATTCGTGATCGAATTAGCTCCTGGAACGGAGCTGATCTCGAAGACACCTTATAGGATGTCCCTATCAGAACTGAAAGAGCTAAAGGTGCAGATGCAGGAACTACTGGATAAAGGATTTATCCGATCGAGTGCTTCACCGTGGGGGGCGCCGGTATTATTCGTAAGGAAGAAGGATGGGTCTTTGCGTTTATGCATCGACTGTAGGCAGTTGAACCAGGTAACAGTGAAGAATAAATACCCACTGCCTAGAATCGATGACCTATTTGATCAGTTGCGAGAAGCGGCGGTATTCTCAAAGATTGACCTGATGACCGGGTATCACCAGTTGAGGATCAAGAAGGAAGACATATCTGTGACTGCTTTTAGGACGAGGTACGGTCACTATGAGTTTATAGTGTTGCCTTTTGGATTGACCAACGCTCTAGCTGCTTTTATGGACCTGATGCATCAAGTGTTTAAAGAATTCCTAGATAGATTCATCATAATCTTTATTGACGATATCCTGATCTACTTAAGGAGTGACACAGAACATGAGGAGCACCTGAGGATCATTCTACAGACCCTGAGGGAGCACTCTCAATATGCTAAGTTGAGTAAATGTGAGTGTTGGTTGAACAAGGTAGCGTTTCTTGGTTATGTGGTATCTGGAGAAGGGATTGCAGTGGATCCTACAAAGATCGAAGCGGTAACCAATTGGCCTAGGCCTACTACGGTCACTGAAGTCAGAAGTTTCTTGGGATTGGCAGGATACTACAGATGTTTTGTGGAGAAATTCTCATCTATAGCCATTCCATTGACGTGGTTGACGAAGAAGGAAATGACATTTGAATGGATAGACAAATGTGAACGGAGTTTCAAGAGCTCAAGCATCGGTTGACGACCGCACCGGTGCTGACAATTCCATCAGGACTAAGAGGCTATGAGATATATAGCGATGCTTCGCTAAAAGTACTAGACTGTGTGTTAATGCAGCATGGAAGGGTAGTGACCTACGCGTTCTGACTGCTAAGACCACATGAAATGAACTACCCAACGCATGATCTGTAGTTAGCAGCAATCATTTTTGCTCTGAAGATCTGGAGAAATTATCTTTGTGGCGAGAAGTTTCAAATTTATACAGACCACCAGAGTTTAAAGTATCTATTTTCCCAAAAAGAGCTGAATATGAGGCAACGTTGGTGGATGGAGCTGCTCAAGGATTTCAATTATGATATACTGTATCACCCTGGGAAGGCAAACAGAGTCGCAGATGCACTTAGCCGGATGTCGAGCATCGCGAGTCTGCTAGTAAAAGGTTGGTTGATGATCAAGAATTTGAGAGATTCAGAGTTCAGACTAGAAATCTACCAATTGTCCAGTCTGATGGTGATATTGAGGGTAGAACCTAAGATCCAGGAAGGAATAAAAACCTTACAGTCTACGGACCCAGAGATTCAGAAAATCCTAGAGATGGACGCGACGAAGAGAAAACCAGAGTTTAAGGTGTCGGAGGACAGAATTTTGAAGTTTCGAGGACGACTGTGCTTACCAAAGGATGAAGGACTCGGGGAAAGGATTTTGTCAGAGGCTCACAGAAGCAATTATAGTATCCACCCAGGGAGTTCCAAGATGTTTCAGAACTTGCGTCAACACTACTAGTAGAACAAGATGAAAGTGGATGTAGCGAAGTATGTGGCAAAGTGCTTGACATGCTAGCAAGTGAAAGCGCAGCACTGTAAGCCTGGAGGACTATTACAGCCACTGGAGATTCCTAAATGGAAGTGAGAGCATATAACTATGGATTTTGTGATGGGACTCCTCAAGAGCCAGCTAGGTCACGACTCTATATGGGTAGTCGTGGATAGACTGACTAAGTCCGCACACTTCATCCCGATGCAAAAGGACTTCGCAATGGATAGATACACCGAGTTGTATATGAGGTAGATAGTGAGGTTACATGGAGTGTCTGTAACGATTACCTTAGATAGAGATCCCAAGTTGACGGCAAACTTTTGGAAGAGCCTTCAAGAAGCCATGGGAACCCGACTGCAGTTTAGTACGGGTTACCATCCACAAACGGACGGACAGTCGGAAAGAACGATCCAGATGCTTGAGGACATGTTGCGGGCGTGTGTTATAGATTTTAAAGGTGGATGGGAAGATCAGCTACATTTGGTAGAGTTTGCCTACAATAATAGCTACCAACAGAGCATCCAGATGGCACCATTCGAAGTACTCTATGGAAGGGCCTGTAGAACCCCAATTTGCTGGGATGAGGTTGGAGAAAGAAGTATCACAGGCCCAGAGTTGGTAGAGCAATCGGTGGAAGCAGTGAAATTAATTCGGGATAGACTAAGGACGGCACAGAGTCGTCAGAAGAGTTATGCGGACAAGCAGCGTAAGCCTTTGGAATTTCAAGTGGGCGATCATGTTTTCCTTAAAGTGTCATCGATGAGAGGATTATAGCGATTTGGGAAGAAGGGAAAAATGAGCCCAAGATACGTAGGTTCATTTGAGATACTGAGCAAATTGAAACCTTGGCCTACAAGCTTGCCTTGCCGCCTAACCTATCCTAGGTGCATAATGTCTTCCACGTGTCGATGCTACGGAAATATGAACCAGACCCGACACATGTGTTGGACTACGAAGCCATAGAAGTAGACGATCGGGTTTCCTACATGGAGAAGCCGATCAGGAACAGACTCTAAGGAATAAGACGATTCCACTAGTCAAAGTTGTGTAGGAGCACCATGGAACCGAAGGCGCCACGTAGGAAAACGAAGAGACGGTGAGGCGACAACACTCCCATCTATTTGAGTAATTAAGTTTGATGCAAATTTCGCGGACGAAATTTTTGTAAGAGGAAAGAGTTGTGACATTCTGATTTCCCAGTCATTTTCAGACTCATTAATGAGAAGTATATCTAGCGATGTGTTTCAGTCACATCTCGCTTGAATCTGATCAATTTGAGTAGGCTGACCAAAAGGGAAAGGCTAACGTAAAACAAGGTACGTGGACCAAGGAATTCGAATAAGAAAAGGCGTTTTGACCATACTGACTAGGCAAATACGTGGACCAATGACAAACTGACACCTAGGACTTTGACTCTTTGACCAGCCACATCAGCTTCGTCTTCAACCTCCCGACGACACCTAAATGGACGATTGAAGGCTTCCGGCGACAATCTAACAGTGAAATCTCAACGGAATTACGCAAGACCGGCGCCAATCAACTCGTCCGATCACGCACACTACTTATCGTGGAATCATACAATTTCATCTACAGAATCAAGTACAAGCAAGCTCGAACCAGTATATGTATAACTACTCTAATCATACGATTCATGGCATTTTGAACCAATTCATGAACACAGGAGCATCGTATGAGGTTCAGAACACTTACCTCGAGCTTCGATTGAGCTCACTCGGCCTAGATTGGGCTAGGCAAGATTGAACAGTTCGCGATTTATGGCGAAAGGTTTGAAGACTCGATTCAAGGTTTTAAAGCAAAACCGATGCAAAATGAGGATGCGACAATGGTCAGTGATGCTTGGGGAACAAAACGCACACACTAAATGCAAGGATCAAGGTCGGAGACAAGATCCGTCATTGATGCTCAGTGAGAAGCTCGAAGCCCTGACTCACCTGTTCTCGTGGTTTCAGGCGGCGCGGCCGGTGGCGATCGCTTCCTTGAAGCTTGGGCGACCTCTTGACGACCTTTGCAAGCTTTGGTTTGGCCGAAAAAGACCTAACTGGTGCTCTGCAAATTTGAGCTCAAGCCTTCGACAATGGCGATGGAAGGCAAGCTCTTCCTCCTTCTCTCTACTCTCTCTCTCTATTCTGTTTATCTCCAGTAACAGAATGAACTACTCCCCTCCTTCAGAAAGCCTCCAACGGCTATATACAACTTTTGGATTTTGGCACCGAACGAGGAGGTGTATACTGGATTCAATCGCACGTAAGGCCACATGCTTTTAGGTCCAAATGGCATCGGGAATGATAGGCATTCCGTCCCACTCCGTTTGATTCTCTATCAGGTTCAATCTCACGCAAATTTGGCACGAATTTGAGCTGTTCTTGAGAATGTTGACTTTTGTAGGTCCTACGAGGTTGACCAGCCGATTGCTCTCTACTCTGACGACATCGAGCGGTGCCACCAGGGTCAATCGATAGGGATAGGTATGGGCGACAATATGCCCACCATTGCGTGTCCGATTATTCGTGAATTGGTCTTCAATTTGAGGATCAAAATTGCCTTGGATACTGTTCATCTACGTTAAAGCTCAGGGAAGAAGACGACATTGTAGCAGACTGGTTCGCCCGGTCTGACTGGGTGGTCTGACCGGTCCGAACCGGTTCTAACTTTTTTTTCCAAAATTAACCCCAATGCCCCATTCTACCAGATAACCCTCCTTGGATAATATGCGATGGCACCTATGAATCCTAATAAGGGGACTGAATCTTTGCCATTGCATGCGAGCCTGACTTTATCCAATGTTGGTAATCTAAGCCGCCATCGGAGTTGTTCTGACTTTAGAATTTCAAGAAATTCCTTCCATTCTTTAAAGTTGAACTTAGGAATACGTATATGAGTTTTGATGAAAGTTCTAAGAGGATGGGCGTCAGAGCTAATCTCAGTGAATCCCATACGGATATGAAATTGTTTGTGATGAAATATGAACCATAGATATAAGAGACCACTAGAGGCTCTAAAGATTCCCTTCTTGTTTTTTCTAAAACGATTTAGGGAGAGGAAGGTTTTGGCGAGGATAAAGTTCGAGTAATCTCACCCATAGCAGACTTGTTTAACCACTACAACCATGATATGGTCAAAAGTAACAAACGAGATCGGAAATAGGACAAAGCTAAAGAATGTCAAGACAAAAGCTCTACCAGATTTAGTCCCTTTGCTAGCAGGGAGGTTGGGAAATCTGTCTAAGAGAAAAGATAGGGAAATTCACCCAAAATTACTTTTGATGTCTGCTTTGATTTCGTTGAAGTTTGTATCTAAGAATTCAGCTAGTTGACTAAAAGGCTCAAAACCTATAGAAGATTGGACTAACAAGTGAGTAAACTTAACTCTGATGGCAGCGCTATACTCTTCCAGTGTAGGGGGTAACCTCCAATCCTTCCATGTAGAACGTCGTGGTGGTCGGATCCCAATAAAGTGCCATGGCTTGGATAAAGACAGGTGGACATTCAATCTTCAGGAGGTCCAACAAATTTTCTAGCCACGATCTAGCGTACTTCTGGCTAGCTTCACCCATGCTGCCCTACTAGGTTAGGAGTTAAGTTCGAGGGACCTTGAACACTTGGATGTCATTCTTTCCTATCAAGTCTAAAATATGCAAATGATTTTAAAAAATCAATCGTCAAAGATTACTTTAAACATGATTATGCAAATGTCATGAGGTATGCATTGTCTGATTTAATTGCATATTCTAGTTAATGAAATGGAAAGTAGAATTCCTTTCAGGCATGAAAAACCTAACTCAAGGTCCAATTTGAATTTCAAAGAAGTGAATTATGCAATTAGTCAGAATCATCTTAGTGACTAAAGGAAATAACAATATCACATTCCATTGGTCAAAACATCAATTGTGAGCACAGCAGATGGAATTCTTTATTACAAAAAGGATATGTTATGATAGAAAGATTCAGAGGATCCTCGAGAGGGGGGGTGACACCAATCAAATCTATTCTAAGACAAGAAGGCCATAAAATGCCAATGAAATGTGGGATCTAAGCTATCTCTCCCCCAGATCTAATCATCTTCGAGGTGATGGTCCATCAGGGATTCCTCCTTGATTGTAATTTTTATATTGCCCCTCTTCAGGATACGGCTCGATAATCAAGACTTCTTCCCTAATTGAGCGCCCTTCAGGTTGTGAAGAACAATCTTCAGTGGGTTGGTTAAGATATTTTAGCTCTTCCGGCCATTCTCTAGTCATGATATAATGACTTCGAGGGTCTTATTGGGTTTTGTCTTTTTGAAATAGCGACATCCTATCGAACTTCGTCGAACTTCTAGGAAACAGCGACATCCTATCCCCTATTATTGTTATTTCAATCAGTCACTTGAATGATTTCAGAATGTATGCAATGCATGTAGATGTCAACAAACACTCCACCCCTTATTTCTTCAATCTACAAAAACATCTAACACAGTGGTTAAGATACGCACCTCACCTTTAAGAACATCTGCAGAAAATAAGGTTGATAAACCAATCAACTTTTTAATCTGCTCAAGTCCTCTAAATTCCTAACCAAAGATTCTGGTCTGGAATAAGTCCCCAGCGAAGTCGCCAGTCTATCACGACCCTCAAGAGATGGCCTCTCTCGAACGAGTTAATGGGCTGTCCCGTCTGGTCGGACAAGGGCCTCTCCCAAGGCCCGTTATCCAAGTCGCAACCATAATATACGTGGTCGACCTTCGATGCGGTCTGGTGACATGTTCTATGTGTACATGCCAAGGATTCGCCATCAATCGCTTTGTGGAGGGCATGATTGGAAACCCTATCGAATAATTTGGAGCATTCTTTTCAATTCTACGAAAATCACATAAATGAGATCGGGGACTTTGTTACATCAACTATCAAAGTTAACGCCCTTTCGGCACCTAAGTTGAACGATTTATCTAACATAAGATTTCATGCAGATGAGTAAGGCACGAATCCTAAAACTAGGAGTTCATGCAAATAGGAATGACTACCCTAACACTCACAATTAGTAAAATGAATGCGCAAATCAAGGATCCACAGCATGCGAATAAACCACATGAACACAATATGGCATCCTTAGTGAGACCCTATTAGCCTAAAGATATGTCAATCAAGGCTCAGGAGTGTTTTTAACATGATTTGCTCTTGAGGGGTAAAATCAAAATTTTGAAGGGTTTTGAGATAATTTACCCCAAAAGGGAAAATTTTATCATCTCAGATGAGATATGGAGTCAAAAAATGATAGAAATAGGATTAATCATCAAATCAATCCATTTCCTATTTTTTAGGAATTTTCAGAATTTTCCTGGAATTTTAGAAGCGATTTACCCTTCAAGGGGTAAAATTATCATTTCAGAAAGTAATGAAAAGTGAAAATCCTAAACATAAGGACTGGTCAATCACCAGACCCAAATCCTAATTTTGAGCGATTTTCACAACTCAATCGGAATGAGGAAGACGATTTACCCTTTGAGGGGTAAAGTCGTTATTTCAAAAAAGGACTAGATTCAAAAACTCAAGCATAAGAATTGATCGTCTGACTGACCCTAATTCTTATCTTGGCATTCTCGACCTATCTCATATACAAGGTAGATGCGATTTACCCCTAAAGGATAATATCGTCAATTTTCAGAAGAACGGATAAGAAATTCCAAAAATAGGATTGATCAATTGTCTGTTGTCAATTTTTAATTTTTAAGAATTTTTGAAATTCCTAGAAATTTTTCACAATTTTCTTACATTTTTTTGGGATTTTTTATGATTTTCTAACATTTTTTTACAATTTTCTAGGATTTTTTTGATTTTTTTATTTAAAAAATATTTTTTAAAATTTTATACTAAAAAAATAATTTGGACCGGGTCGATACCCTGCCTAGAGCCGGACTCGCGCGACCCACCGCACCGAAACAACGTCGTTCGACGTTTTTTTTATATTTCGGTTATTTGAATTTAATCCGGCGGTTCCTATTGAACCACGTAGCTAATCCATGGCCTTAAGATTGGTTGACTGGGACCTACAGCTCAGATCAAAAACCGACTACGCCTCAACCGTCAGATCTGATTACTTAAACCTACGGCCGCGTTAAAAGCTTAGACTCGATCAGGACCATCCATCTTCACTAGCCTAAACGACGCCGCTTGACCCTTAACCTAAACGACACCGTATTGGTTTGTTTTGATTTTTTGATTTTAAAACGGTTTTTGAATATTCTTAATTTCTAATCAGACGGTCATTAAAAATTAGACTCGATTTATTTGAGCCGTCCAATTTGTTTATTCGAATAATAGACCCGAACGGCCATGCTGACTGGGCAAATACGTAGACCAATGACAAACTGACACCTAGGACTTTGACTCTTTGACCATCCATGTTAGCTTCATCTTCAACATCCCGACGACATCTAAATGGACGGCTGAAGTCTTCCAGAGACGATCTAACGATGAAATCTCAACGAAATTACACAAGACCAGCACCAATCAACTTGTCTCATCGTCACACACCACATATCGTGGAATCATACGATTTCATCCATAGAATCAAGTATAAGCAAGCTCGAACTAATACATGTATAACTACTCTAATCATATGATTCATGGTATTTCGAACTAATTCATCAACACAGGAGCATCGTATGAGGTTCAGAACACTTACCTCGAGCTTCGATTGAGCTCGCTCGACCTAGATTGAGCTAGGCAAGATTGAACAATTCTCGATTTATGGCAGAAGGTTTGGAGACTCGATTCGAGGTTTTAAAGCAAAACCGATGCAAAATGAGGATGCGACAATAGTCAGTAATGCTTGGGGAACAAAACGCACACACTAAATGCAAGGATCAAGGCCGAAGACGAGATCCATCATTGATGCTCAATGAGAAGCTCAAAGTTCTGACTCACCTGTTCTCGTGGTTTCAGGCGGCGCGGCCGGCAGCGATCGCTTCCTTAAAGCTTGGGCAACCTCATGACGACCTTTGTAAACTTTGGTTTGGCCTGAAAATATATAACCGGTGCTCTGCAAATTCGAGCTCAAGCCTTCGACAATGGCGATGGAAGACGAGCTCTTCCTCCTTCTCTCTACTCTCTCTCTATTCTATTTACCTCCGGCAACAGAATGAACTACTCACTTCCTTCAGAAAGCCTCCAAAGGCTGTATACAACTTTTGGATTTTGGCGCCAAATGGGGAGGTGTATACCGACTTCAATCGCATGTGAGGCCACGTTCTTTTAGGTCCAAACGGCATCGGGGATGATGGGCATTCTGTCCCACTCCGTTTTATTCTCAGGCAGGTTCAATTTCACGCGAATTTGGCATGAATTTGAGCTGTTCTTGAGAATGTTGACTTTTGTAGGTCCCGCAAGGTTGACTGCTCGATTGCTCTCTACTCCAGCAACGTCGAGTGGTGCTACCGGCGTCAATCGACAGGGACGGGCACAGGCGACAATACGCCAAACATTGCTTGTCCGATTATTTGTGAATTGGTCTTCAATTTGAGGACCAAAATCGCCTTGGATACTGATATCTGCGCTGAAGCTCATGGAAGAAGACAACACTGTAGCGGACCAATTCGACCGATCTGACTAGGCAGTCTGATTGGTCCAAACCGGTTCTGACTTGTTTTTCCAAAATTAACCCTAATTCGAGTGGAATTTTTGCAAATTAAACCTCAGAATCGAACTTAGGACATGAATATTATCTAAAAATGTGATTTTACCCAAAATTTCATGTCAATTTCTACAAAAGCCCCAAATTTATCCTTAATTGTAATTCAGTAAATTGTGAAATTGAAGGCCCAAACGGTCAAATTGAATCAAACCACCTATGCCAATCGATTCAGGATGGTGAAATACATTAGGTAGTGGCTTCAATTTGTAAAGGTAGCCTTTGAATTGAAACTAATTTCAATTTTGCCCAAATTCAAGGACTAAATTGCAATTAAGTATGCAATTTTGCTCAATTCCTGCAATGGAGCAATTTGTGCAAATAATTGGGCTAAATTGTAATGAAGGACAATTATATTGAATGTCAAGACCCTAAAAATGCTGAAATTGCAAATTAAAAGACTCACTTGACATTTTTTACCAAATTCAATCATACGTGTAACAAAGGAACACATAAAATTGAACTTGAATTTGGACTTTTTATGAGGTCAAAAATATACGGGAATTAAAATAAAAATATTACCTATTTTTCATATTTTTTTGACCTCAAATGCTATTTTTCTTGAATTTTCGAGTATTTTTCTATTTTCTAAAAATACTAAAAAATGTGAAAAAAAATATGAAAAATTATTTTTTGGTCAAAACTGGTTTCTTGAGCATGGCCAAGGATACCAAAGTTGATTTGTAATTTTTCAACTTTTTATAAAAAAAAATTATGAATTTTTCAAAAAAAAACTAATAAAAACTAATAAAAAATCATGTGTCAGCACCAAGCCCTACTCAGCCAAATCGGATCAAGTCACCCCCACCAATTGATTTAGAAGCATTAAAAATATTGGGTAGTGACTTCAATTTGCCATGAAAGTCCTTGATTTAAAAGTAATTTCAATTTTACCAATTTCAAGGACTAAATTGCAATAAACCTTGCAATTTTATTCATATCATGCAATTGAGTAATTTAAGCACACAATTGGGCCAAATTGCAATCTAGGACAGTTGGATTGAATGTCCGGACTCCTAAAATGCCAAAATTAAAAATTAAAAAGACTTGAAACATATTTTTTGACAAATTCAACCCTATGTGTTATAAAGAAACACACAAGATTAAACTTAAATTTTGAATTTTGATGAGGTCAAAATGACAAGGGAATTAAAAGAAAAATATTGACTGTTTTTTTTTATATTTTTGTGAACTCAAATGCTTTTTTTCTTGATTTTTCATTTATTTTTCTATTTTTTGAAAATACTAAAAAAGTGAAAATTATAGAAAATTATTTTTTTTAAAAATGGTCTCTTAGGCTTGGCCAAATGTACTAATATTGATTTTGTAATTTTCACTTTTATGAATTTGTTATGAATTTTAATAATATAAAGGAAAAAGGCTTGAATAAAAATCAGGTGTCAACACATGTAAATAATATTGCGGGGGTAAGAACATCCGACTTGCCAATTGTTTCATTTGCTCCTATAGGGTTGCCACCTTTGAGTTTCTTTTGGCTTTGTGTGAGGTGGTTGCTTTCTTTAGGTGTGTTTCTAATGGTGGTTTTCCCTCATGACCGTACTTGTCCTTTTCCTTTTGCTATTTATCTTTCTCACGTGAGGTCTTTCTCGTGCTTCATACGTCCCATCTTGTGGGATGGTCCGAAGATTAAAATTATGCGATTCCCATACTTTGTTGCTTGTCTCCTTCTAGGGAGTTGTCAATAATATACCCACATGGGGTTCTATCGTTATTATTCCCTTTTTGCTTCTTATGTATATCGTTTGCCTCCCTTTATTTTGTTACGTGGCCTTAGGTGAGGGCAGGTATTTCACCATTTACACTTGCATGTGGCTTTGTACACATGTCGTTTGCTATTTTCGCTTCTCATGAGTTGGAGGATGGCCTCAAGACCTATCAAATGGGTTAAGCCACTTGTTAACCTTCCTTTCCTAACAATGACACCTCATCACCACATGTCCCCCATAGCTAAATTAATAGAAATGAGTGATTAGCCAAGTGGCGATTTACTTGCATGCTTAATGGACTCATCAAGTGAGCCATGCCACGTGTTTGATTCCCTCATCTTATAATGACACCTAAAGGCTCACATGCCTTGCCTAGTTCAAGGAGCTAAGTATTTAGCCAAATGGCAAGCTTTCCTTACAATGCTTACACGTAGAGCTCAATTTAGTGAGGTAGCACTTTATTCGAATCAGGCTATTCCCAAACTCCTAGCTTTAATTTGTCGGGCTTATATTAATATCCTGAGCGTTTATGCACCTAATTATCAACTCGGCAATTTTCCTTACTTCTCAAAATTTTTCAATTTATAAATTTAAACATTATCTTATGACTCTCAACCTAAGGATGGTTGCCGCCTCCCTTTGTTTGTTTGCAAAGGTAATAGTCCTATTTGTACCCACCCCACCCCCCTTCTTTTTCTAGGACTTTTCCTAGGGCCGGTGTGGATATAAGGCCGAAGCCCTTCGTGGCAGAAGGTATCCTTCCCTTATGTTAACCTGTTCCTTCAAATTTGGCTAATCAAATTTTATTTTCTACAGTGCCCTTTGTCTCTTTGGCCACGACGAAAGAAGTATATTATGGAGGGTCTCTTGGTCTCTCCTTAAGCTTATGATATTTCAGTTTCAAAAAATCTAAGGGCATTCGCACGGCTTGTTACATTACGAGCGTACCTCTTGTCTCAATTGACGGGGGTGGGGAAGTTGGTTCCGAGGGTGCTACATTTTACACATATCATTCCAAATATACATGCCAATTTACCATGTGACTCGGATCATCGGAGTGATTGCTCCTGTGATATATAAGAAGATGATGTGGGTCAAGTAGCTATTTAAATGGATTGGATTAATTTTAAGGAATCTTGACCTCTCACCTCAGAGGAACCGGTTGTTATCAATATGGGGGATTCTAAAAATGCCAGAGAATTAAAAATCGATGGATATATACCTCAGACACACACATCTAAATTTACTGAGTTGCTTAGAGAGTATTAGGATATCTTCGCATGTTCATCTGCGGATATGCGAGGTTTGGACCCTAGTATTGTGGAACTTGTGTTACCCACTAATCCCGGTTCCAAGCTGATGAAGCCGCTGGGTAGAAGGATGAGTCCTAAACTTTCGAACAAGATTAAAGAAAAATGATGAAACTCTTTAAAGTGGGATTCATTTAAGCAATTTCATATTTTGACTAGATTGCTAATATTGTCCTAGCAATGAAAAAGGATAGAAGGGTCCAAATATGCGTAGACTATCGAGATTTAAATAAGGTGAGCTCAAAAGATGATTTTCCTTTACCACACATAGATATACTGGTTGATAGTACGGTCAGGTTTGAGTTGTTCTCATTTATGGACAGATTCTCTTGATATAATTAGATTCTGATGAAGAAAGAGGATCAACTTAAGACCTCATTCACAAACTCGTGGAGGAACTTTTGCTACAAGGTTATGTCGTTCGAGTTAAGAAACGCCGGGGCAACATACAATAAGCCATGGTGACCTTATTCCATGATATGATCTGCAATGAGATTGAAGTATATATTGATGATAAGATTGCTAAGTCCAAGCTTGGAGAAGATCACGTTCAAGTATTGAGAAAATTATTTGAACATTTGCGAAAATACAAGCTGAGATTGAACTATAATTAGTGCATATCTGAGAAGCTCCTTGGATTTATGGTCAGCAGCAAGGGCATAGAATTTGACACTTTAAATATTAAGGTTATTCATGACATAGCCATCTCCTCGTCGGTGAAGGAAGTAAAAAGTCTTCTGGTGAGACTGAACTATATCGCTAGGTTTATATGCCAACTTTCTAATGTGGCTAAACCGTTTATCAAACTCATGAAGAACGGTGCCAAGATGGTTTGGGATACAGAATGTCACCGAGTGTTTAGAAAGATCAAACAATACTTGATTTCTCTACTGGTGTTGGCACCACCAATCCCTAGACATCCTTTACTCTATACTTGACAGTTTATCAAGTATTACTGAGAGCTTTACTTGCCCACACAAGTCTAGAAGATGGTAAGGAGAGAGCCAAATATTATCTGAGTAACAAGTTCACTGCGTCTGAGATGAATTACTTTGTGGTCGAAAGAGCTTATGTGGCAACAGTCTGGTTACTTCGCAGATTGAGGTAGTGCACCCTCTACCACTATATATAGTTGGTAACAGAGAATGATCCAATCACGTATCCCTTGAAAAAACCATCTTTGAATGGAAAGCTAGCCAAGTGGCAAGTGATGCTATTTGAGTTTGACATTAGAAGTTCACCCAAAAGTCTGTCAAGAGGCGAGCTATAGTAGATATGTTAGCAAAAATCTCTTAGGGGAGGACGATCCTGGATAAAAATGAAATCGAAGATCAAATCATGGCATTATCAAAGGGCCTTGTATTTTGATAGTGCAGTCAAACCTGTCAGGAGCGGGTACTGGGGCAGTATTGATATCCCCGGAAGGCCAACATTTTGCAGTTATCGCAAAACTGGTATTTTCGTGCACCGATAACATATCAAAATATGAGGTGCATATCATCGGTCTATGGTTGGCCATTGCCGTGAAAATACGAAAGCTACAAGTTTATGGAGATTCCTTGCTCATCATCTTTTAGACTTAAGAAGAGTGGAAGATAAAGGATTCTAATCTCATCTCGTATCATGAATTTTTGGAAGAATTAACCCTCGAATTTGAGGCGGTGTTTTTTGAATATCTACCAAGAACGCAGAATCCCCTTTTTAGCCACATTAGCCTCTATGGTATAGGTGACAAATGGGCTTGATGTAGAACTTTAAAGATTGGAGTAATTAAGAAGCCAACTTACTGTATGTTAATTGAAGAAGAATTCGATGGCGTGCTATGGTATCATGATATCAATAACTGTATTTGGAATGGAGAGTTTCCTGAAGAAAATCGGCCTGGAGATATAAAATACATAGCCAAGGCGACTACCAAATTCTTTTTGAGTGGTCAAACACTATATAAGAGGTCAGTTGATTAGTATTGCTACGATATGTAGACGCCAAAAAAGCAAATATGCTCATGGAGATCCATGAAGGTGTGCGTGGGCCGCACATAAATGGCAATCTCCTTGCAAAGAAAATTATGCAACTCGGTTATTATTGGATGACCATGGAGGCTGACTGTAGTCAGCACGTAAGATCGTGTCATCAATAACTAGTGTATAGTGATAAGATCAACGCACCTCCAAATGAGCTTCATCAGATGTCCAAAGCTTGGCCATTCTCCATGTGGGGAATAGATATAATCGGGCTGATAAATCCAACTCCTTCAAATAGTCATTTCTTTTTTTAGTAGCTATTGATTACTTCACTAAGTGGATGAAGACAATTCTTATAAAAATGTTACAATAAGGAATGTAGCAAGATTTATCAAAAACGATATAATCTCTCGATATGATTCTCCCTAAGCAATTATCACGGTCAATAGGTCCAATCTGAATAACAAGATTGTCGATAATCTGGTGCATCACTTTCGCGTTCGACATCTTAATTCATCCCATTATTGCCCACATATGAATGGAGTAGTTGAGGTGACAAATAAGAATAACATGAAGATTCTGGCAAAAAAAAAGTAGAAAACTATAGGTATTGGCATGAGAGGCTACCCTTTGCATTAATGGCATATTGAAAGTACATAATAACCAAATTGAACATTTGAGAGAAGTCGATGGCAAATGATGGCATTGTTCCTTTAATTTTCAATGGATAGGTGATCAAATACTCTTTGAGCCTTTTTTTTTATTTAAAAGAGTAAGGAACATCTTTTAACAAAATTGTAGGTGCCAACAATAGTGAATATTACCTATCCATGCATGGTCGAGTTAGTTAAGAGATGGATTATCTCTTGTCAAGTCCCTGGTTCAAATCCCCAACTCGCATTCTGTGACTTAGGTGGGGGTTGCGGCTAGTGATTGTTATGCTAGTCCCCTCGAGGAATAATCGAGATGAGCGCAAGCTGGTCCGAACACCTCGGTTATCAGAAAAAAAAAACAATAGTGAATATTTGTTGCTTGAGAACTAAATACTTCCCTTCTATACAGACTGAAAATTTTTTTTCTAATATAACAAAGTCGAATTTATGTATGATAAAAATGAAGTTTTCTTAATTACTCTAATAACCAATCATTTATTTAAAAAAAATTTATGGCAATATAAATTTCACAACAAGAATGCAACTATCGATAAGACTAGGCCCAATGTATTTGATGCTACTACTATAAATAGACTGAGAATTACGTTAAATAACGTGCATGTCATCATGTTGGTATGTATAGCAAACCGTTCATTGCTAAAGTTACATAATATAAATATGGCCATAAGATCTTGTTATCGCGCAATGATAGCGAGTGGTGTTGTTGGCAGCGGTGGGGCCGTCCGAGGCGGCTGGAATGGGGATAGTGGTGGGGAACTTGGGCTGAGGTGTTGGGTCTGTGGGTGTTGCGGGGCTTTCTTCACTAGGTGTGCCTTTTAGTCGTTCTAATCAGATTGTGGAACGAGATTTGTATTTTATTTTTTTTTGTATTTTCCCTAAAATTCTTCTCGTGCTAATTCAATTTAAAAGGGGTATTACAAAAAAGCCTTAAAACTATTGCAATGATGCCAATTCTATCATAAAGTTATCAATTTGGTCAATTTAGTCCTAAACATTTTAACAAATTATCAATCTAGTCTTTTTCGCCAATTTTAATCGAGAAATGCTTATGTGGACGTTAGCCATTCTACACGACACTAAGGTGCCAACATGAATATTTTTTTTATTTTTTTCAAATTTTTAGTAAATTTTTAATTTCTTTTTTCCTTTTTTCCATTTTTTTTATACATTGAAGTCCGGCTAGGATCATTGGCTAACCCTCGCCTTGCTTAGTAGCTGGTAAGGGTCATTGGCCCTCATTGACTCACAGTAAAAAGAAAGAAAGAAATGAAAAAAGAAAAAAATTTAAAATTTAATTTTTTTAAAACATTTTGTTCATGCTAGCGCCGATCATGCCATGTTGAACGGGCGGCGTTTGCATCAACTATTGCGGGCCAAAATTGACCGAATTGACTGCACTGATAAATCATCAAAAGGTTTATAATTAAATTAACCCGTCGAAAAGTATATTACTGAATTCACATCAGTATACAAGATTTTTAATTTTTTTTGCAAGCTTTCCAATTTAATATGCGTTCTTATAGATTCTCTATAAGTGGGTATCATAGACACCTAATGTTTTTCTCCCTCTAATTCGTGCGTTGCTCACGACTAGCGCCCCCACCTAACAAACTTCAACTCCACAAGACAAGGCGATTAGCTGAACTTGGAAACATAGACAAAAGAAACAGATGGACACAGACAAAGGAACTGGCAACCACAAAAAATTGGTTCACCGAACATGATTTTAATGTAGTAAAATAAGACGTCGGATTTTTTTGCCAGGACATTCGTGGTCTAAACAACAAAAGGGACATCGCCAAGCAAGATCAAGATTCATGGTTGGGGGCTTAGTAGCGTGAGATACAATGCTTTAGTCTCTTAATGGTACTGATGGATTTGTTGTTGTTGATGGACGCCGATTTCGGCATCCGGATCGTGTGCATGAACTTCTTTTTGACTCAATAGATGAAACCTATTGACCTTAATAGGGAAAATTGTTCAAAATATTGTAAACTCATTGCAATTTGATCAATTTAGTCATAAACCCTTTAATTGTCTCAATTAAATCCTAAGTAATTTAACAATTTAGTCATTTCGGCTAATTTTGACTGAAAATTATTAATGTGGATGTCAGTAGTCCTACGTGGCACAATCACACGTAAGTTTTTTCTTCAAATTTTTCATTTTTTTCATATTTTTGTAAAGTATTTTTAATGGCCAGTTGGCCCTTAAAAATAAAAGATGAAAAAAGGAAAGAATAAATTAATAGAATTAAAAAAAAATCACGCCAACATCGATCATGTCTCATAAGGCGGCCGACGCTCATGTTAATAATTTCCTGTTAAAATTGATAGCAAAAGTACACACGAAGTGCCAATATTTATGTACGACGCTTATTTTAGTGCCAATATATTTGTCAAATTAGTTAAGTGTCAATTTTTTTTAAAACAGTTATTTCAGTGCGAACTCTAGTGAATTTCGCTGGAAATCTGACATGGCTTGTCGAGGCTTCCAAGTCAACAATAAAAAAGACCCAAAAGTTAAAAAAAATTTAAAAAACTAAAAAATAAGATAATTAATCTTTTTTTTAAAAAGCCTTTGTGTTGCAACGGTTAGGGCTTGGAAGTCTTCGCTGTCGCCGGCCACCATCGCCGGCAATGGTCGTTGAGGGATGGGAGATAGCTAATGAGTGCCATTGGACCGAAGTCTCTCAAGGTCGGTTATGCACGGCCAGGGCCAGCCAGCCTCGTCGAGCCGCTGCTAGGCCTCGTCGTGGGTTTGCGAGGCCTGCTAAGGTCGGGTGTCGCCTACCCTGGCTAGCCTTGAGGGGGTTGCCAATGCTCAGCAGGCCCCCACGGCCATTCCCCACCCTCGTCGACCATTGCCGACGATGGGTGGGGGAGGGGGACGGCGAGAGTTCCTTATTTTTATATGTTTTTGTTTTTTAGGCTATTTTTCTATTTAATTTTAATTTTTTAAAAAATTAACTATTTTTATGTTGAACAATTCACGTGGATGCCATATGGACTTGACGTGTCCACGTGAGTTGATTTTTTTTTTAAATTGACATGTAATATTAAAAAATCGATTTAAAAAAAATGCCACTCGTATTGTTTAACTAAAATTGACACTTAATTTATTATTTTTTTTGTCGAAATTAACACTTAGATGATCGTTTTTTCTTCAATTTGGTACTTAAGTGATCCAAAAAAAAATATTAAAATGAAAAATGGTCGTCGTAGACTAATATTAGCACTCAGATATCCTTTTGCCCTAAATTGGCATGTCAAAAGGCGTAGGACTTAATTGGCACAATTTTTTAGACTGACTTTACCAAAGTGCAATAGGTTTAGAACTTGTTCGAGCAGTTTTTCTGACTTTGAAAAGAAATAAATCGGACACAGAAGAGTGATAATACTTGGGAATTACACAAAAAGAATTGGTAGATCAACACAAAAACTCGAAAGATGTATTTAAGGAAACTAACAGAGGTCTTATGGAGGAGGTCCTGTTTCATATTGTCATCACCTAACCGTACCCTCACATGACTAGTCTGCAAAATTTCACCAGGAATTATCAAATATAATATACGATCTACCTACCCGTGAAAATCTAGTTTACCCATTGAAGTTGGAGGAGCAATTAATTTTTCTGATTATAGGAGTTGCTTCATTTTTAAACTAATTCAAGTGAGGTTGATATATTGTTGTTTCCTCTTATTTTATTTTTTTACTATGAGCAATGAAGTCAGTGCATTGCTATCCACCAACAATGAACTACTTGGGCGCGGTACTGAATCCATTTCCGGGTGTTTGGGTCGCATGTTAAGCAGAACTTAGAAACAACGTACTAACCACGTTGTTAGTGCCATGGAGAAAAGACGTGGAATGGAACTTACGTTGGTGTTACGGCATGCGAATGACTTCGTGTGTCGAGAATTTAGTGCTCGAAGGTCAGAAAAAAGAAGAAAGGATCGGTAGATGAACTGTTTCTCGCACTCCATTTGTTTTTTTTTTTTTTTTTTGAAGTCCTTCGTAATTTCCCAAATTCGTGTTATGGGTTTTCTTTTATATCAATGGGATGTTCACAAATCTTTTAACATCCGATTAATCACCAGAAAATACTCTTCTGAGAATGGCCTGAGAAGAATGCACAGGTGCGTCGATTCGAACTCAGGCCCCGAGTAAAGAAGGACGAACGCGCTCACTATTCCGGCAATTCCCAGGATTTGAAACTGTCTTTTATGGCTTCCGAAACAAGAATTGTCATAAAAACTGTCGATACCGATGGAAGTGGGGGAGGATGTGGGGGAGAAAGGCGCATCTCCACTTACCAATCCTTTTTAACAAAATTTCGAGAACGAGGACTCGGATGACCAGAGAAAGAAGGCGACATTCAAGCTCTAATCCATGCATTCTTCTCTCATGTGAAAGCACTCTAAGCACTTCATGCTAAAGAATATGACCACAGTACAGAAGCATCCGTGATGAAGGTGAAAATCTAAAAGCACGGGGCGAATTCCGAGCAAATATGTAGTCCAAGGGTACCTGAATTTCTTAGGCTGCATTTGGTTATTTGGATTTGATTCCGGTGTTTGGCAACGTCCTTTGAACCGGATAAACTCAGATATACCTAAATAAAATGCTGGATAAGAAATCTAGGGGAAGGTGGTGAGGTAAATCTGGATTGAGAAAAAAAAAATCAAATAACTTAACAAGCCCTCTTTTCCAATGGTGGAGTGATGAAGCGACCATCCGGACATTGCTTGGTTAGTCACTGCATGAGGACCACCACCACGAGATCGTTGTCACTTCCGACCCCCTTGCGATTGTCGTCGCCTCCGACAACCGCCAATCGTCATCTAGTAAGCTGATCGTGTTCTGAAGATTGAGGTTAAAAAGGACCACCTGTTACTAACTCCAAGGAGAACATCTTGGCCACCCTTTGAGAACCACCGCCATAACAGCTGATCACCGTCGCCTCTGCCCTTAACCATCGTTATCGTCACCATGGTAGCCCATCACCACTGATTCTGACTTAAGCAGTTGCGGTCGTCCTCATCATCATCGAGTCCAAGCTTGATCAACAAGGGCGATCCTTTGATCTCAAATCTGTTGGGTGTGATTCAGAATCCCATCGACACGAAGGCACGGGAGATAAATAGCTATTTATACATACAGACATTCTCTTTTTCATTTGTAATTGAGTAATGTAACAGAGAGGTACAAAGTGCTAATTATATTGAAATCCTTTTCGTCTCGATTTCCTTTTCTAACCCAGCCCTAGGTCATTTGTGTGCATGCCAGTTGAGTACGTAATCAAACTTACACGGGTCTGAAAACAAAAATTAAGATCGCATACAATTGAGCAATTGACGAAATTAGAAGCTTAAATCGAATGACAATTAAGATTATTTCATCTACGTACAAGGGTACTTCCATGAGCAAAGAGCCAATAACATGAGCAAAAGTTCCCTCATTGCCTCCTTCACCAGTAACATAATTTGCAGAAGCAAAGCTGATTTCGGGGGCAAATTGAGTCGAGGTACAAATAATTTAAAGGGAGAGATATTCAACTAGAGACAATTATATATCAGTTTTTGGCATAATCAACATTTAGTTAAGCCCCATCGCCTACCGAGAATTCTCACCCGGGACCACAACTCCCTTCCCAAAGATGCTCTGCGAGAAGGAGAGGATACCGAGGATCACGCCGCTGCTCCGCCCATAGCTGCCCTCGCGACGCGGTGGACCGACCCCAGCGACGTGGCTCCGGCAGAGAGGGCACGTGGCGCAGAGTCGGAGCCACGCGTCGATGCACTCGGCATGGAAGCAGTGGCTGCATCCCCGCAGCCTCCGGTAGCGCTCGCCGGCGGTGACGTCGTGCAGGCATACCGTGCAGTATGGAGGAGCTTGGTGTCTCTGGGAAAGAGTGAGGGCCGGGGGATACTGGCTCCATCGGAACGCCTTGGCACAGAGACGGACGAGGGAGACGATGGCGGTCGCGACGAATGTGGCTTTGCCGAGAGCCGTCGTCGCTATGGCCTTGAGCTTGAGAATGCTCGCCATGAAAACTCTCTCTCTCTCTCTCTCTCTTACTTAAAGGGATTAGGTTGGGGTTTTTTATGCTTGCAAGTGTGTATAGTGGATTCCTGTTAACGCACCCTACTCTTTGGATGAAGAAAAAATATGGTTTAACCTCAACAACACCAAGCACCTGATGTGTCCCACATCGCCATATAATTATTATAAGTGCGTTTACCGTATGTACTTAATTAAATCTAGACCCTTGAAAATAATAGATCTCATCACATCTAACAGTCTTGATTTAATTTGATGTGTGCACCTGATTCATGGAATACTTTTTTGTTAACTCATAACTCCGTTACCTTTATTATTATTATTTTCATTATCATCATCATCATCATTATTATTATTATTATTATTATATCTACTTGACTGAAAATGCGACACCATACTAGCAAGTGAGACGATGCATGCATCATGCTGAAAGAGAAATGCTATGTGTTTACCGAGTCTAGGTTATGATCAAAATGATGCGACAAAATTGGTACTGAATATTTGAAGATGACCCATTTGCTTAACTACCCACTCACAGTTCGTAATATTATGGCATGTCATGATTCTAGAAGAAAATAAAATAAGAAAATATAACGTTTGGCCCACTAGAATGATTTGGATGTATAAGATGTAGTATTCTATTACGAAATTCGCATACCAAGTTTTAGGGCAAATTTAACTGATCGCTAGAGAAGGGAACTTCATTAAATTCCTAAATGAGCTCTAGCCATCACATCATACTATAAATCAATTTTCTAAATCGGTCTTGTTAATCATGGTGAAATATAATGTTTCCATGATGAATTTGATCAATGACACAATTTGTAGTACCCACATGATAAGATTCTCGATCTCAATTTTTATTCTATTTAAGTTTTGAAAAGGCTTGGCACTCGTCATTAACCCGCATTTGGATGTATCGATAACACGTCACATAATAATTGCATAAGTTTATTCTTCAGGAGGACCCTAAATGCCTTTCTTGGATGTGGGGTGAGCATTGAGTAGAGTACCAATGGGTCAATTGCTTGGGTTTGATAGTACACTAAAGCAAGAAAATTGTCCACGTTATGTTATATACTTCTTGTTGAAAAAGTTCACGTCACGAAAATAGGAAGCGGGAGATTTAAATTAAAGGAGATGAGTTGTGTCGGGCCCACAAATGGCTTGGCTGAACTTTCTATAAGGAAATTAAAAAAGAAAGAAAGAAAAAAGGTTAAAACAAAAAGAAAAGAAAAGCGCAGAAAATGGACCAAAAGTAGAGACAGGTACACCCAACTAGACGATTGTCAATGCTTTGGTACATAATTAAGTAAAACGTACGGACTTCTTGTACGCCACCTTTCACCTCTTTGCTTATTCTACGTGTCTAGCCTCGGAAACCATATGAATATCAAAGATATATTTGTTTTGCAAAAAGTAAATGACGTGAAAAATATTTTTTAAGTATAATCATTAATACTGTTTACCACAATAAATGAAAAAATAAAATGCATTGTCCACGGAAATATTCAGGCATAAATTATTCCCGATGATAAAATATTTTTCATTTGTTAATTATTTGAGACAATACAAGCTATTAATTTTAAATAAATATTTTTAAAATAATTTATTTTCATTTAAACAAACGGAGCCTTAGTTTATTAAAACAACTTGAAGAAGTACTTAAGGAAATTATTGTCTCCTTCGGCGACAAGGTCTTATCAAATCATCTTGGGGGCATTTTTGGTTATTTGTCCTAGCAAAACGTAACTAACTTTTGCAGAAAATATATGTTATGGAATTCCAAATTGATTTGGCTAATGTTCATCACCTAATCATACCATCATGTGACTAGTCTGAAAATATTGACGAGATATGATCAAATATAATATAAGATCTACCTACCCATGAACAATCAAGTCCACCACCAAAGGAATCCACCTAATGTTGCTTTCTCCATACAATGTTTTCTCTCCATTTTTATTATAACTTCGTGTCGCATGTTAATTGGAGATAAAGCAGTGTACCAACGACTTGGTTTATCACATGAAGAAAAGAACTGTTTTACAAAAACAAAAACTAATCCTTTTGTAATTAATATACTTAGGCTTCCTTTGTCTCAAAAAAAAAATATTCGAGGACTATTTTTCAAAATGTAATCACTTATATCATTAGAAATAATTATTCAATGAAGATTCACTATCGATAATAATTTTTTTTGTGTTTAACTATTTTAATGAATGATAAAAGTATTTTTCGTTCTTTCATTTTAGTAAGTAATAAAAATAGTCATTTATAAAAAATATTTTGCAAGTCTATTTTTTTTTCGAAACAAACAGAGCATTATTTCATTAAAAAAGTTCGTATTATGATTTTTATATTTAAGTTTGAGCTCTTTTAGCAACTGACTAACACATGTGGCAGTCTGCTCATTCGACATGTATTGGTTAATTACAAGTAAAAGTATATTATGAGTGTCAATATTTGTGTTCGACGCTCACTTTAGTGCTAATATTTTTTATGGATCATTTAAATGTCAATTTTTTCTTAAAAAAAAGTTTATTTCAGTACCAACTCCGGTGAGCTTCACCGGAAATTTGACATGGTGTCTACATGTCTCATCGGAGCTTCCAAGTCACCAATAAAAAAATCAAAAATTAAAAACATTAAGAAAGTAAAAAACAAATCAAAAAATCAAGACAAAAAAAAATAAAGAGGCATTTGCAACGACGAGGGCTATGAGCCCTCGCCGCCACCCTACCATTGTTGGCAACGGCCAACGAGGGTTGGGGGATGGCTAGTGACCACCGCCAATGCCTCGCTAGAGTTGACGAGGCCCCACCGTGGCCATCCTCGCAAACCCACTACGAGGTCGAGCCTCGTCGTGGTGGGCGGGACTGACTCGCCGTGGATTTGCGAGGACGACCACGGCGGAGCCTCGTCGACCCTAGCGAGGCCTCGACGGGGGGTCGCCGGGGCTTGGCGACCCCCCTCGACCACCCCCTACCCCTTGCCGGCCGTTGCTGGGGATGGTGGGGGCGGCGCCGACGAAGGATCTATTCCCTCGCCACTACAGTTAGGGTTTTTTTTCCTTATTTTTAAGGTAATTTTTCTGTTTAATTTTAATTTTTTTTAAATATAATAATTTTAAATTGAAAACGTGGATGCCACATGTACATTGCCATGGCCTCTACGTGGGGTTTTTTTTTTTTAAATTACATGTAATATTGAAAAATTAATAATAAAAAAGTCACATGTACCGTTTTGATTGGAATTGTTCCTTAAATAATCATTTTTTATTGAAATTGGCACTTCGGTGATTTTTTTTTTCAATCTGGCACTTAACTGATTCGACAAAAAATATTGACATCAAAGTGAACTTTGTATACAGGAGATATAGAAACTTGTGATTGTTGAGATGGCGAGGGTAATTCAAATTTAGCTCTTCTAGATATGCTTGCTATTTTATAGTTATTGAAAAAAATTATAAAAAAAGTTGAAGCTGATGTGATGCAAGTGTGGTACGATACGAGGGAGACAGGTGTGTCTTATTAACAAAGCTAAAAAAAGCATCATACGAACTTTAATTCGTACATTCTAGATGATTCGGATGAATGTTCTCGGACTTAAAATATAGCCTTAGATTGCATGCAAATGATAAATAATGAAATAAAAATTTAGTATTTCGCCAGTTTCGCAAAAAATTTCAATTTTCAAAATTATTTTCATTCTCAATTGAGATATTTAGATATAAATTATTGTCGTTGATGAAAATATTTTTTTCGTTAATATATTATTTTAAGCAATCCAATCAATCGTTTTTAAAAAAATATTTTTTAAATTATTAATTTTTCGCGAAATAAATGGAGTTTATAAATTATGCAGAAATTAATATCACTTCATCTGCCTACAACGGTAACTTCCATGCTAACAAGCGAATATGTAGTCAACGCTCAAATGAGATAAAAGTTAATTTGTAAAATCCTAGTCCGGGAGGATATTCCGACGGGTTGTGTCAATCGATTTGATTGATAACTCTCAGAAATATTTAGATTATAAAACAATGCGGAGGTGCTCCAAGTGCATACGAGCACGCTGTGTCCTGTATTTTCTATTTGATGAATCTCGAGTGAGATTCATTTTATCCAAGAATTTTAATTACACTATATGGCCTCTGGCAATGTCTCCAAAATAATAAAAGGCCATCCATGGCGAGGGCTCCCCTCACCACGACCAGGCCAAGGTGGCCTTGTTGGGCGTCGCCTGGGCGAGGCCGAGTCTTGGGGAGGCTATCCTCACCTAGCCAAAGCTGTCCTCACCCGATTGTGGCCGCAATGAAGCCTCGCCATTGCACCTGCAGCTGTCGTCAAACACTATCTCCTTGCCATTTGAGTCGTCATTGTGTCCCTCCATTCTATCTTTCACCATTCGCAAAGGTCGTGGGTCGACATTTACGGCAACAATGGAGGCCACATGGATCGGATTCGCCAAATTTGGCCTAGGCGAGCCTCTCTAGGCTAGGGAAGCCTTGCTAGGCATCGCCTTCGCTTAGGTGATGCCTGTCACGCCCCGCGCCCTAGGGACGAACATGCGACTCCCTGCAAGCAAACCAAATATCTCTCGTGGTCCTAATATCCACAATTAAGATGAGATACGTAATATATATGTAAATATGTGCAAAGCACGCGGAATCAATAATGAAATAACTCCTACGTACAAAATATAAGTTAAGTGGGACCTAGATTGCATAAAACTGTCGTACATAATAACCAACTGTTCATACAGATGCCTTGCTACGAACTCCACTAACAAGAGTGGTGACGGGGTAAGTACACAAAAGTCCATCAACGGCATTCAAAAAAGAAACACGGTCGGGATCGCCACCAAAAGATCAGGCCAACAAACTGGAACTCCTAAGATGAGGTGCTGGAGTCCTCGGTATCCTCGGCATCCTTCGTCAGCTCATACTCTGAGAACGTCTAGGAGCAAACCTCAATGGTATCTTCCATAGTCTCCTCATGCGATGGCTCAGCGAGATCCTCCTCAGTCGCCTCCAGCACAATGACTTCATCCTCGGTAAACTTCAAAGTCGGAGTCCTCTCCGATCCGTTCCCAGAACCGGCTACCAATCCCTCTGCCTGATCCTGGTCCCTACCGGAGTGGCACCAATCAGGGATCACTCCCTAGGGCACCTCATGGGGCTTCAACGGCCTAGTCAACTCGTCCCCGACCTTCCTAAACTATGCCTCGTACCTATGAGGCTTCCAGTCCGGACTACTCTCGTCAACCCACACCACTGTACACTTCCTTACATATATGGTCCCCTGACCGTCAGGGAACTCATCAAAATACACAGTCATCTCCTTAGAGTCTCCAAAGCGAATAGGCCACATAGTCAACGCCTAGAATCTGTAAAAATAAATGTCCCCAAAGGGGTGAAATACACATCTCAGTAAAAGAGTCCTAACCCTAGGTCAGACCGACCGTCCACTCAAGCAATCATCTACCCCAAAATTCCAAACTCATAATCACACGAACACATACAATTAAAGATGACGGCACACAGATGACAGGCATACAGCTATGACATCATATCACACTCAGATGATCATGCACACCTCGTCCTACCACTTCACCACAACCATCTCTTCCTGCCTACCTCATTCTCATGCCCGCGATTAGATCGCATCAGGCTCGGTCCGCGTAAACGCATCAGACCGTCATTGACAACCCGCGTAAACGCATCAGATTTCAATGATTTTCCAGGCCAATATCGGCACCTCATATCTCCGTCTCGCGATTAGATCGTATTAGGACCGTGGCTATCTCAACCCTGTGATTAGATCGCATCAGGGCGCCAAACAACATCTATCCCGCGCCTCAGCTCCTCAGGGTATCAATCACATTACCCTGCGTCTTGTACGCATCAGGGTCTCACCTCGCCTCCGCCGTGCCACAATTACAACTCATGCACACAAGGTCAAGTGCAACTCATGCATTAACAATGCATCCATGGCATACAAGGCGATTCAAATGTACAATCAAATGTGGCAATTTACTCAGGGCACAAGCATGATCAAACAATTGAATAATCTAAACTCTTCTAGCATACACGAGTATCAATCATCTTGAAATCTCTCACAAATCAATCAAACTATCGCCCAACTCACCCAATTGAGTCCAATATTCCTATCATAAGTTTAGGATTCCCTTACCTTGAATTTGATATCACAATTTTCTTTTCTTGAGCCCCCACAATTTTCGGCTTCAAGGGTCCAAGGCTGAACTCACCACGCAACCTAGGAATTTCAACCAATTTGTCAATTTCCTTTGTCCAATTCCTCAATCCATGAACCACAAACCTCTATAACATAGTCCCCATCATCCTAGCATGTCTAAATCACCAATTTGAGACTCAAAATCATCAGTCCTCAACCCCAACAGATTCAGTCTTGCACAGAACCGAACCGTCCCTTTTCGGTTCTGTGCAAACCGAGCACAACCGGTCCTAAATCTCCGCCAAATCCATCATTTACTCACTAACCTATCTCTTAACATGTCTATCTAAGGTTCTAAGGTCTCACCGTGGGTTTGAAGTCGAGTTGTCGCCGGAATCCCATCGGAAGTTGCCGGATCTTCAAGGTCAGTAACTGGCAGTTTTTTGTCTAAGGTTCACAAGACCCATTCGAGGTCAAAACTCCATCAAATCATTCTCAACTTTTTACCATAGATTGATATACATGTCTCCTAGACCTTTACAAAATTTAAGCTCAAGATTCCAACATTTCAGTCTCTTAAGGGTTAGAAACATCACCTACCTCAGATTGGATCAGTTTTCGTTGACTCTCGGGAAAACGCTTGGCCGGAGCTCCTCGATGGTCCAAACGGCTTGCTTCCAGTTCGAGGAGGTCGACAGGATGTTGAGCTAAGAGGATGTGGTTGGTGCACCGGTAGGTGGTGGCCGAAGGGCGGCGTCGACGATGGCGAACGGGAACCCCAGAAACTATCGCTGGCGAGCAGTAGAGAAAGAGAGGAAGAAGAGGCTGTCGGTGAAGTGGGGGGTGTTATGGCCGGCCAAAGTGAGGTGAGAGAGAGAGAGAGAAAAAGTCTTATATCCAAGGCTCAAGTCAAAGAGTGGAATGGTAGGTAGGGAATAATGGACTTGACCACTCTTTAATCTATCTCTTGACACTTGTCCCACATATCATTCATGCTAGATCCAATGGCCACCATTTCTCCACTTTTTCGGTAGCCTTGGGGGAGGGATAAAGACCAAAATTCCCTTCCTTCATTGCATGGGAAAGGCTTAAGCTTGAGAGGCAAAATGGTAATTTTACCCCCGACGTCCAGAACGTCGTTTTTCTAGTTCCAATAATCTTCGATAGGGCGACGACCAATCTTAATATAACGTTGGAATTCTTGATTCTCCATTTTCAATTTTCAAGACTCGTTTCTGATGGTTTTCTCTATCATACGCGGTTCTAACCTATCCCGAACCGACGGGCGGCTTTTGCAGACATTATGCATATCGACCCCGTGATTCATATCACGTTTAGGGCTCATCAATTCGTGACGACTTTGGTTGTCATGTAATTGTGAGGGTCTATTACTAGTCCCTATAGTCTCGATCGTTACTGTCCGATTTAAAAAAATTTTGCAAATCATACGTTGGTTAAGCGGCATCACCGTGCTCCAATCGTATGACACTCGCACAGTATTCCTTAATCGTTCTTAAATCGGTCTTTTTGTGGTTCTAAATATCCCCTCGACAATCCTTATGGTCAAAACACCATTTCTTATTCTAGTTCCTTAGGTCCACGTACCTCGTCTCGTGTTAGCCTTTCCCTTTTGGTCAGCCTACTCGAATTGATCAGATTCGAGCGAGATACGATTGAAATACGTCTCCAAATTTATTTCTTATTAATGATTCTGAAATCGACTGAAAATCAGAATGTCACAATGCCGGCTGACGCCACCCTGGCCTAAGCGAGGGTCGGCCTCACCATGGCGAGGCTCACCCTTGCTGGTGCTCACTTCGTGCAAGTGATTGGGCAATGGCCGACCACCTGAAAATTTGCAAAAGAGGGAAAGAACAAAGAAAGAAGAATCAAGGAAAAAAGGAAAATAGTATATAAACAATATTAAAAAATTCAAAAAATATTTAAAAAATCCAATAAAGCTACGTTAGTGCCACTCGTGCCACGTGAGATGATTATCATTCACGTCATCGATTTCTAGCAAAAATTGACCACATGGGCTCTATTGACACAAATGCAAAATCTTTAAAACTAAATTGACATCAATAAATGTTTAAGACTGAATTGGTATCGACGCAATAAGATTAGAATATTTTTACACTTCTTCTCCCCTTCCCAAAAAAACAAAAGCTCTACAACAACGATAGGAAACTGAGGATCACGTGGTTGCTTGTCACGCTTGGAACCCGATGAATACACGAACATCCCACCGGGCCGTTCATCTTCAACAGTCTCCCAAGATCTTTCGGCCCATAACTCAATATATCCATCGACGAGGAAGCGAGAAACAACTCCATACAATTGAAATAAGATGACTTCAAGGTAAAAGATAGTACTTCTCTCATTACTCGCCAACTGGCGGCAAAGTCAAAGCAAACAATGCAAAACTATCAATTTCTTAAGGCTACAAAGGTTACATCCGAATAAAACTTAATATCTAAGTCCTCTAAGAGACGTCTTCTAGTGTTACTTCATGGCACTCACATGATTCCATCACTTGGGACCTGAAAATGGTAATCCTATGACGAGGTGAGATATAAATCTCAGCAAGTTAGCCCTAAACCTAGACCAGGTCGTTAGTACCCCCAGACATCTTCTAAAAACAACGTACAATAGCTCGTCGAAGAAATATTGTAAGGCACTCAATGCAACGCAATAAAGCATCATGAATGGCATAATCAAACGTAGTTTCAAAGGCATCATAACAACAGGATCACATCAAAGTCATATGCAAAGTCTTATTCACCATTTTATCACAATTCTCTTTTCAACGGATCTGTCCGCGTAAACTCGCATCAGGCTCATCACAATCTCAATCCCAATGGTCAAGCCCGTCTCAATACGTATCAGGCTATTTACAATTTCAATTCCAATGGCCAAGCCCGTGTCAATACGCCTCAGACTAAAATAATTGGCAACGCTTGTTTTGACGCATCAGGTTCCAAGTCATTTCAATACTTTTGTCGATACGTAATAATACTATCCTGCGCTCTAATGTATCAGGATATCAACCGACCTCGCATTTTGACACATTAAGGTTCGATATGTCCTTAGGCTCATAACTCAATTCAATCAAAGTTTGCATCATACAACGTGCTTCTCATTAAGCAAGGGCTCACAAGCCAAAACTCATTCCTTTAACAACCTCCTAATCGAATACAATTCAACAGGGCAAGCAATTAGACTTATAGCATTAGGAACAATCATGGTCAAAATACTCATAGTGCAAGACACGATTCACACGCCAAGACAATCAATCGCACAAGGCATTCCTTTACCAATTCAAGTATGGATTTTCCATAATTAGTAATCAAGCAAGCTCATTCCACACGGCCATTCATGTACATTCATCAACGGAACATTCCCATAACCAATTCAGCCATGAACATCTCACATATATCGCAAAGTAATCATACAAGACTCGGTCCATGCTCATCTCATTTAGCCTTAACCATTCAAGCATAATGGATCCACAAACACATCAATTCATCAATCAAACTCATCCAGCAGTGTCCTAACGTCCTAGTAAATGTTTAAGGGTCACTTACCCTTCCATCGAGCTAGCAAATTCCACAAAAAAATCCTTCTCCAAGCTCGGTTCCTCCTTGACCGAAATAGGGTAGCAATTCGATCCTAGGGAAAATCTTTAATTTCATTAATAAAACTCTTCCAACCTCAATTCCACCAATTAAACACCTTGTTAACGCATCAATTAACATCCCTAGGCAACTTACCATAAGTTTCAAAGTAAGGCGACACTCCCACGAACTCCCAAAGTGCTCAATTTGCTCGATTAGTGAAGGGGACAGAATCGGTCCTAATTCTATCGCACCAAATAGCCCTTAAATCCTCCTTAAACTTCATTCTATCACACAATCACTTTGTCAATAATCAATCTATATCTTTAAGTGTCTTACCGAAGATTTTAGAATAAGGTGGCACCTCCACGAGTCTCAAAGCGACTCAGTTCCGACCGATCAGTAAAAGGGCAGAATTTGTCCATAAAAGATCAAGAGGTTTCATCCATTAACATCCATCTCAACTCCCACAAATCCTCAATCTCAGCTTTCTAAACGCTTATACTATGAGTTGAGAGTGATTTACCGAAACTTTGGAGCCATTTAAACCCTTGAAGTCGAAGAAAATCGGCTCTCTCCCAAATTGGGTCACAATCTGACTGCGTCCTAATCTTTGCCCACTCAAACAGACCTACGAGACAAACGGCTGGGCTAAATTAAGCTTATAATATTCCTATAACCACAAGATAATATGCTTTCAAATGGTAGTGATTTTACCTCAATCTGATATCGGACGACAAAGTTATGGCCGAAATAGTGAAGCAGTCGGACAAGGCAGCGGTTGGTCGGGCATGGTTTCTCTCGGCCAAAGACGAAAGAAGAAGAAAAATGAAGAGAAAGGGAGAGAAGAGAGACTCACGGCTAAGGCAATGCTAGGGAAGTCTTCCACACAATAATTGGGGTCAAAGTGAGTTGAATGTTAGGTTAAAAGTGACTAATTAATGCCCACTACCATTGGATGACACTTGTCTTCACCCAAATAATATCTAAGCTTGCATTGACTTCCTTTGACCGATTTGTCTTCTTATTTTCGGTAGTCCTTGGAGAACCAAATGACTAAATTGTCCTTCATTAGTTCTTAAGGCAAGAGCAAGGCTCGAGGGGCGAAATGGTAATTTTACACTTTCCGTTCGAAACTTTACTTTTTCAACTTTAAATTACAATTGGCGAGGCGACGTCCAATTCATTTCAATGTTGGAATTTCTCATTGTCTGATACCTGATTCATAGGTTTCATTTCTTGTCGAGCTTTTGTCAACTATAATTTCAGTTTATCTCAAGCTGATGGACGACTCTTACAGGCGCTAAGCGTATCGACCTTAGGGTTTCTCAAGCTGTGGCGAATTTGGTTGTCATGTGATTGTGAGGGTTTATCGTTCGTTCCTGCGGCCCTGATCATCAGAATCTGATTTAGGAAATTCTCGCAAATTACACATTGGTTGAGCGGAATCACTTGCGTCCCAACGTATAACACTAGCAAGGCATTCCATGCTCGTTCCTAGATCGACCTCTGCTGGCCTAAAATATTCTCTCGACAATCCTTGTGGTCAAAACATAATTTCTTATTCAAACTTCCCAAGTCCACATATCCAACCCACATTAGTCTTTCTCTTTTGATCAGTTAACTCGAGAGTGGCCAACTCCGAGCGAGTTATAATTGAAATACGCCGATCGATATCCTTCCATTTCATAGCCTCGAGAGTTGTTAGAATTCGAAATGTCACAACTCTTTCCTTTTAAAGAAATTTCGTCCTCGAAATTTACAATTTCCCGATTATCCACTTCCATGAGGGTACTAACGCCTTACTGCATCCTTATTTTTTAAAAAATGGTTCCTCCCATTACTTGACACTCCCATTTGTCCTTTCTGACAAAAGTTATCCTCCTCTAGGACTTGTTTCCCTTTGTCCTCAACCTGTACTTGCTTTACTCTATTCTCTTCTGACATTCATAATATCTGTCGGTGATACACCTTCCAGCATTCGAATCTTCCTTTCAATTTGCCTATTGGTCCGAGGATAATATGTGCATGACATTGCAACTTTGCTTTTGAAATTGCCAATTGGAAGGATTTTCCAAAATGTCGCCTTAAATTCATGTTCTATTCCTATCCCGATCATTACCAAATCATCATGAAAACGTACTCTTTGGTGCCTCTATCATTTGGTATAATCATCCAATTCAAATGTCCCGGAGACGCACAAATTCCATTAGCTTACCCACAATTGTCCAAATCGAATCATAGCCTTCTTGACTTCTCAAGAAAACTCATGATTGAGTCCTTAATAGCTCTTCCTCGATTACATTTGAGATCCTCCAATGACCAATGAATCCACCAACTTGCAACGATTATGCTTTCCTTCATTAGTACGTTTTCTTGTCTATGAAGCTCCATGGTTTCCATCCTCAATTTCAATGTTTCTCCTTCATATACTCAATAGTCTGAGTTTTCTCCCAATTGCTCTTATTCATAGTCCTTACGCAACTTCATCCATGTTGCTTCTCATTGAATTCCTCTCGGAAGACTCATACTTTATATTCTTGTGGTAGACATTGACTTGAAATGTTCTTCCATCCAAATAATGTTTCCCAAATTTTGTCGCGAGGACATTGGCAAGCCAACTCTAATCATACATTAGGCGTTCCAACTCAGGTGGCCTTATTGTCACGGCGTATTCACACAGCCTACTTCAGTTTACATTGCTACTCCTTAAATTTTTTTTTCTGCATCACGTCATTATGATTCCATCAACCCTTTTTGATTCCAAACAGGAATGCTATTATCAGCTTAGTCATCAACTTGACTCAAGTTCTCGAAAACTCTTTTCATGTTCATTCATCCATTCGCGTTACATTTCATTCTTAGTCCATTTCATCGATAGAGCGGCTCTTGTGGGAAATCTTCCCACGATTCATCTATAAAAATACATCAATTTTCAGGAAACTTCAAATTTCAGTAGCTCGTGTCGACCTTAGTTGGTCCATTACTTATTCCAACCATCGAAGGCTCTGCAGGGCTTTCATTTCCGACTAAGGAATCTTACCTCATCAGGTCTACAACTCGCGCTCTTCACATCTAGCATGCAATGAGCATTTCC
This sequence comes from Rhodomyrtus tomentosa, assembly GCA_028455895.1. NCBI lineage: Eukaryota > Viridiplantae > Streptophyta > Magnoliopsida > Myrtales > Myrtaceae > Rhodomyrtus > Rhodomyrtus tomentosa. The sequence goes on from JAPCWY010000008.1 coordinate 16,778,748, forward strand.
TTAGAGTTAATAGAATACTCTGAAAGATTTGTTCATGTTTCTCACGACTTCTTAAATGAGTTCAATTATCATCTCTCAGGACGGTAATAATCAACCCAATTATTCCTCGGACACACAATCCAACTATTATCAGCTCTTGCTATCAGATGTTGAATCATTTAAATTGTCCTTCATATTCTTCACTTGAGAGCTCAATCTTTGGCCCTCCACTTTCATGGGTCTCTACTTGGACCAGGCAACATTTTTGTTCATTTTTATCACTCTTTGCTCAAGAAGCATTAGTGCCTTGACCTCTTGGTTTCAAAACCAGTTAATGCGACATTATCTCAATTTCATCCATTCAGCTAAATATTAATGTTATCCTGGAATTCCACGTTGTCTACAGGACAATTTCTCGAACTTAACTTCCAGAAATCATCCTAACCTTGCGTCTTCCTCCTTAATCCATACGCTAAATTTTAATACCAAAACAATTTGGATTTTCTCTTCCATTCACACTAGGATCTCTTACCCCATGAAGGAATCTAAACACTTCAGTGGCATTCTCTTACTTTGAATCCCTCTTGTCATTCCTATTTCATAGGACGTCAATCTTGGAGTCTATGTCAACAGCAGTGTTTGTTGACACGCCCCGAACCCGGCGAGCGCCCGAACATCCTACCAAGCCGTACTTTTCTGAAAACTCCAAGATCCAACGGCCAATAACTTACAACTCTTTTAAAATATGCATGCGGAAGCGATGCCAACTCCATTCATACCAATAAATCAACATCTGATGACTTAGGATAGATACATCAAAATTTCATTAATTCATTCCCAAAGGTTCAATTCAATAATCTATCAATCAGAAGGACAATCCCTAATATCACAAAATGTAAATCCATAACTTGCAACCCTCTTTAGTACAGTTGTCAACTATGCCTTCAAATGCCAATTCTTGGCAAGTTCGCACTTCCTTCGCTTGGAACTTGAAAAATTAAGCCCCCACTAGGGTGAGATATAAATCTCAGTAAGGTGGGTTCTAACCCTAGGTTAGGTCGACCGTCCACTCAGGCAGTCATCTATCCTGATATTTCAAACTCATAATCATATAAGCATATCAAATCGATAAAACAACAACATGCAGATGACAGGCATGCAATGATGACCTCGTGTCACACTTAGATGATCTTGCACAATCGGCTTGCCACTTCACCACATCCATCAATCTCCGCCTGCCTCAATCTTTAGCACACGAATAAATCACATCAGGCTCGATCCGCGTAAACGCACCAGACCGTCATCGGCAACCCGCATAAACGCATCAGGTTTCAATGAATCTCCAGGCCAATATCACCATCTCATAACTCCGTCTCGTGAATAGTTCGCATCAGGACCATGGCCAACTCAACCCCACGATCTCGTCGCATCAGGGCGCCACACGACATCAACTCCACCCCGAGATCTCGTCGCATTAGGGTATACGTCTCCTACCCCGCGTCTCATACGCCTCAGGGCCTCTTCGTCCCGCGAGTAATTCGCATCAGGACCGTGGCTATCTCAACCTCGCGGCTATCTCAACCTTGCGATTTCATCGCATCAGGGCGCCACTCAATATCAACTCCACCCCGCGATCTCGTCGCATCAGAGTATCCATCTCCCGCCCCGCGCCTCATATGCCTCAAGGCCTCGCCATGTCGTGCTCATGCCATGATTCACTATTCAATGCACAAATAAAACAACAGGTGTATCTCATGCATAATTTGAAAATCCATGGCATGTAAGACAATCAATGTCATTCGACATGGCACGTAATTTAAACATAACAATATCACACATGACTTTCTATAACCACTTAGGGCAATTTAAAAGCTACCCCTTTGGAATATCCTCCTAAATCGATCAAATTAAACCTTGACTCACCCAATCGAATCCAATCTTCCTAGCATAAGGTTAAGAATTCCCTTACCTTGGGTTTGATTGCACCAATTACTTCCTCTTGAGCCCCCAAGGTTTCAGTCAACCAATGTCCACTATTGGGCTTGTCGCGCAATTCATCAATTCTCTTGTCCAAATTCTCAATCCATCAACCCCAATCACCAATAACTTATCTCATCACATCTTAAACATCAATTTGCAGCTCAAAATAACCACTTTCAACCATCAACATAATCGGTTTGGCCCGGCACCAAATCGGTCCTACTCGGTTCTGTGTAAACCGGAGCCAAGCGGTCCTAAATCTACTCCAATTCCAACATTTAAATGTTATCCTACTCCTTAACATGTCTACCTAAGGATTTGGGAAGCTCACCGTGAGTTTCGAGTTGGTTGGTCGCCGGAACTCGCCCAAGGTCCCCGGATCGTCCAGGTCAGTCTTTCAGGCAGAATCTGTCCAACATTTGCAAGACCGGTTCATGGTCAAAACTTTATCAAATTGAGCCCTAATTTTTATCACAGATTCCTACACGTCTCTACTAGATCTCTACAAAATTTGACTCCATAATTCCAAAATTTCGACCATCAAAAGGACTAGGAACCGGACCTACCTCAGATTGAGTTCTATTTTGTCGGCTCTCGGGAAAAGGCTTGCTCGGGACTTCTCGGTGCTCCAAATGCCGTGATTTTTGTTCGAGAATGTCGGCAAGATGTAGATCTACGCTGGTGTGGTTGGCCGGTGGTCGAATGGTGGCCGGAGGGTGGGGTCGTGGCCGGCGAACAGGAGGTTCAGCGATAATCGGGCGGCGACAGAAGGAAGAAAAAAAGAAGAAGATGGATTGCTCGGTTCTCTTAGAATGAAATGGCCAAATGAGAGGTAAGGAGAGAGAGAGATTGCTATACTCTAAGGCTTGGTCAATGGTTTGAAAGTTAGGTGGCCAAAACTGTGACATGATCACACTTGCCCATCTTGTGACACTTGGCAAATTGTCTTCCCAAGATGATCCAATGGCCATTCTCCACCCTTGAATTTTGACAGCCTTGAGAGTGTGTATGGACCAATTTGCCTGTGACATTCTAACTTTCCAATCATTTTCAGACTCATTAAGGAGAAGCCCATCAGAAACGAGTCTTGAAAATTGAGAATGGAAAATCAAGAATTCCAACATCATATTTGGATTGGCCGTTGCCCTATCGAAGAAATCTGAAGCGAGAAAAACGACGTTCTAAATGTCGGGGGTAATTTGGCCATTGCCCAAGCAATTGAAAAAGGGCAATTTGGATATTAAACCCCTCAAGGCTGTCGAAAATCAAGAAGGATTATGGGCCATTGGATCATGCATGATTGACTTGAGGGACAAGTGTTAATGGATACTTTAAAGAGTAGTCAAGTCAACTATGCCAAACCTACCATTCAACCATTGACCAAGCCTTGAATATATAGCATTTTTCTCTCTCTCTCCACTTCATTTGGCTATCCACACTTAAGGAAACCACCGAAAACTCTCCTCATCTTCCTCCCTCATTCTACCGCAGGCGACTAGTTCTGGTCTCTCCGTTTGGCACCATCGGTAACCACTTTCGGCTACCACCAGGACGCCGACCGGCCATACCAACCTAGATCTATGTCTTGCCAACCTCCTTGAAGTGGAAGCACGGCATTTGGACCACCGAGGAGCTCCGGCCAAGTATTCTCCTGAGAGTCAACGGAAACTGACCCAACCTGAGGTAGGTCCGATTTCTGACCCTTTTGAAGGCCAAAATCTTAGAATTTTGGAGTCAAATTTTGTGGAGATCTAGTAGAGACGTGTAGGAATCTGTGATAAAAATTGAGGCTCAATTTGATGAAGTTTTGACCATGAACCAGCCTTGTAAACTTTGTACAGAAACTGCCGACAAAATTGACTTGAGGAGTCTGGCGAGTTTCAACGGGAATTCGACGGCCATTTGACTTCAAACACACAGTGAGCCTCCTAAACCCTTAGGTAGACATGTTAAGAGGTAGGATGAGGAGTAGATATTGGATTTAGAGTAAGATTAGGACCGATTGCGCCCGATTTGTACAGAGCTGAGAGAGACTGGTCCGGTTCTGTGCAAGGTCAGGCAAAACCGAATTTGTTGAGGGCTGAGGATGGCGATTTTGAGTTGCAAATTGATGTTTAAGACATGATGGGATGATGAGGGTTATGTTATGGATGATTGGGATTAATGTATTGAGGAATTGGATATGAAAATTTACGGAGTCGTTGAATATTCTAGGTGCGCGGTGAATTAACCCTTGAGTTTGTTTGGCCGAGACTTCAAGGCTTACAAGAAGGAGTTATTGTGATATTAAACGCAAGGTAAGGGAATTCCTAATCTTATGCTAGGAAGATTGGACTTGATTGGGCGAGTCGAGAGACAAATTGAGTGATTCATGAGAATATTCCAAAAAGAATAGCTCTTATTGTATCCTAAGTAGCTATAGGAGGTCTATGTGTGATGTTGCTTGTGTTTAAATCATACGCCATGTCGAGTATCATTGATTGTCCTGCATGCCACGAATACTTAAAACATGCATGAGTCGCACCCGTGGTTTTATCTATGCATAGAATTGAGAAGCATGGCATGAGCACGACATGGCAAGGCTCTGAGGCGTACGAGATGCGAGGCGGGAGATGGACACCTTGATGCGATGAGATCGTGGGGTGGAGTTAATGTTGTGTGGCGCCCTGATACGAACTAATCGCGGGGTTGAATTAGCCACAGCCCTGATGCGAACTATTCGCAAGACGGAGGAACGAGGTGATGATATTGGCCTGGATAATCATTGAGACCTGATGCGTTTACGCGGGTTGCCAATGGTGCCCTGATGCAATCTAATCGCGTGGTTATGATGGCCACGGTCTTGATGCGAATTATTCGCGGGACGGAGATATGTGGTGATAATATTGGCTTGAAAATTCATTGGAACCTGATGCGTTTACGCCAATTGCCGATGATGGTCTAATGCGTTTATGCAGACCTAGTCTGATGCGATATGATCTCGGGCTAGAGATTGAGGCAGGCAAAGATTGGTGGATGTGGTGAAGTGGCAGGCCGAGTATGCATTATCATCTAAGTGTGACATGGGGTCATCATTGCATGCCTGTCATCTGCATGTTGTGGTTTTATTGATTTGTGCTTGATATGCCTGTGAGTTTTATTGAGTTTGAAAATACTAAGGGGTACAACTGCCTGAGTGGACGGTCGGCCTAACCTAGGGTTAGGACCCACCTTATTAAGATTTATATACTCAAGCTAGTGAGAGCTTAATTTTTCAGGTTCCAAGTAGAGGAAGCGCGAGCTTGCCAAGGATTGGTATTAGAAGAGATAGTTGACCAATTGTATTTAGAATGGATTTGCCTTTTTGTGATAGTAGGGATTGTACTTCGGATTGGTGAATTAGGAATTGATCTTTTAGTAATTGGTTAATGAAACTTGATGTTTCCTTGTGTCCTAAGTCATCGGGTGTTGTTGTATTTATATGATTGGAGTCGGCATCGCTTCCGCATGCGTGCTCCTTTCAGTGCTTAGAACATTAGCCATTGGATCCTGGAGTTTTAAGAAAGGTACAGTTTGGTGGGATGCTCGCGCGCTCATCGGGTTCGGGGCATGACATCCCCGTTCGAAGTGGTATCAGAGCAAGGTCAGCTCGATCCAATATGATTGAGACTTAGAGTGATAAGGAGTGATGATTTGGGGACAATTAGATATTGAGGCCTAAAGGACTAGGCATAGATTGTTGAGTTTCGAGGATGGTCGGCTTGAACTTGTATAGACCTTAATGGTCCTAGAGTTGACTTTAATGGCTGACTTTGAGTTATGTAGTGATTAAGGTTTAAGTGGAAGCAAGCTGGGATTAAAGAGTCATAAGCATGGATTTTGAGGTAGTAATTGTGCTTGAGGATAGTAGAAAATTGCTTATGAATGAGGAATCATGAGCCTGGATATGAGGTTGTTAGAGAATAAATTATGAAGGAAGGGTCAATTGAAGTGTATGATTGTGATCTTGATTTATCAATGACCCCAACTCGAGGAGTACGAGTTATAAAGAGACAGCTAGTATTGGTGGATTCAGGCTTGAACTACGTGATATCTTGATGGTTTTAGTTATCGATTGTTATTGACAACATTGGATGATATGGGTTGAGATAAATACAAGGAGTATCTGAATTGAAGATCAGTTGTGATCGGATGCATAGGGATTTGATTTGAATGTTGACTAGACTTGAGATACATAGTGGAATATGGGCAACTGATCTGTGAGATATGACGGTCATTGGTGGAATTAGAACTCTTGAATGGATAGGAATTGATCTGAAGGTGATTTTGACAGGACAAGTGATGAGGACGGTCATGCTGTGCTTATGTTTATGACTTTGAAACGAAAGTCGATGAGGGTGCATGTAGTGACTTATCGCCGTTGGACTTAATAAACTATCGCTTGGTATGAGACGAGTTGATGGGATACCTATAAACTGTAATGAAACATGGTATGGGATATGTGGAACAGGACTTTCTTTGTAGATGTATGATTTGGGACAACCTGCAACGGCCAGGTCTGATGAGGGTGGGGAGTAATCGCCGAGACAGAGAGGTCTGGACAAGAAGCTGCTCCTGGCAGGCTTCTCAGATGGTGAGAGGCAGGAATGACCCAAGTCATAACTTGAAAGGAGAAGCCTAGGTATCAGGTTGAGTCCAATTGTGGATAAGTGATGTATGGCACAAGAGTGATTCTTAAGGCGACTGTTCAAGATGGCAAGGCGTTTGTGAAGGCGCATTGGGTTGATATGGCTGAGAGCCTTGTATTTGGCATGGGATGCCGTTTGAAAAAGAAAACTGATGTTTGTGATTGGCCTAGTTGGCAGGTTTTAGAATTAGCATCATGTTGATTGTCTTGACCAAGGTATAATTGAGAGGTTAGACGACGTATGGGTTATACCTGTGGAACCGAGGCATGTTGAGATGAGATAGTCTATTGTGACTATGCTAGAGTGGCGGATGCCTTTAGGCCTAGAGTATGAGCTATTGACTTAACGAGTTGCTGCCTTGAGTGCTTATTCGATAGTCGCCTAGTTGAGGCTAGCCTAGTAGTGGCCGTTAGTCGAGAAGTTGCCTCGTTGAGGCTGGCTTGAGAAGTTGCCTCGTTGGGATCTTTGAATAATTGACAATTAATTGAGAATTGCCTAAGAACTATTAGAGGGTTAGTTGATGGTGAAAGATATTGAGATGAGCAGCTTGAGACTGATAGACTTGAGTAGATGACTTAAGTTTTGATTCCTGGAGGGAATCATAGTGGTTCGAGTAGCCTGAGAACTTAATGAGGTTGAGCGACCAAGGGGTGGTCGTAGAAGAGCTTTGGGCTTGAGTATATATGATATGGAAGATCCGAGAACTGATTTGGATCATGAGAATTGAGAAAAGATGGACGATTGGAGTATGAGTACCAAAGGAAAATATGACTTTATCTGTTAATCGTACGAGTTCCAAGAGCTGAATGGGTTGTAGGAACTTTGAACGGAAATGAGGAAATGGTTGGTTAAGCAAGCTCGAGAAGGAGGTGCCAAGATTTTCTAAGTCACGGTGGTGATAAATACTTGTGCTGATAAGTCAAGGCGATAGAAGTCACGAGAAAGGTGACTTTGAGTTATTTCATTCACGAGAAAAGTGAATGTATGGGAAGAACTATGAGAGTTCTGAAAAGCTTGTGAAGCTGTGAATAAGAATGGGAATGACTTAGTTTGATGGAAGAATGAAAGTTGAAATTGTCTTCCCCTGGATTGAGGACCTTAATGAGAAAACCTTAGAGTTTTTGGGCACACTGAAGAAAGAAAGTGACTCTGGCAGTAATAGCCCTAAGAGGCTAGTGAGGATTGGTGAAAGGTCACTAAGAGGAAGGGTTTCCTCGAAGGCATGAGATCTGCCTAGACCACTTTTGTTGAGTTGTTCAATGGAAAGTATCATCTTGGGGTTGCTTGAGAGCAAGGATTGTTTGGATCCTGATACTATTGCAAGGATCATAGGATGATCGGCCAGTATGAGACAGAGTTTTCAAGGTCGCTTAGGCATATGGTAAAGGTGGTCAAAGACCCTTGAATAAGATGAGTAAGTCCCTGAGTGGATTGGAACTTGAGAACCATATGACTGATTGTTGTTCCTGATTTTGAGGAATGGTGATGGGACTCAACAAAAGAGGAGAATGGTCGAAAGACTTATGAATAAGAGAACTCCTACTGGATTACGAGCAAAGAGATGTTCATTATGAATATGAAACGTGCCTATGGGAAATAGCTGATTACCTGGGCGTAAGACACATGGTGGAAATGGGTAGTCCGTCTTTTCTGTTATGGAAAGGGTTGAGGGAGAATCGGCATGCTAGTTTGCCTGGAATTAATAATTTCCTAGGATTGGTTAATTGAATTGGAACCATGAGGAAGGAAATCATGAATTGTTATTCCCTAAAGAATAGGGCATTGTTCTTAAGGGGCGATTGGACCAAGAAATGGTCGTTGACGAAAAGAAAAGTGAACGGACTTGATAGTCCTGATGGGTTGTGATTCTAGTAAATGATTTAGTGAATGAGAAGAGCACTTAGAGAATACTTGCAAAGTGATTTGAGATAATCGAATTGAGCATTCGACAAGTGAGCTGGTGGAGGCCTAGGGACGAACAGATATTGTCATTTGAGGTGACTGAGATATGGGAAAGAGAATGTGAAAACATGGTGGCATTTGATCCTGGAGTAAAGGTATCGCCGTCGGCGCAGACTCCAAGGTTGTCGTCCTATGGAATGGGAAGGACAAGGTGAATTTGAAGTGGGAAAATGCCACGGAGGTACGTAATTTCTTCCTTAGGGTAGGATACCCTATTGTAAAAGAAAGAAAAACTATAAATTATCTTAGTATTATAATGGAGCATCTGTACAGAGAAAAAGGACGCAGAACTTGAATGACTCCTAGAAGTGAAATCCGAGAGACAGTCTTGTAGACAATGTTGAATTCCAAGATGATGTTGACGTTCAGTGGAACGAACGAAATTGGGATAAGGTCGCCTTAGTAAGTATGGAACTTAGAGGCTAAAGCACTAACGCTTCTCGAGAGAAGAGTGACAAGAATAAGTAAAATGTCATGCGGTCCTAGGAGAGGTCCGTGACAACAAAGAGCCAAGGTCTGAACTCTCAAGTAAAAAGTGCGAAGAATAGTTGGAAGATTCGACACCTGGTGGAAGGAAGTTGATAATCGTCGAACTAAGTGCCCGAGAAATGATTGAGTTGGTCATTACCATCTCGAGAGACGATGGTTGAACTCATGTAAGGAACCATGAGAAACATGAACAGCTTTTGAAAGTGTCATATGGGCTCTAAGGAAATACCTATTGCATGCTAAGTGTGAAGAGTGCAAGTTGTGGACCTGATGAAGTGAGATTCACACATTGGAATAAGTGATAAATCCTTTGAGAATTGGAATAAGTGATGAATCGACTATAGTTAATGTGAGTTGCGGAAAGTGCAAGCTTCTTGGGATTGATGAATTGCAGTAGACGGATCGTGGGAAGATTCCCCACCAGAGCTGTTCCAATGATGAAATGGGTTAAATATAAGATGTAATGCGAAGGGAGGAACAGACGTGAATTGCACTTTCGAGGACTTAAGTCAAGTGGATGCCTATGCTGGTAGTGGTGTTCTTGTTCGGAATCAAAAGAGCCGATAGAGTCTTGATGATGTGATGTGGAAAGGAAATTTGAGGCGTAACAAGGCGATTTGAAGTGGGTATCACATGTACGCCATGATAGTAAGGCCACATGAGTTGCAATGCTTAGAGCTCGTGATAAAGTTTGAGAAACCTTACTTGAGTGGAAAGAGGTTTGAGTTAATATCTACCACAAGAAAATAACGTAGTAATTTTTCGAGAAAAATTGAATGAGAGGCAACGTCGAAAGACGAAATTGCTTGTGGATGTAGGAGCGTTGCTTGTGTAAGGAAAAAAAAAACCCTCGAAGTTATGTGAACTGAAGGAGGTTGAGGGTATGGACTGCTTAATGGGATTTGAAGGCGAGGCATGTGGAACGAAGAGATCACCCAAGTGTTGTTATAGCGATGTTCATATCGCTAAGGATGGGTGAATTGTTTAATGGATGCTTACAATTGAGATGAGCATTGAGTAAAGGACAATGGAGGGACAGACCTTCCCTCGAGAAATAAGAGATTCAACTTCTAAATTAGAAGTTCGCTAATGGACTAGTGTGATGGCTACCGAAAACGCCTAGCCTGAGGGCCAAAAGGAAATTGAGGTGTCACCATGATTAAACACCGATACTGGACGGAGTATAGGAATGGATGGAACCCTTGAGGACTATGGACGGAAGTACGAGTCCAGCATTGAAGGGAAAAACTCTAGGGGATGACCTCATCGAGATTCAAAGGATGAATTATAGTGTCCTTTGGGATGGCACAAAGGTGTACCAGACTCGCATTAATGCTATCGATGAATGGACTAAAAGTGGGATTAGTCTAACATGAGGTCAAGCATTAGGCATACTGACAAGAAATGGGCACGACATTGAAAGTTGATGGATTACCACAATCGTTGAAATTTCAGGACTGAATCGAGAGTGAATTACTCCAGAGGTAATCATGAACTTGTTTAAGGAGTCGAGAAGGGTATGATTCAATTTGGATAATAAAGGACAAGTTGGTAAAGCCCCTGAATTATAAATGGTACGAAAAGACATTCAGAGGAAGTGATACGCCAAACGGTATGGGCATCAAAGAGTGCATGTTTGCGACGGTTTAGTAATGGCGGATAGGTAAAGATCTTGAGTTTAATATGACATTTGGAAAGGCCTTCCGTCAAGGAATTTGAAAAGCAGGATTGCAGTATAACGTATATACCCTCAAACCATTAGATAAATTGAAAAGGCGATTGGAATGCTCAAGAGTATATCACCGACAAATATTATGAATATCGATTGTGAACAAAGGAAGATGTACATAGATTGAGGACAAAAAAAGGAAACGAGTGCTGAAAGATAAAAACTGTTATTGGTAAAGACATTAAGGAGTGCATTCCGACGAGGGCTAGTGTTAATGGTTATGGACAAATGAAAGAGATAATGTGAATGTTCGAGGATGAACAACTGACAAATGTTATGAATACCAAAAGAGAATGGAGAGAAGCAAATTGGATTGAGAATTGAAGGAGACAAGTCCTAGGGAAGAGATGGTTTTAGGCGGGAAAGGACGAGTAAGATCGTCAAGTCGTGGAAGGAATTATCCGGAAGAGTGAGGATGCGATGAGGAGCCGACGCTCCAAAGGATCGGATGGTTAGAAGGTTGCAAATTTCGAGGACGAAATTTCTTTAAGGGGGAAAGAGTTGTGACATTCTGACTTTCCACTCATTTTCAGACTCATTAAGGAGAAGCCCATCAGAAACGAGTCTTGAAAATTGAGAATGGAAAATCAATAATTTCAACATCATATTCGGATTGGCCGTCGCCCTATCGAAGAATTCTGGAGCGAGAAAAACGACGTTCTGAACATCGGGGGTAAAATTACCCTTTTGTCCCTCAAGCTTAGAACCTTACCCAAGCAATTGAAGAAGGGCAATTTGGACATTAAACCCCTCAAGGCTGCCCGAAAATCAAAAAAGAATTATGGGCCATTGGATCATGCATGATTGACTTGAGGGACAAGTGTCAATGGATGCTTTAAAGAGTAGTCAAGTTAACTATGCCAAACTGACCATTCAACCATTGACCAAACCTTGAATATATAGCATTTTCTCTCTCTCTCCACTCCATTTGGCCGGCCACACTTGAGGAAATCACCGAAAACTCTCCTCATCTTCCTCCTTCATTCTGCCGCCGGCAACTAGTTTTGGTCTCTCCGTTCGGCGCCGTCGGCGACCACTTTTCGCTACCACCAGGATGCTGACCGACCATACTAACCTAGATCCATGTCTTGCTGACCTCCTCGAAGTGGAAACACGGCATTTGGACCACCGAGGAGCTCCGACCAAGCATTCTCCTGAGAGTTGACGGAAACTGACCCAACCTGAGGTAGGTCAGATTTCTAACCCTTTTGAAGGCCGAAATCTTAGAATTTTGGAGTCAAATTTTGTGGAGGTCTAGTAGAGACGTGTAGAAATCTGTGATAAAAATTGACACACAATTTGATGAAGTTTTGACCATGAACCGACCTTGTAAACTTTGCACAGAAACTGCCACCAAAACTGACTTGAGGAGTCCGACGAGTTTCAAAGGGAATCCGGCGGCCATTTAACTTCAAACGCACGATGAGCCTCCCAAACCCTTGGGTAGACACGTTAAGAGGTAGGATGAGGTTTAGATGTTGGATTTGGAGCAAGATTAGGACCGATTGTGCCCGGTTTGCACAAAACCGAGAGAGACCGGTCCGGTTTTGTGCAAGGTTGGGCAAAACCGAATATGTTGAGGGCTGAGGATGGTAATTTTGAGTTGCAGATTGATGTTTAAGACATGATGGGATGATGAGGGTTATGTTATGGATAATTGGGGTTAATGGATTGAGGAATTGGATATGAAAAATTTACGAATTCGTTGAATATTCTAGGTGCGCAATGAATTAACCCTTGAGTTGGTTTGGCCGAGACTTCAAGGCTTGCAAGAAGGAGTTATTGTGATATTAAATGCAAGGTAAGGGAATTCCTAACCTTATGCTAGGAAGATTGGACTCGATTGGGCGAGTCGAGAGACAAATTGAGTGATTTATGAGAATATTCAAAAAGGGATAGCTCTTATTGTGTCCTAAGTGGCTATAGGAGGTCTATGTGTGATGTTGCTTGCATTTAAATCATACGCCATGTCGAGTATCATTGATTGTCCTACTTGCCATGAATACTTAAAACGTGCATGAGTCGCACCTGTGGTTTTATCTGTGCATTGAACTGAGAAGCATGGCATGAGCACGACATGGCGAGGCCTTGAGGCGTTCGAGACGCGGGGCGGGAGATGGATACCCTGATGCGACGAGATCGCGGGGTGGAGTTGATGTTGTGTGGTGCCCTGATGCGAACTAATCGTGGGGTTGAATTAGCCACGGTCTTGATGCGAACTATTCGCGAGACGGAGGAACGAGGTGATGATATTGGCCTGGAAAATCATTGAGACCTAATGCGTTTACGCGGGTTGTAGTGGTGCCTTGATGCGATCTAATCGCGAGGTTATGATGGCCACGGTCTTGATGCGAATTATTCGCGAGACGGAGATATGTGATGATAATATTGGTCTGAAGATTCATCGGAATTTGATGCGTTTACGCGAGTTGCCGATGACAGTCTGATGCGTTTACGTGGACCAAGCCTGATGCGATCTGATCGCGGGCTAGAGATTGAGGCAGGTGGAGATTGGTGGATGTGGTGAAGTGGCAGGCCGAGTGTGCATTATCATCTGAGTGTGACATGGGGTCATCATTGCACGCCTGTCATCTGCATGTTGTGGTTTTATTGATTTGTGCCTGATATGCCTGCGAGTTTTAATGAGTTTGAAAATACTGAGGGGTACAACTGCCTGAGTGGACGGTCGGCCTAACCTAGGGTTAGGACCCATTTTACTAAGATTTATATCTTAACCCAGTGGGGGCTTAATTTTCAGGTTCCAAGTAGAGGAAGCGTGAGCTTGCCAAGGATTGGTATTAGAAGAGATAGTTGACCAATTGTATTTAAAATGGATTTGTCTTTTTGTGATAGTAGGGATTGTACTTCGGATTGGTGAATTAGGAATTAATTTTTTAGTAATTCGTTAATGAAATTTGATGTTTCCTTGTGTCCTAAGTCATCGGGTGTTGCTGTATTTATATGATTGGAGTCGGCATCGCTTCCGCATGCGTGTTCCTTTCAGTGCTTAGAACATTGCTCGTTGGATCCTGGAGTTTTAGGAAAGGTACGGCTTGGTGGGATGCTCGCGCGCTCGTCGGGTTCGGGGCGTGATAAAGTTCTAAACTTGAGGGGCAAAACGGTCATTTTACTCCTGACACTCAGAATGTCATTTTTCTCGTTCCAGAATTCTCCGATAGGGCGACGGCCAATCCAATTGTAATATTGGAATTCTTGGTTCTCCATTTTCAATTTTCAAGACTCATTTTTGATGGTTTTCTCTGCCAAACGTGGTTCCAGCCTATCCCGAACCGACGGGTGGCTTTTGCAAACATTACGTGTATCGACCCCGTGATTCATATCACGTTTAGGGCTCGTCAATTCGTGGCGGCTTTAGTAGTCATGTAATTGTGAGGGTCTATCGCTAGCTCTCTCGACAATCTTTATGGTCAAAGCGCCATTTTCTATCCGAGTTCCCTAGGTCCACGTACCTCGTCTCAAGTTAGCTTTTCCCTTTTGGTCAGTCTACTCGAATTGATCAGATTCGAACGGAATACGACTGAAATACATCTCTAGATATACAATTCTCATTAATGAGCTTGAAATTGACTGGAAATCAGAATGTCACAACTCTTTCCCCTTAAAGAAATTTCGTTGTCGAAATTCGCAACCTTCTACCCATCCAATCCTTTGGGGTATTGGCGCCTCGTCGCATCCCCACTCTCCGGATAATCCTTTCCATGGCTTGACGATCTTGCTCATCCTTTCCAACCCAAACTATCTTTCCTCTGGGGCTTGTCTCCTTCAGTCCTCAATCCAATGGGCTTCTCTCCATTCTCTTTTTGTATTCATATCATTTGCCAGCAGCTCTTCCTCGAGTGTTCACCTTATCTCTTTCATTTGTCCATAATCATTATTAACAAGCCCTCGCCAGAATGCACTCTTAATGTCCATACCTTTCGGCGTATTACTCCTTTCAAGCTTCCCTTCATGCCAACAGAGATTCAAGGGCTTTATCAATTTGCCCTCCATTCATCAAATCGAGTTATGACCCTCTTAACTCCTTAAACATTTACATGATTATTTCCATTACAATCCATTCTCGACCCCATCCGAAAATTTCCTTGGATCAAAGTGGTCCTTCAACTTTCATCGTCATGTCCTTCCCTTCCATCGACACGTCTAGTGCTCGACTACAAGACAGACAAATTTCAACTTTCAACCTTATCACCGATATATATATATATATATATATATATATATATATATATATATATATATATATATATATATATATATATATATGTGCATCTTGGCACATCCTTGTGCCATCCCCAGTAAACACCATAATTCTCCGTTTGCATTTCAATGAGGTCATCTCCTTAAGTTTCTCTTCAATGCTGGACTCGTACTTCCGTCCATGGACCTCAAGGGTTCCATCCATTCCTATAATCCGTCCAGTATCGATGTTTAATCATGGTGACACCTCAATTTCCTTCTGGCCCTTAGGCTAGGCGTTTTTGGTGGCCGTCAATTAGTCAATTGACAACTTCCTGTTCAGAGGTTGAATTCCTTATTTCTTGAGAGAAGATCTGTCCCTCTATCACTGATTATACAAGACTCAATTCTTAACTGTAAGCATCCGCTAAACAATTCACCCTTCCTTAGCGATATGAACATTGCTATAACAACACTTGGGTGATCTCTTCGTTCCACGTACCTTGCCTTCAATTCCCTTTAAGCAGTCTATACCCTCAACTTTCTTTAGCTTACATAACTTCGAGGTCTTTCCTTGCACAAGTAACGCTCCTACATCCACAACTAATTTCATCTTTCGGCGTTGCCTCTCATTCAACTTTTCTCGAGAAATTACTACGTTATTTTCTTGTGGTAGATATTAACTCAAACCTCTTTCCACTCAAGCAAGGTTTCTCAAACTTTGTCGCAAGCTCTAAGCATTGCAACTCATGTGGCTTTACTATCATGGCGTACATGTAATACCCACTTCAATTTGCCTTGTTACGCCTCAAATTGCCTTTCCACATCACATCATCAAGACTGTATCGACTCTTTTGATTCCGAACAGGAATGCCACTACCCGCGTAGGCATCCACTTGACTCAAGTCCTCGAAAGTGCAATTCACGTCTGTTCCTTCCTTCTCATTACATCTTATATTTAACCCATTTCATCATTGGAACAGCTCTGGTAGGGAATCTTCCCACGATCCGTCTATTGCAATTCATCAATCCCAAGAAGCTTGCACTTTTCGCAACTCACATTGACTACAGTCGATTCATCACTTATTCCAATCCTCAAAGGATTTATCACTTATTCCAATGTGTGAATCCCACTTCATCAGGTTCACAACTTGCGCTCTTCACACTTAGCATGCAATAGACATTTCCTTAGAGCCCATATGACACTTTCAAAAGCTGTTCATGTTTCTCATGGTTTTTTACATGAGTTCAACCATCGTCTCTCGAGATGGTAATGAGGGCACTTAGTGCGGCGATTATCAACTTCCTTCCACCAAGTGTCGAATCTTCCAACTATTCATCGCACTTTTCACTTAAGAGTTCAGACCTTGGCTCTCTGTTGTTACGGACCTCTTCTAGGACCGCATGACATTTTATTTATTCTTGTCACTCTTCTCTCGAGGAGCATTAGTGCTTTAGATTCTGAGTTCCATACTCACTAAGGCGACCTTATCCCAATTCTATTCGTTCCACTGAACGTCAACATCATCTTGGAATTTAACATTATCTACAAGACTGTCTCTCGAATCTCACTTTCAGGAGTCATTCAGGTTCTGCGTCCTCTTTCTCAGTACATACGCTCAATCATAATACTAAAACAATTTAGAATTTTTCTTCCTTTTATAATAGGGTCTCTTACCCTAAGGAAGTAACTACACAACTCCGTGGTATTTTCTCACTTCACATTCACCTTGTCCTTTCTATTTCATAGGACGTCAACCTTGAAGTTTGTGCCAACGGCGATACCTTTACTCTAGGACTCAAATGCCACCATGCTTCCACATTCTCTTTCCCATGACTCAATCACCTCAAGCGATAATATCTATTTGTCCCTAGGCCTCCACCAGCTCACTTGTCGAATGCTAAATTTGATTATCTCAAATCACTTTGCAAGTATTCTCTAAGCGCTCTTCTCATTTATTAAATCATTCACTAGGATCACAACCAGTCATGACTATCAAGCCTGTTCACCTTTTTCCTTTCATCAATGACCAATTCATGGTCCAATCACCCTTTAAGAGCAATGCCCTATTCTTTAGGGAATAGCAACTCATGATTTCATTCTTCATGGTTCCAATTCAATCAACCGATCTCAGGAAATCATTAACTTCAGGCAATCTAGCATGCCGATTCTTCTTTGACCCCATTCATAACAAAAAGGACTTACTACTCACTTTCCACTATGTGTCTTACACCCAGGTAATCAACCATTTTTCGTAGACATGTTCCATATTCATAATGAACATCTCTTTACTCGTAATCCATGAGCAGAAGTTCTCTTATTCATAAATCTCTCGATCATTCTCCTCTTTTACTAAGTCCCATCACTATTCCTCAAAATCAGGAATAACATCCAGCCATAAGGTTTTCAAGTGCCAATCCACTCAGGGATTTACTTATCTTATTCAAGGGTTTTTGACCACTTTTACCATATGCTTACGCGACCTTGAGAACTTTGTCTCACATCAGTCGATCATCCTATGATCCTTGCAAAAGTGTTAGGATCCAAACAACCCTTGCTCTCAAGCAATCCCAGGATGATACTTCCCGTCGAGCAACTCAATAGAAGTAGTCTAGGCAGACCTTATGCCTTCGAGGAAATCCTTCTTCTAGTGACCTTTCACCAATCCTCAATAGCCTCTTAGAAATAATACTGCCAAGGTCACTTTCCTCCTTTAGTGCACCCAAAATCTCCAAGGTTTTCTCACAAAACTCTCAATTTGAGAGAAGGCAGTTCCAAGTTTCATCTTTCCATCATGCTTAATTAATCTCAATCTCAGACTTAGCTTCATAAGCTCTTCCAAGCTCTCTTGGTCCCCTCCACACATTCAATTTCGAAAAGATTACCTCAAGGTCACCTTCTTCGCGACTTCCATCACTTAACTCGTTATCATAAGCATTTATAACCATAGTGACTTAGAGAATTATGGCAGCTCCTCTTCGAGCTTGCTTAACTAACAGGTTTTCTCATTTTCATTTAAAGTTCTCATGACCCATTCAACCCTTGGGTCTTGTACAATTAACAGATCGAGCCATATTCCCTTTGGTAATCATACTCTAATTGTCAATCTTTACTCAATTCTCATGATCCATATCAGTTCTCGGATCTCCCATATCATGTATACTCGAGCCCAATGCTCTTCCACGACCATACTGTCGTCGTTCAACGTCTTTGGGTTCTCATGTCACTTGGACCACTATGATTCCCTTCAGGAATCAAAACTCAAGTCACCTACTCAAGTCTATCAGTCTCAAGCTGCTCACCTCAATATCTTTCGCCATCAACCAACCCTCCAATGGTTCTTGGGCAATCCTCAATTAATCGCCAATTATTCGAGCATCCCAAATCATCCTTGGTCAGCAATCATTTCTCAAGCCAGTCTCAACGAGGCAACTTTTCAACTAACGACCACTGCAAGGCTAGCCTCAACTAGGCAACTATGAATCAAGCACTCAAGACAGCTATTCACTGTGTCAAAAGCTCATACTCTAGGCCTAAAGGCATCCGCGACTCTAACATAGTCACAATAGACTATCTCATCTCAACATGCCTCGGTTCAACGGGAATAAACCCCTTACGCCATCTAACCTCCCAGTCATACCTTGGCTAAGCCAATCACATGAGGCTAATCATCAAACATGCCTGACAAGCCCATCACAACCATTGCTTTTCTTTTTCCAAGGGCATCCACTTTCAAGCACGACGCCTTTAACCATGCCACTCATAGGCGCCATTACACAGGTCATGCCACTTTCAATCATCCTTGATGAGAATCAATCCTATACTGCACATCCCTTATCCACAATCGGACTCAACCTGATACCTAAGCTTCTCATTTCAAGTTATGACTTGGGTCATTCTTGCCTCTTGTCATTTTAGAAGCCTGCCAAGAGCCGCTACTTTTCCGGACCTCTCTGTCCCGGTAAACACTCCCCGCCCTCATCAGACCTGGCCGTTGCAAGTTATCCCAAGCCACACATCTACGGAGAAAGCCCCATTCCACATGTCTCATACCATGTTTCATCACAATTTATAGGTATCCCATCAACTTATCCCATACCAAGCGACAGTTTATTAAGTCTAACAGCGATAAGTTCATGCATGCACCCTCATCAACTTTCGTTTCAAAGCCACAGACTCAAGCATAGTATGACTGTCCTCACCACTTATCATATCAAAATCGCCTTTAGATCAATTCCTATCCATTTAAGAGTTCTAATTCTGCCAATGACCATCACATCTCGTAGATCAATTGCCTATATTTAACCACGCACCTCAAGTGGAGTCGTTAACTAAATCAAATCCATAAGCATTCGATCACGACTGACCTTTAATCATATATTTCTTATCTGCTCCCTTGTATGCATCTCATCTCATATCATCCAAGGCTATCAATAATAATTGATAGCTAAATCATCAAAATATCACGCAGTTCAAGCCTGAATTCACTAATATCAGTCATCTCTTTATAATTCGTACTCCTCAAGTTGGGTCATTGACAAATCAAGTTCACAATCATACACCTCAATTGACCCTTTATTCATAAGCAATTCCCTATTATCCTGAAGCACAATTACTATCTCAAAATCCATGCTTATGACTCTCCAATCCCAGCTTGCTTCCACTTAAACTTTAATCACCACATAACTCGAGATCATCCATTAAAGTCAACTCTAGGACCATTAAAGTGTACACAAGCTCAAGCCTACAATCCTTAAGATTCAATGATCCTTACTTAGTCCTATAGGCCTCATTATCTAATTGTCCCCAAGTCATCACTCCTTATCACTCCAAACCTCAATCACATTGGATCGATCTGATCTCGCTCTGATACCAAATCAAATGGGGATGTCACGGCCCGAACCCGACGAGCGCGCGAACATTCCACCAAGCCGTACTTTTCTAAAAACTCCAGGATCCAACGGCCAATAACTTACAACTCTTTTAAAATATGCATGCGAAAGCGATGCCAACTCCATTCATACCAATAAATCAACACCCGATGACTTAGGACAGATACATCAAAATTTCATTAATTCATTCCCAAAGGTTCAATTCAATAATCTACCAATCAGAAGGACAATCCCTAATATCACAAAATGTAAATCCATAATTTGCAACCCTCTATAGTACAGTTGATCAACTATGCCTTCAAATTCCAATCCTTGGCAAGTTCGTGATTCCTTCGTTAGAACTTGAAAAATTAAGCCCCTACTAGGGTGAAATATAAATCTCAGTAAGGTAGGTTTTAACCCTAGGTTAGGCCGATCGTCCACTTATGCAGTCATCTATCTCGATATTTCAAACTCATAATCATACAGGTATATCAAGCGCAAATCGATAAAACAACAACATGCAGATGACAGGCATGCATTGATGACCTCATGTCACACTCAGATGATCTTGCACAATCGGCCTGCCGCTTCACCACATCCACCAATCTCCGCCTGCCTCAATCTCTGGCCCGCGATTAAATCGCATCAGGCCTCGTCCGCGTAAACGCATCAGCCGTCATTGGCAACCCGCGTGAATGCATCAGGTTTCAATGAATCTCCAGGCCAATATCACCATCTCATAACTTCGTCCCACAAATAGTTCGCATCAGGACCGTGGCCAACTCAACCCCCCGCGATCTCGTCACATCAGGGTGCCACACGACATCAACTCCACCCCGCGATCTCGTCGCATCAGGGTATACATCTCCTGCCCCGCGTCTCATACGTTTCAGGGCCTCTCCGTCCCGTGAATAATTCGCATCAGGACCGTGGCTATCTCAACCCCGCGATTTCATTGCATCAGGGTGCTACTCAATATCAACTCCACCTCGCGATCTCGTCGGATCAGGGTATCCATCTCCTGTCTCACGTCTCATACGCTTCAAGGCCTCGCCATGTCATGCTCATGCCATGATTCACTATTCAATGCACAAATAAAACAACAAGTGCATCTCGTGCACAATTTGAAAATCTATGGCATGTAAGACAATCAATGTCATTCGACATGGCACACAATTTAAACACAACAATATCACACATGACTTTCTATAACCACTTAGGGCATTTTAAAAGCTACCGCTTTGAAATGTCCTCCTAAATCGATCAAATTAAATCTTGACTCATCCAATCGAGTATAATCTTCCTAGCATAAGGTTAGGAATTCCCTTACCTTGGGTTTGATTACACCAATTACTTCCTCTTGAGCCCCCAAGGTTTCGGTCAACCAATGTCCACTATCGGGCTTGTCGCGCAACCTAAAATTTCAAACAATTTCATCAATTCTCTTGTCCAAATTCTCAATCCATCAACCCCAATCACTAATAACTTAACCCTCATCATCTCATCACTTCTTAAACATCAATTTGTAGCTCAAAATAACCACTTTCAACCCTCAACAGAATCTATTTGGCTCGGCACCAAACCGGTCCTACTCGATTCTGTGTAAGCCGGGGCCAACCGGTCCTAAATCTACACCAATTCCAACATTTAAATGTTATCATACTCCTTAACATGTCTATCTAAGGATTTGGGAAGCTCACCGTAAGTTTCGAGTCGGTTGGTTGCCGGAATTCGCCCAAGGTCGCCAGATCATCTGGGTCAGTCTTCCGGGCAGATTCTGTCCAACATTTGTAAGATCGGTTTATGGTCAAAACTTCATCAAATTGAGCCCCATTTTTTATCACAGATTCCTACACGTCTCTACTAGATCTCCATAAAATTTAAGCCCAAAATTTCAAGACTTCGACCAACAAAAGGACTAGGAACTGGACCTACCTCAAATTGAGTTCTATTCTGTTGGCTCTCTGGAAAATGCTTGCTCGGGACTCCTCGGTGCTCCAAATGCCGTGATTCTTGTTCGAGGATGTCGGCAAGACGTAGATCTATGCTAGTGTGGTCGGTCGGTGGTCAAATGGTGGCTGGAGGGTGGGGTTGTAGCCGGTGAATAGGAGGTTCAGCGGTAGTCGAGCGGCGACAGAAGGAAGAAAAAAAGAAGAAGATGGATTGCTTGGTTCTCTTGGAATGAAATGGCCGAATGGGAGGTGAGGAGAGAGAGAGATTGTTATACCCCAAGGCTTGGTCAATGGTTTGAAAGTTAGGTGGCCAAAAGTGTGACATGACCACACTTGCCCATCTTGTGACACTTGGCAAATTATCTTCCCAAGATGATCCAATGGCCATTCTCCACCCTTGAATTTCGGCAGCCTTGGGAGTGTGTGTGGACCAATTTTCCCTTCTTCCTTTGCATGGATAAAGTTCTAAGCTTGAGGGACAAAATGATCATTTTACCCCTGACGTTCAAAACGTCGTTTTTCTCGTTCCAGAATTCTCCGATAGGGCGATGACCAATCCAATTGTAATGTTGGAATTCTTGGTTCTCCATTTTCAATTTTCAAGACTCATTTATGATGATTTTCTCTGCCAGACGTGGTTCCAGCCTATCCCGAACCGATGGGTGGCTTTTGCAGACATTACGCGTATCGACCCTGTGATTTATATCATGTTTAGGGCTCGTCAATTCGTGGCCGCTTTGATTGTCATGTAATTGTGAAGGTTTATCACTAGCTCTCTCGACAATCCTTATGGTCAACGTCATTTCTTATTCAAATTTCCTAGGTCCACGTATCTCGTCTCGCGTTAGCCTTTCCCTTTTGGTTAGTCTACTCGAATTGATCAGATTCGAGTGGAATACGACTGAAATACATCTCTAGATATACACTTCTCATTAATGAGCCTAAAATTGACTGGAAATCAGAATGTCACATTTGTATACCAGGATTCAGATGTCACCATACTTGACATTCTCCTTCCAATAACTCAGTCACCTCAAGTGACAAGGTTCCAAGGAGTCGAGGTTCCTCCTTGGTCTCCACAATTTAACGTATTGAATACTCAATTTGACAACCTCGAGTCACTTTGTAATTACACTCTAACGTCCTTTTTCCCTGCTCAATCATTCACCAAAATTACAAGTAATAAGGACTATCAAGTCCATTCACCTTTCTTCTCGCCAACGACCATCTCATGGTCCAATCGTCCTTAAGGATAATGCCTTATCCTCTAGGTTGATATCTTGCAATGCCACTTCCAGTGGTTCCGATTCAACCTCAATCAATCTCATAAAATCAACAGGGCTCGACAAACTGACACGTCAGTCTCATTTATATTCCTTATAACAACAAGAAATTTATCACTACAAGCCTTATGCCAAGGTAATGACCATTCCTTACAAGCACATTCTACGTTTCTCTTCCGATCATCTAGGTCTATCCTTAAGATCCATTATAGTTCCCCACAATCAGGAATAACAATTAGCCATAAGGCTTTCAAATTTCCAATCTACTTAGGGACCTCACGTCTCATTCAAAGGGTCCTTGACCACCCTTAGTATACTTAGACGACCTTGAGGACTCCGCCTCATTTTGGTCGATCATCTTTGGATCCTTACAAGACTATTAGGATCCAGACAACCTTTGCTCTCAAGCAGTCCCAAGAAGGTACTTCCATTGAACAACTCAACGAAGGTGATCTAAACAGACATCATGCCTTCGAGGAAAACTCTTCCTTTGGTGACATTCCACCAATCATCAATAGCCTCTTGAGGTTAACTGTCAGGATCACTTTCTTTCTTCAGTGTACTCAAAACCTCTAAAGTTTCCTTCCAAATTTTCAATCTAGAGAAAGGCAGTTTCGGGGTCATCCTCCCCATCGAACCATAGTCGATCTCAACTTCATGACCCATTTCACGAGCTACTCAAAACTCTCGTGGTTCTTCCCACATTTTCAATTATGAAATGAGTAATCTTAGAGTCACCTTTCTCGTGACTTCCATCACATAACTTATCAACACTAATATCTATCACCACAGTGACTTAGGTAACCATGATAGCTCCTCCTCGAGTCTGCATACCCATCAATTTTCTCATTTCCATTTAAAACTCTCACGACCCCTTATTACATTTGGGTCTCGCACGATTAACAAAATCGGGCCATATTCTCTTCCAATACTCATACTCCACTCGCTTATCTTTACTAAATTCTCATGATCCATCTTAGCTCTTAGATCTTCTCATATCTTGCATATTTGAGCCAAGTGCTCCTCTAGCGATCATACTTTGGTTGTTCAACCTTATTAGGTTATTATGCCAGTTGAACCACTATGATTCCCTCTAAAATCAAAGACTTCATCTACTCAAGTCTAGCAGTCTCAGGCTGCTCATCTCATCATTTATCACCAGCAAACAACCCTCTAATGGTTCTTAGGCAATTCTCAACTAATTAGCAATTATTCAAGGATCCAAAATCATCCTTGATCAACAATCATTTATCAAGCCAGCCTCAATAAGGTAACTTCTCAATTAACAACCAATTGCCAGGCAAGCTTTAATTAGGCCAAAACTCAACTAGGCCAATATCAAGCAACCACACAAGGCATCACTTCCATAAGTAAAACACTCATACTATAAGCATAAGGCATCTGCCACAACAATCACATGATGCCATCTACAAACACGCCTAACAGGCCAATCACAAACATCAATTTTTCTTTCATACAGTATCTGCTGCCAAGCACGAAGTTTTTAACCATGCCAATCACAAGCGTCATTACAAATGTCATGTCACTTTCGAACATCCACTTTGAGAATCAATCCCGTGTCATACATCTCTTAACCATAATCAGACTCAACCCGATAACTAGGTTTTCCCTTTCAATTTATGACTTGGGTCATCCTTACCTCCTTGTCAACTTAGAAGCTTGTCGGGAGCCGCTTCTTGTCCGGATCTCTTTGTCCCGGCGATCATTCCTTGCCCTCATCAGACCTGGTCGTTGCAGGTTTTCCCAAGTCATACATCTACGGAAGAAGCCCTGTTCCATACGTCCCATAACATGCTTCATTACGGTTTATAGGTATCCATCAGTTTATCCCATGCCAAGCGACAGTTTATTAAGTCCAATAATGATAAGCTCATGCATACACCCCCATCAACTTTCGTTTCATAGCCACAAACACATGCACATCATGTTTGTTCTCATTGCTCGTCATACCGCGATCGCCTCCAAATCAATTCTTATCTATGGAAGATTTCTAATTCCATTAATGACCGTCACACCTCATAAATTAATTGCCTATGTTCAAGCATATGCCTCAAGTTTAGTCTTTATTCAAGTCAAATCCATATGCATTCGATCACAAATGACCTTTAATCCAAATATTCCTTGTCTGCTTCCTTGTATACCCCTCATCTCATACCATCCAGGGTTGTCAATAACAATTGATAACTAAAACTATCAAGATATAACGCAATTCAAGCCTGAATCCACTAATACCAGTCGTCTCTTTATAACTCACATTCACAATTAAAGCCTATCAATCATTCATTTTCATTTCGAGTTATTGTCCAATCTACTGTTGATCTTTGAACTATAACCACAAATAACCATAGAGATCATCAATTAAAATTGATACTAGAACCAGTCGAACACAACACAAGTTCAAGCCTATATTCCTCCAGGTTTAGCAATCAATGCCTAATCCTAAAAGTCTCACTATCTAATTGTCTCCAAGTCATCACTCCTTACCACTCCAAATTTCAATCACATTGGATCAAGCTGACATTGCTCTAATACCAAACAAACGGGGATTCACGGTCGGAACCTGGCGAGCACGCGAACATCCCAGCAGGCCGTTCATCTTCAATAGTCTCCCAGGATCCTTTGAACCATAACTCAGTAAATCCATTGAAGAAGAAGCGAGAAACAACTCCATACAATTGAAATAAGATGACTTTAGGGTGAAAGATGGTACTTCTCTCATTACTCGCCAACTGGCGGCAAAGTCAAAGCAGACAATACAAAACTATCAATTTCTTAAGGCTACAAATATTACATTTGAATAAAACTTAATATCTAAATCCTCCAAGAGACGTCTTCCAGTGTTACTTCATAGCAATCACATGATTCAATCACTTGGGACCTGAAAATGGTTATCCCATGACGGGGTGAGATATAAATCTCAGCAAACTAGCCCTAAATCTAGACCAGGCCGTTGGTACCCCCAGACATCTTCTAAAAACAACGT
Organism: Rhodomyrtus tomentosa; assembly: GCA_028455895.1. Taxonomy (NCBI): domain Eukaryota; kingdom Viridiplantae; phylum Streptophyta; class Magnoliopsida; order Myrtales; family Myrtaceae; genus Rhodomyrtus; species Rhodomyrtus tomentosa. The sequence goes on from JAPCWY010000008.1 coordinate 16,804,865, forward strand.
ATAATAGCTCGTCGAAGAAATATCGTAAGGCACTCAATTCAACGCAACAAAGCATCATGAATGGCATAATCAAACGTAGTTTCCAAGGCATCATAACATCATAACCACATCAAAGTCATATGCAAAGTCTTATTCACCATTTCATCACAATTCTCTTTTCAACGAATCGGCCCGCGTAAACACACATCAGGCTCATCACAATATCAATCCCAATGGCCAAGCTCGAGTCAATATGCATCGGGCTATTCACAATTTCAATTCCAATGTCCAAGCCTACGTTAATACGCATTAGGCTATTCATAATTTCAATTCCAATGGCCAAGCCCGCATCAATACGCCTCAGGCTAAAAACAATTGACAACTCGCGTTCTGACGCATCAAGGTTCGATATGCCCTTAGGCTCATAACTTAATTCAATCAAAGCTTGCCATCATACAATGTGATTCTCATTAAGCAAGGGCTCACATGCCAAAACTCATCCCTTTAACAACCTCCATATCGAGTACAATTCAACAGGGCAAGCAATTAGACTCATAGCTTTAGGAACAATCATGGTCAAATACTCACAATACAAGGCACGATTCACACACCAAGACAATTAATCACACAAGGCATTCATTTACCAATTCAAGTATGGATTTTCCATAATTGGTAATCAAGCAAGATCATTCCACACGGCCATTCATATACATTCATCAACCGAAAATTCTCATAACCAATTCAACCTTAAACAGCTCACATATATCGTAAAGTAATCATACAAGACTCGGCCTTGACTATTCAAGCATAATGGATCTATAAACGCATCAATTCATCAACCAAACTCATCCAGTAGTGTCTTAGCGTCTTAGGTGACTTACCCTTCAATCGAGCTAGCAAATTCCACCAAAAATCCTTCTCCAAGCTCGATTCCTCCTTGGCCGAAACAGGGCAGCAATTCGGTCCTACGAAAAATCCACAATTCCATCAATAAAACTCTTCCAACCTCAATTCCACTAAGTAAACACCTTGCCAACACATCAATTAACATCTCTAGGCGACTTACCATAAGTTTCGAAGTAAGGCGACAACCCCACGAACTCCCAAAGTGCTCGGTTTACTTAGTCAGTGCAGGGGACAGAACCGTCTGTAATTCCATCGCACCAAACAGCCCTTAAATCCTCCCTAAACTTCATTCTATCACACAATCACTTTGCCAATACATCAATATATGTCTCTAAGTGTATTACCGAAGATTTTAGAACAAGGTGGTACCTCCAAAGCTACTCGGTTCCGACCGGTTAGTAAAAGGGCAGAATCTGTCCATGAAAGATAAAGAGGTTTCATCCATTAAAACCCATCTCAACTCCCATAAATCCTCAATATCAGCTTTTCAAACTCTTATACAATGATTTGAGAGTGACTCACCGAAAATTTAGAGCCATTTGAAGCCTTGAAGTTGAAGAAAATAGGCTCTCTCCTAAACTGGGTCAGAATCTAACGTCGTCCTAACCTTTGCCCACTCAAATAGACCCACGGGACAAACGACTCGGCCAAATTGAGCTTTTAATATGTTCCTAGAACCAAATGACCAAATTTTCTTCTCATTTTCGATAGCCCTTGGAGAACAAAATGACCAAATTGTCCTTCATTAGTTCTTAAGGCAAGGGCAAGGCTCGAGAGGTAAAATGATAATTTTGCACTTTTCAATCGAAACTGCACTTTTTCAACTTTAAATTACAATCAGCAAGGCGATGTCTAATTCAGTTCAAATGTTGGAATTCCTCATTGTCTGATACCCGATTCAGAGGTCTCTTTTCATGTCAAGCTGTTGTCGACTGTAATTCCAGTTTATCTCAAGCTGACGGGCAACTCTTGCAGGTGCTACGTGTATAGACCTTAGGGTTTTTCAAGCCGTGGCGACTTTAGTTGTCATGTGAATGTGAGGATTTATTGTTCGTTCATGCGGTCCTGATCATCAGAATCTGATTTAAGAAATTCTCGCAAATTAGATATTGGTTAAGCGGAATCGCCCGCGTCGCAACGTATAACACTAGCAAGGCATTGCATGCTCATTCCTAGATCGACCTTTGCTGGCCCAAAATATTCCCTCGACAATCCTTATAGTCAAAACAGCCTTTCTTATTCAAACTTCCCATGTCCATGTACCCGACTCCACGTTAATCTTTCCCTTTTAGTCAGTTACCTCGAGAGTGGTCAACTCCGAGCAAGTTATAACTAAAATATACATATCGGTATCCTTTCATTCCATAGCCTCGAGAGGTGTCAAAATTTAGAATGTCACATCACTTCTTCTAATTCGGCAAAAGGATAGCTCAAATGTCAATATTTGTGTACAATGCTCATTTTGGTGCCAATATTTTTTTTTCGGATCACTTAAGCATCAAAATTTTTTAAAATGAATATTTAGGTGCCAACTCAGATGAGGTCGTCGAAATTTCTCGCCGTTGGTACTACAGTAATCGATTTTCTCTAATTTGGCACTAAAATGATCATTTTTTGGATCATTTAAATGCCAATTTTTTTAAATAATTATTTAAGTGCCAACTTTGGTAAGATCTTCGGAATTTCTTATCATTGGCACTAAAGTGATAATTTTTTCTTCGGTTCAATATTTAAGTAATCCAAAAAAATATTGGCATCAAAATAAGCATTGTACACAAATATTGACAGTTGAGATGTCCTTATGCCCTTATAATTTTAACTCAAGTTCTAAGCATTTAGCACTCATGTGTTCTTGTTGCTGAGGATTATACTCACTAAGCATTCTAGTTCCTAAATAACTTACTTATAATGACTATGTCAGTAAACGGGGTAAGAATAGTACAAGTGCCATAACTTTTGTACGAAGATCACTTGCGTGCCATAACTTTTTTTTTTCGATCACATGAGTACCACAACTTTTAAAAATAGACCACTTCGGGCCATCAACGATTTGGGTCACCAAAAAATTCGACGTGGCACTAAAATAATGTAAAATCAACCCACGTGGCTCACCAAAAAGCTGAATCAGCAAATAATAAGGAAATGACGTTGCATGCTTTAGATTGAATTTTCACAAAGTGGCCACTTAAGTACCGCATCTTTTTAAAAGTGGTCAATTAAGTTCCTTAATTTTTGAAAAGTGATCATTTAGGTTCTTTAATTTTTTAAAAGTGGTCACTTAGGTTCCTTAATTTTGAAAAAATGATCATTTAGATTCACTTTAAAAACGACACACACTTCAGAATGAACTTTCATAAAGTGGCCACTTAAGTACCAAAAGTAGCCACTTAGGTTCCTCAATTTTGAAAAGTGATCACTTAGGTTCTTTAATTTTTTAAAAGCAGTCACTTAGGTTCCATAATTTTAAAAAAGCGATCACTTAGGTTCAATTTAAGAACGATATGTTAGACAAGAATTTCCACGTTACAATAAAATATTAAGTAGAAAGTCCACGTAGGATGTTTAATTGGAAGTGGCAATCAAGTGATCCCTTTTGCTCCGATTTGGTTCTCATGTGATAAAAAAAAAAGTTATGGCACTAAAGTGATTTTCGTACAAAAGTTATGATAGATGTATTGTTTTTACCTCGCCAGTAAACTATATCGGTTTCTCTTTTAACATACATGCATAAAAATTGGTAACTTTTTTTTCCATTTATTAAAAGAATTTAATTTGACATGATCATATAATTCGTATGGTCTTTAAAATGTAAATTTTTGGCACTCGCAACACGTATGCACTTTTTGACAAAAAAAAAAATATGTACGCACTTTTAGTGGTAGTACTTTCATGAATAAATGATTTGAAAAATATTTTTCAAAAAATAATCAATGAAATCATTTGGTATAATTAATCATGGAAAAGATATTTTCATTATTGAGAACAACTTAAGTCAGAACACTTTGACAAAAAAAATGTCAAAACACTTTTATGAACGATGAAAATATTTTTCATTCATTCTTTTTTGTAGGTGATATAAATAATTACTTTTTAGAAAAATATTTTCTTAAAAATCATTTCCTTTCCGTGAATCAAATGCACCCTTGAGAGAAACAATAAACACTTCCCTTTTATACGGAACTGAAAAGGTTTTTCTTTAACAAAAGTTGAGCATTTATGTATTACAAAAGTAAGTAACGTTTCATAATAACTGCTTCGACTAATCAATTACTAGAAAAAAAAAATTCTAATGACAACTTGAATTAAAAAAAATGAAAATATCGATAAAATGAGGGCCAATTTATTCGGTGCTAATACCATAGTAATCTGAGAATTGTGTTAAATTAAGTGCATATCACATTGCTATGAATAGCAAATGATTCATTCTTTAAAATATATAGTACAAATATGGTTAAAACATCTCATAATTATATATGCAATGACATATTGATTATAACATTTAGTGATATTTACCCATTTTATAATTACTCGATTGAATTTTCTATATCATAGGACAATATGGTAATTCGATGGTTTGCTTGTTAGGCAAGCGAAATCTGGACCCATAAGATGCTCAAAAGCAGCCCTATATAAATCATCTTGTCCACATTGGAACCATACCTGAGGAAGAGAAAAAGGGCATTTAGGTGTCGTGGGACGATAGCGAGCAGTGTTGTCTGCAGCGGAGGACCCCTCGAGCTCATCCAATTGGTGATGTCGCCCATTACACCTTGAAATATCATATGACAGGTTTCGCTATGGAGTTCACTCCAGGGTTGGGCTAGGCAGATTTCAATGCAGCCTAGTTTGCCGGCTCATTTCCCAAGGGAGCTGCTTTTGCATTTCCTAACTATCTACAGCCATAAACTCCAGCTATTTCTGCTGCTTCATTTGGATCCGATTTCTCTTTTTTTTTTATTATCTAAACTCTCCTACAGTAGGATATGTACCTTCTAGGCATGGCATATTTTCACAAGATATGCCTTCATTATCTACACGTCCTACTCAGCCAGATCCTCGTCCTCATCGGTACAATACTAAACCTGTCACCCCAGAAAAAATCAAATTGCGGAACATGAGGTTATGTAGGGAGACGACATCATTCGTAGATGTAATTTCGACAATGAAAATCTCATGTTTTTCATATATCTCAGCACTTTTATTTTATTAATATTTTTAATTAGTTGCATAATGACAAAAATATTAATTAATTATATATCTCAATTAATTATTGATAATTATTTTATAAAAATAAACTTCAACAAAAATTATAAATAAAATAAAATTTTATAAAAAACATAATACATATGAAATTTTTTAAATAAAAAAACCTCGCTTGGCAGCCCATGAGCCACTTGGCAGTCCAAATGCTGAGTTGGGCCTTGCTCAGCAGCCTAACTGTGACATTCTGATTTCCTGTCATTTCAAGACTCTCGTGAGAAAGTATCAAACGATATTTTTCAGTCGTATCTCGCTCGGATCCGATCAATCTTGAGTTGACTGACCAAGAGAGAAAGGCTAACGCGATACAAGGTACGTGGACCTAGGAAACTCGAATAGGAAATGTCGCTTTGACCATAAGGATTGTCGAGGGGACATTTAGAGCCATAAAATGCCAATCTAAGAACGATTAAGGAATGCATTACTAGCATTATATGATTAGAGCGTAAGTGATGCAGCTTAACTAATATATAATTTGTAAAATTTTCCTAAATCGATCAGTAACGATCGAGACCATCGAAACTAATGATAGACCCTCACAATTACATGATAACCAAGGTCGCCATGAATTGACAAGCCCTAATTATGATATGAATCACAGGGTCGATACACGTAACGTTTGCAAAAGCCGCTCATCAGTTCAGGATAGGCTGGAATCGCATTGGATAGAGAAATGATTCAGAAACGAGTTTTGAAATTTGAAAATGGAGAATCAAGAATTCCAATAATACAATTGGATTGGCCATCGCCTTATCAAAGAAAATTGAAATTAGAAAAATGACGATCTAGACGTTAGGGGTAAAATTGCCATTTTGCCCCTCAAGCCCTAGCCTTGCCTATGATTGGATGAGGGCATTTTGATCATAAACCACACCCAAGGCTACCGAAAATGGGGAGAAACCATAGCCATTGGATGAGCATTGATTGACTCCTTAGACAAGTGTCAATGGATTAAGCTTTGAGTTGATAGAATCACTTTTAACCTACCATTCAACTCAAGTTGACTCTTGATAATTGAATAAACCTCTCATTCTCTCTCTCACTTGGCCGAATACCTCCTCCATTGCCAATTTTCTACCTCTTCTTCTTCCCTTCTTCCTTGCCGTGAAGCTCGCCGCTCGACAGGATTCTACCGCCACCGTCGCTCGCTCCGACTGCTGTCGCTCGCTCCGACCGCCGTCGCTCGCTCCGACAACCATCTCCGATGGCTTTCAGCCATCGAGCTGACCACTTGCTGCTTCCTCATCCTCTTGCCGACGTTCCCCAAGTGGAAGCGAGTCATTTGACCACCTGAGGAGCTCCGGCCGGCCATTCTTCCAAAAGTCGACGGGAATCGTTGCAACTGGAGGTAAGCCGCGGTTTAGGCCACATAGGACCCTAAAATCTTAGAGTTTTTCAACCAAATTTTGTGGACATCTAGGGAAAACATAGATTGAGCTGTGGTAAAAAGTTTGGATGAATTTGATGGAGTTATGACCCCAAATGGATCTTGTGTTTGAAGGGCCAGAACTGACCGATAGCAGACCCGGAGGAACTGGCATCGTTCAAGGACTTTCCAGCGTCGGCTTGGCTTCAAATTTTTGGTGAGGCTCTCTAACCCTTAGAACTACATGTTGGCAAGTAGATACATGAATAAATTGAGGATTTAGGTTGGTTTAAGGGCTGATAAGTTGGGGTATACACAGAATAGAAAATGCCCTATTTCGATTCTGTGCATACCGATTCTGTGGGAGGCTGTTGGTGTTGAAATTGAGCTTCAAATTCATCGTTGAGAAGTGTGAGGATGTTAATTGATTGGCCCATGAGGTGTATGATTAGTGGGGTGAAGTTTTGAGCAAGAAAAATTGATGATTGGATGAATTTCCTTAGGTTGCGCGGCTAAGTTGTTCTTGAGCTATTGAACCAAATCCTTGGACTGCTTGGGAAGAGATTTTTGTTGGTCTTAGCACAAGGTAAGGGGATTCTAAACTTTTGATAGGAGGATTGGACTCAATTGGATGATTTGAGTGTGAATTGATCGGTTCTTGGAAGTCATAATATAGTTGTCTAATGTATGTCCTAAAAACATATAGAGGACTTGAATGTTTGACATTGCTTGTGCTATGAATTGATTTTCACATTTGAATATCAAAATAAATTGTCTCGCATGTCATGGATGTGTCGTTCGTCACATGAGTTGCATTCAAACGTGTGCTATGAAATAAATTAAACTTATGGCATGTTTGAGAAGTTGTGACACCCTGATGTGTAAGAGACACAGGGTTGTGTGGAGATAGATGCCTTGAGGCGCTAGGGCGCAGGGTTGAATTGAATGGCACCTGAGGTGTACGAGACGCGGGGTTGAGAAGGCCATAGTCCTGATGCGTTGAAACGTGAGACGGAGTTGAGATGTGTTGACACAGGCCTGGAATGAGATTGAAAACCTGATGTGTTTACGCGAGTTTATCAATGAGACTGTCTAATACGTTTACGCGGACCGAGCTTGAGGCATTATAAACGCGGGCATGAAAGTGAGGCAGACTGGAAAGGGGTGGAAGGTGTAATCTGACTTGGCATAATATGCTTAATTCTAATGATATTGTATGACGCCATGATTACATGCTTGACATCCGTGTGCTATTTCGTGCAAGTTGAATGCCTTATGTGGTTTTCTATAAATTGCTTGTGATTGTAATTGCCTGAGTGGACGGTTAGCCTAACTTAGGGTTAGGACCCACCTTACTGAGATGTATATCTCACCCCGTTGAGGGACCCTATTTTCAGATCCTAGACCGTGATTATGTGGCCAATCCGTTTTGGAGATCCGAAAGAGATGTCAGTGTATTTTGATGAGTTCCTAGATGAATAGGGAACTGTTTACGTTAGGAAATGTATGGTCGTTTGGGTAGATGAGGGTGGTAGTAGCTGGAAGCCTTACAAGTACGAGGCATGGTTCAGGACGGTAGGGGACGTTTCCACAGGGCCACTGAAGCCCACTGAGGTACCCCATGGGGTGATACCCAGTTGGTGTCATCCCGCTCGGAATTCAGTGGAAGACAAGGGGTCCGTCGCTGGCTGGAGGATTGGTCTTGAGAGGACCCCGACCCGAAGGACACCGATGAGGTGATAGTGATCGAGGTTACCGAGGACGATCTGGTGGAGCCATCAGCTAATGAGACGATGGAGGACACCATGGAGGTTTGCTCGGAGACCTTCTCAAAGTACGAGCCCATTGAGGAGGTTGAGGAGGAGACCGTGACTCCAGTAGTTTGACCTAGGAGTCTCTGTTTTTTTTTTTTGGTTTGAAATTTTGATGGTGTTCTCGAAACCTACTTCTTTTGGGAGACTGAAGCCTGCCTTTTGTGTTAGCCTTGCCACCTCAGTGACCAGTATGTTTAGTCATCGTGCCATGTTTGGATACTCGAAAGTTTATGTATTATTGGTACTTTCGTTACCTAAGTCCCATTTTATATTTGTTGTGACATTCTGATTTTCAGTCGATTTCAGGCTCATTCATGAGGAGTGTGTATCTGGAGATGTATTTCAGTCGTATCCCGCTCGAACCTAATCAATTTGAGCAAACTGACCAAAGGGGAAAGCTTAACGCGAGACGAGGTATGTGGCCGGGGGAACTCAAATAGGAAATAGAGCTTTGACTATAAAGATTGTCGAGGGGATATTTAAAGCCACAAAAAGGTAGATCCAAGAACTACTAAGGGATTCCTTGCGAGTGTCATACGATTGGAGCACGGGTGATGCCGCTTAACCAACGTATGATTTGTAAAATTTTCTTAAATTGGATTGCAAAGATCGAGACCTTAGGAGCTAGCGATAGACCCTCAAAATTACATGACAACCAAAGCCACCACAAATTGACGAGCCCTAAACGTGATATGAATCACGGGGTCGATACGCGTAATATCTGCGAAAGCCGCCCGTAGGGTTCGGGATAGGCTGGAACCATATCTGATAGGGAAAACTATCAGAAACAAGCCTTGAAAGATTGAAAATGAAAAATCAAGAATTCCAACGTTATTCGGATTGGCCGTCGTCCTATCGAGGATGTTCGGAACGAGAAAAATGACGTTCAAAACGTCGGGGGTAAAATGACTGTTTTACCCCTCAAGCTTAGAACTTTGTTATTATAATTGAAGAAGGGCAAAATGGGCACTACACCCTCCCAAGGCTGCCGAAACACAAGGATTAAAGATGGCCATTGGATCTTCATTGGATAAAGCACTTGCCATGTGTCAATAGATGGTGAAGCATGGTCATATCACCTTTTCACCACCTACCATTCAACTCCCTTAACAAAGCTTTGAATATAGCCTATTCTCTCTCTTCTCCTCTGCAAAATTTCGGCCAGACCAACCCAAGAGAGAGAGAGAACACCAGAACACTTCATCTTCTTCCTTCTTCATCCTGCACCGGCGACAGACTCTGGAGCTTCTGTTCGCCGGCCACCACGGCCACTTTCAGCCACCCCTGGATGCCGGCCAACCTCACCAACAAAGATCTATGCCTTGCCGACATCCTCCAACAAGAATCGGAGCATGTGGAGCACCGAGGAGACCGGGGCAAGGATTCTCCTAAGAGTCGACGGAAATGGACTCAATTTAAGGTAGGTCCGGTTTCTGACCTGTTTAGTGGTCGAAATCTTGGAGTTTGAGCTCAAATTTCGTGGAGACTTAGTAGACTTGTAGATGTATTTGTGGTAAAAAGCTGAGATGGATTTGATTGAGTTTTGACCACGAACCGGCCTTGTAAACTTTGCCTAGAAAATTGCCAAATTTTGTGCTTGGAGGAATCCGGCGACTTCAAAGGGTTTCCGGCAACCAATCAAGCTCAAATCTTCGGTGAGCCTCTTGAATCCTTAGATAGACATGCCAAGAGATAAATTGATGATTAAATGGAGGATTTAGGAGTGGATTGAAGGCTGGACATGCTCAGTTTGCACAGAACCAAAATGAACCGGTTGGTTCTGTGCAAGACCGGTTCTATTGGGCTATTGATGGTTGAGTTATAAGTCTTAAATTGATGATTAAGGCATGTTATAATGATGAGGATAATGCTATGGAGGCTTGGGGTTCATGGATGGTTGAATTGGATTGGAAATTGATGTAATTGGTTGGATTTGATTAGGTTACACATTGAGTTCGGTCTTGGACCATTGGAGGCCGAAACTTTGGAGGCTCATGAGGAGTAACTTGGGTTGCCAAATCAAAGGCAAGGGAATTCGTAAACTTATGCTAGGAAGATTGGACTCAATCAGGTGAGTCGAAGATTTATTGGATTGAGTTATGAGAAAATCCCCAAACGTGATAGCTTGACATGTCCTTAGGCATTAAGGAATGATTGTGTGACATTGCCAATGCCTAAGTTGTTTGCCATGCTTGTAAACCCCTTGAATTGAATTGCATGCCACGAAAATTATGAAACGCATTTGAATGTACGCCTGCCAGTGAGTGTGAAATTGATTTGATAATCAAGCATATAATATGATGTGGCATGAGCATGGCATGGCACGGCCCTGAGGCGTGTGAGACGCGTGGCGGAAGGTTGAGACCCTGTTGCGACGAGGACAATTGGATGTTGAGGTCTATAGGACTAGCCATGGATTGTTGAGTCTCGAGGACGTAGGCTTGAATTTGTGTACACTTGAATAGTCCTAGAGTTGACTTTAATGGATGATCTTGAGTTAGATGGTGATTAAAGTCAAGTGGAAGCAAGCTGTGATTGGAGAGTCATGAGCATGGACTTTGAGGTAGTAATTATGCTTAGGATAATAGGAAATTGCTTATGAATGAAGGGTCAATTGAGGTGTATGGTTGCGATCTTGATTTGTCCATGACCCAACTTGAGGAGTACGAATTATAAGGAGACGACTGATATTAGTGGATTCGGGCTTGAATTGCATGATATTTTAATGGTTTAGCTATCGATTGCTATTGACAGCCTCGGATGATATGAGTTGAGATGAATACGAGGAATACCTAAATCGTAAATTAGTTGTGATTGGATGCATGGGGAGTTGATTTGAATGTTGATTGGACTTGAGATAGATAATGGAATATAGGCAATTGATCTGCGAGATGTGATGGTCATTGGTGGAATTAGAACTCTTGAATGGATAGGAATTGATCTGAAAGCGCTATTGTCATGACAAGTGGTGAGGACAGTCATGTTGTGCTTGAGTTTGTGACTTTGAAATGAAGGTCAATGAGGGTGCATGCAATGACTTATCCATGTTAGACTTAATAAACCGTCACTTGGTATGGGACAAGTTGATGGGATACCTATAAACTGTGATGAAACATGGTATGGGACATGTGGAATGAGGCTTTCTCCATAGATGTATGACTTGGGACAACCTGCATCGGTCAAGTCTGATGAGGGCGGGGAGTGATCGCCAGGACAAAGAGATCCGGATAAGGAGCGGCTCCTGGTTGGCTTCTAAGATGGCAAAGGCAGGAATGACCCAAGTCATAACTTGAAAGGGAAAGCCTAGGTATCAAGTTGAGTCCAATCGCGGATAAGGAATGTATAGCATGGGATTGATTCTCATCAAGGATGATTGAAAGTGGCGTGACCTATGTAATGGTGCCTATAAGAGGCATGTTTAAAAGCTTTGTGTTTGGCGGTGAATGCCCTTGGAAAAAGAAAAGTGAATGTTGTGATGGGCCTGTTAGGCATGTTTGATGATTAGCTTTGTGTGATTGGCTTGGCCAAGATATAATTGAGGAGTTAGATGACGTATGGGTTTGTACCCTTGGAACCGAGGCGTGTTGAGATGAGATAGTCTGTTGTGACTATACTAGAGAGGCGGATGCCTTTAGGCCTAGAATATGAGCTTTTGACACAGTGAATTGCTGTCTTGAGTGATTGATTGACTATTGCCTAGTTGAGGCCAGCCTAGTAATGGCTGTTAGTTGAGAAGTTGCAACGTTGAGGCTCGCTAGAGGAAGGATTATAGACCAAGGATGATTTGAGATCCTCGAATATTCGGCAATTAATTGGGAATTGCTTGAGAACCATTAGAGAGTTGCTTGGGAACCATTGATGGATGGTGAAAGATATTGAGATGAGCAGCCTGAGGTTGATAGACTTGAGTAGGTGACTTGAGTCTTGGATTCCAAAAGGGAATCATAGTGGTTCAAGGGACATGAGAACCTGATAAGACTGAAGGACCGAGGTATGGTCGCTAGAGTAGCATTTGACTTGAGTATGTAAGATATGATGAGATCTAAGGACTAAGATGGATCAGGAGAACTTAATGAGGTTGAACGATCAAGGTGTGGTCGTAGAAGAGCATTGGGCTTGAGGATACGTGGTATGGAAGATTCGAGAATTGATATGAGTCATGAGAATTGAGTAAATATGGGTGATTTGAGTACGAGTACTAAAAGATAATATGGCTCGATCGGTTGATCGTACTAGACCCAAAAGCTGAATTCGTGAGAGCTTTAAATGGAGATTGGGAAAATTGTTGATTAAGTAAGCTCGGAGAGGAGCTGCCATGATTCTCTAAATCACTGTGGTGATAAATGCTTGTACTGACGAGTTAAGTGACGGAAGTCGCGAGAAAAAGGACTCTGAGTAAGTCTTTTCGAGATCGAATGTGTGGTTAGGATCACGAGAGCTTAGAAAAGCTTGTAAGTTTATGTATAGGGCCGAAGTTGATTGAGCTAGAACGAAGGATGAGGTTCGAAATTGTCTCCCTCTGGATTGAGGATTTTGTGAGAAAACCACAGAGGTTTGGGTGCCCTAAGGAAAGAAAGTGACCCTAGCAGTACTAGCCCTAAGAGGCTATTGAGGATTGGTGAACGGTCACTAGGGGAAGGATTTCCTCGGAGGCATGAGATCTGCCTAGACTACCTCTGTGAGTTGTTTGATGGGAAGTATAATCCTGGGGGATTTCTTGAGAGTAAGGATAGTTTGGATCCTAGTACTGTCATAAGGATCGTAGGATGATCGATCGGTATGAGACATAGTTCTCAAGGTCGCTTGAGCGTATGGTAAAGGTGGTCAAAGATCCTTGAACAAGATGAGTAAGTTCCTGAGTAGATTGGAGTTTGAAAACCTTATGACTGTTGTTACTCTTGATTTTGAGGAATGGCGATGAGACTCAGCAAGAGAAGAGAATAATCAAAAGATTTATGAGTAAGAGAACTCCTGCTCATGGATTACGAGCAAAGATATATTCATTATGAATATGGAGTGTGCCTATGGGAAATGGTTGATTACCTGGGCGAAGGCACATAGTGGAAATCGAGTAGTAAGTCTCTTTTGTTGTGAATAAGGTCGAAGAAGAATTGGCATGCTAGATTGCCTGAAGTTAATGATTTCTTAGGATCGGTTGGTTGAATTGAATCCATGAGGAATGAAATCATGAGTTGTTGTTCCCTAAAGAATAGGGTATTGATCTTAGAGGGCGATTGAACCATGAAATGGTCTCTGACGAAAAGGAAAGTGAACGGACTTGATAGTCCCGACTGGTTATGATTCCAATGGATGAATTAGTAAGCGAAAGGTGTGACATTCTGATTTCTAGTTGATTTCAGGCTCAGTGATGAGAAGTGTGTATCTGGAGATGTATTTCAGTCGTATTCCGCTCTAACCTGATCAATTCTTTTTGGCCTACCAGAAGGGAAAGGCTAACGTGAGACGAGGTACGTAGACCTGGGGAACTCGAATAGGAAATGGTGCTTTGACCATAAGGATTGTTGAGGAGATATTTAGAGTCACAAAAAGGCGGATCCAAGAACGATTAAGGGATGCCCTGCGAGTGTCATACGATTGGAGCGCGGGTGATGCCGCTTAACCAATGTATGATTTTCAAAATTTTCCTAAATTGGACAGTGAAGATTGAGATCTTAGGAGCTAGTGATAGACCCTCACAATTACATGATAATCAAAGCCGCCACGAATTGACGAGCCCTAAACGTGATATGAATCACGGGGTTGATACGCGTAATGTCTGCAAAAGCCAACCGTTGGTTCAGGATAGGTTGGAACCACGTCTGATAGAGAAAACTATCAGAAATGAGCATTGAAAGAATTGAAATGGAAAATAAAAAATTCCAACGTTATTTGGATTGGCCGTCGCCCTATCGAAGATTTTCGGAATGAGAAAAAACGACATTCGGAATGTCGGGGGTAAAATGACCATTTTGCCCCTCAAGCGTAAGGCTTTACCCTTGTAATGAAGGAGGACATTTTGAACTTTATAAACCCCTTGGCTGCCGAAAATTCAAGGATAAAAAGTAACCATTGGATCTCTTTGGAAAAGCAAAATGCCAAGTGTCAATGGATGTGCTAAAGGGTGGTCTTGTCTACTATTACCCAACTGCCATTCAACCATTGACTTTGGGTCTTGAATATAGTCTTGCTCTCTCTCTCTCTCCTCTCTAATGGCCAGCCATTTTCCCAAGGAAACTACCGAAACCACCACAGATTCTTCGTCTTCTTCTTTCTGCTTCCCTGCACCGGCGACAGATTCTGGGCCTCCCGTTCGCCGGCCACCATAGCCACTTACGGCCCCTGGACATCGGCCAGCCACCCAAACAAAGAACTATATCTTGTCGACATTCTCCAATAAGAATCGGAGCATTTGGAGCACCGAGGAGACTGGAGCAAGGATTCTCCCGAGAGTTGACGAAAACTGCTCCAATCTGAGGTAGGTCCGGTTCTCAGTCCCTTTGGTGGTCAAAATGTTGGAATCGTTGGCCCAAATTTTATGGAGATCAAGCTGAGACGTGTAGAAATCTATGGTAAAAAGTTGAGCTTAATTTGATAATTTTTTGACCAAGAACCGATCTTGTTAATCTTGTCTAGAAACTACCAGATTCTGACCTTGGGCGAACCGGCGGCGTTCGTTGGGTTTCTGGCAACCAATTGACCTCAAATCTTCGGTAAGCCTCCCAAATCCCTAAATAGACATGTTAAGAGATAGATTGATGATTAAATGGAGGATTGAGGAGTGGATTGAAGGCTGGATATGCTCGGTTTGCACAGAACCGAAGTGAACCGGTTGGTTCTGTGCAAAACTGGTTCTGTGGGTTGTAAGAACAGAAGCTTATGGTACTTAAATTGACGTTTATGATGAGTTAAGATGTCGGAGATTGAGTAATGGATGATTTGGATGGATGAATTAAGGAATTGGACTTGAAAATTGACGAATCGATTGAATATTCTAGGTGGCGCGACAAATTGACCCTTGAAGTTGGTGTTAGCTGAAACTTTGAAGCTCAAGGAGGAGTAATTGGTGTTGTCAAGCTAAGGTAAGGGGATTCCTAATCCTATGTTAAGATGATTGGACTCGATTGGGCGAGTCCAAAGATAATTTGATCGATTTATGAGGGTGTTCCAAGGGGATAATTATTAATGTGTTCTAAATGGTTAAAGGAGGTTCATGTGTGATATTGGATATATTTAAATTGTCTTACATGTATGCGCATCATCGATTGTTTCGCATGCCACGAATAATCAAACTATGCATGAGCTGCACATTTAGTTTGTATGAGAATTGGATTGATAGTCACGGCATGAGTACGCCATGGCAAGGCCTTGAGGCGTGTAAGACGCGGGGCAAGAAAATGAATACCCTGATGCGACAAGATCATGGGGTGAAAATTGATATGGTATAGCGCTCTCATGCGACGAGTTCGCGGGGTTGAGATGGCCAGGGTCCTGATGCAATATAATCGCGGGACGAAGAGGCCCTGATGCGTATGAGACGCGGGGTAGGATATATATACCCTAATGCGACGAGTTCGTGGGGTTGTGTATGAGCTCATAAACCTTGCCTAGAGATGAACCGAGACCTGATGCGTTTACGCGAGTCACCGATGACGGTCTGATGTGTTTACGTGGGCCGGGCCTGAGGTGACTAGTTCGCGGGCTAGAGTATGAGGCAGGCAGAGGTTGGGATAATGTTATTGGCCAGTAGATTTATCGAAACCTGATGCGTTTACGCGGGTTGCCGAGCCTGAGGCGACAAGATCGCGGGCTAGAGATTTAGACAGGTTGAGGTCAGTGAATATGGGATGTGGTGGGCTGAGAGTGCATGGGCATTATTACCTGAGTGTGACTTGAGGCCATCGATGTTTACCTGTCATCCATCTGTTAAGTTTATTGACTGGTGCCCTATATGCCTGTGTGAGCCAAAGTCTAATTGTATTGGATATATGACTGTCTAAGTGGACGGTCAGCCTCACCTTGGGTTAGGACCCACCTTACTGAGATTTATATCTCACCCCAGTGGGGGCTTATATTTTACAGGTTCCAGGTGGAGGTAGTACGAGCTTGCCAAGGATTAGCGTTTGAAGAGACAGTTGATCAATTGCATTAGATTGGATTTGTCTTATGATGATATTGGGTTTGTACTTTCGATTGAAGAATTGATAATTGATTTTTTAGTAATTGCTTAAATGAGAAAATTTCCAAGTGTGATAGTTGTATATGTCCTAAGTCATCGGTATATGGCTGTATTTATATAAAGGGAGGTGGCATCGCTTCTGCTCGCATTTGTTTAAAGGAGTTGTATGTTATTGGTCGTTGGATCCTGGAGCGTTGATGAATGAACGACATGGACATGGATGTTCGCGTGCTCGTCGGGTTCGGGGCATGACATCCCCGTTCGATTTGGTATCAGAGCAAGGTCAGCTCGATCCAAGGTGATTGAGATTTGGAGTGATAAGGAGCGTTGACTTAAGGACAATTAGGTATTGAGGCCTATAGGTATAGGCATGGATTGTGAGTCTCGAGGACGTAGGCTTGAATTTGTGTACACTTGAATGGTCCTAGAGTTGACTTTAAAGGATGATCTTGAGTTAGATGGTGATTAAAGTTCAAGTGGAAGCAAGCTGTGATTGAAGAGTCATGAGCATGGACTTTGAGGTAGTAATTATGCTTGGGGATAATAGGAAATTGCTTATGAATGAAGGGTTCAATTGAGGTGTATGGTTGCGATCTTGATTTGTCCATGACCCAACTTAAGGAGTACGAATTATAAGGAGACGATTGATATTAGTGGATTCAGGCTTGAATTGCATGATATTTTGATGGTTTAGCTATCGATTGCTATTGATAGCCTTGGATCATATGAGTTGAGATGAATATGAGGAATACCTTAATCGAAAATCAGTTGTGATCGGATGCATGAGGAATCGATTTGAATGTTGACTGGACTTGAGATAGAAAATGGAATATAGGCAATTGATCTGTGAGCTGTGATGGTCATTGGTGGAATTAGAACTCTTGAATGGATAGGAATTGACCTGAAGGCGCTTTGGTTATGACAAGTGGTGAGGACAGTCATGCTGTGCTTGAGTTTGTGACTTTGAAGTGAAAGTTGATGAGGGTGCATGCAGTGACTTATCGCTGTTGGACTTTATAAATCATCGCTTGGTATGGGACGAGTTGATGGGATACCAACAAACTGTGATGAAACATGATATGGGACATGTGGAACGGGGCTTTCTCCATAGATGCATGGCTTGAGACAACCTGCATCGGCCAGGTCTGATGAGGGCAGGGAGTGATCGCCGGGACAGAGAGGTCCAGACAAGGAGCGGCTCCTGGCAGGCTTCTAAGATGGTAGAGGCAGAAATGACCCAAGTCATAACTTGAAAGGGGAAGCCTAGGTATCAAGTTGAGTCCAATTGTGGATAAGGAATGTGCAGAACGGATTGATTCTCATCGAGAATGATTGAAAGTGGCATGACCTGTGTGATGGTGCTTGTGAGAGGCATGGTTAAAGGCTTTGTGCATGGCGGTGGATGCCTTTGGAAAAAGAAAAAGTGATGGTTGTGATGAGCCTGTTAGGCATGTTTGCTGATTAGCCTCGTGTGATTGGCTTGGCCAAGGTATAACTGAGAAGTTAGACGACGTATGGGTTTATACACTTGGAACCGAGGCCTGTTGAGATGAGATAGTCTGTTGTGACTATGCTAGAGAGGCAAATGCCTTTAGGCCTAGAGTATGAGCTATTGACTCAATAAGCTGCTGTCTTGAGTGATTGATTGATAGTTGCCTAGTTGAGGCTAGCCTAGTAAAGGCCGTCAGTTGAGGAGTTGCCTCGTTGATGTTGGCTCGAGAAAGGATTATAGACCAAGGATGATTTGAGATCCTTGAATATCCAGTAATTAATTGAGAATTGATTGAGAACCATTAGAGAGTTGTTTGGGAACCACTAATGGATGGTGAAAAATATTGAGATGAATAGCCTGAGGTTGATAGACTTGAGTAGACGACTTGAGTCTTGGATTCCTGAAGAGAATCATAGTGGTTCAAGTGACATGGAAACTTGATGAGACTGAAGGACCAAGGTATGGTCGCTAGAGTAGCACTTGGTTTTCATATGTGAGGTACGAAAAGATCCAAGGACCAAGATAGATCATGAGAATGTAATGAGTTTGAACGACCAAGGTGTGGTCGTAGAAGAGCGTTGGGCTTGAGGATATGTGGTATGGAAGATCCGAGAATTGATATGAGTCATGAGAATTGAGTGAAAATGGGCGATCGAAGCATGAGTACTAAAAGAGAAGGTGGTTCGATCGGTTGATCGTACATGACCCAAGAGCTGAATGGAATTGGGAAAATTGTTGATTAAGCAAGCTTGGAGAGAAGTTGCCATGATTGTCTAAGTCACAGTGATGGTGAATGCTTGTGCTGAGGAGTTAAGTGACGGAAGTCACAAGAAAAAGGACTTTGAGTAAGTCTTTTCGAGATTGAATGTATGGGTAGGATCACGAAAGTTTGGAAAAGCCTGTAAGATTACGTATAGGGCTGAAATTGATTGAGCCAGACTGAGGGATGAGGTTCGAAATTGTCTCCCTCTGGATTGAGGATTTTGTGAGAAAACCTTAGAGGTTTTGGGCACATTGAAGGAGGAAAGTGACCCCTGGCAGTACTAGCCCTACGAGGCTATTAAGGATTGGTGAAATGTCACTAGAGGAAGGATTTCCTCGGGGGCATGAGATGTGCCTAGACTACCTCTGTGAGTTGTTCGATGGGAAGTATAATCTCGAGGGATTACTTGAGAGCAAGGATTGTTTGGATCCTGATACTGTCGCAAGGATCGTAAGATGATCGACCGGTATGAGACAGAGTTCTCAAGGTTGCTTGAGCATATGGTAAAGGTGGTCAAGGGCCCTTGAATAAGATGAGTAAATCCCTAAGTGAATGAGAACTTGAAGACCTTATGACTGAACGTTGTTCCCGATTTTGAGGAATGGCGATGAGACTCAGCAAGAGAAGAGAATGATCAAAAGATTTATGAGTAAGAGAACCCCTGCTCATGGATTACGAGCAAAGAGATATTCATTATAAATATGGAGCGTGCCTATGAGAAATGGTTGATTACTTGGGCAAAGGCCCATAGTGGAAAGTGAGTAGTAAGTCTTTTCTGTTGTGAATAAGGTCGAAGAAGAATCGGCATGCTAGATTGCCTGAAGTTAATGATTTCCTGAGATCGGTTAATTGGATTGAAATCACGAGAAATGCAGTCATGAGTTGCTATTCCCTAAGGAATGGGGTATTGATCTTAAAGGGCGATTGAACCAGAAAATGTTCACTGACAAAGGGAAAAGTGAACGAACTTGATAGCCCTGACTGGTTATGATTCCAGCGAATGATTTAGTAAGCGAAAAGAGCGCTTAGAGAATACCCGCAAAGTAATTTGAGGAAATCGAATTGACCATTCGATAAGCGAACGGGTGAAGACCTAAGGACGAACAGATATTGTCACTAGAAGTGACTGATTTATGGGAGAGAGAATGTGAAAGCATGGTGGCATTTGAGTTCTGGAGCAAAGGTGTCGCCGTTGGCGCAGACTTCAAGATTGTCGTCCTATGAAATGGGAAGGACAAGGTGAATTTGAAGTGAGAAGTGCCACGAAGTTGTGTAACTTCTTCCTTAGGGTAAGAGACTCTATTATAAAAGGAAGAAAAGCTCAGAATGGTCTTAGTATGATGATTTAGCGTCTGTACCGGGAAAGAAGACACAGAACTTGAATGACTCCTGGAAGTGAAATTAGAGAGGCCGTTTTGAAGACAATGTTGAGTTCCAAGATGATGTAGACGTTTGGTGGAACAAACGGAATTGAATAAGGTCGCCTTAGTGAGTATGAAACTCAGAGGCTAACATTAATGCTTCTCGAAGAAAGAGTGACAAGGATAAACGAAATGTCGTGCAGTCCTTGAGGAAACCTATGACGATAGAGAGCCAAGGTCTGAGCTCTCAAGTGAAAAGTGTGAGGAGTAGTAGAAAGAAGTTGATATTAGTTGAATTAGGTACCCAAGGAATGATTGAGTTGGTCGTTACCGTCTTAAGAGACGATGGTTGAACTCATGTAAGGAGCCATGAGAAACATGGACAGTCTTAGAGAGTGTCGTATGGGCTCTGAGAAAATGTTTATTGTGTGCTAAATGTGAAGAGCGCAAGTTGTAGACAAGATGAAGTAAGATTCATGCCTTGGAATAAGTGATAAATCATTTGAGGATTTGAGATAAGTGACAAATTGACTAGGGTCGATGTGAGTTACAGAAAGTGCAAGCTTTTTGGGATTGATGAACTGCAATAGACGGATCGTTGAAAGATTCCCTACAAGAGCCATTCCAGTGGTGAAATGGACTAAGGGCGAGTCGTGGCAAGTGAATGAGTGGACATAAAAAGAGTTTTCAAGGACTCGACTTAAGCTGATGAAATGGGTTAAATGTAAGATGTGGTGTGAAGGGAGGAACAGACGTGAATTGCACTTTTGAGAACTAGAGCCGAATAGATGCCTACGCTGGTAGTGGCGTTCCTGCCTGGATTCAAAAGAATTGATAGAGTCTTGACGGTGTGATGTGGAAAGGAAAGTTGAGGAGTAACAAGATAATTTGAAATGGGTATTGCATGTACGCCATGATGGTAAAGCTACATGAGTTAGCATGCTTAGAGCATGATTGGAGTAGTTGCGAGTATCCTCGTGATAAAGTTGGGAGATGTTGTCTGAGTGGAAGAACGTTGCAAGGCAACACCTACCGCAAGAGCATAAGGTAGCATCTCCCGAGGGGAATCGAATAAGAGGCAATGCTGACGTATAGAAATTACTTGAGGATATAGGAGCGTTGCTGAGACAAGGAAAAGACCTCGAATTATGTGAACCATAAGAGATTGAGAACATGGATGGTCTAAAGGGAATTGAAAGCGAGGCATGTGGAACGAGGAGATCACCCAAGTGGTGTTATAGTATATTCATAACGCTAAGGAAGGGTGAACTGTTTAACGAATGTTTACAAGTGAGAGTTGAACATTGAGAAATGGGCAATGGAGGGATAGATCTTCCCTCAAGTTGGAAGTTCGTTAGTGGACTAATGTGATGGCTACTGGGAACACCTGGCCTGAAGGCCAGAAGGAGATTGAGGTGTACCATGATTAAACACCGATGCTAGAGGAATTATAGAAATGAATGGAACCCTTGAGGTCATGGACGGAAGTACGAGTTGAGCATTGAAGAGAAACTAAAGGAGGTGACCTCGTTAAAATTCAAAGGGAGAATTATAGTGTTTCCTAGGAATGACACAAAGATGTGCCAAGATGCACATAAATATAATGGTGATAAGGTTGAAGGTTGAAGTTTGTCTATCTTGCAGTCGAGTATTAGACATGTCAATAAGAGGGAAGGATATGACACGAAAGTTGAAGGATCACTTTGATCCAAGGGAATTTTGGATGAAACTGAGAATGGATAGCTATGGAGGCAACCATGTAAATGTTTGAGGAGTTGAGGGGGGCTTTAACTCGACTTGATTAATGAAGGAAAAATTGATAAAGCCTTGGTATCTTCGTTGGCATGAAAGGAGCTTGAAAGGAGTAGTACGCCGAAGAGTATGAGCATTAAGAGTTTATTCTGGCAAGGGCTTGACAATGATGGCCATAGACAAATGAAAGAGATAAGGTGAATGCACGAGGATGAGCCATCGACAAATGATATTAATACCAAAAGAGAATGGAGAGAAGCCCGTTGAATTAAGGGCTAAAGGAGACAAATCCTAGAGAAGGATAGTTTTGATTTGGAAAGGATTATCTGGAAAAGTAAGAGTGTGACGAGACGCCTATACCCCCGAGGGATTGGATGGAGTAGAAGGTTGTGAATTTCGAGGACGAAATTTCTTTAAGGGGGAAGGGTTGTGACATTCTGATTTCCAGTTGATTTTAGGCTCAGTGATGAGAAGCGTGTATCTGGAGATATAGTTTAGTCGTATTCCGTTTGAACCTAATCAATTCAAGTAGGCCGACCAGAAGGAAAAGGCTAACGTGAGATGAGGTACGTAGACCTGGGGAACTTGGATAGGAAATGACGCTTTGACCATAAGGATTGTCGAAGGGATATTTAGAGCCACAAAAAGGCCGATTCAAGAACGATTAAGGGATGCCTTGTGAGTGTCATACGATTGGAGTGCGGGTGATGCCGCTTAACCAACGTATGATTTGCAAAAATTTTCTAAATCGGATGGTGAAGATCAAGACCTTAGGAGCTAGTGATAGACCCTCACAATTACATGACAACCAAAGCCGCCACGAACTGACGAGCCCTAAACGTGATATGAATCACGGGGTCGATACGCGTAATGTCTGCAAAAGCCGCCCGTCGGTTCGGGATAGGAGGAACCACGTCTGATAGAGAAAACTACCAGAAATGAGCCTTGAAAAATTTGAAATGGAAAATCAAGAATTCTAATGTTATTTGGATTGGTCGTCGCCCTATCGAAGATTTCCGTAACGAGAAAAAATGACGTTCTGAACGTCGGGGGTAAAATGATCATTTTGCCCCTCAAGCTTAAGGCTTTACCCTTGTAATTGAAGGAGGACGTTTTGAACTTTATAAACCCCTTGGCTGTCGAAAATTCAAGGATAAAAAGTGACCATTAGATCTATTTGAAAAAGCAAAATGCCAAGTGTTAATGGATGTGCTAAAAGGTGGTCTTGTCCACTATTACCCAACTACCATTCAACCATTGACTTTGGGTCTTGAATATAGTCTTTCTCTCTCTCTCTCCTCTCTAATGGCCAGCCATTTGCCCAAGGGAACCACTTAAACCACCACAGATTCTTCTTCTTCTTCTTCCTGCTTCCAAGCACCAGTGACAGATTCTGGACCTCCTGTTCGCCGGCCACCACGGCCACTTCTGGCCACCCCTGGATGCCGACCAGCCACCCAAACAAAGATCTATGTCTTATCGACATTCTTCAAGAAGAATCGAAGCATTTGGAGCACCGAGGAGACCGGAGCAAGGATTTTCCCATGAGTCGACGAAAACTGCTCCAATCTAAGGTAGGTCCAGTTCTCAGTCCCTTTGGTGGTCGAAATGTTGGAATCTTTGGCCCAAATTTTGTGTAGATCAAGCTGAGACATGTAGGAATCTGTGATAAAAATTTGGGCTTAATTTGATAAGTTTTTTACCACGAGCCGATCTTGTTAATCTTGCCCAGAAACTGCCAGATTCTGACCTTGGGCGAACCGGCGGCATTCGTTGTGTTTTCGGGGACCAATTGACCTCAAATCTTCGGTAAGCCTCCCAAATCCCTAAATAGATATGTTAAGAGATAGATTGATGATTAAATAGAGGATTTAAGAGTGGATTGAAGGCTGGATATGCTCGGTTTGCACAGAACCGAAGTGAACCGATTTGTTCTGTGCAAAACCGGTTCTGTGGGTTGAAAGAACAAAAGTTTATGGGACTTAAATTGATGTTTATGATGTGTTAAGATGTCGGAGATTGAGTAATGGATGATTTGGATGGATGAATTAAGGAATTGGACTGAAAATTGACGGATCGATTGAATATTCTAGGTGGCGCAACAAATTGACCCTTGAAGTTGGTGTTGGCCGAAACTTTGAAGCTCAAGGAGGTGTAATTGGTGTTGTCAAGCTAAGGTAAGGGGATTCCTAACCCTATGTTAAGACGATTGGACTCGATTGGGTGAGTCGAAAGATACATTGATCGATTTATGAGGGTGTTCCAAGGGGATAATTATTAATGTGTTCTAAATGGTTAAAGGAGGTTCATGTGTGATATTGGATATATTTAAATTGTCTACCATGTATGCATATCATCGATTGTTTCGCATGCCACGAATAATCAAACTGTGCATGAGATGCACGTTTAGTTTGTATGAGAATTGGATTGATGAGTCACGACATGAGTACGCCATGGCAAGGCCCTGAGGCGTGTAAGACGCGGGGCAAAAAAATGAATACCCTAATGCTACAAGATCGCGGAGTGAAAATTGATATGGTATAGCGCCCTGATGCGACGAGTTCGCGGGGTTGAAATGGCCAGGGTCCTGATGGGATTTAATCGCGGGACGAAAAGGCTCTGATGCGTATGAGACGCGGGGCAGGATATATATACCCTGATGCGTTGAGTTCATGGGGTTGTGTATGAGCTCATAAACCTTGCCTGGAGATGAACCGGGACCTGATGCGTTTATGCGAGTCACCAATGACGGTTTGATAGATTTACGAGGGCCGAGCCTGAGGCGACTAGTTCGCGGGCTAGGGAATGAGGCAGACAGAGGTTGGGATAATATTATTGGCCAGTAGATTTATCAGAACCTGATGCGTTTACGCGGGTTGTCGAGCCTGAGGCGACAAGATCGTGGGTTAGAGATTTAGACAGGTTGAGGTCAGTGAATATGGGATGTGGTAGGCGAAGAGTGCATGGGCATTATTACCTGAGTGTGACTTGAGGTCAACGATGTTTACCTGTCGTCCATATGTTAAGTTTATTGACTGGTGCCCTATATGCCTATGTGAGCCAGAGTCTAATTGTATTGGATATATAACTACCTAAGTGGACGGTCGGCCTAACCTAGGGTTAGGACCCACCTTACTGAGATTTATATCTCACCGTAGTAGGGGCTTATATTTTACAGGTTCTAGGTGGAGGTAGTACGAGCTTGCCAAGGATTAGCGTCTGAAGAGACAGTTGATCAATTGCATTAGTTTGGATTTGTCTTATGATGATATTGGGTTTGTACTTCCGATTGAAGAATTGAGAATTGATCTTTTAGTAATTGCTTAAATGAGAAAATTTCCAAGTGTGATAGCTGTATATGTCCTAAGTCATCGGTATGTGGCTGTATTTATATAAAGGGAGGTGGCATCGTTTCTACGCGCATTTGTTTAAAGGAGTTGTATGTTATTGGCCGTTGGATCCTGGAGCGTTGATGAATGAACGGCATGGACAGGGATGTTCCCGTGCTCGTCGAGCTCGGGACGTGACAAAAGGAACGCTTGAAGAACACTTGCAAAGTGATTTGAAGAGATCGCATTGACCATTCGATAAGCAAACGGGTGAACACCCAAGGCCGAACAGATATTGTCACTAGAGGTGACTGAGTTATGGGAAAGAGAATATGAAAGCATGGTGGCGTTTGAGCTTTGGAGTAAAGGTATCGCCGTTGGCGCAGACTCTAAAGTTAAAGTTCTATGGAATGAGAAGGACAAGGTGAATTTAAAGTGATAAAATGCCACGGAGTTGGGTAGTTTCTTCCTTAGGGTAAGAAACCCTATTGTAAAAGGAAGAAAAGCTTTGAATTATCTTAATATGATGATTGAGCATCTGTACCGAGAAAGAAGACGCAGAACTTAAATGACTCCTGGAAGTAAAATCGAAGAGGCCTTTTTGAAGACAATGTTGCATTCCAGGATGATGTCGACGTTTGGTGGAACAAATGGAATTGAATAAGGTCGCCTTAGCGACTATGAAACTCAGAGGCTGACATTGATGCTTGTCGAAGATAATTGTGACAAGGATAAACAAAATATCGTGCGGTCCTAGAGGAGGCTTGTGACGACAGAGAGCTAAGGTCTGAGCTCAAGAGAAAAGTGTGAGGAATAGTTGGGAATGATCGACCCTTAGTAAAGAGAAGTTGATGGTAGTCGAATTAAGTGCCCAAGGAATGATTGAGTTGGTTATTGCCATCTCAAGAGGCAATGGTTGGGCTCTTGTAAGGAGCCATGAGAAACATGAACGGTTATGAGAATGACATATGGGCTCTGAGGAAATGTCTATTGCATGCTAAGTGTGAAAAGCACAAGTCGTGAACATAATGAAGTAGGATTCATGCATTGGAATAAGTGATAAATCCTTTGAGGATTGAAATGAGTGATGAATTGACTATAGTTAATGCGAGTTGCGAAAAGAGCAAGCTTCACGGGATTGATGAGTGGCAATAGACGGACCGTTGAAAGATTTCCCACAAGAACTGTTCCATTGATAAAATGGATTAAGGGCCAGATGTAACGCGAGCGGGCGGATGAACGTGAAAGGAGTTTTCAAGGACTCGAATTGAGCTAATGACTATGTGGTTTACGGCGAGTCAAGTTGGAGATTGAAAAGCTTGTAAAGGTCGTAGTGACACGACGCACAATGAAACTCGAGGCATAATAAGACGATGTGAAATGGATATGGTTGGTACGTTGTAAAGACAATGCCATATGAATTGGCATGCTTAGAGCGTGATTGGAATTGGTTGTGAATGTCCTCGTGATAGAGTTAGGAATTGTTGTTTGAGTAAAAGAACGTTGCAAGGCTACACCTACTACGAGAGTATAAAGTAGCAGTTTCTTGAGAGGAATTGAACAAGAGGCAACGTAGATGTGTAGAATTGTTGGTGTATATGAGAGCATTGCTTAAAAGAAGGAAAGACCTCGAGAATTGTGTGAACTAAAGGAGGTTGAGGGTATGGATTGCTTAAAGGAATTGAAGGCGAGGCATGTAGAACGAAGTGATCACCCAAGTGTTTTTACAGCAATATTCATACAGATAAGGAAGGGTGAATCATTTAGCGAATGCCTACAGTTGGGAATTGAGCATGGTGTAATTGGCGATGAAGGGATAGATCTTCCCTCAAAAAATAAGAAATTTAACTCCTAAATGGAAAGTTCGCTAATGGACTAGCGTGATGGCTATTGGAAATATCTAGCCTGAGAGCCGGAAGGAGATTGAGGTGTACCATGATTAAACACCGATGCTGGAGGGATTACAGAAATGGATGGAACCCTTGAGGTCATGGACGGAAGTACGAGTCCAGCAATGAAGAGAAACTAAAGGAGGTGACCTCGTAGAAATTCAAAGGGAGAATTATAGTGTTTCGTGGGGACGGCACAAAGATATGCTAAGATGCATATATATATATATCGGTGATAAGGTTGAGAGTTGAAAGTTATCTATCTTATAGTCGAGCACTAGGGGTGCCGATGGAAGGGAAGGGCATGATGATGAAAGTTGAAAGACCACTTGATCTAAGGGAATTATCAGATGGAATCGAAAATGGATTACTACGGAAGTAATCATGTGACTATTTAAGGAGTCGAGAGGGCCATAATCGATTTGATTGATGGAGGGCAAATTGATAAAGCCCTGAAATCTCTGTGGGCATGAAAGGAAGCTCGAAAGGAGTAATACGTTGAATGGTACGGATATTAAAGAGCGCATTCTGGCGAGGGCTTAGCGATAATGGTTATGGACGAATGTAAGAGATAAGGTGAACGCTCGAGGAAGAGCTGCTGGCCAATGATATGAATACCAAAAGAGAATGGAAAGAAGCTCATTGGATTGAGGACTGGAGGAGACAAGTCCTAGAGAAGGAGGGCCTTGAGTTGGAAAGGACGAACAAGATCGTCAAGCCATGGAAAAGATTATTCGGAAAAGTGAGAATGCGACAAGACGCCTATACCCCCGAGGGATTGGATGGAGTAGAAGGTTGTGAATTTCGAGGATGAAATTTCTTTAAGGGGGAAAAGTTGTGACATTTTGATTTCCAGTCGATTTTAGGCTCATTCATGAGAAGTGTGTATCTGGAGATGTATTTCAATCGTATCCCGCTTGAACCTGATCAATTCGAGTAGACCGATCAAAAGGGAAAGATTAACACGAGACGAGATACGTGGACCTGGGGAACTCGGATAGGAAATGACGCTTTGACCATAAGGATTGTCGAGGGGATATTTAGAGCCACAAAAAGGCCAATCCAAGAATGATTAAGGGATGCCTTGCGAGTGTCATACGATTGGAGCGCGGGTGATGTCGCTTAACCAACGCATGATTTGCAAAATTTTCCTAAATCGGACGGTGAAGATCGAGACCTTAGGAGCTAGTGATAGACTCTCATAATTACATGACAACCAAAGCCGCCACAAATTGATGAGTCCTAAACGTGATATGAATCACGGGATCGATACGCGTAATGTCTGTGAAAGCCGTCCGTCGGTTTGGGATAGGCTGGAACAACATCTGATAGAGAAAATTATCAGAAATGAGCCTTGAAAGATTGAAAATGAAAAATCAAGAATTCCAACGTTATTCGGATTGGCCCTTGCCCTATCAAGGATGTCCGGAACGAGAAAAACGACGTTCGGAACGTCGGGGGTAAAATAACTATTTTGCCTCTCAAGCTTAGGACTTTGTTATTAAAATTTAAAAAGGGCAAAATGGGCATTACACCCTCCCAAGGCTGCCGAAACACAAGGATTAACGATGGCCATTGGATCTTCATTGGATAAAGCACTTGCCATGTGTCAATAGATGGTGAAGCATGGTCATATCACCTTTTCACCACCTACCATTCAACTCCCTTGACCAAGCTTTGAATATAGCCTATTTTCTCTCTTCTCCTCTACAAAATTTCGGCCAGACCACCCCAAGAGAGAGAGAGAACACCAGAATACTTCATCTTCTTCCTTCTTCATCCTGCACCGGCGACAGATTTTGGAGCTTCTATTCGCCGGCCACCACGGCCACTTCCGGCCACCCCTGGGTGCCGGCCAGCCACACCAACAAATATCTATGTCTTGCTGACATCCTTCAACAAGAATCGGAGCATTTGGAGCACCAAGGAGCCCGAAGCAAGGATTCTCCCGAGAGTAGACATAAACTAACTCAATCTGAGGTAGGTCCAGTTTCTGACCTGTTTAGTGGCCGAAATCTTGGAGTTTTGAGCTCAAATTTCGTGGAAACTTAGTAGACTTGTATATGAATCTGTGGTAAAAATTTGAGATGGATTTGATTAAGTTTTGGCTACGAACCGGCCTTGTGAACTTTGCCCAGAAAATTGCTAGATTCTGTGCTTGGAGGAATCCGGCGACTTCAAAGGATTTTCGGCAACCAATCAGGCTCAAATCTTCGGTGACCCTCTTGAATCCTTAGATAGACATGCCAAGAGACAAATTGATGATTAAATGGAGGATTTAGGAGTGAATTGAAGGCTGAACATGCTCGGTTTGCACAGAATCGAAATGAAACGGTTAGTTCTGTGCAAGACCGATTCTGTTGGGCTGTTGATGGTTTAGTTATAAGTCTTAAATTGATGATTAAAGCATGTTATAAGGATGAGGATATTGCTATGAAGGCTTGGGGTTCATGGATGGTTGAATTGGATTGGAAATTGATGTAATTGGTTGGATTTGATTAGGTTGCACATTGAGTTCGGTCTTCGACCATTGGGGGCCGAAACTTTGGAGGCTCATGAGGAGCAACTTGAGTTGCCAAATTAAAGGTAAGGAAATTCTTAACCTTATGCTAGGAAGATTCGACTCAATTGGGTGAGTCGAAGATTTATTGGATTGAGTTATGAGAAAATCCCCGAACGTGATAGCTTGATATGTCCTTAGGCGTTAAGGAATGATTGTGTGACATTACCAATGCTTGAGTTGTTTGCCATGCTTGTAAACCCTTTGAATTGAATTGTATGCCACGAAAATTATGAAACACATTTGAATGCGCGCCTGCCAGTGAGTGTGAAATGGATTTGATAATCAAGCATATAATATGATGTGGCATGAGCATGGCATGGCATGGCCTTGAGGCGTGTGAGATGCGGGGCGGAAGGTTGAGACTCTGATGCGACGAGGTCGCGGGGTGAAGAATGATTAGATGGCGCCCTATGCGACGAAGTCGCATGGCTGAGATAGCCACAGTCCTGATGCGATCTAATCATGGGACAAAGTATGAGCTCATAAACCTTGCCTGGAGATGGATCGGGACCTAATGCGTTTACGCGGTTCACCCATGACGATCTGATGCATTTATGCGGGCCGACCTTGATGCGATCTAATCGCAGGCTAGAGAATGAGGCAGGCAGAGGTTGATAAATGTGGTGAAGTGGCAGGCTGAGTATACAAGTGCATTATCATCTGAATGTGACATGAGTTCATTTTTGCATGCTTGTCGTTTATATGTCATTGCTTCATTGAGTGGTGCCCTATCTGCTTGTAAGTTATGAGTTTAAAAAGATAGAGGATTCGAGGACTGCCTGAGTGGACGATCGGCCTAACCTTGGGTTAGGACCCATCTTACTGAGATTTATATCTCACCCCAGTGGGGGCTTACCTTTTCAGGTTCCAAGCGAAGGAAACACGAGCTTGCCAAGGATTGGCATTTGAAGAGAAAGTGGACCAATTGTACCTTGGATGAAGTTGTTTTCTTTATGTGGTATTAGAATTATACTCCTGACTGGTGGATTATAGAAATGAATCCTCGAGAATGAATTAATGAGATTTTGTTGTTTATTTCTTAAGTCATCTATATGTTGTTGTATTTATATGACGAGGGATGGCATCGCTTCTGCGCGCATTTGTTTAAAGGAGTTATAAGGAATTGGTCGTTAGATCCTAGAGTATTCTTAAATGAACGGCATGGACAGGGATGTTCTTGTGCTCGCCGAGTTCGGGGCGTGACATTTGTACAGAGGAGTCTTATATCTTCGCTTCTGCATGCTTTCTATATGATATCTCTCTCAACTTATATTTGAATCCTAGGACCTCGAGAGAGTATTTGTGCTTGTAGGGAGTCGCGCGCTCATGCTCAGGGTGCGGGGCATGACATCCTCGTTTGCTTGGTATCAAAGTAAGGTCAGGTCGATCTAAAATTGATTGAAGATTGAAGTAATAAGGAGGATTAAGTTTGGGTGAGGACGGGTAGCGAGACCTTAGGAAACTGGTTGGAGTAGGGCATGAGATGCATGACATATGACTTGGCACATGTGATTGGATTTTGGCTTTGGTCAGGTTGTGGTAATGTATGAGGATTAAGTTCCATGCTTAGCGTTGAAGGTCATTTCTGGACTTTGCCCTGTTAAGTGAATGAGCATGGCTTATTTTTGGTGAACCATTGGGGTGAACGGAATTGAGGAATAGCCATGAACTGCGTATTGAAGAATCTGTAGAATTTGTTGTGTGGAAGGCTGTTGTATTGTAACTGTTTCTATTAAGGCATAGTGTGGTAGCTCTGCACTTGGTTGAATGAATGAGTTACTAACTCCTTGATAAAATTGTGTTGGACCAGGTGCAGTAGAAGCGTATAAGAATGAGTAATCTGTCTAGGAGACCTGGAAGGCCTAGGAGCGGAGCCTCTAGCTCGAGGCTGCCTATATCAGAGGACCCAATGATAGATTGGGTATTGAGGGCGTTTGAAAGGATTGGCGACCTCATCGACAGACAGACCCAAGATAGGGATGTTGCCATAGCCCAAGCAGTAGGAGCCGCAATAGCTGCCGTTAACGCCAACAACGACAACAACGGGGGCAACGGAAACAATGGCGACTACGACCAGGGCAATGAGGCGGTGAATGCCAGGAAGAAATTGTTTTAGCCAGACAGATGGGCCAACTAGTTGAGCAGTTCATCAAGTTGAAGCTGACCCAGTTTGATGGGACTAGAGATTCTGAACTAGCACCGAGATGGATCGAGAAGCTGAAAAGCTTTTGGAGTGCTGAGGTACACAGATGAGGAAAAGGTGCTGCTGGCGATGTATCAACTAGAAAGTACCGCAAATAACTAGTGGGCTACCACCAAGAATGGAGTTCTTTCGGAAGGAACGACCATGACCTGAAATGCCTTTACTATGGTATTCAATGACAAGTATTTCTCGAAAACAGCCCAAGAAAGGAACCAAGTGGAGTTCTTATAGCTGTGTCAGAATTAGCTTACTGTGGACCAGTATGAAGCTGAGTTCTCCAGATTATCGAGGTACGCACCCCAATCGGTAGAAGATCCCCTGGAGAAGGCGCGAATCTAAGAACCTACAAGGAAATCAATGAACGAGGGCAAATGATTGAGAGGGATTTGAAGGAGAGAAATGCCGCATCTGGATTGCAGTTTAATTCATTCAGAGACAATCGCCAGACGGGTAAAAGGCTAATGACTGGTAATAGGCGTTTTGTCCCTCCGATAAGGAAGAACATTGTGAAGCTGTTGAACCCCATGAACTAGAACTGTCGCTTTTGTGGCAGAAGGCATGGTAATCGATCATGTCCAGCAAGAACTGAAGCGTGCTTCAAGTGTGGTCAGATGGGTCACCAGATGAAGACTTGCCCGAACCAATGCTCTAGCCACATTTATGGATTTGATGCATTGGGTGTTCAAGGAACTCTTGGATAGATTCGTCATAGTCTTTATTGACGATATCCTAATTTACTCAACGAGTAGCGATGAACATGAAGAGCACCTGAGGATTGTTTTGCAGACCCTAAGGGAACACTCGCTTTACGCTAAGTTTAACAAATGCGAGTTCTGGTTGAATAAAGTGGCATTTCTTGGCCATGTCGTGTCTGGAGAAAGAATTGTTGTGGATCCTACGGTCATGGAAGTCCGAAGTTTCTTAGGATTAGCAGGATATTACAGACGTTTCGTGGAAAAGTTTTCGTCTATAGCCATTCTACTGACAAGATTGACTAAGAAAGAAACGAGGTTCGAATAGACGGATAAGTACGAAAGGAGTTTCCAAGAACTCAAGCATCGGTTGACAACTGTACTAGTGTTGATGATTCCATCAGGACTTGGAGGCTATGAGATTTATAGTGATGCTTCACTAAAGGGGTTAGGCTGTATGCTGATGCAACATGAAAGAGTAGTTGCCTACGCGTCCCGACAGCTAAGACCGCATGAGGTGAACTGTCCAACTCACGATTTGGAGTTAGCAGCGATCTTCTTTGCTCTAAAAATTTGGAGACACTATCTGTGTGGCGAAAAGTTCTAGATTTACATTGATCACCAGAGCTTGAAGTATCTGTTTTCCCAGAAGGAACTGAATATGAGGCAGCGTCGATGGATGGAGCTGCTTAAGGATTATGATTGCGACTTATTGTATCATCTTGGGAAAGCGAACCGAGTCGCGAATGCGCTCAGCCGAAAGTTGAGCATTGCCTGTCTATTGGTGAAGGGATGGTCGTTAATCGAGGATTTGAGGGATTATAAGTTCAAATTAGAAGTCTGTCAGTTATCCAGTTTGATGGCCACACTGAGAGTAGAACTTGAGGTCCAGGAAAGGATAAAAGCCCTACAGCATAAGGACCTAGAAATTTAGAAAATCCTGGAGATGGACGCAACAAAAAGGAAGCCAGAGTTCCAAGTACTAGATGATGGAATCTTGAAATTTCGAGGACGTCTATGCGTGCCAAAGGACGAAGAGCTTAGAGAAAGGATCTTATTAGAGGCTCATAGGAGCAACTATAGTATCCATCTAGGGAGCACGAAGATGTATTAGAATTTGCGTCAACACTATTGGTGGAACGGGATGAAAGTTGATGTGGCCAAGTATGTGGCCAAGTGCCTGACATGCCAGCAGGTGAAGGCCCAACACTGTAAGCCTAGTGGATTACTATAGCCACTAGAAATTCCCGAATGGAAGTGGGAGAACGTAACGATGGATTTTGTGATGAGACTCTCAAGGAGCTAGAGAGGCCACGATTCTATTTGGGTAATCGTAGACAGGTTGACCAAGTCCGCACACTTCATCCCTATGCGAAAGGATTTCGCAATGGACAGATATGCCGAATTGTATATGCGACAGATTGTGAGACTACACGGAGTACCCGTGACAATTACATCAGACAGAGACTCCAAGTTCACAGCGAATTTCTGGAAAAGTCTTCAGGATGCCATGGGGACTCGACTGCAATTTAGTACGGCATACCATCCACAAACGGACGGACAATGTGAGAGGACGATTCATACGCTCGAGGACATGTTGCGAGCATGCGTAATAGATTTCAAAGGTGGATGGGAAGATCAGCTACATTGAGTGGAGTTCGCGTATAATAACAACTATCAGCAGAGCATCCGGATGGCACCTTTTGAAGCGCTCTATGGAAGGGCTCGCAGAACACCGATTTGATGGGACAAGGTTGGAGAAAGGAGTATCACAGGCCCAAAATGGTGGAACAATCAGTGGAAGCGGTGAAGATAATTTAGGATAGACTGAAGACAGCACAGAGTCGTCAGAAGAGTTATGCGGGTAAATGGCGTAAGCCTTTGGAATTAAATAGGCGATCATGTTTTTTTTAAGGTGTCGCCGATGAGAGGATTATCTCAATTTGGAAAGAAAGGAAAACTGAGTCCAAGGTATGTAGGTCTATTTGAGATTCTGGAGCGGATTAGGACCTTAGCCTATAGACTTGCCTTGCCGCCTAATGTATCCCAAGTGCACAACGTCTTCTATGTATCAATGCTACAGAAGTATAAACCGGACCCAACGCATGTGCTGGACTACGAGGTGATAGAAGTGGATGACAGAGTATCCTACGTGGAGAAGCCAGTTAGGATCGAGGATCGAAAGGAGCAAATTCTGAGGAATAAAACGATTCCGTTAGTCAAAGTTATTTGGGAGCACCATGGAACCGAAGGCGCTACGTGAGAAAGCGAGGAAATGATGAGGTGTCAATACCCCCATTTGTTTGAGTAACGAGTTTAATGTAAATTTCGGGGATGAAATTTTTGTAAGGGGAAAGAGTTGTGACATTCTGATTTTCCTGTCATGCCAAGACTCATTCGTGAGAAAGTATCTAACGATGTATTTCAGTCGTATCTCGCTCAGATCTGATCAATCTTGAGTTGATTGACCAAGAAGGAAAGGCTAACGCAAGATAAGGTACGTGGGCCTAGAAAACTCGAATAAGAAATGGCGCTTTGACCATAAGGATTATCGAGGGTACATTTAGAGCCATAAAAGGCCGATCTAAGAACAATTAAGGAATGCATTGCTAGCGTTATATGATTGGAGTGCGGGTGATGCCACTTAACCAATATATAATTTGCAAAATTTCCTTAAATCGAACAATGACGATCGAGATCATTGAAACTAATGATAGACCCTCACAATTACATGACAACCAAAGTCTCTATGAATTGACGAGTCCTAATTGTGATATGAATCACAGGGTCGATACGCGTAACGTCTGCAAAAATCGTCCGTCAGTTCGAGATAGGCTGGAATCGCATTGGATAGAGAAATGATTTAGAAACGTGTCTCGAAATTTGTAAATAGAGAATCAAGAATTCCAATAATACAATTGGATTGGCCGTCGCCTTATCAAAGAAAATTAGAATTAGAAAAACGACGATCCGGACGTCGGGGGTAAAATTACCATTTTGCCCCTCAAGCCCTAACCTTGCCTATATGATTGGATGAGGGCATTTTGGTTATAAACCGCACCTAAGGCTGCCGAAATGGGGAAAAACCATAGTCATTGGATGAGCATTGATTGACCCCTTGGACAAGTGTTAATGGATTAAGCTCTGAGTTGATAGAATCACTTTGAATCTACCGTTCAACTCAAGTTGTCTCTTGATAATTGAATAAACTTCTCATTCTCTCTCTCACTTGGCCGAATACCTCCTCCATTGCCGGTTTGCTTCTTCTTCTTCTTCCCTTCTTCCTTGCCGTGAAGCTCGCCACCAGACAGGATTCTGCCGTCGCCGTCGCAAGCTCCGACCGCCGTCTCCGGTGACTTCCAGCCACCGAGCTGACCACCTGCTGCATCCTCATCCTCTTGCCGACATTCCCCAAGTGGAAGCGAGTCATTTGACCACATGAGGAGCTCCAGCCGACCATTCTTCCGAAAGTCGATGGGAATCGTCGCAACTGGAAGTAAGCCGCGGTTTAGGCCTCATAAGACCTCGAAATCTTAGAGTTTTTTAACCAAATTTTTTGAACATCTAGAAGACACATAGATTGAGATGTGGTAAAAAGTTTGGATGAATTTGATGGAGTATTGACCCCAAATGGGTCTTGTGTTTGAAGGGCTAGAACTGACCGGTAGCAGACCCGGAGGAATCGGCGCCGTTCAAGGACTTTCCGGCTCGGCTTGGCTTCAAATTTTTGGTGAGGCTCCCCAACCCTTAGAACTACTTGTTAGCAAGTATATATGTGAATAAATTGAGGATTTAAGTTGGTTTAAGGGTTGATAAATTGGGGTATACACAGAACCGAAAATGCCCTATTTCGATTCTGTGCATACCGGTTCTGTGGGAGGCTATTGGTGTTGAAATTAAGCTTCAAATTCATCGTTGAGAAGTGTGAGGATGTTAATTGATTGGCCCATGAGGTGTATGATTAGTGGGGTGAAGTTTTGAGCAAGAAAAATTAATGATTGGATGAATTTCCTTAGGTTGCACGGTTGAGTTGTTCTTGAGCTATTGAACCGAATCCTTGGAGTACTTGGGAAGAGATTTTTGTTGGTCTTAGCACAAGGTAAGGAGATTCTAAACCTTTGATAGGAGGATTGGATTTAGTTGGAAGTCATAATGTGGTTGTCTAATGTATGTCCTAGAAACATATTGAGGACTTGAATGTTTGACATTGCTTGTGCTATGAATTGATTGTCACATTTGAATATCAAAATAAATTTTCTCGCATGCCATGGTGTGTCATTCGTCGCATGAGTTGCATTCGAACGTGTGCTATGAAATAAATTGAACTTTTCGAATGTCTGAGAAGTTGTGACACCCTGATGGGTAAGAGATGTGGGGTTGTGTAGAGATGGATGCCTTAAGGCGTTGAGACGTGGGGTTGAATTGAATGGCACCCTAAGGCGTACGAAGGCCATAGTCCTGATGCGTTGAAACGCGGGACGGAGTTGAGATCTGTCAACACAAGCCTGGAATGAGATTGAAAACCTGATGCGTTTACGCGATTTGTCAATGAGACGGTTTGATGCGTTTACGCGGACCGAGCCTAAGGCGTTATAAACTTGGGCATGAAAGTGAGCCAGACTGGAAAGGGGTGGAAGGTGTAATCTGACTTGGCATAACGTGCCTGATTCTAGTGATATTGTATAATGTCATGATTGCATGCTTAACATCCGTGTGCTATTTCGTGCAAGTTGAATGCCTCATGTGGTTTTGTATAAATTGCTTGTGATTGTAATTGTTTGAGTGGACGGTTAGCCTAACCTAGGGTTAGGACCCACCTTACTGAGTTGTATATCTCACCCCGTTGAGGGACCCTATTTTCAGATCTTAGACCGTGATCATGTGGCCCAATCCATTTTGGAGATCCGAAAGGGATGTCAATGTATTTTGATGAGTTCCCAGATGGACAGGGGACCGTTTACGTTAGAAAGTGCATGGTCGTATGGGTAGATGAGGTGGTAGTAGTTGGAAGTCTCACAGGTACGAGGCATGGTTCAAGAAGGTAGGTGACGTTTTCACAGGGCCACTAAAGCCCACTGAGGTACCCCATGGGGTGATACCTAGTTGGTGCCATCCTACTCGGAATTCAGTTGAGGCCGAGGGGTCCGTCGCTGGCTCGAGGATTGGTCCTGAGAGGACCCCGACCCTGGAGGACACCGATAAGGATCGAGGCCACCGAGGACGATCTAGTGGAGCCATCAGCTAACGAGACGATGGGGGACATCATTGAGGTTTGCTCGAAGACCTTCTTAGAATACAAGCCCACTAAGGAGGCTGAGGAGGAGACCGATGACTCTAGTAGTTTGACCTAGGAGTCTCTGTTTTTTTTTTTAGTCTGACATTTTGATGGTGTTCTTGAAACCTACTTTTTTTGGGAGACTGATGCCTGTCTTTGGTGTTAGCCTTGCCACCCTAGTGACCGGCATGTTTAGTTGTCGTGCCATGTTTGGATACTCGGAAGTTTATGTATTATTGGTACTTTCTTTACCCAATTCCCATTTTATATTTGTACGGAGGAGTTTTATATCGTCGCTTCTACGTGCTTTCCATATGATATCTCTCTCGACTTATATTTGAATTTTGGGACCTCGAGAGAGTATTTGTGCTTGTAGGGAGTCGCACGCTCATGCCCGGGGCGCGGGGCATGACACTAATTGCCAAGCAAGCCTTGCTTGACAACTGGACTACCGAGCGAGGCTCGTTCAATACTAAGACTACTGAGCGACCCTTGCTCGGCAACTAGACTACCGAGCAAGGCCTGTTCGGCAGTAAGACTGCCGAGCAACCCTTAAACTAGTAAATTATTTTTTTTCTCACCTATTTTGGAATTTTTTTTCTTAATTTGGAAAAAAAAACCAAATTTTCATTAGGGGAGGGATGAATTTACAATTTCTAAGGCTTCGCTTTTCTCTGGCAAGTCGATAAGGCTTAGAGTTCAGATTGATGCCTTAGTCCACTCCAAGATAGAAAAATACCCATGATGCAGATGTCCCGAACATGTGAAACGAGGGACTTTTAGTCCTAACCATTGATGCTAGATTATGGGAAACACTCACCCTCACCATCATCATGTCGACAAGGGTCTAAGTATTTTCGAAAGTGGTACAAACTTACAAATCTAAAAGGTCATTATTAGGACCATAGTGTAGGGTTGGTCAGTGATTTTTGTTGCGACCTAAATTTATATGCTAAAAGCCTAGGCAAATGGATTGCTAAACTTATTATTTAATTAATCTAGCTTCGACTCTTCAAAGTCCTTCCAAATCGAAACTTAGGCTTTACGCCTTAATGCAAAATAGTTAGTCTTAGGAGTCGCCACTAATCAACTTATGGTTGGTTTATTGGACACTTAGGGGGGGCATGAAAACAAATTAGAAACAGTTTCTGAAACAGATTTCTATTTCTGGAATAGATTTAGAACATAAATTCATTTGGTAATGCAATTGTAAGAAACTATTTCTGGAACAATTTTAAGAAACAGAAATAGATTTGAAGCAGAAATGAGAAACAAAAAAAAAGTTACTTATCCGAGAAATCGAAATAGAAATCTTCGTCGATCACCAACCCCGCCGGTCGCACCCCGTCGGCCGTCGCCGTACCCGGACCGCCGCCGATCACTGGTCGCCACCGCCACCGCCCTCGCCAATCGCCGCCCGCCGCCGCCCCCCATCGCCGTCGCCTCCACCGGTCAAATAAATTTCTATTCCATAAATAGAAATTATTTGCCATTATGAAACGCATTTATTTTGCTCAGAAACTCATTCTGAAATAGAAATAGAAAAAAATATTTATGTTTTAGAAATTCTTTTTGGAACAAAAATTTTGTCATGTACGCCCTTAAAGTAAACTAGCTACTTCTACGGACCAGAAATTATGATTCCAAGGAATTTGTTACACTAGACTACTCTAACACCCTTTTAATATCATTTCACTTTATAAATTTTTTTGGAGCAAGCAACTTGATTGATTTTTAACCTCAACACTAGGATATAAGTTATCATGCAGGTGCACAATCAATCAAATAAAGATACAAAAATCTAGATAACATGCAGGGGGCATGTTCTAGAGATTTATTATCTCTTTTATCATTTTCGATCCACTTACTGAGATGTAAATCTCACCCCGTAATGGGACACATTTTCAGAACCCAAGCAGTAAGCATGTTGCCGATCCGATTAGGCAATCCGAAAGAGATGATCGCCTCTTTTTACGAGTTTCCTGCGAGAAAGGGAACTGTATATGTTAGGAAGCGAACGACGATCTGGGTGGACAAGGGAAAGATGGAGCTACAACCTCACCGCTTTGAAGCATGGTTTCATTATCTGGGGGGTAGTAGCCTGATGGGTCCTCTATTACCTGAAAACGATCTTATAGAGGTAGTACCTAGCTGGTGTCACCCGTCTTGTCCAGAGATACAGGTGGATAATGCGGCGTCTATGAGGGGATCAATGAACATTCTTGAAGAGTCAAAGTCTTCCCCTACCGAAGAGTATATGAACTACATCTAGCTCTCCCCCGACGTGATAGAGGATACCGAAGAGGAAATTAAAGAGGACACTGAAGAGGTTTCTGAGGAGGTGCCTTCTGAAATATTTTCTGAATACAACCCGGAAGACGATGAAACTGAAGCAAGTGATGGGTCAAGTGGTTCTTCAGAGTAGTTGGGTGCAATGGTTTAGCGGAATGGGAGTAGGAACAATTTTGGTGTTAGGTTTTGTTAAGGCTAAGTAGTAATCCTTAGGACTTAGGCCTTAGTTCCCTATGCCATTTTGGGTACAATTTTCTTACGTCTTTTTCCCTTCCGTCTCATGTAACCGAAAGTTTATGTTATGTTTATATATATATGTGTGTGTGCGCACGCACACGCGCGTATCATTCAAAATTTTCCTTTTGTTTCTTTTATTTATCCGGGTTATTGTCTTTCCTTTCGCATGCATGTTTCCTTTCGCATGCACGTTTCGTTTCACTTTTAAGCCGTGTGTTGTTCC
Source organism: Rhodomyrtus tomentosa (assembly GCA_028455895.1). Classification (NCBI taxonomy): domain Eukaryota; kingdom Viridiplantae; phylum Streptophyta; class Magnoliopsida; order Myrtales; family Myrtaceae; genus Rhodomyrtus; species Rhodomyrtus tomentosa. The sequence continues at coordinate 16,845,437 of JAPCWY010000008.1, forward strand.
TGGATATTTATGGTTATCGTTGGCCTATGGCGGATGTGATGAGCTCTAAGGAATGCGGGGCGTTATAGTTGCCTTGGAAGTTCTAATCATTTCTTCTTTGACGTCCATGCTTCTTAATGTGGGTAGAGGAAAAATGTTAAAAACTGATCCGTTATCGATTAATACATGGGCTGCTCGCTTCCCATGACAATGAGCAATGACGTATAAAGCCTTGTTGTGCCCTCGTACTTCCCTAGGAAAATCTTCGTCTGGAAAACTCAACTGATCCTTTAAAAGGATTGCTCCAACAAAGTCTCGCAGTTGTACTTCGTTGATAGTTTTAGGGATATGTACCTCATTTAGCACTTTCAACGGCGCGTCCTTATGTTTCTCAAAATTGATGAACAAATCCAATAAGGATATCTGAGCAGGCATTTTCCTTAGTTGTTCTATCACCTCAAATTCACTGGTTTTGATGATGGATAGAAGTTTTTACGTATTTTCTATCAATACTTCCTTTTTCTCCAATTCACCCTCCCTTGGGGTATAAAATCATCTGAATCTCATCACAACATCTATTTCACTTGTCGTATAACTCTAATGGACTACCCTAGGGTCGTAATCTTCTACGGGTGGCACTTTTATGGTTATTGTCGTCAGGTTGGATGCCTTTTATTCGGATTCATCATCTGTTTCATCCCCCGACAAACGAATCACAATGGGTTTAACTGGACAATCATCTTCTTGGCTTAGGTTGTCAAGCTGATCAAGTTTGATCACCATGGTCGTTAAAGTTCCAACCATTGCCATAGTATTGTAAAAGTCCTCTGAGAAATCTTCATACTAAAACTGGTGATATTCGTTAGCAATGTTTGATTCCGTAGAAGTTACAAGATTCAGCTGTTTTCTCACTTCCTTGAATAGTTTGGTCAATCTTTGCCATTGAGCTCTTAATTTCTCCATCCTAACATATTGATCGGTGTAAAATGTGCCATTTGTTATCTGAGAGTGGTTGCATGTTGCCAATCGAAGTGACATATCTTCTATATCCCATGAGATATCATTCACTTGCTCTTCGATGCGCAGGAAATGCTCCGACATTACTTGGTTGAGTGATGATTCAGATTCTTCTGAAAGAGGCTCATTCACATCTTCCATGACCTTTGGTTGAACAGGTTCATCCATACCCCCCATCTATCGGTTATAATATCCTCTCTGTTCTGAAAGAAGTTGGGAGGAGCATAGTACTTCACTTTAAAGTTGTATCCTCCAGAATCATCGTCCAGATTATTTATAACTTCACCTCTTTCTAGTGCTTTAGTCACAAATCTGCCATCAGCCAGACTTCGCTTGGTGGCTTCCAGTTCGTCTTTGTCAAGTTCCTTTTCTGGTTTCATGATTAATTCTACGTCACTTAACAAACTCTCATGAGGAGTGATCCATACATTTCCCTATTTGGCTTCAACTATAAACTGATTCCAACTCAAGTTTACAGAGGCAAGAGTTCCTTCGAATGACTCGTCATTGGCGTTTGCGATTATCCCTAAGCTCATCAGCTTAGCGACGTGTAGTTTTTTTCCTTTCAATTGACACCTCCCCTTCCCGTGGGTATGAGGATGCTATAGCCAGGATGTCAGTCAACCTAGCAATGTTCGCCTTTAGGTATATACGGCTTTCTTCCTTGCCATCGAGAATCATTCCAACCACTTGATGGCCGGAAAACGGATTATCTTATACATTTGGGGCCACATTATCAAATTTTAGGATTTGATTATCAACAAGGGCTTGCACCTTCAATTTCAACATATTGCAGTTGTCTACATTATGCCGCATTTCGCCCATATGATAAGTGCAAGTTTGGCTATCATCAAAATCAGGATACCTAGCTGGCTTTGCTTTGGGAGGCTCCTTTGCAACTAAATGTTGTTCCAATAATATCGGGAGCAATTTAGATAATGGTCTTGGGAATTGTGAAAATTGCTTCTGTGGTGGTTTCTTCTTTGTTTCTTGCCCCTTTGGCCCGATTAGAGTTAGTAAACTGCTTGGACCTCAGCGGATTTGGGACGAAAGCTATGTTGATTTCAGTTTCTTTCTCTTTTCTTGAGGAATATTGCCTTTCGATCGGAGTCTCTGGTGGTTTCCTTTCTCTTAAGGCCCATTCCAACCTTTCAGCTAATTTTATTAAGTGCGTGAAGGTTTGGCATCCAAAGGTGTTTAGCCTATCAAAGCATTCATATGGGAGCGCCTTCAAGAACAAATCGACTAGTTCGTCTTTAGGGATCGATGATCTGACCTGGGTTGCCAAAGCCTGCCACCTTTAGGCGTAGGTCATGATTGTCTCGTTCTTTCCTTTCATGGTTCGTAGTAAATCCTCCCTTGTCGGAGCAGTCGCGGTGTTAAACTTATATTGACGAAGGAAATCTTCAACGAGATCTTCCCATCCATTATAGTCATCTAGGTCTAACTCAATAAACCAAGTTAAAGCGGCGCCAGCCAAACTTTCTTGGTATGTGTTCGCAAGCAATGGAACATAGTCTGAGTAGTGTGTCATCTTGCACAAGTAATACTTGAGGTGAGTACGAGGACATCCTGTCCCATTATACTTTCTTACAAAGTCTGGCTCTTTGTAATTCGGGGGAGTCTCCACCTTTGCAAAGGGAAATATTTTGTCAAAACGGGTCAACCCATAGCCTTGGCTGCTCAAGCCTTCTTCGATCTTAGCTATCCTCTTGGCTTCTGCTTCGATTTTTACCACCAATTTTCTCCTTTCCTCCTTTTCAAGATTGATGATAACAAGGGGTGTCTTTGGCCGAGAGTGAACATTTGACGTTTGATTTTGTTCTGGAACACGTTGGACATTTTCAGCTGGCTTTTTATCAGCCATATTAGTCATCAATGGTTGACTAGCATCATTGGGGCTTGGCGTTACTGTTTGTCTGGCTTGAGAAACTTCTAGCATAGTTTTGATCTCAACCATCATAGTAGCCATGCTAGTCATCTGAGTTTCCAATATGCCAACTCGTGGAGTTAGCTCTTACTGTTACATTCTTGTTTTGAGTCGAGTACGGAAATGATGTTTAGGAAGTTCCGTGATTGAAGAACACCTGTTTAAAGAGCAATATGAAAGAAAGTATCTTGTCAAGAAGAATAGCGAAAGTACTGAATCCTTTCAATTGCATGTTTTCTACTGATTAATGAGAAAAAGGGCCACTAATTTGGTAGTTCTTTCAATTATTTATCCAAAGAACACATGAAATTAAAAGAAATGTAACCCATGGCGACAGTTTTTATGCATAGATGAAATATGTCTGTATATGCACATGTATCAGAAATTAATGTTTATTATAATTTTGCGTTCAAATGCCAAGTCATCATAATGTTCAAACATTCTATGCTTGACAGAACTATCCTATCTAAGTCTGAGGTGTTTGGGACCTAAGAAGTCCTCCATGCCCCAGTAATGATCAAATTCCTCTATTTGAAACTCTTCATCTTCACTCTGTGTTGGTGATCCCGTGTCTTCGAGTATATACGAATCCATTCCGGGTACATATGGCACAATGTACTCTGGCACATATGGCTCCATGAAGCTGCGCCAAATCATTTGAAAACGTCGGATGTAATCAATAGAAGCTCTGTGTACATCTATTTCTGGGGTGATGTCTTCCGGCCATTCTACATCTTTGGTCTGGGATTCTTTCAAAAAGCGTATGATGAATTCCACCTTGGCTTCGAACTGCTTCTTCTTTTCCCGTATGTAAGGGTCTCTTTTGGCACGTCAAATGAGAAGACACCTGGTCATGGCGATAAAGGGATCTCTTGCAATTTCCCAAACAATCGGATAACCCTTTTCAGGTAATACGCAATAACACCTGTGAATCCTAACAACAGGACATGATCCCCATCATTACATGTAAGTCTGGCTTTACCCAGTGTTGGTAATCTAAGTCGCGATCGGAGTTGTTCTGGCTTTAGAGTTCTAAGGAATTCCATCCAAATTTTAAAATTGAACCTTGGGATTTGCGTATGGGCTTGGATAAAAGTCTTAGGGGGATGAATGTCAGAGCTAATCTCAGTGAAACCCATGCGAATGTGGAATTGTTTAATATGAGAAGTAAACCACAAGTATAGAAGACCATTAGAGACTCTAACTATTCCCTTCTTACTTTTTCTAAAATGGTTCCAGGAGAGGAAGATTTCGGTAAGAATAAGGTTCGAATAATCCCATCCATAACAGACTTGTTTAACCGCTATGGCCATGATATGATCAAAGGTAATAGATGATATGGGAAATAGTACAAAGCTAAAGAATGCTAAAACAAAGGCCCTACCACACTTGGTTCCTTTACTAGCGGGGAAGATTGGGAAACCTATTCAGAAGAAATGACAAGGACATCCGTCCGGATTTTCTTTTGGTTTCTACTTCTATCTCAACCAGGCTTGTATCGAGCAATTTAGCTAGTTGACTAAGAGGTTCAAGTCCTATCGGGGGTTGAACTAGTAGATGGTTGAACTCAACTCTAATGGCGACGCTATACGCCTCCAATGTAGGAGTAATCTTCAATCCCTCCATGCATAATGTAGCTGTGGCGGGGTCCCAATAGCACGCAATAGCTTGGATAAAGGCAGTGGACACTCAATATTTAGCAGATCCAACAAATAACCTAATTGCAATCTGACATACGTCTGACTGGCCTTGCCCATGCTATCCTACTAGGCTTGGAGTTCAGCTCGAGGAATTTTGAACACTTAGATGTCGTTCTTCCCCATCAAGTCTATAATATGAAGGTAATTTTGCAAAATCAATCGCCATAGGCTACTCTAAAATGCGAGTATACAAATGCCATGAAATATGCATGAACCGATTCAATTACATATTTCAATTAGTGAAATGGAAATAAGACTTTCCATTAGATCTGAAGACCCAACATGAGGTCTAATTTAAATTTCAAGTAAATGAAGTATGTCATTGATCGGGGTCATCATCGTGACTGAAGATAATAACAATATCGCATTTTATTGGTCAAAACATTAAATTGATCCAAGAAATGTAAAGAACCAGATCTTTATTATATGAAAATTCGTTAAGGGAGAGACAAATTGCCAAGTACGAACTTTGAAGAGGAGTATCTAACAGTCCTATTCTTCAAACAAAAAAGCCATAAAAGACCAATGGAATGTGGGTCTGTACTAACCAAATTTTAATATCCCTAGGGTCTAGTTATTGTGACATTCTGAATTTTCTGTCATTTTGAGGCTATTGAATGAGAATGTATTTATCGATATATTTCAGTTTTGTCTTGCTCAGATCTGATCAGTCTCGAGTAAACTAACCAAAAGGGAAAGGCTAATCCATGACAAGATACGTAGACCTAAGAAACTCGAAAAACGAAATGACACTTTGACTATAAGGATTGTCAAGGGAACATTTAGAACCAATAAAGGCCGATCAGGTAACGATTAAGGAATCAATTACTAGCGTTATACTATTGGAGCGCGTGTGACATTCTGATTTCCCAGTCATTTTCAAGCTCATTAATGAGAAGTATATCCAGTGATGTGTTTCAGTCATATCTCGCTCGAATCTGATCAATTTGAGTAGGCTGACCAAAAGGAAAAGGCTAATGCGAGACAGGGTACGTGGACCTAGGGAACTTGAATAGGAAATGATGCTTTGACCATAAGGATTGTCGAGGGGACATTTAGAACAGTAAAAGGCCGATCTAAGAACGATCAAGAAATGCATTGCTAGCGTTATACGATTGGAGCGTGGGTGATGCCGCTTAACCAACGTATAATTTGTAAAATTTTTCTAAATCGAACGGTGACTATCGAGACCATCGGAACTAGTAATAGACCCTCATAATTACATGGCAACCAAAGTCGCCATGAATTGATGAGCCTTAAATATGATATGAATCACAAGGTCGATACGCGTAACGTTTACAAAAGCCGTCCATCGATTCGGGATAGGTTGGAACCACGTCTGATAGAGAAAACGACCAGAAATGAGTCTTGAAAATTGAAAAGGGAGAATCAAGAATTCTAACGTCATATTTGGATTGGTTGTCGCCTTACCGAAGAATATTGGAATGAGAAAAACGACTTTCCGAACGTCGAGGGTAAAATTATCATTTGTCCCTCAAGACCTAGCCTTATTTATATAATTGGATGAGGGCATTTTGGTCTTTTATACACCCCAAGGCTGTCGAAAAGTTGGATGAATCTTAGCCATTGGATTTTCTTGAATGACACTTGGGACATGTGTTAATAGATTAGGCAATGAGTGGTCATATCCACTTTTCCCCAACTACCATTCAACTCATTGACTTTTGAAGTTATAGTCTCTCTCTCTCCCTCTTGGTCGGCCATTCACCCTTATTTTCACCGAGAGTTCTTCATCTTCTTCTTCCTCTCTTCTGCTGCTCGCCGACCGATTCTGCTCCGCCGGTTTGCTGCCACCGACGACCCTCTCCGGCGACCTCTAGCTGGCGAGCCGACCATCCACACCTTGCTCGACCTCTTGCCGACATCCTCGAAGTGAAAGCGAGTCGTTTGACCCACTGAAGAGCTCCGGCCAGCCGTTCTCCTGGAAGTCGACAAAAACCGTCAAAGCTGGAGGTAAGTTGCTGTTACGACTCCGTAGGACCTCTTAACGTTTGAATCTTTCGACCAAATTTTATGGAGATCTAGGAGACTCATATACTGAGTTATGGTAAAAATTTGGGCCAAATATGATGGAGGTTTGATGATGAAATGGTGTCACCTTTGATGGACAGAAACTGCCGGTTGGAGGACTAAGGGAAACTGGTGATATTCAAGGTGTTTCTGGGAATGACTCGGCCCCAAATCTCTGGTGAGCTTCCCAAACCCTTAGATTTACATGTTATCAATTAGGTTAGTGAATAAATGACGAATTTGAGGTAGTTTAAGGGCTGGATAATCTCGGTATGCACATAACCGAAAATAGCCCGGTTCGGTTCTGCGCAAACCGGTTCTGTGGATGTTGTTATGGGTTGGATTTGAGCCTCAAATTCATTATTGAGATATGCTAGAATGTAGAGGATCATGTCATTAAGGTTGGTGGTTCATGGATGGGTGAATTAGGTAGGAGAAATTAACGATTGGTTGGAATTTCATAGGTTGCGCGGTGGACTTGGTCTTAGACCACTTGGACCGAATTTGAGAAGGTGCTTGAGGAGAGAATTTGTGACATTAAGCTTGAGGTAAGGGAATCCTAAACCTATGATAGGAAGATTGGACTCAATTGGGTGAGTCGAGTGAGATTATGATTGATTTTGAGTGACTTCAATGAGATTATTCTTTGTGTGTCCTAGAATGGTATAGAAGGCTTGAACGTGTGGAAATGCTTGTGCTTGAATTGTCTACCATGTCTGAATGTTGATTTGATTGTCTTGCATGCCATGAGTATATGAATTGTGCTTGAGTTGCACATAGCATTATGTGTGTGGATTGAATGGGAATCATGGCATGAGTGTACATGTTAAGACCTTGATGCATATAAGACACGGGGTGGTGTGAGGAATACCCTAAGGCGCTGAGGCGTGGGGTTTGGAGTGATATGGCACCCTAATGCGTATGAGACGCGGGGTTGAGAAGGCCATAGTCCTGATGCGGTGAAACGCGGGACAGAGTTGTGATGTGTCAACACTGGCTTGGAGTAACATTGAAACCTGATGCGTTTATGCGGGTTGTCAATGACAGTCTGATGCACTTATGCTGACCGAGCCTGATGCGTTCTAAACGCGGGCATGAGAATGAGGCAGGTATGAAGGGTGGAATTGGTGGTGTGACGTGGCAGTGTGTGCATAATCTTAGTGATGTGTTGTGATGCCATGACTGCCTGTCTGACATCTACATGATTATTGATAATTGAATGCCTCATGTGTTAGTTTGCATGAAACGCTGATGTTTATGACGGCCTGAATGGATTGTCGGCCTAACCTAGGGTTAGGACCCACTTTACTGAGATGTGTATCTTACCCCATTAGGGACCCCCTTTTTACAAATCCTAGGTCTTGAAGACGTGGCCTATCAGGTTTGGAGACCCCAAGGAGATGTCCGTTTATTTTGATGAGTTCTCTGACGAGTAGGGGACTATTTATGTTAAAAAAATATACAGTGGTGTGGGTAGGTAGCACTAGCTAGAAGCCTCATAGGTATGAAGCCTAGTTCCGGAAGGTTGGGGATGTATCTACAGGGCCGTTGAAGCCCACTGAGGTACCCTAGGGAGTTGTCCCTAGTTGGTGCCATCCCACCCAGGATTTAGAGGAGGCTGAGGGGTTAGTTGCCGGGTCGAGGAATGGACGTAAAAAGACCCCGACTTTAGAGGATACTGAGGAGTTCATAGTGGTCGAGGCCACAGAGAATGACCTGATAGAGCCGTCTGCTGAGGAGACCATGGAGGACACTGTAGAGGTTTGCTCGGAGACCTTCTCAGAGTACGTGCCCACGGAGGAAATAGGGGAGACAGAGACTCTAGCAGTTCTTCTTAGGAGCTCCCGGTTTGCTATTTTGATCTTTTGACAGCGATCCCCTGTTTCTTGTTGGATGCTGATGATGGATCCTTTTGTGTACTTACCCTGTCACCCCTTTATTAGCGAATCTAGTTGCTATTATATGAACTTTCAGGTATTTTGTATTATGGTATTCTCGTCATCTAGGTCCCATTTTATGTTTGTACGGAGGAGTTATGGTATGGTCGCTTCCGCGTGCTTTGTATATAGTATGTCTCTCGACTTATGTGTGGATCTTGGGACCATGAGAGATATTTTGGTTTGCTTGTAGGGAGTCGTGTGCTCGTGCTCGGGGTGCGGGCCGTGACAGCGCGGGTGATGCCGCTTAACCAAGGTATAATTTGTAAATTTTCTTAAATCGAGTTATGATGATCGAGGCCGTCGGAACTAGTGATGAACCCTCACAATTACATGACAACCAAAGCTGCCGTAACTTGAGTCGTCCTAAGCATGATGTGAATCACAGAGTTGATACGCGTAACATCTGGAAAAGCCGCTCGTTTGTTCGAGATAAACTGAAGATACGATCGACGAACGATTAATCACGAAATGGAAGCTCAAAATTAGCAATTGAAAATAGAGAATTCCAATATTGACATCGTCTTGCCAATGATAATTTCGAATTGAAAAAGTGAAGTTTCAAACTAAAAGTGCAAAATTATCATTTTGCCCCTCGACCATTAGCCTTGTCTTAAGATCTCAAGAAGGACAAAATGAACAATTTCAAGCTCTTCATATGGCTGCATAAAATAATGTGCATAAGGTCAAAGAAGAGTCAAAACTAAGGGTTGTATTATTGATATGTGCCATGTGTCACCCATTGAAGACCTTAAACATTTATTACCCCACTAAACTCATCTTGTCAATTTTAATCTCAATAATTTTTATGAAACGCCTCATTAGAGACCCTCTTCAGCCGTACATACCATCCTTGTGACATTCTAATTTCCCTGTCATTTCGGACTCATTAATGAGAGATGTATCTAACGATGTATTTCAGTCGTATCTCACTCGGATCTAATTAATTTCGAGTTGACTGACCAAAAGGGAAAGGCTAACGCGAGACAAGGTACGTGAACCTAAGGAACTCGAATAGGGAATGGCGCTTTGACAATAAAGATTGTCGAGGAGGCATTTAGAGCCATAAAAGGCCGATCTAAGAATGATTAAGGAATGCATTACTAGCGTTATACGATTGGAGCGCGGGTAATGCCGTTTAACCAATGTATAATTTGTAAAATTTTCCTAAAACGAACAGTAACGATCGAGACCGTCGAAACTAGTGATAGACCCTCACAATTACATGACAACCAAAGTCACCATGAATTGACGAGCCCTAATTGTGATATGAATCACAGGGTTGATACGCGTAACGTCTGTAAAAGCCGCTCGTCAATTCCAGATAGGCTGAAACCATGTCTGATAGAGAATTGATTCAAAAACGAGTCTTGGAATTTGAAAATGGAGAATCAAGAATTCCAACATTATTATTAGATTGGCCGTCACCTTATCGAAGAAAATTGGAATGAGAAAAACGACGTTCCGGACGTCGAGGGTAAAATTACCATTTTGCCCCTCAAGCCTTAGCTTTGCTTTAATAATTGGACAAGGGCATTTTGGTCATTTAAACCCTCAATAGCTACCGAAAATTGGAAGAAAGCATGGCCATTGGATGAGCTTTGATTGACACATTGGACAAGTGTCAAGAGATTAAGCCTTGAGTTGATGTATTCACTTTTAACCTATCATTCAACTCAAGTTGACTCTTGATAATTGAATAAACCTCTCATTCTCTCTCTCACTTGGCCGAATACCCCCTCAAATGCTGGTCTTCTTCTTCTTCTCTTGCTCGCCAGCTCGTTGCTCTGTTCCAACGGACTCACTGTTCCGGCCATAACTTTTTCATCCGATGGTAGATTGAGGTAAAACCATCGGCAATAGAAAGCTTATCGTCTTGCAGTTCTAACAAGGTATTATGGGTCTAAATCCACCTAGCCATTTGTCCCATAGAGTTGTTTGAAGGAGCAAAGGTTAGGCTGGTCAATTTTGAATCCAAGAGCTCCCTACCGACCAGTCCCGACCGTCCCACTATTCCGGCCATATCTTCTTCGTCTAATATCGAATTGAGGTAAAACCACTTCCATCTGAAAAAACCACTTCCATCTGAAAGCTTATTGTCTTGTGGTTCTAAGGAAATATTATAAGCTTAATTTGATCCTGTAGATCTTCCCGTAGTTCGATTTGAGTAGACAAAGGTCGGGCGAGGTCAGATTCTGATCGGTTTTGGAGAAAGACCTGTTCCGGGGTCTTCCGGACTTCAAATGACTTCAAATTTTTGGTGAGGTATTCTACACTTATAGTGTTAAAGTTGTATAAGATGTGGTAAAAATTTGGGATGAATTTGATGGAGTTTTGACCCCAAATTGATCTTGTGTTTGAAGGGCCAGAACTGACCGATTGAAGGCTCAGGAAGACCGGTGCTGTTCAAAGACTTTCTAGCGTCGCCTTGGCTCCAAATTTTCGGTGAGGCTCCCCAACCCTTAGAACTACATGTTAGAAGGTAGATTAGTGGATAAATTGAGGATTTAAGCTAGTTTAAGGGCTGTTAAGTTGGAGTATGCACAGAACCGGGTATGCCGCCCTATTTCGGTTCTAAGCATACCGGTTCTGTGGGTGGCTGTTGGCGTTGAAGTTGAGCTCCAAATTCATCGTCGAGAAGTGTGAGGATGTTATTTGATAGGTCCATGAGGTGTATGTATAATGGGGTGATGATTTGAGAAAGGAAATTAACGATTGGATGAAATTTCCTTAGGTTGCGCGGTTGAATCATCCTTGGACCCTTAGGGCTGAACCATTGGAGTGCTTGGGAAGGAAATTTTATTGGCTATAGCACAAGGTAAGGGGATTCTAAACCTTTGATAGGAAGATTGGACTCGATTGGGTGGTATGAGTATGAATTTGATCGGTTCTTGGGAGATTATGCCGTGATTGTCCAATGTACGTCCTAGAAAGACATAGATGACTTGAATGTATGACAATGCTCGTGCCTTGATTGATTGTCACATTTGCATGCCGAATTTAATTGTCTCGTATGCCATTAATGTGTTGCTTGTTGCTTGAGTTGGTAATTGATTATGTGCTATTAACTGAAATGAGCATTTGGCGTGTCTGAGAAGTTATGATACCCTGATGCGTTGAGACGCTGGGTTGTGTGACTGGATACCTTGAGGCATTGAGGCGCGGGGTTTGAATTGAGTGGCACCTTGAGGCGTATGAGACGCAGGGTTGTGTGACTGAATGTCCCGAGGCACTGAGGCGCGGCGTTTGAATTGAATGGCAACCTAAGGCGTATGAGACGCGGGATTGTGTGGATGAATGCCCTGAGGCGCGGAGTTTGAATTGAATGGCACCCTGAGGCGTATGCGACGCGGGATTGAAATGGCCAATGTCTTGATGCGTTGAAACGCGAGACAGAGTTGAGGTGTGTCGACACAAGCCTGGAGTGAAATTAAAAACCAGATACGTTTACACGGGTTTGTCAATGAGACGGTCTGATGCGTTTACGCGGACCGAGCCTGAGGCGTTCTAAACACCGGCATGAAAATGAGACAGACTAGAAGGGTGGAAGTTGTGATTTGATATGGCAACGTGTGTTTGATCCTAATGACGTGTCACGCCCCGAACTCAGCGAGCACGCGAACATCTCTGTCTGTGCCGTTCATTTATAAATGCTCTAGGATCTAACGGCCAATAACTTACAACTCTTTACAAAATACGCACACGAAAGCGATGTCATCTCCCGTCATATAAGTACAGAAACATACAAGTGACTTAGGATATATACAACAAAGTCTCTGTAACCCGTTTACCAAAAATTCAATTCCTAATTCATCAAACATAAGTATAATCCCAACATCACAATAACAAATCCATCCCAAGGCACAATTAGTCAACTCTATCTCTTCAAATGCCACTCCTTGGCAGGCTCTTATTACCTTTGGCTGGAACCTCAAAAAATGTAAGCCCCCACTGGGGTGAGATATAAATCTCAGTAAGATGGGTCCTAACCCTAGGTTAGGCCGACCGTCTACTCAAGCAGTCATATCCCTTAACAGATCTAAACTTATGAATCTAAAGGCATAGCAGCCACAATTCAATAAACAACAACATACAGAAGACAGGCATGCATTTCTGATCTCATATCACACACAAACGCACATATATGTTCGGCCTGTCACTTCGCCACATCGATCAACCTCTGCCTGCCTCATTTCTAGCTCGTGATTAGATCGCATCAGGCTCGGCCGGCGTAAAAGCATCGGACCATCGTCGGTGACCCGCGTAAACGCATCAGGTCCCAAATTATCTCTAGGCAGGGTTTATGAGCTCATATTCTATCCCGCGATTATATCGCATCAGGATTGTGGCTATCTCAACCCTGCGACTTCGTCGCATCAGGGTGCCACCTAATCACAATCCACCCCGCGACCTCGTCGCATCAGGGTCTCAACCTTCCGCTTCGCGTCTCACACGCCTCAAGGCCATGCCATGCCATGCTCATGCCATACTACTTTACTTCATTTCACATACAAACATGGGTGCGACTCAAGCACAATTGACAACACTCACGGCATGCAAAGCAAATCAAATGAAATTCAGACATGGCAAACGACTCAGGCTTCGATAATGTGATACACAACCATCCTATGACATCTTAGGATGCAACCAAGCTACCCACTTGAACAAATTCTCATAATTTGTTCCTATCGGCCCTCGACTTACCCAATCGAGTCCAATCGTCTTAACGAAGGGTTAGGAATTCCCTTACCTTTGATTTGGCGACACAAATTACTCCTCTTGAGCCACAAGCTTTCGCCCTCAATGTCCACAACCGAACTTGTCGCACAACCTAACAAAATTCAACAAATCCCGTCAATTTTCATACTTAATTCCTCAATCAACGAACCCCGATCATCCATATCGTACCCTCATAATCTAATCATGTCTTAAACATCAATTTGAGGCTCAAAATCACCCGCTCTTCAATCCACCAGAACCGGTCTTGCACAGAACCTACCCAGTTCAATTCGGTTCTGTGCATACCGTGCACTTTCCATCCTAAATTAACTTCAATTCCATCATTTAACCCTTATCCTACCTCTTAACATGATTATCTAAGGGTCCAAGAGGCTCACCAAAAATTTGAGCTTGATTGGTTGCCGGAAACCCTTTGAAGTCGCCGGATCCTTCCTTGGTCAGTAACCAGCAGATTCTGGGCAAGATATACATGGGTGGTTCATGGTTAAAAAATTATCAAATAAATCCCTAATTTTTACCATAGATTCCTACACATGTATACTCAGTCTCCACCAAATTTGAGCTTTAAACTCCAAGAATTCAAGGTTGAAATGGACTGAGGAACAGACCTACCTCAGGTTGGCTCCAGTTTTGTCGGCCTGTGGGAGAATGTTTGCCTCGAATTCCACAGAGCTCCAAATGACTTAATTCAAGTTGGAGGACGTCGGAAAGAGATCGATCTATGCTGTGGTAGTCGGCCGGTGGCAGATGGTGCTGGAAGTGACCCTCGTGGGCACCGAACAGAGACTCCAGAACTGATCGCTAGTTCCTCCCAGCCAGTTTCTGGATGAAATGTATAAGGTCGGTTCATGGTAAAAAACTTATCAAATTGAGCCCAAAAATTTACCACAGATTTGTACACATCTCAATTTGATCTCCACAAAATTTGAGCTATAGATTCCAACATTTTGACCACCAAAGGGACTGAGAACCCAACCTACCTTAGATTGGAGCAGTTTCCGTCGACTCTCGGGAGAATCCTTGCTCCGGACTGTTTGGTGCTCCAAATGCTCCGATTCTTGTTGGAAAATGTCAGCAAGACATAGATCTTTATTTGGGTGGCTGGCCGGTGTCCAGGAGTGGCCGAAAGTGGCTGTAGTGGCAGGAGAACAGAAGCTCCGGCGGCAGTCAAGCGACAACAAAAATTGAGGAGGAAGAGGAAGGTGATCTCGGTTCTTTGGGGAAGGTGGGTATGCCGAACGAGGGTTTGTGGAGAAAGAGATAGAGAAGAGAAAATTGGTTATATCCAATAAGTGTGGTCAGATGAGTTGATTGTTAGGTGGATGAAAAGGTGAAGTGACCATACTCTCTAATCTCTTGACACTTGGCATTGTCTTCCCAAGATGAGATCCAATGGCTCTTGTTTCTCCTTGAATTTTCGGCAGCCAAGGGAGTTTGAAAGACCAATTTTCCCTTCTTTAATTATAAGGGCAAGGTTCTAAGCTTGAGGGGCAAAACGGTCATTTCATCCCCGACGTTCAGAAAGTCATTTTTCTCGTTCTGGAAACCTTCGATAGGGCGACGGCCAATCCAAATAATATTGAAATTCTTAATTTTTTATTTCAAATCTTTCAAGGCTCGTTCTTGATAATTTTCTCTATCAGACGTGGTTCCAACCTATCCCAAACCGACGGACGGCTTTCACAGACATTACGCGTATCGACCCCGTGATTCATATCATGTTTAGGGCTCATCAATTTGTGGCGGTTTTGGTTGTCATATAATTATGAGGGTCTCACTAGCTCCTAAGGTCTCGATCTTCACCCTCCGATTTAGGAAAATTTTGCAAATCATACGTTAGTTAAGCGGCATCACCCGCGCTCCAATCGTATGACACTCGCAAGGCATCCCTAAATCGTTCTTGGATCGGCCTTTTTGTGGCTCTAAATATCCCCTCGACAATTCTTATGGTCAAAGCGTCATTTCCTATCCGAGTTTCCTAGGTCCACGTACCTCGTCTCGCGTTAGCCTTTCCCTTTTGGTCAGTCTACTCGAATTGATTAGATTCGAGCGGGATACGACTGAAATACATCTCTAGATACACACTTCTCATTTCTGAGCCTGAAATCGACTAGAAATCAGAATATCATATGATGTGAAATGATGCCATGACTGTATGCTTGACATCCGTATGTTGTTTAATGATAGTTGAATGCCTTATGTGATTACTTGTACAAATTATTTGTGATTAAATTTGCCTGAGTGGACGATCAGCCTACCTATCTTGCTAAGATTTATATATCACTCCGTCGAGGGATTTTCAGGTCTCAGGCGATGAAAATTCGAGCTTGCCAATGATCGGTATCTAAAGAAGTAATTATAGGAAATTGATTTACACTTTTGTGACTTTAAAGATTTCATATTACTTTGAAGTTAGAATTGTATCCTCTGAACCTGTAGTCAGCATTTATAAGAAGACATTTCCTATGTCCTGAGTCATCTTAAGATTGAACTGAATGGAGAAGTTTTATCGCTTCCGTATGCTTGTATCATTTAGAAGTTTTTAAATGGTTGGCTGAAGGATCCTGGGTACCATCGAGACAAGATGGCCTTGGTGGGATTTTGCGTGCCTGACGGGTTCGGGACGTGACAATCCCCTCCATTCCCCTTTCATTTTTCTCTCTTTTCCTTCTCACCCGAAAAATGCTTTGTTGACCGATTCTGTGCCTTCTGTTTGGTGTGCTCGAGCGCCACCTCCAGCCGTCGCCTTGTCGTGTTCCGACTACCACAAGCAAGCTCAACCTCACCTTGACAAGTTTCAAAATGGTGATTTGTCAATTGGTTGAGTAGTTTTTGCCGTGTAGCCCGAGACCAAAACTGGACAGAATCTGAGCGAGCTGAGGTAAGGCTTCCGTTCTTCCTCTTAGAGACTTCAAATGACTTCGTTCTTTTTGTGGGATCTCTATAACCATAGTACTCAAGTTGGAAGGTCTTTGGTTACAATTTTAGTTGTGTTAAAATAAGTTTTCATGGCTGATCGTGGGCAATTATAATCGGATAGATTCTGACCGTGTGAGAACCATGACGGAACCGGGCTGTTCGAAGGTCTTATGGGATTATTTCACAACAAAACTCTTGGTGAGCTTCCTAAACACATGGATTGAGGTTCTAGTAAGTTTATTTCATGAAAAATTGAGGCCTAAGATTGAGATACGACTTGATTTTGTGGATTGAACCAAAAACTGATTCTGTTTTGGGAGTACCCTATTCTGGCCAAATCTTATGGAGACCATTTAAGAGATATTTTGACTTTGAAATGACTCATGAAACTTCGTAAGACGTTATGTGGTGTTAATGGAGAGTATGTGAAGTGGATTAGGAGTTAGAAGTGATTTAAGGGCTAATTGGTGCATAAAACTCTAAGTTATACTATGCCTTGCATGTTGCTACATGAACCGAATGTATTGAGGGATCGTGGAAGTATTGTCATATGTTTAATTGATCGATAAGGCATCTTGAGTTGCTAATTGATTGGTTATTGAAGGATTGGTTTAGCGGAAGTGAGATTCGATTACTCTTGACCCAAAATTGATGAACTTTTCTAAGTTAAAGAGTGATCCTTGGTTGGTCCTATACTTGTGGACTTGGGGAGAATCAAATGGTGTGGAGTTTGCTAATCGATCAAGGTAAGTGTTTCCTAAACTCTTACTTGAATGCTAGGACATTGCTAGACGATTTAGTGAATGCATTGATTGACTAGTGAGGTATGTGACCTGAAATTGATTGATGTCATGATGTGCGATTTTACTGTGAAAGATAATGTTGATACCAATTGACCTGTGGCCTCGATGGTATCGAGTGGTTGTGTGCCCAAGAAATGATAATTGGTTGTGAGCCCTAGAGGTACTTATTGGCCTGTGGCCCCGGTGGTACCAATTGACTAAAAGTCATGATGATATCGATTGGCCTGTGGCCCCAAGGATATCAGTTGGCCAAAGTGCCAGAGAAATCATCGCGGCTGAGAGCCCAAGTGATGAGTGGTTGTGAAAGCTATGACATTTGTGTATTGAATTACATGATGCATGTGCATTAAGCTTGAAACCCTGAAGTTGAGTGTGGTTGATTGTGTTTCTTATCCATACTTGATTATTGACATGCCTGTTTTGACGAGGCCTTGTGCCGTTGCATTATTGAATGCTTGCATCTGGTAGCATTGTGTGCGTGGTCTGAGGGGACTAGTGTTGAGATATAGGTTTAAGTTTCACTTTCTGAGATGTAAATCTCACTCCGTAGTGGGACACATTTTCAAACCCAAACCTTAACTATGCTGCCGATTCAACTAGGCGATCCGAAGGAAATGACCGCCCTTTTTGGTGAGTTCCCTATAAGGAAAGGTATTGTGTATGTTAAGGAATGCACAACCGTTTGGGCAGACGAGGGAAAGCTGGAGTTACAATCCCACCGTTTCGAAGCATGATTCCGTCGCTTGGGAAATGGTAACTTGATGGGACCTCTACTGTCTGAGGATGTTCCATCAGCGGTGGTTCCTAACTGGTGTCATCTGTCCCGCCCGAAGATCAAAGTGGAGAACTCAGCGTCAGTGGGAGGTTCGAGAAATATTCCTAAAGAGTTGAAGTCTCCTCCTATTGAGGAGTACATGAACTACATTGAGATTTTCGCCGATTCGATCGAAGCTACCGACGAAGACAATGAGGAGGAAACTGAAGAGGATTTTGAGGAGATTTCTGAACAGGTGCCATCTGAAACCTTTTTTGAGTACAACCCAGAAGACGATAATGACAAAGGGAGCGACAGATCAAGTGGTTCTTCCGTGTAGTTGGATATGGGGGTTTAAGGAAAAAAGGATTAGAAACAATTTTGATATTAGATTTTGGGAAAGGTTAAGTAGTAACCTTTTGGACTTAGGCTTTAGTTCCTTGTCTTACCCGGGTGTGCGGTTTTCCTTTATGTCATTTCCTTTCCATTGATTGTAACTAGATGTTGTGTTATGTACAAATGAGTGTGCTTTATGTCTTTCTGTGTGCGCATCTCACTTCATACTAGGCCTGGTCTGATTCTTGGGTATTTACTAGCCTGAGGTGGATGTGACGAGCTCCAAGGAATGCAAGGCGTTACATCCACGTTGAAATGGTATCAGAGCAAGGTTAGCTCGGGTATAGCAAATTGATGATCTAATTAATAAGGAGTAAAGGAATTTAGATGAAGGGGTAGTGAAACCATAAGGGGATTCGTTAGAGTCAAACTTGAATGCATGGCATATGATTGGCATATGTGATTGGCATCTTGAGTTGGCATGGCTATGGTGAACTTATGAGGAGTCAAGCTCGACATTTAGCACATTGAATTGTTATGGGTGCTCGTTTGATAAGTGAGTCATTCCCTCTGAATATACTAAGTTGTAGATGCGTCTAGACTTGAGGTATAGATTTATATCCCTGATTGATGTGCTCATGAGAATGCTTGAGTGATTGGCTGTTGTTTTTTTATTGCCGCTTTGTTGAGTAGTATAGAATCATTAAGATTTGAGTAAGTAACTTAGGCCTCTAATTCCATGGTGGAATTATAGTGACTCAGGTAAGCTAAGTTGAGCAAGTATGAGCAACAGATCTGGAAGGCCGAGAGCTAGAGCTTCTAGCTCGAGGGTACCAGCGGCCGAGGATCCAAGAGTGGATGGAGTCTTAAGAGCTTTGGAATAAATTGGCGAGCTAATGGGAAAGGAAGCTCAAGATAGAGCAGTTGTAGCTCTTAGACAAGCTGAAGATAGAGCTGAGATTGTACCTTAGGCTGCTGAAGCTGTAGTGGCAGCTGTAAATATAGTGAATGAAAATAATGCCCAGGGCGCTGACGCTAGGAATGCTCAAGGTGATGTTAATGCCAATACACCGATGGGTCAATTAGTTGACCAGTTTATAAAACTGAAACCTACCTAGTTTGATGGCACTGGAGATCTTGAGTTGGCACCGAGATGGATTGAGAAACTTGAGAAGGCTTTTGGAGTGCTGAGATGCACCGATGAAGAGAAAGTGTTGCTAGCTGTGTATCAGCTAGAGGGAACCGCGCACGATTGGTAGAGTGCCTCGAAGGAAGGAGTATTTGCTGAAGGTAAGACTTTGACTTGGGCCGCCTTCACTGCCGCTTTTAATGATAAGTAGTTTTCTGAGACGACACGTGAGAGGAAACGAGTGGAATTTCAGCAGTTGTAACAGAATCAGCTGACTGTGGACCAGTACGAAGTTGGGTTCGCAAGATTGTCGAAGTATACACCAAGGTTAGTTGAGAATCCGCTGGAGAAAGCACAAAGGTTTCGAGATGGTTTGAGATCAGAGATTCGCAGCAGGATAAAAATGGTGAACTTGAGAACATATCGAGAGATTTATGAGATGAGTCAAATGATTGAGAGGGACATTAAAGAAGGAGCTGTTGCTTCTAGGTCACGGTTTACTCCTTTGAGAGATAATCAACAGTTGGGAAAAGGCCGATGGTGAACAACTGAGATTTGTTCCTCCGATTTGAAGAAATATCGACTAAGATCTTTGTTAATCAATTTGGATTTATGTTAGGAAGATTTACCATGAAGGCTATTTTTTTGATACGACAATTGATGAAGAGATATCGAGAAAGAAAGAAGGACCTATGATCTCGAGAAGGCATATGATAGGGTTCCAAGAAAGGTTCTGTGGTTGATTCTTACAAGAAAAAAGTACCTTCAAAGTATGTCGAGGCGATCAAGGATATGTATGACGGTGCTACTATATGTGTAAAGGCTTGTAATGGCACATTAAGTTATTTTCTAATCACTGTAGGTTTACACTAATGTTCTGTTTTGAGCCCTTACTTTTTTGCCCTGTTATGGATGAGCTAGATAGTCAAGATGAGATGCCGTGGTGTATTCTATTTGCAGACGATATTGTGCTTATTGATGAGATCAAAGATGGGGTTAATGCTAAGTTAAAAGTATGAAGAAGTATGTTAGAGTGTAAAGAATTTATGCTAAGTCGAAGTAAGATGGAATGCTTGAAATGTGAGTTTGACACGACAGGAAGAGGGGATCAAGAAGCCATAAATATGCTCGGACAGGAGGCATCTAAGAAAGATACATTTAGATATATGGAATCAATATTGCAAAAAGAGGAAGAGATTGATGATAATGTAAACCATAGAATCGGAGCAGGTTGGATGAAATGGCGCAGTGCATCGGGATTTTTGTGTGATCGCAAAATTCCTCTTAGGTTAAAAGGAAAATTTTATAGAACAACAATCAAACTTACAATGTTGTACGGAGCTGAATGTTGGCTAGCACAAATGAAACATGAGCATAAAATAGGAGTAGCGAAAATGAAGATGTTAATGTGGATGTGTGGTCATATAAAAATGGATAAGATAAGGAATGAAAAGATTCGACGAAAAGTTGGAGTAGAACCGGTAACGAAAAAGATGAGAGAGCATAGATTGAGATGGTTTGGGTATATTCTCCAAAGGACTTTAGATTCATTGGTACGAACAGAAGTTTGTTATCGAGATCATAACACAAAAAAAGCAAGAGGTCGGCCGAAACTTACTTGGGGGAAATTAGTAAAATAAGATTTAATGGAGTGAAAAATAGATTGGTGTACGGTTTGTTTTAGGACGGAGTGGATGAAGGTTATTAGTGTTGTGGAGGGGTAATGGATAGATAGATAGACATATAATTAATTAATTATTTATTTATTTATTTTACACATTTATCTATTTTTCCTCACTTGATTCTGCTTTTATTTTTATGATTCTTTGGTTCATCGACTGCCGACCTCAACTAATTTGAGATAAAGGTGTTGTTGATGTTTATGTATCTTCTTAAAAAGGATTTTTTAGTTAGAAAAAAAAGGAAGATATTTCATATCCTCAACTAGCTAAGGAGATGAAGCCCAATTATCGGTAGCAATGTAGATTTTAATAGTAAAGAAAATTTCACTCGATTCTCAGCATCAAAGTATGGCTTTTGAATCCGCTAATAGATTCTATATTCAAAAGCAAAGTACATATAGCATGGACATTAGTTACGAGACACATAAAAAAAATCAATAATTGTCTATCAAAATGTGTGAACTTTCATCTCCTTGTAAGAATTGTCAGTTTTCAAAATAATGAACAGAGCATGAATTTGCTCACCTTACAGTTAATTCAAGTCCGATGGGGCTGTTCTTGGCATCATTTATTTATTGTATTTCTGATTTGGGTCACTACCTCTAGCTACTCTTCTTAAATGATGGTAGAAAACTAATTTTAGGTGGCTACACTGCATGACCATGACATGAGTAGAAAATGTTGAACAAATCACTCAAACACAAGTATGACAGCAATCTGCTTCTCTCAAGTGGCCATTCTCCAAATGACTTCAATTATAAATGTTCATGGGCTTTTAAGGAGTCAGCATGTTAGCTTCTTGGTTTCATTTAGATTCTTATGAGGAATTGGATACTCCAATTGCTATATAGTGCCCTCAAGAACTTATTATGATGATGGTGATACTCGTGAATGATCACTGATGCTCGGTGTATTCTTAGATATGGATAGTTGGAGATGATGTAACAGAACAAGATCGCTCAAAAGCACCGAAAGGGACATTATTCATTCCCTTCTCAAAATTAAGAAAAGTCAAGAAGGATGTTTTGAGTTTGAAACGAGAGAATGCTCAAGTCGTTCAGCTTGTTGCAGTGAGGGTTTTGGTTTTTATTGGGGACTCGCATATGCATCATTTCATTAACAAGCTGGTATAGTCAAATTGGCATGTCCATAATTCCGTAGCTGATAAGCATTAATTGCGTCGCTTTGCGATTTCTGGTTTTCTATCAAGAAGTGGTAGCATGAAATAGCGTCCAATAACCAGGCGATCAAACACGTAGTATGATCTGATTCATGGGGAGAGCCAACATAATTCCAATGTAAATCAAGCAATATAATAGCAATCATGACCACACTCTAATTGCTCAAACATTCTCAGTGTTTTCTTATCCTATTACTGAAGATAGTGATAAGTATAGAGGTACAAAGATTTCACGTTCCATCAGCAAGTATAGGTG
Organism: Rhodomyrtus tomentosa; assembly: GCA_028455895.1. NCBI lineage: Eukaryota > Viridiplantae > Streptophyta > Magnoliopsida > Myrtales > Myrtaceae > Rhodomyrtus > Rhodomyrtus tomentosa. The sequence goes on from JAPCWY010000008.1 coordinate 16,867,830, forward strand.
CGGACTATAAATAACCTCAGTAGCCCTATTTTGAAGAGAGAATACATTTTCGCTGGATATTTTTCGTTTCCTTTCCCCACTTCTGCACCACATTGTATCGTACAAGAGTCGTGTTTTGAATAATTGAAACACCAAAATTTCGCATTGATAAATATCATGACTTACAATTTACAAACTGTCTTTCGTGCATCAAAATAAGTCCGCATCTTACGTATGCATAAACTTACAATTACTATTCAGATCATTACATATGTCTAAGTACGAAAATTCCAAAAAAAAAAAACGATTTTATTTATTGTACTTTCAAAATGATTCCCTCAATAAGACCACTTACAAAATTTGCTAAGATTACTAAATTTTTTGGAAAATTGCTGAAATTCGAAAAAGTGAGGAGCTAGAACTTGACGCCGTAGTATTCACCCATATATTCCTACAAAATGGTTTCCAGTTATAATTACTTTAATGACTACTCAATGTACTCATGCATCGGGTTGCGTGGAGACTATAATGTTGAAGTTGGTTGTGTCCCCATCATAAACCTAGGGTGAGCAAACACTTATGGCATTATTTTTACTTTAAAAAATCAACTTCTGACTAGAAGTTAATTTTTTTACTTTTGTTTAGAATCAAAAATTGATTTTCTACTTTTACTCTAAAAATTGATTTCTCATTAGAGAAATTCGTTTGGTAATAATTAGAAATTTCTATTTTGAAATACTACTAACACAAAATATCCTATGAAAAATTATTGTCGATAGTCGAAAATTTTTACTTCTTTTTTAAAAAATTTTGAATTTCTTTTAAATATCCTATGATAAATTATTGTCGGAGGTCAAAAAATATTTATTTTAATGCAATAAATATTGTAACCGTATTTGAATCGCTCAATTACTTTTAGTGTTTCCGTACCCTCATCTTGTATAGTTTTTCACGAATCAATCTCTCGATTCCACGTACTTTAACTCAAGATTTATCGATCTTCTGCACTAAAAGCTCCTCTCGGGGGCATACACAGAAAATTACTCACTTCATATTGAAACTCGCAAAAGTAAGGGTTAGAATTTGACGGATGTCGCCGAAGTATTCGCCCACGTATTCCCACAAAATGGCCTCTAGTTACGACTACCTTAATAGCTCCTCATGGATCGAGTTGGATGGGGCCGGTGAATGCTGAAGGTTGCTGGGTCCCATCATAAACTTAGGACGAGCAGCTACTTTGCTTCTGATTGGTTCTAATGCTTCTTTTTTAAAGAAAATATCAAGGGAAAAGGGGCCCAAAAAAAATTCAAGGGAAAAGGGCAAAAAATGAAAAGAATAAAATAAAACAATTCAGCGCACGTTTTGGGATCCAGCAATTCGATACTTATACTTTTCAATCCCAACAAGCTGGGTTTAATCATTTAAAATTTTAGATAGAATAAGATTACATAAGATATGATATAAAATTCAAAGATTTTAGTATATTCTATTTATTAACTAGTGAATCGAAATATTAAAATTGAATATTTTCACATTTTATTTTGTTTATTATCCTACAAGTTACACAACGGGAGGTGGTAAGACCATCTCATTACACTATTGCCTACTTCATTTTTTTCCTTATTATTTTCACTATTTTGTTTCTTTTTTTTTAGTTTTTTTCTTTTTTTATTTCTTTTTCCCCTTCCATCATTCTTTACTAATATTCTTAAAATACTAAACTGCATAAAATATGTAATAAATATAAACTATATATTGAACTTATATCATGAGATAAAAAGAAATTGAATACATAAATAAAAATAGAATTAAATGATTATGAATTTATTTTTCTTTTATTTTGAATTTTTATAGTAGAAATAATATATTATTTATATTCTATTACTATTTTAATTTATTGATTTAAGAAAATTATTATTAAAAAATAACTTTTACATAAGTTAGTTAGAAATCTTATGTGACATTCTGATTTTCAATCAACTTCAAACTCTGTAGTGAGAAGTTTATTTCTATCAAGCGATGTATTTCAGTTGTATTCCGCTCAAATCTGATCAATTTGAGCAGCCTGACCAAAGGGGAAAGGCTAACGCAAGACGAGATACGTGGACCTAGGCGACTTGAATAGTAAATGACGTTTTGACCATAATGATTGTCGAGGGGATATTTAGGACCGCAAAAAGGCCAATCTAAGAACGATTAAGTATTACCATGCGAGCGTCGTACGATTGGAGCGCGGGTGATGCCGCTTAACCAACGTACGATTTGCAAAATTATCTTAAATCGGACTGTGACGATCGAGACCACAGGGACTAGGGATAAGCCCTCGCAATTACATGACAACCAAGGCCGCCATGAATTGACGAGCTCTAAACGTGATAAGAATCACGGGGTCGATACGCGTATAGTCTACAGAAGCCGCTCGTCAGTTCGGAATAGGCTGGAATCACGTCTAGTAGAAGGAACGATCAGAATTGAGTCCTGAAAAGTTTGAAAAAGGAAAATCAAGAATTCCAACGTCAATTGGATTGGCCGTCACCCTATCGAAGAATTCAGAATCGAGAAAAACGACATTTCGAACGTCGGGGGTAAAATGACCATAATGCCCCTCAAGCTTAGGACCTTGTCTTTATAATTGAAGTAAGGAAAAAATGGACATTTCTCTCCCCCTTGGCTGCTGAAAATTGAAGGACAAAGGGAGGGCCATTGGATCTTCTTGGTTAGAGTAATATACAAGTGTCAAGCATCCAAGGGTGGTAGATCAACTCACATTAAATGCACACCTACCAATCACTTCAAATTAATCAATTTTTTGGAGATAATAAGCTCTCTTTCTGCTCCCTCTCACTCTACCATTTAGCCATTTTTGCTCCCCTTAAGACCAGACCAAGCTTCTTCTTCTTCTTCTCCAGTTTCTATTTTCGCCGACCCCACCGGACGTCGCCGTTCGGTCCGTACGACCGCCACCTCCGGCCGTCCTCTACTTTCGGCCGACCACCCAGACATATCCTCACGTCTTGTTGACGTCCTCCAACTTGAATCAGTCCATTTGGAGCTCTGTGAAATTCGGGACAAGCATTCTCCCACAAGTCGAAGGAATTTGTTCCAATTTGAGGTAAGTTCAGTTCTGAATCCTTTAGAGAGCCGAAAACTTGGAATCTTTGACTCAAATTTTGTGGAGATCAAGTATACGTATAGATGGTTCTGTGGTAAAAATTTGGGATTTATTTGATAAGTTTTTGACCATGAACCACCCTTGTACATTATGCCTAGAATCTGCCGGTATTCTGCGTTTGAGTGCTCCGGCGACTTCCGACGACTTTATGGCAACCACGCGACTTGAAACTCTCGGTGAGACTTCCAAACTCTTAGGTATACATTATAAGAGATAGAATGGTGTATATTTGATGGATTTGAGATAGATTAAGGCCGGTTGGACCCGGCATGAACAGAACCGAATGGAACCGGTTCAATGCCGGGCCAAACCGGTTCTGTGGAGGGCTGGATAGGCTGGGATAATGTTGTAATTCGGTGTGTATGATATGTTAAGATGATGAGGAGTATGTTATGAGTGATTTGGATGGATAAATTGAGGAATTAGACTTGGAATTTTGACAAATCAATTGGTTAAATTAGGTTGCGCGACAAGTCGGCTTTGGGACTTGGATTGGCCGAACCATAGGAGACTCAAGGAGGGGAAATTTGCGTTGTTAAGCGGAGGTAAGAAATTTCCTAAACCAAGGCTAGGGGGATTGGACTCGATTGGGTAAGTCGAGGGCCGAACGGAACGATTTATGAGAAAATCCTCGCATGTAATAGCTTGATGCGTCCTTGGACGTTATAGAATGATTGTTTGACCTAGCCTATGTGTGAATTGTCTGAGTGCCTGAGTACTATTTGAATTGAATTGCATGCCACGAAATTTATTAAATATATTATCATGCGCATTGGCCATTGATTATGAAATTTGATTTTTTTTATAAATCAAGTTAATTGATATGATGTGGCATGAGACATGATTGTGGTATTGCATGGCATGGCCCTGAGGCGCATGAGACGCGGGGCGGAGATTGAGACCCTAATGCGACGAGATCGTGGGGTGGATTATGAAAAGGTGGCACCCTGATGGGACAGAGTCGCGGGATTGAGATAACCACAGTCCTGATGCGATATAATCATGGGACAGAATACGAGCTCATAAACTCCGCCTGGAAATTGAACCGGGGCCTGATGCGTTTACGCAGACCGAGCCTGATGCGATCTAATCGCGGGCTAGAGAATGAGGCAGGCAGAGGTCGATTGATGTGGTGAAGCGATAAGCCGAGCATATACGTGCAACTGTGTGTGACATGAAAATATAAATGCATGCCTGTCCTCTATGCATTATTGTTTAATGAATTATGAATGTCATACCTGCATGAGCCTATGAGTTGGATATGTTGAGTGACTCGACTGCCTGAGTGGACGGTCAACCTGACCTAGGGTTAGGTTTTTCTTACTGAGATGTGTATCTCACCCCTTTTGGGAAAATTTTACTTTACAGATCCTAGGCAGTAGCTATGTGGCCTATCAAGTTCGGGGACCCGCAGGAGATAACGGCGTACTACGATGAGTTCCCCGATAGGCAGGGAAATATAAACATAAGGAAATATACAGTAATTTGGGTAGATGATGGCAAACCTGATTAGAAGCCTCATTGATTTGAGGCTTGGTTTAGACAGAACGGGGATAGGAAGGTCGGGCCGCTGAAGCCCCATGAGGTTCCAGAGGGTGTCATACCTCCTTGGTGTCAGACGATAGCAGACCAGGAGTTTCCCGAGGGCTTAGTGGTTGGTTCGAGGAACGGACCGGAGCGGACGCTGACAGTTGAGTATCCCGTGCCATCGCTAGAGGACGAGGTCATCGTGGTGGAGCCGTCCAAGAGAGATCCATCCGAGCCGGACCAAGAGGCGACCATGGAGGGGGACCAGGCTGAGCAGTCGCAGGAAGCGACCATGGAAGACTCTGTGGAGGTTTCGTCAAAGACTTTCTCCGAGTACGAGCCGTCAGAGGAGAGCGAGGACACCAGAGATTCCAGCAGTTCTTCCTAGGCGACTCCGGATGATGACCTGACTTTTTGACTGGCGACCTGATCCCCCTTCCCTAGTGGATTTTGTGGACATCTTTTGACATGATTACCCATCGCCTTGCTGTATAGCGGTCTGTACTAGATGTAACCAGTTGATGTTGATGTACGATTTTATGATGCTATCCAATCCTGCTTAGTCTTGGGATATATATATATATATATATATATATATTGTACGGGGAGTTGCTGGGAAACACTTCCGTGTGCTTAATGTAAATTATTTCATCTCTCGATCTTCCTTTATATATAAGTGGATCCTTAGGACCGCCGAGAGATTATTGTTGTTTTGCTTGTAGGAATGATTGCGTGCCCGGATAAGGTGCGAGGCATGACATCCCCGCTTGTTTTGGTATCAGAGCCAAGTTCAGCTCGATACGAAGTTGGTTAAGGATTGGAGTAATAAGGAGGACTAGGTAGGACAAGGACGGATAGCTAGACCTTAGGAAACTGGTGAGGGTAAGGCAGGAGATGCCTAGTTGTGACTTGACACCTATGGATGATTTTTTATCTTGGTATGGTTTTGAGAGGACATAGAGGATTGAGTTCTCTTCCTAGGATTGAAGGTCTTTTCTGGACCTTAACCGGCTTGATGCTTGAAAGTGGTTAGTTTTAGTGAATCACTGGAATGAATGGATTTGAGTAACAGCCATGAGCCATTGGTTGGGACATTTCGGGAATTGATGTTGACGTATGAAGTAATGTTGTCGTGTAATTGTTTTGTTAAGGAGTAGTTAGTAACCCTGGATTGGATGATTGAGTAAGTTGCTAATCTGTTACTGAACTTGTTATGGACCAGGTTCGTTAGTAAGTGACAGAGATGAGTAACCCATCCAGAAGACTTGGAAGACCAAGAGGCGGAACCTCTAGCTCGAGGTCGCGCGCAGCTGAAGATCCAAGAGTGGACGGTCTACTGAGGGCAATAGAAGAACTTAGGGATATCATAGAGAGGCAGGCCCAAGATCGGGACTCTACCAAAGCCCAGGCAGTGGGAGCTGCCCTAGCAGCTGCGAATACCAACACTGGCAACGCTGGTGGAAGTGGAAGTCAGGACGAGCCGAACCAGAGCAATGAAACGGTGAACCCTCAAGAGGAAATCATAGTGGCCAGGCAGATGGGTCAACTGGTAGAACAATTTATGAAGTTGAAGCCGACGCAGTTTGACGGGATTGGAGATCCCGAGCTAGCACCTAGATGGATAGAGAAGTTGAAAAAGGCTTTCGAGGTACTAAGATGTACTGATGAGGAGAAGGTGTTGCTAGCCGTACATCAGCTAAAGGGTACGGCAAACGACTGGTGGGCTGCCACCAAGAATGGAGTCTTCCCTGAAGGTACGGCCCTAAACTGGACACTTTTAAGAGGGCGTTCAATGACAAGTACTTTTCAGAAACGGCCAGGGAAAGGAAACAAATTGAGTTCCTGCAGCTACGATAGAACCAACTATCGATAGATCAATATGAAGCCGAGTTCTCGAGGCTTTCAAGGTATGCGCCTCGATCGGCAAAGGATCCTTTGGAGAAGGCACAGAGATTCAGGGATGGTTTGAGGCCCGAACTCCGCAGCCAGATGATAGCCTTGAATTTGAGGACCTACAGGGAGATATACGAGTGAGGTCAGATGATTGAGCGAGACTTGAGGGAAAGAAACATCGCAACTGGATCGCGGTTCCTATCATTTAGAGACCATCATCAAATGGGCAAGAGACCGATGGCAGGTAACAGACGTTTCGTGCCGCCTGCAAGGAGGAATATCGTGAAACCGCCAAACCCGGCGAACTGGAGCTACAGGCTATGTGGCAGAAGGCATGTGAATGGACCATGCCCTATAAGGACTGGAGCCTGTTTCAAGTGTGGTCAGTTGGGCCACCAAATAAGGACATGTTCAAACCAAGCACCGGCTAGTCGACCACAAGGACCGAGACCGCAAGCAGGACCGTCGACTGCAGCACCCCGGATAGAACCGAACAAACCACCAGCTCAGGGTAGAGTGTACGCTGTAGCGCGCAACGAGGCAGAAGATGCGCCCGGAGTGGTCACAGGTATGGTTTACTTGTGCAACCAGACCGCTTATGCATTATTTGACCCGGGTGCCACCCATTCTTTTGTATCTGCACAGTTTGCTGAGTTAGTAGGCATGAGATTAGAACCATTAAGCATGGCATTGCATGTAGCCACCACCCCATTGAAGGATAATGTCTTGGTTTCATTAGGGTGTGCGGGATGTGAGATTATGGTTGGAGGAAGTAAGGAGAGTATCGACCTAGCTGTGTTGCCTATGTTTGATTTTGACGTGATTATAGGAATGGATTGGCTGAGTAGGCAAGGAGCGGTAGTAGACTGTGGCAATAAAACGATTCGGTTTTACCCGAAAGATCGCCCTAGTTATGAATTGGTAGGAAGCCAAGGAGGAGTCTCAATTCCCTTGGTTTTATCTTTGGAAGTAACTAAGTTGATATCTGAAGGATGTCGGGCATACTTAGTAGCCGTGGTGGATACGATTGTCGAGGAACCTAAGTTAGAGAACATTCCTATGGTACGGGAGTTTCCGGATGTGTTTCCCCAGGAATTGTCGGGATTGCCACCGGAGCGGGAAATAGAGTTTGTGATTGAATTAGCTCCTGGAACGGAGCCGATTTCGAAAGCACCGTACAGGATGTCTCTGTCAAAATTAAAGGAGTGAAAGATGCAAATGCAAGAGTTGCTGGACAAAGGATTCATCCTACCAAGTGCTTCGCCATGGGGAGCACCAGTGCTGTTCGTAAAGAAGAAAGACGGATCCTTGCGACTATGCATTGATTACCGACAACTGAATCAGGTGACGATGAAGAACAACTATCCATTGCCGAGGATTGACGATCTTTTTGATCAATTACAAGGAGCAGCAGTGTTCTCGAAGATTGACTTGAGGACGGGGTATCACCAGCTGAGGATCAAGAAGGAAGACATACCGAAGACTGCATTCAGGACGAGGTATGGACATTACAAGTTTACGGTAATGCCGTTCGGATTGACTAACGCCCCAGCTGCATTTATGGACCTAATGCATCGAGTGTTTAAAGAGTTTCTGGACAGGTTCATCATAGTTTTCATTGACGACATCTTAATCTACTCGAGGAGCGACGTAGAGCATGAAGAACATTTGAGAATCGTTATTGAGGACCCTGAGGGAACATTCGCTGTATGTGAAGCTAAGTAAATGTGAATTTTGGCTAGACGGGATAGCATTTCTAGGTCATATTGTGTTTGGTGAAGGGATTGCAGTGGACCTGCAAAGATAGAGGCTGTAACCAATTAGCCGAGACCTACTACGATCACGGAGGTCAGAAGCTTCTTGGGACTAGTAGGATATTATAGGCGATTCGTGGAAAAGTTCTCATCCATAGCCGTCCCACTGACGCGGTTGACGAAGAAGGAAATGAAGTTCGAATGGACTGATAGGTGTGAACAGAGTTTCCAAGAGCTTAAACATAGATTGACAACCGCGCCAGTACTGACCATTCCGTCGGGACCGGGAGGATATGAGATCTACAGCGACGCTTCGCTGAAAGGATTGGGTTGTGTATTAATGCAGCACGGCCGGGTAGTAGCTTATGCATCCAGGCAATTGAGGCCGCACGAAATGAATTACCCAACCCACGACTTGGAGTTAGCGGCGATTGTGTTTGCCTTGAAGATTTGGAGGCATTACCTTTGTGGCGAGAAGTTTCAAATATATACAGACCACCAGAGTTTGAAGTATTTATTTTCCTAGAAAGAGTTGAACCTAAGGCAGCGCAGGTGGATGGAGCTGTTGAAAGATTATGATTGTGAGATATTATATCATCCTGGGAAAGCAAACAGAGTGTCAGATGCATTAAGTCAAAAGTCGAGTATTGCATGCCTGCTAGTGAGAAGTTGGTCGACGATAGAGGATCTGAGAGATTTTGAATTTAGATTAGAGGTTAACCAGCTATCCAGTTTGATAGCGACTTTGAGGGTGGAACCTGAGGTCCAAGAAGGGACTAAGGCATTACAGTCTACGGACCCAGAGATTCAGAAAGTTATCGAAATGAAAGCGACGAAGAGGAAGCCAGAGTTCCAAGTGTCTGAGGATGGACTTGTGAGATTCTGAGGGCGATTATGTGTACCAAAGGATGAAGGGCTCCGAGAAAGAATCTTGTTAGAGGCTCATAAGAGCAATTACAGTGTCCACCTTGGAAGTACAAAGATGTACTAGAACTTAAGACAACATTATTGGTGGAACGGAATGAAGGTAGACGTGGCAAGATATGTGGCTAAGTGTTTGACTTGCCAGCAAGTGAAAGCGCAGCATTGTAAGCTTGGAGGATTGTTGCAGCCGCTGGAGATTCCGGAATGGAAGTGGGAACACATAACTATGGATTTTGTGATGGGACTTCCGAGGAGCCAAAGAGGTCACGACTCAATCTGGGTAGTCGTGGATCGATTGACCAAGTCCGCCCATTTCATTCCTGTACGAAAGGACTTCGCCATGGATAATTACATAGAACTATACATGAGGCACATAGTCAGATTACATGGAGTGCCAGTGACGATCACCTCAGATAGGGATCCGAAGTTCACGGCAAATTTTTGGAAGAGTTTGCAAGGAACAATGGGGACGCGACTACAGTTCAGTACTGCGTACCACCCACAGACTGATGGACAGTCAAAAAGGACCATCCAGACGCTCGAGGACATGTTGAGAGCGTGTGTCATAGATTTCAAAGGCGGATGGGAAGAGCAGTTACACCTGGTAGAATTTGCGTACAATAATAGCTACTAGCAGAGTATACAGATGGCACCGTTTGAGGCACTCTATGGAAGAGCATGCAGGACACCAATATGTTGGGATGAAGTAGGAGAAATGAGTATCACAGGCCCCGAGTTAGTAGAGCAATCGGTGGAAGCAGTGAAAATCATTCGGGACAGGATGAGGACGGCGCAGAGTCGCCAGAAAAGCTATGCAGACAAGCGGCGCAAGCCTTTAGAGTTTCAAGTGGGCAATCATGTCTTCCTCAAGGTGTCGCCAATGAGAGGACTCTCACGATTCGGAAGGAAAGGGAAGCTGAGCCCAAGATACGTAGGCCCTTTCGAGATATTGGAGAGAATTGGAACCTTGGCCTACCGGCATGCGTTACCGCCAAGTCTCTCCCAGGTACATAATGTATTCCATGTGTCGATGCTAAGAAAGTATGAGCCTGACCCGACACATGTGCTGGACTATGAAGCCATAGAAGTGGACGACAGAGTATCCTATATAGAGAAGCCGATAAGGATCGAGGACCGGAAGGAGCAGATCCTTAGGAATAAGAAGATCCCGTTAGTCAAAGTAATATGGGAGCACCAAGTAACGGAAGGAGCTACGTGGGAGAATGAAGAAACGATGAGGCGACAACACCCCCATTTATTTGAGTAATCGAGTGTAACGTAAATTTCGAGGACGAAATTTTTGTAAGGGGGAAAGAGTTGTAATATTCTGATTTTCAATCAACTTCAGACTCTGTAATGAGAAGTTTATTTATATCAAGCGATATATTTCAGTTGTATTCCGGTCAAATCTGATCAATTTGAGTAGCTTGACCAAAGGGGAAAGGCTAACGTAAGACGAGATACGTGGACCTAGGCGACTCGAATAAGAAATGGCGCTTTGACCATAAAGATTGTCGAGGGGATATTTAGGACCGTAAAAAGGTCGATTTAAGAACGATTAAGGATTACCATGCGAGCGTCGTACGATTGGAGCGCGGGTGATGCCGCTTAACCAACGTACGATTTGCAAAATTATCCTAGATCGGACTGTGACGATCGAGACCACATGGACTAGCGATAAGCCCTCGCAATTACATGACAACCAAGGCCGCCATGAATTGACAAGCTCTAAACGTGATGAGAATCACGGGGTCGATGCGCGTATATTCTGCATAAGCCACCCGTCAGTTCGGAATAGGCTGGAATCATGTCTGGTAGAAGGAACAATCAGAATTGAGTCCTGAAAAGTTTGAAAAAGGAAAATCAAGAATTTCAACATCAATTGGATTGGTCGTCGCCCTATCGAAGAAGTCAGAATCGAGTAAAACGACGTTCCTAACGTCGGGGGTAAAATGACCATAATGCCCCTCAAGCTTAGGACCTAGTCTTTATAGTTGAAGGAAGGGCAAAATGGACATTTCTCTCCCCCTTGGCTGCCGAAAATTGAAGGACAAAGGGAGGGCCATTGGATCTTCTTGGTTAGAGTAATATACAAGTGTCAAGCATCCAAGGGTGGTAGATCAACTCACATTAAATGCCCACCTACCAATCACTTCAAATTAATCAATTTTTTGGGGATAATAAGCTCTCTTTCTGCTCCCTCTCACTCTACCATTAGGCCATTTTTGCTCCCCCAAAGACCAGACCAAGCTTCTTCTTCTTCTTCTCCAGTTTCTGTTTTCGTCGACCCCGCCGGACGTCGCCGTTCGGTCCGTACGACCGCCACCTCCAGTCGTTCCCTACTTTTGACCGACCAGCCAGACGTAGCCCCACGTCTTTCCGACATCCTCCAACTAGAATCAGGTCATTTGGAGCTCTGTGGAATTCGGGGCAAGCATTCTCCCACAGGTCGACGGAATCTGTTCCAGTTTGAGGTAGGTTCAGTTCTGAACCCTTTAGACAGCCGAAAACTTAGAATTTTTGGCTCAAATTTTGTGGAGATCAAGTAGACATATTAATGGTTCTGTGGTAAAAATTTGGGATTTATTTGATAAGTTTTTTACCATGAATCACCCTTGTACATTATGCCCAGAATCTGCCAGTATTCTGTGTTTGACTGCTCCGGCGACTTCCAACGACTTTCCGGCAACCACGCGACTTGAAACTCACGGTGAGACTTCCAAACTCTTAGGTAGACATTATAAGAGATAGAATGATGTATATTTGATGGATTTGAGATAGATTAAGGCCGGTTGGACCCGGCATGAACAGAACCGAATGGAACCGGTTCAATGCCGGGCCAAACCGGTTCTGTGGAGGGCTGGATAGGCTGGGATTATGTTGTAATTTGGTGTGTATGATATGTTAAGATGATGAGGAGTATGTTATGAGTGATTTGAATGGATGAATTGAGGAATTAGACTTGGAATTTTGACAAATCGATTGGTTAAACTAGGTTGCGCGACAAGTCGGTTTTGGGACTTGGATTGGCTGAACCATAGGAGACTCAAGGAGGGGAAATTTGCGTTGTTAAGCGGAGGTAAGGAATTTTCTAAACCAAGACTAGGGGGATTGGACTCAATCGGGTAAGTCGAGGGCCGAACGGAACGATTTATGAGAAAACCCTCGCATGTAATAGCTTGATGCGTCCTTGGACATTATAGAATGATTGTTTGACCTACCCAATGTGAGAATTGTCTGAGTGCCTGAGTACTATTTGAATTGAATTGCATGTCATGAAATTTATTAAACATATTATCATGCGCATTGATCATTAGTTATGAAATTTGATTTTTTTTTTAAATCAAGTTAATTGATATGATGTGGCATGAGACATGATTGTGGCATTGCATGGCATGGCGTTGAGACGTATGAGACGCGGGGCGGAGGTTGAGACCCTAATGCGACGAGGTCGCAGGGTGGATTATGAAAATGTGGCGCACTGATGCGACAGAGTCGCGAGGTTGAGATAACCACAGTCCTGATGCGATATAATCGCGGGACAAAATATGAGCTCATAGACTCTGCCTGGAAATTGAACCGGGGCCTGATGCGTTTATGCAAGCTGAGCCTGATGCGATCTAATCGGGGGCTAGAGAATGAGGCAGGCAGAGGTTGATTGATGTGGTGAAGCGACAGGCCTAGCATATACGTGCAACTGTGTGTGACATGAGGATATAAATGCATGCTTGTCCTCTATGCATTATTGTTTAATGAATTATGAATGTCATACCTGCATGAACCTATGAGTTGGATAGGTTGAGTGACTCGACTGCCTGAGTGGACGGTCAACCTGACCAAGGGTTAGGTTTTTCTTACTGAGATGCGTATCTCACCTCTTTTGGAGAAATTTTACTTTACAAATCCTAGGCAGTAGCTATGTGGCCTATCAGATTCGGGGACCCGTAGGAGATGACGGCGTACTACGATGAGTTCCCCGATAGATAGGGAAATATATACATAAGGAAATGTACAGTAGTTTGAGTAGATGAGGACAAACCTGACTGGAAGCCTCATCAATTTGAGGCTTGGTTTAGACAGGACGGGGATAGGAAGGTTGGGCCGTTGAAGCCCCATGAGGTTCCAGAGGGTGTCATACCTCCTTGGTGTCAGACGATAGCAGACCAGGAGTTTGTCGAGGGCTCAATGGTTGGTTCGAGGAACAGACTGGAGCGGACACCGACAGCTGAGTTTCCCGTGCCACCGCCAGAGGACGAGGTCTCGTGGTGGAGCCGTCCGAGAGAGATCCATCCGAGCTGGACCAGGAGGCGACCGTGGAGGGAGACCAGGCTGAGCAGTTGCAGAAAGCGACCATGGAAGACTCTGTGGAGGCTCCGTCAGAGACTTTCTTCTAGTACGAGCCGTCAGAGGAGAGCGAGGACACCAGAGATTCCAGCAGTTCTTCCTAGGTGACTCCGGATGATGACCTGACTTTTTGACTGGCGACCTGATCCCCCTTCCCTAGTGGATTTTGTGGACATCTCTTGACATGTTTACCCGTCGCCTTGCTGTATAGCGGTCTGTAGTAGATGTGACCAGTTGATGTTGATGTACGACTTTATGATGCTATCCAGTCCTGCTTAGTCTTGGGAGATATATATATATATATTGTACGGGGAGTTGCTGGGAAACACTTCCGTGTGCTTAATGTAAATTATTTCATCTCTTGATCTTCCTTTATATATAAGTGGATCCTTGGGACCGCCGAGAGATTATTGTTGTTTTGCTTGTAGGGATGATTGCGCGCCCGCGATGAGGTGCGGGGCGTGACATCTTATCCACTTCCTTCACATGATAATTTTATCCTGCTTATATCCCGCTTTGCACCAAACACAAGATAAGATAAATCTTATCTTATCCTGAATTTTATCTCGACTATGAAACGTAGCCTGTGAATTCACACATAATTATTACAAGGTCGATGTCGTTTAAAGTGACAAGCTACACATAACACTTAAGCAATCTATATGATTTTCCTTAGCTGTCGTTACGCATGAATAATTTGGTTTCCTTGAAAAATTGAATTAAATCGAACCATTATGGTGTATGTTTGAATCAAATTAAATCTTACTCTTTCGGATTTCGATTTTCAGTTATTTTTTTTATCCACTCCGGATCTCTCTCTCTCTTAGACCCGCTTCATCATCACCCCACTGAGAAACTTTCCCACGAAAACCCCATGAGCACCAACACTTTCCCGAGAAAAAAAAGAGGAAAAATGCGGCCCTCCCACGCCGGCACCATCCCCTCCGCACCTCCTCCCAGTCCGACATCAACGAGATCCAGAACCTCATCAGTGCCAGCGTCCAATCCGGCCCGGCCTTCCCAGTCCCGTCGGCAACAAGGGGGCGAGAGCCTTCACAGCACGTTCATAGAGACATATGACCGGAGAGTTCACTGGAGACCCCGATGAGATGGGCTGAAAGGAACAGTGAGAAACTTCGCATCCGCCCCTGATCGGTGAACCCCGCGAGATGGACAAGAAGGTACTCACTAAAACCCTAGAAAATCGACAACAACAGCTTCGGATCTGGAATCCTCCAGAGGATACTAAGTTGGAGAATCCCTAGGAAACCAGAAGTTGCACTCATTGGCGGAGAGGCTGAGAGATTTGGAATTCTTCGTGTTCGAGAGAAAGAGAACTCTATTCTCAATTTAGGGATTGAGTTCTCGATAAGTCGAACTGTGCGATTAAGGCTTCATACTTAGACTGTTCCATTCGGTTCACAGCGAACTGAATTGAAAATATATAAAATTGCGCGTTGAATCTGTTTTCTTTTCAAGTTTTTTTTGGATCAGTTCCTTACCTTGATCCATTTGCCAACCAAATTAGTCTTGTAACACCAGAAGTGATTTTAACAAAATCAAACCTTCCAATATGTGAATTGCATTTTCAATCATACGTATTGTTGCAATAGATAATTGTCCAAAAAGTCCTAAACATATTATACGGCAACCAATTCAATCTTAAATCTTTTGACTGTTCAAATTAATTCTAAACCTTTTATTTTTTTTAAAATTT
Source organism: Rhodomyrtus tomentosa (assembly GCA_028455895.1). Taxonomy (NCBI): domain Eukaryota; kingdom Viridiplantae; phylum Streptophyta; class Magnoliopsida; order Myrtales; family Myrtaceae; genus Rhodomyrtus; species Rhodomyrtus tomentosa. Next base: position 16,883,140 of record JAPCWY010000008.1, read on the forward strand.
TGGTCTAAAATAATTATTTGGGTAATTGATTGAAATGACTATATTGATAAATCGTCAAAGATTATATTAAATTGACAAATCGTCAAAATGTCTATGACTAAATTCATTTAATGAAAAGGTTTACGACTAAATTGACAAACTTACAAAGAATATATAATTAAGTTAGAACAACTGAAAACCGTTGAACAATTTTTTCATTGTCGCTTCACTTATTTAGATTCCGGGACATGGGTTTAATTTGAGCAAGCAAACCCAATCCGCAACAAGTAATTTCTTCGATCATGGACACAGACCTAGCATGACAAATTCAAAAAGTATATAACGAATATTGACAAAATCATACCGACCATCCAATTTTTCTTCGCAGAAAACGATGATTAGACAAAAAGGAACCTATAGCAGCTGGCCAAGGCAGCCTGTGGAGCATTGGTTGTTGGACTGTAACGAGCATGAAGTAGGAGGGAACTTAATGTTGAGAGACCAAGTACCATATAAAAGACGTCGAGCATGTGTAATTATATCACAGAGGGTCTTGTATTCAGTGAAAGAACGGAGCAGCAGAATGGCTTCCAAACCAGGACTTCTCACCGAGTGGCCATGGAAGCCTCTGGGGAGCTTCAAGGTACATTGATCTCTTGATTCTGTTCCTTTTTAGTTTTGAGACTAATTCTTCTAAGGTTGGTGAACTTAGGATTTCCTCAAAATGTCGCCCCGAGCCATTCTTTAACGACACCATGTTAATCACTCAAACATGCAGTAGAATTGGACAAGTGCATGTTGCATGCGCAATCTCTTTCCAGGCGAAAAGTTCTTGACTTGGCATTGCTCGGGCTTGTCGTAACGTGAACTCGTTATTGCAAAAGTAAATTTTACTTGTTCCTATTTGTAGCTTGTTTGTGAAGGACGAATTTAGAAGTGCCATGTCCCACATAAAATAAATGAGAGTGTCTGGGCAAGCATACAAGTGGGGAAATTTTGTTCTTACAAACGAAGACAATGGGCTAAGTGGGCTTCATCCTTATACCCGCGTAGTAGGTAATATTACACCAGTTCCAACGTATAGCCATTATATATCATTACAAGAAAAAGAAATGAACATCATTAATGTCCAGTTCAATCTATTAAATGTAGAGCTAGCATTTGCGAACTTCGAGTTGTTTAACTTATAACCCACTTGCCGTTTAACTTATATGTGTTATGGGGTTCGGGGGCGACTACGATAGTACGCCATTTTGGCACTATGGGCGGTTCACGGCACGTACCAATTCATCGCGAAGGGGCCTGGCGAGAGGGACTTGGGCTACTTCCTCATATTCCCTTTTCTTCTGGTGAGGATGCTTCATAATCAGATCTGGATCTCACTCTCCCGCCATCGGACGGCTAAAGGCAACAACCGGATCGTGGACAGAGGCATCGAGTTTGAGCAGGTCGACCGAGAAAGCAACTGGTCTCTCTCTCTCTCTTCCCATTGCAGATCATTCTTGTATTTTCTGTTAAACGAAGCTACTCATTAATTAATGTTGCTCCAACTGAAATTAATAGCCAGGAAAAATCTTTAAAAAAAAAATCCTAAACTTATTGTATTTGTGCCAATTCAATTCTAAATATTTTGTATTCATATCAATTGAGTTTATCTGACCAATTTTAGCCTGAAATCCCCACATTGACACCGGCACTGACGTGGACATTTTTTAATAATTTTTTTACATAAACTGAATTTTAAATTTTTTTTCTTTTTTTCTTTATATTTATATTTTCATTTTATTTTTGCCAGCGAGGGTGGCTTCGCCTGCAGATGGCGAGATTACAAAGATTCTTGCGTGCGCCCAATGAGAGCTGGCTAGCCCTCGCCTAGTGGCTAGCATGGGTTGCTGACAATCTTGATGGGCAAAATTTTGCCTAATGTTAGCGTTGGCTATGCCCATGTAGGATGATTGGCATCCATGTCAATTATTTTAGGTCAAAATTTGCATCAGTTGATACAAATGCAAAAGATTTAGGATTGAAATGACCTAATTAAAATATTTAGAATTGAATTGACATTAATTCAATATGTTTAGAAATTTTTCTGGATACTTTTTTCCGATCACATATGTCTTCATATGAACAGTAACCTGTCAAACTCATTCTCTAAGATGTAACTATAAATGAGTATGGCCCTTGTACTCTAATTTATTATAGGGGCCATATCATCTTGACCAATAACACAGCAGAATCAGGAAGCAATTATTAAGGGCCATCAAAGAATTAATTATACAGATGCCCAAGGAAAAGAAAAATCAATCAGAGTTCATTTTTTGGGCGAAATTTATTCTTTTCTTCCACTGCAGGGACGACCAGATCTTGCTCAACGGGACTCTATTTTACGTGGGTCACGTGACAATCCCAGAAGCCTCTCGCTTGCCATTCTGGAAAACGGACGGTGTGATCGCCACCGTCCTGATCCATGCCTTGGCCGTGGAGTTCCTGTATTACTGGCTTCACCGAGCTCTCCACCATCATTTTCTCTATTCTCGCTATCACTCCCACCACCACTCCTCCATTGTCACCGAGCCCATCTCCTGTAAGTTTTACTTCACACCACATTTTCATTCTTTTTCTTTTGTTCAGTGTCCGTCATGCGATTACAAGACGATCCGAACCATAACGGTCCCACCTCTGAATTTGTTACCATGTCTTCTATGATGAAAATGTGTCGATACTTTCAGGCCGACTGTAAGCTGGAATTTCGCGAGTTAGCTATATGATGATTTACGGGGGAAATTACGTAACGAGTGTTAATTTTTTTTTTTTTTTTCGCTCACTTGAGTGCCATAACTTCTAAAAATAAATTATGTAGGTACCTCGCTTTCGTGGATGCCAAAAAATTTGACGTGGATTCCTAGAAAGCTAACGTTGTGCCAGCGAAACGATTTTTTTAATATTTTAATGTACACGTGAAATTTTTCATATTTTTTTATTTATTTTATAATTTTTTTTCTTTGTTCTTTTGTTTTTTCTTAGTTTTTGCTCCCTTGATCGGCCCTGTCCAGGCGAGGGCTGCCTCCACCATGGACGAGGTCACGAGGGCCCTAGCCCAAATCTGGCAAGGGCCTTTGCACCCACGGCTGTCGTGGCCCTATCGACCCTCGCTCCTAGGCCAGCTGGTGTTGGCCGATAAAATGGGAAAAGCATTAAAAAATAATCAAAAATAAATAAAATTTAAGAAAAAATTTCAAAAAAATATTAAATAAATTTAAAAAATCCACGTGTCACTAATAAATAAATAAAATAATAATAAAAAGTCAACGTAAGATAATTTGCCGGAAGTGGCGCTCAAGTGAACGATTTTCGTCAGAAGTGGTATTCAAGTGAGCGGGAAAAAAAAAAGTTATGACACTCAAATGAACATTGTACAAAAATTATGATACTCATGATGTAGTTACCCCTAATTTACAAAATGAGATCAGATCGAACTCTATGCGGCACTTCTCTTTGTTAAGATGGACATCTATTTATCGTCTAGGAGTATTGGCACGTACATGGTACCCAAGAATGGATCCAACAACTCATTGTAATTAGATAGCCGACTTCTTCTTTTTGCAGCGGTAATTCACCCATTCGCAGAACACGTGGCGTACTTTTTGCTATTCGCGATATCCTTGTACACGACGGTGATGACAAGAACGGCTTCGATTGCATCCTTGGCCGGATACATCACGTACATTGATTTCATGAACAACATGGGTCACTGCAATTTCGAGCTCATCCCTAGTTGGCTCTTCACCATCTTTCCACCTCTAAAGTACTTCATGTACACTCCATCGTAAGTCCCACAATACATACATCATTCTCATTTGATTGTTTTTCATATATTATTAAGAGCATGAAAAGGAAAGCCTGCACGGAATAATGTAGGCGATGCTGAAGAAATTTGTTCGCAAAAAGATAAATTTACAAGGGAAAAATCAAACTAGGGGCATAAACATATAAATCATTATATACTAGTTCATTGAAGAATGTCCTGAAGGAGGTTGGGAACTAGTACATAGGCTCTCTGCATCACCAAATTAACGGAATGTAATCTCAAAACCAAACCTTGTCGTCAACCGCATTGCATATGATGAGTATTCCTGCGACACTAGTTGTCGCGATCCACAAATTTCCAGTTAGGAATTTCTTATGGGTCATAATACTTCGACAGCTTCCACTCGTTACACCACACCCAATTCCGGACAAACTACTACCTCTTCATGCCGATCTACGACTACATATACGGGACATTGGACCAGTCGACAACGCCACGTATGAGACGTCCCTTTGGAGAGCGGAAGACTCGCCGGACGTGGTGCATCTGACACACCTGACGACTCCAGAGTCTGTCTATCACTTGCGGGTGGGGTTTGCCTCACTCGCGTCCCGGCCTCACTCCCCCAAGTGGTATCTGAGGATGCTGTGGCCGCTCTCGCTCGCCTCCGTGGCATGGACCTGGATCTACGGCCACTACTTCGTTCTGGAGAGGAACAGCTTCAAGAAACTCAACTTGTAATCTTGGCTGATTCCAAGATACAATGTCCAAGTCAGAACTAAAAGAAGAGATTGTTATATGTTTTTCATATTGGGTGTTTACTTTCACTTATTTCTAGGATTTGAACATTGATAGTTTTCTTTTCCTGTAGTATCTGTTACAATGGCGAAGAGAAGCCATCAATGGTTTGATAGAAGAAGCTATACTAGATGCTAGCCAGAAAGGAGTCAAGGTTCTGATATTGGGTCTTCTCAATCAGGCAAGACGGTGTCTCCTCCCTGGCCAATTCCTCCATTATTAATGTAATTTTAATTTTTTGTGGTCGAGAATTCCAGCAAGCCCCGATCCGGCTTCTTTCCAAATCACACTCGAAATTCTGTCATCAGGGTATCTATTTTAGCCGAATTATCCAGTGATTATGATTTCAATCTTTTTTTCCGCTTTTAGGGGGAGGAATTGAACGGGAACGGTGAATTGTACATTCAAAAGCACGGAGATTTGAGGACCAAGTTGGTGGATGGGAGTAGCTTGGCAGTGGCAATTGTGCTCCATAGCATTCCCCAATGGATAAGCCAAGTACTCCTCGGAGGCAACCTTAACAAGATTGCTTATGCCATTTCCCATGCTTTATGTGCAAGGGGTATCCAGGTGCTTACCACTCTTCTCCTTTATATACAAGAATGTTTATAAGCCCAAAGTTAACTGAGTCCTTTTGAAGCTAGTAGCTTAGGTTCCCTGAATGATATGATTGTGTTTTATTAGAACTATCAATGTTCATAAACTTATTTCTTAACCCGGGCTAAATTGTTATAATGATCAGTTATATTTAATAAATGGGTTTAGACATAATAAAAAGCGTTAAATGGATCTTAAATGAGTTTGCAACTTACTTAGACTCAATCCATCTCTATGATTTTCTTTTTATTCTCTCGTCCTCACTCGATCTTGTGCTCACTCGCTCCGCATTCTCTACTCAATTTGGTTATAAATTTTTCGAGATTTGGTTAATATATAAATATTTTAGAAATATGGGTTGGATCGGATCAGGTATAAATTGTGTATAGGCTGAGTCGTGTATGGATCACTTGACTTACATTACAATAAATGAGTCACAAAATGGTTAAATGGGTCTATTCGAGTTGAATCATTTATGATCCAACTCAAACCTAACCTGACCCGTCAGTTTGATGGGTTTATGTTTCACATAATGGTTTACAGTGGAACAAAAATGATGTAAGGACTTTTTCTTAATGGTTTTACATATTTGAGATCTCTTTATATCTAACTAATACAAAAAAATATGGCAGGTAAAAGTAATTTCTAAGGATGAGCATGAGAAGCTCAAAGGGAGTCTCAATGCAAAGTATGGAGGCTTTCGAGAACTTATTCTCAAAAGCTAATTGACGAGACAGTTTTTGAAGATTAGCAACATATAATATGTGTAACAAAGATGTTCATAACATCATCAACTGCAGATATGGTTGGTAGGAGAAGGACTTGCCGAAGAAGAACAGAAAAAAGCACCCAAAGGAACGTTGTTCATACCCTTTTCCCAATTCCCTCCTAAGCAAATCCGCAGAGATTGCCTTTATCACAACACTCCGGCGATGATCACTCCCCGGTCATTCGATAATTTGCACTCCTGTGAGGTCAGTTTGCTCTATTCTGTCACCAGAACCTATGCAATAATGGAGTTACGTCGTATAGTGAACCATTTAACCCCCGAAACTGTCGGTAGATTATATAGTAAAATGAAATCATGTATTAACCTATCATGCTAGACTAACCATAACTTGTATATTGTCCCAACAAGAAAGATGGAACTTTAGTACTTGATGAAAGGTGTCAAGTAGAAAAAGGCCACTGGATAAAATAAACTAACCAGGTTTATATGGGTGAATGGCGTACGAAATTATTTCGCAGAGTACCCGATTAACACGTAGTTCTTGGTCTGCAGAATTCGTTGCCGAGAAGCGTGATGAGTGCTTGGCGAGTGGCAGGGATAGTGCATGCCTTGGAAGGATGGAACTTGAACGAGTGTGGAAGCATGATGTTGGACATAGAGAAAGCATGGGAGGCAAGCCTTCGACATGGCTTCCGGCCACTGGTGAACTCGGCTGTGTGAAGCGACAATGGCCTGAATCGAGAAGAAGGGCTTGAGGGTTTTGGAGTGCCATAAATGTAGAGCTTCTTAATGCTGTCAGATATGTGAAACTATGAGTTCTAAGTCAAGTTTTTAGCACTCACCGTGTGCTTGTTGCTCAAGATTTTACTCACAAAACATTCTCATTCCCAAATAACTTACCTATAATGATTATGTGAGTAAACAATTCCGGTTTCTCTTTTCACATATATGCATACAAATATTGGGTCAATAATTTCAGTCATGTCGAAGGCAAATTAGAGAAGTACACACGCGTTGCGTGGACGCACAAACGTAGAGTGGCAAGGGAGGGCTCTGCAACGTACATATCTCCCTTCATGGATAAATGCTCGTATTAGACTTCGATCTTAGGAATTTCGATCCCTACCTTGCACTCAATGTTGAAGTGTCACCTGCAATCAATACCAAAACACACAAAAAGAACAACACTGAAGAGACCCATTTTTTTTTTGTCTAAACAAATGGGTTTTTTCAGTACGCATTTATCCTAAGTGAAAACCTATTTAATTACGTACAATATTTGTGCAACGTTTGAAATTAAATGGAGTACATATATTGTGTTCAGAGTAGCATTGAAAAGGATAGGGAGGGCCCTGCTTCCAACGTACACATTTCCTTCCACCAATAAATGCTCGTACTGAATAGATGAATGAGGAGTCCATCTGCAGGCATCGGCAGTAGGTCGGCGACAATCTTCTCGTCCAGAAGCAACTTCTCCCACCTGAAATTCTTTATCAGATTGTGCATGAACATGAGTATTTCCAGGCGAGCATGCTCCTTCCGCGGGCACAGCCGTGGGCTGCCTTCGAAGGGCACGTACGTGTTGGGCGCTGTAGTCCCCTTTTTAAGGTTTGGGATGAACTTCTCCAGCTCAGTAAAATACTGTACTTTATTGTGGGTTGAGTTCGTGCTTCAATAGATCTGACGGAATAATAATTGTTATATTTTGAATTTCAAATTAGTGATAAGGTTATTTTAGAACATTCACTTTGTTTTAGAGTTTCTTAGATTTGGACTATAAAAAGGATATATTGTATATCACATAGGGAATGCTTACTTTAGTTTCTGCCCCGAAACCCTTTGTTTTCATTTTCTTCTTATCAAATTTTTGGATCTTTGATTGTGCACCTGTACTCGTTATTGAAGATAGGAAAACCCCTCTCTTTCCCCGTGATTTTTCCTGTTTTGGGTTTTCTACGTATATCGTGTCTCGCAAATTTTTTATTTTACTTTCATCCTTGCTGTTATGCGCTTGAATTTGCACATCTCTTAGCATTTTCCGTGACAAATTGGTACCAGAGCAAAGGAATTTCGATTTTTTGTTCGAGATGGCATCTATCAAGTTCGAAGCGGTATTGCCAAAAAATTTCAGGTTATGGAGGATAAAGACGAAAGCTTCGTTGGGTCGGGAAAGCTCAGTTAGACCCTTAGATGAGAATTATTCTGATGACATGACTACCGTAGAGATCAAGTAGATGGAAGAGAAGGCACATAGCACCATCCAATTGTCGTTGTCTGACAAGGCGCTTCATGAAGTTGCTAATAAAGAAACGGCTTCGGAATTATGGCAAAAGCTAAAAAGTCTCTATATGAAGAAATCTATTGAGACGAGATTATTCTTGAAGCAGCGTCTTTATATATTAAAGAAGCAATAAGGTACTCCTATTCAATAACATCTAGACGAATTTAACAAAATTGTTATGGATATGAAAAATCTATATTTGAAGTTAGATGATGAGGATCAAGCTCTAATTGTGTTATGCTCCGTACCTAACTCGTATGTGAATTTTTTGAATTCTATGTTAAATGGAAGAGAATCCATAACTCTTGAGTATGTGAAGGCCTCGCTGAATTTTGCGGAGATGTAGGCAGATAAAGCCGCTGGCTTAGTTGTTGGGGAAGATCGAATCATCGGGATAGACCCGGTAATAGTAAAGGGCTTTCGAAATCTAGATGAGGCCACCATAGGAAAAAGGTTGAATGTTACCATTGTCACAAGCTCGAACGGTATAAAATCGAGTGTACTTTGCTCAAAGGTAAGGGGAAAAAGTTGTTGGACAGTTCTGATTCGGCTAGTCTGGTAAAGGATAATGAGTTTGCTAATGTAGATAATGTTCTTACTATTTTGTCTTTCAAATTATCGTGTAGACAATGAATAGATTTTGGATTTGGCTTGTTCATACCATATGTGCCCAAATAGAGATTGGTTCTGCACGTATGAGAAAGTCAATGTTGGTTCAATTTTGATGGGTAACAATGCAATTTATAGGATTGCGGGTATTGGTACAATGCAAATGTCATGACAAGGTACTAAGAACTTTAACAGATGTTAGGCGCATCCCAGATTTGAAGAAGAACATTATTTTTTTGAGCAATTTGGATTCTACTGGATGCACTTATACTGGTGGAAGTGGAGTTTCAAAAATTTCAAAGGGCTCCTTGATTGTGATGAGAGGTAACAAGAAGAATAGTTTTTATGTTCTGCAGTGAAGTATCGTTGTAGATTCTTTAAATATATCATCCTCTTCAAATTCTGATAAATCAATATTGTAGCATATGCGTTGGGCTACATGAGCGAAAGACGAATGACTATATGAGTAAGCGTGGTTTTCTCTGTGGGAAGCATAGAGTTCCACTTGATTTTTGTGAGCATTATGTTTACGGAAAACAACACAGATTTAGTTTCAGTATGGGGGTGCAATCGACGAAGGGCACAGTTGACTATATTCACTCCGATTTGTGGGGACCTGCATAGGTTACATCTAAAGGTGGTGCAGTTTATCTTCTAACATTTATTGATGACTTTTCTAGGACATTGTGGGTTTATTTCTTGAAGCGTAAGAGTGACGTTTTTTATACATTCAAGAAGTGGAAGATGTTGATTGAAAATCAAACTATCATGAAGATAAAGCGTCTCATAACAGACAATGGTCTTGAGTTTTGCGGAGGTGATTTTAACAAGTACTATGAAGATTCAGGTATTGTTCGACATCGAACAGTCAGGTATATACCTTAATAATGGGGTTATGGAGGGCATGAACCGAACACTTTTAAAGAGAGCTAGATATATGATTTCTAATACTGGACTTGATAAAGATTTCTAGGCTGAAGCCGTGAACGCAACATGTTATTTGGTGAATCGTTCTCCTTCTACCGCAATTGAATGTAAGACTCCAAACGAGGTATGGTCTGGTAAACCTTTTGATTATTCTGCATTGAAAGTATTTGGATGTCTTGCTTATTATCATGTAAAAGATGGTAAGCTTGAACCTAGAGCCAAGAAAAGTATTTTTGTTGGTTATGTAGATGGAATTAAGGGATATAGATTGTGGTGTTCTAATCCTCAGTCACCAAAGTTTATAATAAGTAGGGAAGTCACTTTTGATGAAAATTCTATACATGATCAAAGAAAAGTTGTTGAGTCTACAGATATTAATGAAAAGAATATAGCGAAAGAGGTGGAATTTAGTGTAAAGCATCCACTAAAAACCTTTGAAGACATTCTTAATTAGCCATAAATTGGCATGAGGAACAAGATTTAGATTCAATTAATGAAGAAATTGAACAACCTCAGACTTTCACTGTAGCGAGAGCTAAAAGACAAATTAAGCCTCCTCAAATGTATGGTTTTGCTGACTTGGTTGCATATGCACTTACAGTTGCTGAAGAGCTTGGTATTGAAGAACCTTATACATTTCGTGAAGCTACTATTTATTCTAAATCTGAGAAGTGGCTTGTGCGATGAATGAAGAGATGGAGTCTCTTCATAAGAGCCAAACTTGGGATCTTGTGAAAATGCCTAAGGACAAAAGAGTTATTGGATGCAAGTGGATTTTTAAAAGAAAAGAGGGAATTCCAAGTGTTGAAGATGAAAGATTCAAGACACGTTTGGTAGCGAAGGGCTTCAGTCAGAAGGTAGGGATCGACTTCAATGAAGTGTTCTCTCCAGTTGTGAAACATAGTTTCATTCGTGTGTTGCTCGTTTTAGTGGCCCTTTATGCCAAGACCACTTGGCAACTTGATGCCAAAATCACTTTTCTGCATGGTGAGTTGGAGGAGACAATCTATATGTCTCAACCTGAGGGATTCATTGTTGAGGGTAAAGAAGATCATGTTTGCAGGTTGAAACGCTCTTTGTATGGTCTTAAACAATCTCCACGACAGTGGTACGAGAGGTTTGATAGCTTTATATTAAGTTATGGTTACTCGCGAAGTGCGCATAACAGTTGTGTGTACTATAAAAAATTGCACGACGGTTCTTTTGTTTATTTGTTATTGTATGTGGATGACTTGCTTATTGCAACAAAGGACATGTCAGGGATACAATTGTTAAAGAAGCAACTTATTAGGGAATTTGAGATGAAGGATCTTAGAGATGTCAAGAAAATTCTAGGTATAGAGATTCATAGAGATAGACAGGTTGGAAAGTTATACCTTTCGCAGAAGAGATATATTGAGAAAGTGATTGAACGTTTCGGTATGAAGAATGCTAAAGCGGTAAGTACTTCTCTAGCATCCCATTTTAGACTTTCTACTTCTTTGTCACCGAAAACTAAAGAAAATGAAGATGAGATGTCTTGAGTCCCATATTCTAATATTGTGGGTAGTCTTATGTATGCTATGTGGTATGCACTCGTCGAGACATTTCCTAGGCAATTAGTGTTGTGAGCAGGTATATGGCAAATCCGAGTAAAGCTCACTAGCAAGCAGTGAATCTTCGGTATATCCAGGGTACCTCAGATGTTGGTTTGGTCTTTGATAAAGGTTGTGATATAGGGCAGTCAGTTGCTGACTTCGTTGATTCTGGCAGGTTATGTTTTTACACTTAGTGATTTCGCAGTTAGTTGGAGAGCCACTTTGCAAGACCCAATTACTTTATCTACCATTGAAGCAAAGTACATGGCAGCAATGGAAGCTCTTTGGTTGAAGCGTTTAGTTACAAAAATTGGGGTAAAGTAGGAGAGAGCCTCCATTATATTTTACATAGCCAAAGTGCGATTCAATTAACCAAGAACGCGATGTATCATGAGAGAACGAAACACATCGATATTCGTTATCACTTTGTGTATGATGAGGTTGCCAAAGGTACAATAACAATGAAGAAAGTACCTACAACGGATATTCCAGTAGATATGTTGACTAAACCAATTTCTTTGAGCAAGTTCAAGCATTGTTTGGATTTTGTTGGTATTCTCACTGGTTGAGTTGCTTAGGCGGTCTAGATGGCGGTTCATCCCTTATTTCCCATATCGAGTACGCTCACGTAGGCTTAGGAGTGTGTGCCGTTAATTCTGTCGTTTGGCAGATGGTCTTGTGTGGTAACTCTTGAAGGTGAGGGAGAGAGGTCTTGTGGAGTTTGGCAAAATGTTGTTCTTGAGATTTGAAGTCAAGGTGGAGATTTGTTATATTCTGACTTTCAAATTAGTGATCAAGTTATTTTGGAGCTGTTGACACCTAAATTTTAATCATTTATTTTGCATAAAAAATTAAGAACTAATTTTAGTTCCTATAAAAAATAATCATATCATTTTTCATATTTATTTTTAGCATTAATGCAGTACATATTTTATTTTCTGTCAATCAATCATTTACACTAGGGTCGAAGGTCAGTTGATCGAGTCTGATTCAATTTCAAATTGTGAGTTTTCGGCAAAGGGGGGAATTTTCGAATTTTTATGAACTTGGGTTCAATCCGAAATCAACGCAGTCCATTTTAGCTCATTTAAATACATGGCTTTTAAATTAATTACCCATTTAATTAATTAAAACCCGATTAGGCTAAATTCGCATAGATAAGCCCATCAATTAGTAATTTTCGGCCAAGCCTTTGTGCTCCCCTTAGTGGCCGAATTTTTTAAGGATGAAGCCCTTGATATTAAGATTTTTAAATCCTACGGCTATTATCCTATCAGAAGCTTTTTTACCCGACGGCCGGGATCGAATCTTACGTTCTACCATAGTTTTCTCTATATATATTCCTTAATGTCTAGGGTTTAAGGAGGTTCCCACGAAGACACGACAGAATTTCTGCACGCTCTTTGATACTCTCTCTCACACCTCTCTATCTCTCTCTTACCATCCGGAGATCGCTACTCCATTGGATGACGCGCCGTTACTGCTCCACACTGCCATCCTCACGTCGTCATCCCTACTCACTTGAAGGATGTTGCCTCCCTTCGCCGTGCTCGGTCTCCCTCTCGCTCGTCGACCACCTGAAGGCCAGCTAGTTCTGCTGCTGTCCTCGCTAGCTCCCGATGCCCGACCACCACTACTGCTACTATCCTTGTTCACCGTCATCGCTTCTAGTTTGTTGTCGCTGTTGCCGTATCATCGTTGCTACTATCCAGCGAAGGTTCCTTATCAAACCGGTTCTTTTGTTCACCCTACGATTTAAGGTAATGTCCATATACTTGCACAGAGTTGATTCGATGAATTTGAATATTGGTTTAATTTGCACGCTGATTGAATATGCATGTTGGTTGGACGTTCAAGATAGTCAAATTTTCAAGATGGTCGAATTTTTCATATGTAGTAAGATGATCAGAATTTTGATCACGTTTCTCTATGGTGATCGGTTTGCATGTTCTATGATGACCGTAATCTAAACGAATGCAAATTTTTTCAGAAATTCAAAGAACTTCATTTTTGATCTAAACCATCAAAACATAAATTTTGGTAAAGAAAATCTCGAATTTAGTCAGCTTGACCTATTACCGTTTAAGTTTCATTTGCTATCTCCGAAAAAACCAATCTCTAAATCAAGATCTGAATTTTTTTTGGAAAAATTCAAAAATAATAGGATGTTTGTGATTTTGCCGAGAATGTCAATTGGTGGATTGATTGATTGATTGACTTTTGTCATAACTAGAAATTTCTAAAAGATTAGTAAGATGTGGTTTACTATAAATCACGTCTGATTGATTTTTTAGGAAGATAAGGTTTCCTAAAAACCTCATCTCATCAATTAAGCAAATAAAGTCGAGACGATAAAAAAAATCATAAAAAACCACCATGGCGGAAGATTGTTTAAAAGGAAAGAGCGAGGATCACATTCATGCGTATCTCTAGTATATTCCATGCATATCCTATCATGTTTGCACATCACGTTAAATAGGATAGATTTTGTTTATAACAAAATTCAAAAATGCATAAAAAAAAAACCAAAAAATAAATACCACCGGCACTGCATATTACACAATTGCATGTCATTTTATCACGTCATATTGTCATATCATTCTTACACGTCATCCATGCATAAATGTCATGTCATCTTTTATGTCATTGCACGTCACATGTCATATAGTTAGGTTGCATTAGCATCATATTTTAATAAAAGAGAAAATTTAAAACAAAAATCAAGTTACATAAACCAATCAAAAGACTTTTGCATGAAACTGGCATCGAAAGGGCATTAGTTTTGATTAACTAGTGTAATTAAGTCTCCAAATCCACAATCTCTGATTTGTAGAAGTAAAATGGTTCTCCCGCTGTTTTTACTTAGGTTTCTAATCAACCCACCAATATTGATTAGTGGCGACTCTAGTTTACAAATCATTTCAGTGAAATTTAAGTTGCGATTTGGTAGGATTGGGAGAGTTCGTATTGGGTTTGTTAGTTTAATTGACCTAATAATCCATTAGCCTAATTAATTTTTTTTAGGTCGCAACAGGACCATTCACTTTGTTTTAGAATTTCTTAGATAGAGGCTAAAAAAAGATATGTTGTGTATCACATAGAGGATGCTTACTTTAGCTTCTGCACCGAAACTCTTTGTTTTCACTTTCTTCTTGTCAGATTTTTTATCTTTGATTGTGCGCTTGTACTCGTTATTGAGCATAGTGAAACCCTATCTTTCCCCATGGTTTTTCCCGTTTTAGATTTTCTATGTATATCGCGTCTCGTGCGTTTTTTTTTTATTTTACTTTCATCCTTGCTATTACGCGCTTGAATTTGCCCATCTCTTAGAGTTTTTCGCAACAATAATAAATCCTAAGAGTCATTAGTTCGATTATCAAATTACAATTTCTAAATTAATAAATGTATTAGATGGGGGTTGTGTTGATCTTCCATCCCTTCGGAATGGAGAAACCATTGAAGACAGAAGTCATGAGGACTTCCTTGAACGTGGCCTGGGCAGGAGGGTCGGGCCTCAGGACTTCACAGACGACATTCCACGAGTTCTTCATCTTCTGAATATTGTCCCAGTTTAGCTACTCGCCCGAAGCTTTCCACTTCGTAATCTCCATTTGCTCTATGTATTGCGCGATTGTGTACCAAGAAATAAGGGTCAATACATACTGTTGGCGGGTCCGCCTCCTCGTGGGGGCCCAGCAATTTGTTTTTTCTTTTTTATTTGTTTAGAAGAAATAGAAAAAGACAAAAAGAAAAAAAAAGGGTCAAAGAAAAGAAAACAAAAAAAGGGGGCTGCCTTTTATTTGTGGTTTTTTCGTTCGTGGGTGCTGGAGCGTGGGAAGCTGCCGAGACCGTCAGTGAAAAACAGGGGAGCACCAAGAGAAAACACAAGGAAAGAAGAAGAAAGGGGATGCGGGTTGCGGTCCCGATTCGAAGGCCAAATGTTGATATAATTGGCTCAAATTTCAATATTTGTTTGTGAGATCGAGATCTACGAGTTGATCGATTTCGTTCATCGAGATTCGTCTCAGAATTTTCTTATTGCGATTAGGGTTTTCTTGCCCCCTTTTGACTATTCCACCTTTGTAGTGAAAAAAACTCCCATGATATTAATGTTGAGTCTCTAGTGTGTAACAAGAGAGAAACTCTTGATGTATCCTTCTATTCTTTGTGATTAGTGAAAGTTTTGTGTCCTTCGTGGTTTTCCCCGATTCGGGTTTTCTACTTAAATATTGATGTGTTCTTCCTTATCATTATGCTTCATATTTATATATTATTGATTGATGCAAGATTGAATCGAAGCAATGTAGGGAGCAATTGTTTGATCCTAGATTGGCTTGCTTTGTGCAGAAGTACTGTCCGTTTTTTCCCCAATAAAGTGGTATCAGAGCTAGAGTTGACATTCTAGTATTAAATGGAGGATACGAGTGGCGCTATGTTTAAGTTAAATGTCTTGAATTATTATATATGAAAGCCTCGGATGGAAGACGTGTTATATTACAAAGATTTGTTTGATCTGGTCGAAGGTGATGAAGTTAAAGGAGATAAGGAAGATAAAGAGTGGAGGTGAATGAATCGGAAGACGGTTGGGTTTATCAGACAATGGATTGATGATAGTGTGTTTCATCATGTTGCTCAAGAAACGAAGACAGATGCTTTGTGGAAGAAATTGCAAGATCTCTATGAGAGGAGAACTCCACAAAATAGGGCTCTTGTAGTTAAATGACTTGTGAATTTGAGATACAAGGAAGTGAGTAGCATGACGGAGTACTTGAATGAATTTCAAGATGTTGTAAATCAATTGACAAATCTTGAGATTGACCTTGGTGATGAATTGCAATCATGTTTATTGCTCAGTACTCTTCTCAATAGTTGGGACACTTTGATTGTGACGCTAAATAATTCGGCTCTTTATGGTGTGCTTTCTATTAGCATGGTTAAAGAAATCTTGTTTAATGAAGAAACAAGGAGAAAATATTTGAATTATGCTTCCAAATCGGAGGCACTTGTCGTAGAACAAAAAGGGAGAAGTCATCAAGAAAGTTTCAAAGTAATGACTGGGGCAAGTCAAGAGGAAGATCGAAGTCAAGGCCGAGGAGAACAGTGAAGTGTTATAGTTGTGGCAAGATGGGACATTATGCCAAAGAATGTTGACAACCGAAGAGAGATAAATCCCATGATAGAAATTTGGATAGAAAGAAAGACGAGAATCGGCCTACAATAGCAGTTGTAGCCGACGGTGATATTATGTCATTTGTGATGATGATTTTATAAATTTCACATGCCAAGACTCTAGCTAGGTTGTCGATTCTGTAATTTTTTATCATGTCACCTCACTATCGCAACCCGGAATCTCGACGGGCTCCCCCTTTCGAGATTTTGTGCGGGTTAATGGGTCGTCCCATCTAGTTGGATGCGGGCCTCTCCCAAGGCCTGTTAATCAAGTCGCAAATGCGGAATATGTGGTCGACCTTCGGTGCGGTATGGTGACATGTGATACGTATGCATGCCAAGAAGTTGCCACCAATCGTTTTGTGGAGGGTACGATTGAGAACCTATTGAATAGTTGGGAGCATTTTATTCAATTCCGCGGAAACCAGAAAAGTGGGATCGAGGACTTTGTTACGCCAACTGTCAGAGTTGACGCCCTTTCGGGACCTAAGTCAAATGATTTGTCTAACCTAAGATTTCATCTATGTAGCACCGACACGACACGGGATACGGGATACGACACGACACGATACGCCGACACGTGATTTCTAAAAAAATCAAGAATTCCGACACATTGGGACACGATGTATATTAAACATATATTTTTATATATACGTAAAAATTATCATTTTTATAAAAGAAAAAAACAACATTCTCAATTCTTTTTTTTTTACCCAAAAACATTCACAATTCATTCATAAAAGAAATGTGTTTTATTGGCTTAAACAAGCACACAAATTCACATAAACAACCTCCAACTTTGCATAAAATGCCAAAAGTTATAGGTCAACAAATCAGAACCAATGGCGTTGAGGGGAGACGAGGCGACGCGATAGAGAGAGGTAGCGAGGCAAGGGAACGAGAGATAGATTCGAGAGAGAGACTCAGAGTCGGAGCCTTGAAGGAGACGAGCGACCGACCACAATCCACGAGCAAACTAAAAAAGAGTTGAAGACAGATTGGGGAAATAAAAAAATTAGGTCATACTTTTTTATGTTATGAAATTAATCCTTTTAACCCCCGACACGCGTGTCCCTCGCGTGTCTGTGAGTCTGACCCCGGGTCGACACTCGGACACTCGGTCAACGTCCGGACATGCGTATCCAGGCGTGTCGGACAAGTGTCGGTGTTCGACACGCAAAAAAAAACCTCAAATGAACGAGTCCATGCTACATAGGATTTCATGCAGATGAGTGAGGTGCGAACCCTAAATCTAAGAATTCATGCAGATAGGAATGACTATCCTAGCAAACACAATCAATAAAATGAATGTGCAAATCAATGATCCAAAATGTGTGGATAAATCACATGAAAGCAATGTAACATCTCTAGTAAGGCCCTATTAGCCTAGAAAAATGTCAATCAAGGCTCTAGAGTATTTTTGACACAATATGCCCCTGAGGAGCAAAATCGTAATTTTGAAGAATTTTGGAATAATTTACCCTACAAGGAAAATTTTGTCATTTCAGACAAAATATGGAGTCAAAAGATGGCGGAAATAAGATTGGTCGCCAAACCAATCTATTTCTTATTTGTCGGGAATTTTTAGAATTTTTTTAAAATTTTGGAAACGATTTACCCTTTGAAGGGTAAAATCGTCATTACAGAAAGTGACCAGAAGTGAAAATCTCAAACGGAAGAATTGGTCGACCACCAGATCTAAATCCTAATTTTGAGCAATTTTCACAACTCGATTGGAATGAGGAGGACGATTTACCCTTAGATGTGTAAAATCGTCATTTCAAAAAAAGGGGTGAGATTCGAAAACCCAAATATAAGAATTGGTCACCTGACTGGCCCTAGTTTTTATCTTGGCATTCTCTACTAATCTCATATACCAAGCAGAGTCAATCTACCCCTACAGGGTAATACTGTCAATTTTTAGAAGAACAGATAAGAAATCCCAAAAATAGGATTGATCAGATGTGGAATGACTAGGAATTTTTCACAATTTTCTTACATTTTTTTTTTGGATTTTCTAGAATTTTCTAATATTTTTAGGATTTTCTAGATTTTTTTCGATTTTTTTATTTAAAAATTATTTTCTAAATTTTTTTATTCTTAAAAAAATGATTCGGATTGGGTCGACCTGACCCACTCTGATCGGAACCCGATCCAGACCTGAACCCGAGAGATCCATGCTCTAAAACGACACCGTTTCAGGTTTTTAAATTTTCGATTATTCGAATTTAATTTGGCGGTCCCTATTGAACCACGTGGCTACTCCACGTGCACTGGATTAGCTGACCAAAATCTATGGCTTAGATTAGAGCCCGACTACCCTTCAGCCGTCAGATCTGATTACTTAAACCTACGACCATGATTAAAAGCCGACACTCGATCTGGACCATTCGTCCTCACTTACCTAAACGACGCCGCTTGACCACTAACATAAAGGCACTGTTTCAACCTATTTTGATTTTTCGATTTTAAATCATTTTCGAATATTCTTAATTACTAATTGGACAGCCATTAAAAATTAGACTTGATTTATCTAAGCCGTTCGATCTGTTTATTCGAATAACAAACTCTAACTGAGACGCTGACTTGACATCCACGTAGACCAATTACGTGCTGCCTCTTAGACCTTTGACCAGCCACGTCAGCTTCGTCTTCAACCTCCTAATGACCCCTAAACAGATGGTTGAAAGCCTCTGGCGACGATGTAACGGTGAAATCTTAACGGAATTGCATAAGACCAGCGCCGATCAATCAACTCATCTCGTCGTCACACACAACATATCGTAGAATCAAACAATTTCATCCACAGAATCAAGGACGATGAAACTTACACGGTAAGTAGACATGGCATCTAAATCGAGCAAAACAAAGCATTTCAGACTAATTCCTTTGCATAAAAACTTCTAATGAAGTTTAGAATACTTACCTTCAGGTCCGATTGACCTGGTTTAGGCTAGCTTGAGTTAGGGGAGCTTCGACAGGTTTAATAATAATGAGAGGATTTTCGGGGCTCATACGCAAGAGTTTACGCAAAATTGACACAAAAGAAGGTTGCGACCATGCTTAGTAATGTTCAGGAAGTAAAACGCACAGAAAAATGCAAGAATAATCGAGTGCAAGGCAAGTCGCCATTGATGCACAGTGAAAAGCCCAAGGCTGTGACTCACCTGTTTTCGTGGTTTTAGCTTGCACGATCGGCTGCAATCGCTTCCTCCAAGTTTAGGCGACCTCCTGACGACCTTTAGAAGCTTTGGTTTGACCCGAAAAAAGCCCAATTGATACTCTGCAAATTCGAGCTCAAGCCTTCGACAATGGCGATGGAAGGCAAGCTCTCTTTCTCTCTCTCTCCTCTCCCTATTCTATTCTCCCCATGAAACAGAATGAACCACCTCCTCCCGTCTAGCAAGCCTGTTTAGGCTATATACAATTTTCAAGATTTTGGCGCCGAACGGGGAAGTGTATACCGGCTTGAATCGCACGTGAGGCCACGTGCTTTTAAGTCCAAACGGCATCGAGGATGATAGGCATTCCGTCCCACTCCGTTTGATTCTCCGGCAGGTTCAATCTCACGTGAATTTGGCATGAATTTGAGCTGCGTTTGAGAATGTTGACTTTTGTAGGTCTCGCGAGGTTGACAGGCCAATTGCTCTCTACTCCGGCGACGTCGAGCATTGCCACCGACGTCAATCGACAGAGATAGGCATAGGCGACAATACGCCCACCATTACTTGTCCGATTATCCAAGAATTGGTCTTCAATTTGAGGATCAAAATCGCCTTGGGTACTGTTCATCTTCAGGGAAGAAGACGACACTATAGTAGATCGGTTTGACCGGTCTGCTCAGGTGATCGGACTTATTTTTCCAAAATTAGCCTAATTCACATGGATTTTTTGTAAATTAAACCTTAGAATCGAACTTAGGGCTTAAATATTATCTAAAAATATGATTTTTCCCAAAAGTTTATGTCAATTTCTATAAAAGCCTCAAATTTATCTTTAATTCCAATTCGAGAAATTATGAAATTGAAGGCTCAAACAGTGAAATTTGACCAAACCACTATGCCAATCGACTCAGAATGATGATATACATTGGGCAATGGCTTTAATTTATAAAGTTAGCCTTTGAATTGAAAATAATTTCAATTATGCCCAAATTCAAGAACTAAATTGCAATTAAGTATGTAATTTTACCCAATTCATGCAATTGAGCAATTTGTGCAAATAATTGAGCTAAATTACAATGAGGGACAATCAGATTGAATGTCAAGATCCTAAAAAATGCCAAAATTACAAATTAAAAGACTCAATTGATATTTTTATATCAAATTCAATCATACGTGTAACAAAGGAACACATAAAATTAAACTTGAATTTGGACTTTTTATGATGTCAAAAAGAAAAAGGAATTTAAATAAAAATATTGACTATTTTTTCATTTTTTTTGTGACCTCAAATGTTATTTTTCTTGAATTTTCGGGTATTTTCCTATTTTATAAAAATACCAAAAAATATGAAAAATATAAAAAATTATTTTTGGTCAAAAATGTTTCCTTGGGTTTGGTCAATGCCACCAAAGTTGATTTTGTAATTTTTTTAACTTTTTATGAATTTTTAATGAATTTTTTAAAATAAGATTGAAAAAAGACTAGTAAAAAATCAAGTGTCAACAGCTGTCTCTCTTTGAGAGAAATCTCGCGAGAGGTTTCGCTCAAAGACAAGTAACACCTGAGTCCAGATTGACTCTACTGGGAAAAAGAAAAATGAATCATGACATTCAATCTTTTTGTCTTATTGATGAATGCTCTGCTCATTCCCTTTTAGCTGATATGAGAAAGAGAGAGAGAGATGGAGTAGAGATACCCACCTGTTACTCACTTGTCTGATGTTCGTGCGGCATATGCGGTATATGGCGGATTAAAGTAAATACCTAGGGACTTGTCTCTTGAGTGTCCTAAGGCAGTTAAACTCTAGGCCGTATGGTAGGCCAAACTAGAATGAGATTCCTATTCGACAGGAACCTATGGATGACGCATCCGTTCTTTAGGGATTGTGAAAGGTTTTGATCCGTATGGTGGATCAGACCATGAATAGGACTCCTTTCTATCAAGAACCTATGGATGACGCACCCGTTCTTTAGGGATTGTCATATACTAAGCTTCCATCCATCGAGAACCTAAAGATGACACACCTGTTCTTTAGGGTTTGTCGGAGACTAGGCTTCCTACCTACTAGGAACCTAAAGGTGACGCACTCGTTCTTTAGGGTTTGTTGGAGAATAGGCTTCTTATCCACTAGGAACCTAAAGGTGACGCACCCTTTCTTTAAGGATTGTCGGAGACTGGGCTTCCTATACACCAGGAACCTAAAGGTGACGCACCCGTTCTTTAGGATTTGTCGGAGACTAGACTAATCCTACACCTTGAGGAATCAACGAGGGTCTATACACATGAGGCATACCTAACTCTTAGGTTTTACCAAAAGGATATTTTGAGATTTAGGGGTTACCTAAAACTTTACAGAAAGGCAATTCTAAAGATTGTCTTCTCGACATGCAAGGCGTCATTTTGGGACTTGGGGACTCCAAGTATCCTGTAGAAAGCTCAAACCTACAAAAATTTTTGTTAACATGACTCTTCTGGGATTTAGAGGTTACTTAAAATCTCTCAGAAAGATAATTTCGAAGATTATCCTTTCGATAAGTGAGGTGTCATTCTAGGATTTGGGGTTCGAAGGATCCTGCAGAAAGCTTAAATTTGAAATCTCATATAAAAGACGACTCTGATACTCTTCCTTGATGAGCAATGTATTCTTTTTTGACCTGGGGCTTCCATGAGTCTTATAGAAGTTTAAACCTGAGAGTTCATTCCTCATCAAAAAATATCAATTATCTCGAGGCAATGACAGTTATAATACATGCAAAGTTTTACTTTAACCTATGCAATTATGCAAAATGACCTATAATGTTGGAGGTTATCCAAGACATCTTGAAGCATGCAAAGATGATCAAAAATCCTTGTAAGGAAAATTCTGGATCAAACAATTTGAAGTTTCCAACAAAACTCACTTTTAAGCATTCTATTGGAATGTCTTCGTCAAAGAGAGTTTCTCACCGACTCTTTGACTTTGGTATTTTACGAAGAAAGCACTCGAATTTCCTAACAACCTGCACCTGGGTTTTTGGGGCTATTCGCAGCGCATACATTCCGATTAATCGGGAGATCTTTACAGGATCATAATGTTGGGCTTGGACACAGTTTCCAAGGGAGACTCACTCTCTGAGGCATTTTGAATGAAAAGTTTTCTTCATCTGCTCCGGATTTACAAGTCAAGAACCCTACAAAATGAGAAAGAAATAATCTTGCTCGTACCTCTTCAAGCTAATGTATTTATTAACCTAGGTGTCTTAGTTAGAAAAGACTACAAAGGGTTGTAATGTCGGTAAGATTGAGGACTGAAAAATTCTTATTTTCGGCCCGGCATCGCGAAGGGTTCGACATTGGTGATCATTGTCGATCAATTTTCTATTTCGTCTCTAGTTGATGACTCTTTGAAGAACATCTTCAATCTTATTTGAGAACGGGTCTAATCTTTGAAAGACCTCGTTTATCTTTTGGTAGTTGGCTATGATTCCATTCGAGGGGTAGCCTTTCGTTGCACAATTTCTAAGAATTCTTCTTTACTTTAGAACTTGTTGGGGGTGGAAGGATACAACAATCTCTTGGCGTCTAGAAATCAGTCTTACGACTTTTTCGCATTTCAATGAGCACCAGCCCTATTTTTATCGGGCTTTTATTTTTATTTTTTTAGGTAAGGTCTTTTATTTCTTTTTAATACATCGAGATTCGGCTTTTTCTCTTTCTTGATCCCTTCTTTTCCTTCTCTAGGAACTAGGATTGTCGATGATCATGCAAGGTATTTGACTTGAGTCTCACCCTGTTTGAACATCTTGCTTTGAAAGTCTCATGTAGCTCCTACTTCTTGAGCTTCTCTATCAGCAAGAGTCTTTGCCACCTTCGCCTTGGTGCTGTGCAATGATCACCAATTGGGGTATATGAAATGAATTCGTAGGCTCAAATTGGCTATACAACAATATTAGTGTATAGGATAGAGAAATGAATGTCTCTTCGTCATCCTATGGCGCCTGGATTAATGCATATCGACACACGAAGATTGATGTTAGTCCGAGCAAAAAGATTTCTAACTATTTACCTTTCATGCTACTGGACTGCTTCTATAAGACCTCGATATGGGGTGGCTCTTGACAGGGTTAAGAAATGAAGACCACCACTCAAAGGGTTTATCAATGATTACCTGTAGTGTTTATGGAGAAGAATGAATGACTCTGTTATCTCAATCCATGTAATCGATGCAAATAGCCCTTATACCCCTGGTTTAGGCTTTTCGATCTTTGTACTCCTCTCATCTTTTTGGTGTGTATAGGACGTGTTTGGATTAGGCTTACCTCTTATCTGAAGAAGCATCCTGCTTGATAGCATAAACAACTCTGTTTTGGAAAAATCATTCTGTTTTTCTCCAGACATTTCATCCCACAGGGAATTAAAGACGCATCGTGCGTGTTTCAGCCATGTCTGGATAACCTCTAATCCTAACATGTGTGCAACAAGTGTTAGAAATTTATCTTTTGAAAGTATGGTTTATTCCTAAGTTTGACCACATGCATGTTCATCTTTGAGTCCTTTCTTACAAGAAAGTGAGAAATTTTACGATATTTCTCTATTGCTACCTTCTGTCTTTATCGGACATCTCTGTATGAAGAGAACTTTTAACGCTTGATGGAACAGATACATATCACCTGGTTCTACGTGTTAGGGGCCGTTTCGTTCTTGGTTCCATTTGGACAAGTTTAATTCTGAGTTCATTTTTTGGAATCTTGCAAAACATAACACATGCCATGTTGTATGGATGGATGATATGCCTATGTAATGACTGTTAAGGTGACTCGAATCGTTTTGGAGAAAGTCATGAGACCGTCGTCTGATTTCATTTCAAAGATAATACTTCTTCACATCATTTGAGTTTACAGGATATCCCAATTCTTTTCCTTCAGAATTTACAAAAATTAATGCCCCTCCCACGATGACTTTCTTGACAACATGAGGGCCTTCATAGTTCAGGGTAAACTTGCCTCTTGGATGAGAAGCATTCGACAGAGTCTTTTTCACCACCAGGTCGTTCACCTCAAAACTCTTGGGTTTAACTTTCTGATTAAATGACTTAGTCACCCTCTTTTGGTAGTTCTGGCCGTGACAGATTACTCTAAGACGCTTCTCGTTTATCAGATTTAGCTGGTCATATATGTTTTTGACCCACTCTCCCTCGGGGAGTTTAGCTTCCAACAGTATTCTCAAAGATGGAACTTCAATTTCTACAGGCAGGATAGCTTCCATCCCGTATACTAAATAAAGCATAAGGAGTTACCCTTGTAGAGGTCTTAATTGAAGTTCGATATGCCATTAAGGCAAAGGAGAGCTTCTCATGCTAGTCCATGTAATTTTCGGCAATCTTAGCCAAAATCTTTTTGATGTTCTTGTTTTCCGCTTCTACTACTCCATTCATTTGTAGGCGGTAAGGGGAAGAATTAAGATGTCGAACACCAAAGTGATACAGCAGATCATCGATAATCTTGTTTTTTAAATTGGACCCATTGTCTGTGATGATTGTTCGTGGGTTACCATATCGAGAAATTATATCTTTCTTGATAAATCTCGCCACACTCCTTGCGGTGACATTCGTATAAGAACTATCCTCTATTCACTTCGTGAAGTAATCAATTGCTACTATAATGAAGCGATGACCATTTGAAGTTGCTGGATTGATAGGCCCTATCATGTTTATTCCCTACATAAAAAAAAAGCCAAACTTCAGACATCTGATAAAGTTCGTTCATGGGTGCATTAATCTTATCTCTGTATACTTGACTTTGGTGGCATGACCTGATATGTTGACTACAATCTGACTCAGTGGTCATCCAATAATAACCCAGCCAAATGATCTTCCTAGCGAGGAGAAGGCCATTCATGTGTGGTCCGCATATGCCTTCATGGATTTCTCTCATGAGAGTATTTGCTTCTTTAACGTCTATGCACTTTAACAAAGTAGAATCAAATGATCTTTTGTACAAAGTTTGTCCACTGAGAAAGAATTTACTAGCCATCTTGGCTATATATCTTTGATCTCCTACTTGACATCCATTAGGAAATTCTCTCTTCCAGAGATAGTTATTGATATCGTGGTACCACGGCTCTCCGTCAAATTCTTCTTCGACCATCATGCAATAAGTCGATTTTCTGATTATGTTGATCCTTAGTGGCTCTACTTCTTATCCATCAATTATTTGCAGCATGGAGGCCAGCGCGTCTGCGAACTGGTTCTGCGCACTTGGCATGTATTCAAATGACACTTCTTCGAATTTAAGCGTCAACTCTTCTAGGTATTCATGATGAGGGATGAGTTTTGCATCCTTTGTTTTCCACTCTCCGTGTCTGAAAAATAATGAGCATAGAATCTCTATAAACTTGCAGTTTAGGTACCTTCATGGAGATGGCCAACTGTAGGCCTAGAATGCATGTTTCGTATTCTGAAATATTATTGGTGGAAGGAAAAGTCAGTTTTACTGGGACAGGATAATGTTGACCATCAAGGGATATTAGTACTGCCCCTATGCCAGCTCTCGATAGATTAACGACACCATCAAAATACATGACCCACTTTTTTTCTGTCAAATTCAAAACTTGATCTTCTACTTTTGTCTATTCAGACGATGTGCGATTTTGAGCATTCTCCGCCAACATATCAGCTATGGCTCTCCCCTTCACAGACTTTTGTGGAGAGCTCTTGATATCAAATTCAAACAACATCACTTACCATTTTGCTAATTTCCCTATCAAGATGGGCTTCTCCAAGAGATATTTAATAGGTTCATTTCTGTCACTAGATGAATATGGTGGTGTAGGGTATATTGTCTTAAACTACGAAGCACCCACTGTCACGCCCCGTGCCTCGGGCACGAGCATGCGACTCCTTGCAAGTACAAGCTATCTCTCGAGGTCCCAGGATGCACATACATGTCAAGAGGTATGTCAATTAGAAAGCATGCGGAAACGACTAAATAATAACTCCTCCGTACAAGTATAAAAAGGGACCTGGGTAACAATAATATCCATACATACATAGGTTCTCAACTGTTCACACATGAATATCGAAAACTAGATCCGCTAGTCAGTAGGGGTGACGGGGTAGGTACAAAAGACAGTCATAGCTGCTCTCAAAAAGGGACAGACATCAAGGTCACCCAACTAATTGCCGAACTAGCAAAGTAGAAACTCCTAGGTCGAGCTGCTGGAGTCATCGGTCTCCCCCTCAGCCTCCTTACTAGGCTCGTACTTCGAGAAGGTCTCCGAGCAAACCTCCGCGGTATCCTCCATGGTCTCATCAGTAGACGGCTCCACCAGGTCCTCCTCGGTAGCCTCGACCACTATCACCTCGTCTGTGTCCTCTAGGGTCGGGGTTCTCTCTGGACCAATCATCGAACCAGCAACCGATCCCTCGGCCTCCACTGAATCCCGAGCGGAATGGCACCAATTAGGGACTGGCCCTCGAGGTACCTCAGTGAGCTTCAACGGTCCTGTAGAAACGTCTCCTACCTTTATGAACCATGCCTCATACCTGTGAGGCTTCTAGCTACTATCGCCATCGTCTACCCAAACAACCGTACACTTTCTAATGTAAATGGTCCCCTGTCCATCAGGAAACTCTTCAAAATGGACAGACATCTCCTTAGGATCCCTAAACTTGACTGGCCACACGCTCAAGGCCTAGGGTCTGTAAAGAAATGGGGTCCTACTACGGGGTGAGATATACATCTCAGTAAAGTAGGTCCTAACCCTAGGTTAGGTAGACAGTCCACTCGAGCAAATGCAAACGCTAATAATAAATACAAAATTTCATGAGGCATTCCATTATCAATAACAACACATAGATATCAAACATGTAGTCATGGCATCATAACACATCAATAGGATCATGCATGCCTCGTCATGTCGAATCACAACTTCCACCCTTCTCGCCTGCCTCACTTTCATGCCTGCATTTAGAACGCCTCGGGCTCGGTCCGCGTAAATGCATCAGACTGTCTCATTGACAAACCCAGGTAAACGTATCAGGTTTTCAATGTTACTCTAGGCCTGTGTCAACACACCTCAACTCCGTCCCGCGTTTCAACACATCAGAACATTGGCTATTTCAACCCGCGTATTATACGCCTTAGGGTGCCATTCATTTCAAACCCCGCGCCTCAATGCCTCAGGGCATTCATCCACATCACTCCGCGTCTCATACGCCTCAGGGTATTCCCACATCTCAAATATACCACAAGTTCAATTCAATTCATACACATAATGCCAAGTGCAAACTTATGCATAATCAATACACTTATGGCAAGCAAAACAATCAAATTTGACATTCAAATATGGTAATCAACTCAAGCACAAGCATTGTCACTCGTTCAAGTCCTCTATACATTCTAGGACACACATTGGATCATCACGATATAAACTTCCAAGAATCGATCAATTCACACACCAATCGCCCAATCGAGTCCAATCCTCCTATCAAAGGTTTGGGATTCCCCTTACCTCAAGCTCAATACAACACAATCCTCTTCCCAAGAACCTCAATAATTCGGTCCAATTGGTCCAAGAACAACTCAACCGCGTAACCTAAGGACATTTCATCTAATCGTTAATTTCCTTGCCCAAATCACCACCCCACTAATCATACTCCTCATGGTCTAATCAATTAACATTCTAACACTTCTCAATGATGAATTTGGAGTTCAATTACAATCACCAACAACCCCCACAGAACCGGTATGCACAGAATCGAACCGGACGAATTTCGGTTCTGTGTATACCTCAACTTACTAGCCCTTAAATCATCTTAAATCCTCAATTTAATCACTAATCTACTTGCTAACATGTAGTTCTAAGGGTTGGGAAGCCTCACCAAAAATTTGAGCTCAAGGTGACGTCAAATGGTCCACGAACGGCACCGGTTCCTCCAAGCTTACCGCCGGTCAATTCTGGCCCTTCAAACACAAGACCCATTTAGGCTCAAAACTCCATCAAAATAATCCAAACTTTTTACCACAGCTTCATCTTTGTGTACTCTAAATGTACACAAAATTTGGTTGCAAAACTGCAAGATTTCGGAGTCCTAAGAGGCCAAAAACGTGGCTTACGTTTGGTTGCGACGATTTCCGTCGACTTTTGGGAGATTGGCCGGCCGAAGCTCCTCGGTGGGTCAAATGACTCGCTTCTACTTTGAGGACGTTGGAAAGAGTTTAAGGAAGGAGTGGGTGGTCGGCCCGACGGCTAGGGATCGTCAGAGGTGGCGGTCGATGGCGGCAAAAAGGCGAACAGAAACTGGTCGGCTGGAGCTCTACGGCGTGAGAAAGAAGAAGAAGAAGAAGAAGCTTTTCGGCAAAGTGAGGGAGTGGTCGGCCAAGAGAGAGAGAGAGGGTTTATATCTCAATTTGCTTGGTCAACATGGGTTGAATGGTAGTTTAAAAGTGGAAACATCGACTCATGGCTTCATCCATTGATACTTGTCCAATGTGTCATTCAAAGCTCATCCAGTGGCCCACAATTTCTTCAATTTTCGGCAGCTCTTAGGGGGTTTCAATGACCAAAATGACCTTGTCCAATTATATAGGTAAGGCTAAGGCTTAAGAGGCAAAATGATAATTTTACCCTCGACGCCCGAAACGTCGTTGCTCTCATTCCAATTCTCTTCGATCAGACAACGGCCAATCCAATTGTATTGTTGGAATTTTAGATTCTCCATTTTCAAATTTCAAGAGTCGTTTCTGAATCATTTCTCTATCCAATGCAGGCGTTACGCGTATCCGAACTGACGGACGACTTTTGCAGGCGTTACGCGTATCGACCTTGTGATTCATATCATAATTAGGGCTCGTCAATTCATGGCGACTTTGGTTGTCATGTAATTGTGAGGGTCTATCGCTAGTTTCAATGGTCTCGATCGTCACTGTTCGATTTAGGAAAATTTACAAATTATATATTGGTTAAGCGGCATCACCCACGCTCCAATCGTATAACGCTAGCAATGCATTCCTTAGTCGTTTTTAGACCGGCCTTTTTATGGCCCTAAATATCCCCTCGACAATCCTTATGGTCAAAGTGACATTTTCTATTCAAATTCCCTAGGTCCACGTACCTTGTCTCGCGTTAACCTTTCCCTTTTGGTCAGTCAACTCAAATTGATCAAATTCGAGCGAGATATGACTGAAATACATTGCTAGATACATTTCTCATTAATGAGTCTGAAAATGACAGGAAAATTTAGAATGTCACACCCACACTGTTGCTACACAGGCCCTCTCGATAGGCACATAATTTGCTTCAGACGAGGTGAATTTCTTACTCAAATAGTAAATGGATCTTTCTTTACCATCCACAGGTTTGTTTGAGCAAGTAAGGCTCCCAAATACTCTTGATGTATAGTCAAATACAAGGTCAAGGGATGACTTGGGATGGGTGGCACAAGTACCGGCGGAGTAGCTAAATAAGTTTTGATATATTGGAATGCCTGACTGCATTGTGCATCCCAAGCCACTTTTGCGTCCTTCTTGAGCAATTTGAAAATCGATTTACCCACATCTGATAATTGATTGATGAATCTAGTGATGTAGTTTAGTCTTCCTAAAGACTTCTTACTTCTTTCACTGTTGAGAGAGTTGCTAGGTCACAAATAGCTTGGATTTTCGAAGAGTCAATTTCAATGCCCCTGCTACTGACCATGAATCCGATAAGTTTTCCAGATTTTTCCCCGAACACACATTTGTTAGGGTTCATCCTCAACTTGTATTTTCGGAGTCGCCCAAATAGCTTCTTTAGCACTTGAATGTGATCTTGTCATTTCTTGGACTTGGCGATCATGTCATCGACATATACCTCAATCTCCTTATAGATCTTGTCATGAAATAGGGTGACCATCGCCTTTTGATAAGTTGCCCCAGTATTCTTTAGTCCAAATGGCATAACCTTATAACAAAAATTTTCCCAAGGGGTGGTAAATGCAGTTTTCTGCTTGTCATCCTGTTTCATGAGGATCTAGTTGTGTCTAGAGAATCCATCCATGAATGAGAATAATTCGTACCCTGTCGTGCTATCCACCAGCACATATATGTGGGGAAGTGAAAAATCATCCTCTAAGGCTTGCTCTATTCAAGTCCCAATAATCCACAAAGATCCAGACCTTACCATCTTTTTTCATGACGGGAACTATGTTTGCAATCCAATCTGAGTAAGGGATAGCTTCAATAAAGTCTACTCTAAGAAGTTTCATCACTTTTTCTTTAATTTGTCTTCTAACTCAGCTTTCATCCATTTGTTGCCTTGTCTTACCGGTTTGATACTAGGATCAGCGGGTAAAACATGTTCCACGATTCTAGGATCCAAACTCGGCATATCAGCATATAACCACGCAAAGATATCCTGATACTCTTTAAGTAATTCTGTAAATCTGAGCCTCTTGACCTCGTTTATATTTGCGGTATCACCCAAGTTAATGACTATCGGCTCTTCTAAAGTGGAAAGTGTCGAATTTTTGAAGGCACTCCAATCTCTACGGATAGCTACGTAACCTTCATCTTTGTCTTCCTCAATATCACTGGAGTAATCATCTTGGTGATCCGATTCACACAATAACCTAGTATGCATGTTTGAGATGATATGCCTGAAATGTCATGAGAATGATTAGTCTTTATTTCATACAAAAATGCGATGCATGAGCGTGAAAAATCTTTTCAAAAGAGATTTCAAAATAAGTGCATGCGTGAATGGAACTAGTTCTCATATCCTTAGACATCCTTGTTCCTCGAAAATCTTTTGAAAATTAGGAACCATATGGCAAATCAGGCCTCAAGCTTCCTATATGGAAGGCTAGTATCATCATTGGCATGATTTGTAGTTCCATATGTCCTAAATAAAACTTGTGCGTTTTATTTAATGTAAAAATGGTCCGCATTACAAGTTATGCTATTTGGACCAACGGTCGGAGATCTAAAGGCGTTTTCCTATCTCTATTTCAAACAACAAAAATGAAGAGTACAAAGAAATGCAGGAATTCAAGTGTAGTATTAAAAGCTAGGGAGAGGTTTCTTTACTCAGAAGTAGCGAATTTATCATCAAGCCACTCTATGATGACGTTCACAAAGTCATCACCCAAAAAAAGGGCTTGCTAAATCTAGTTCCGCTGATGAAATTATCCCTTCTTTTGAAAACCAT
The DNA here is from genome assembly GCA_028455895.1 of Rhodomyrtus tomentosa. Lineage (NCBI taxonomy): Eukaryota > Viridiplantae > Streptophyta > Magnoliopsida > Myrtales > Myrtaceae > Rhodomyrtus > Rhodomyrtus tomentosa. The sequence continues at coordinate 16,914,944 of JAPCWY010000008.1, forward strand.
TTAGAGTTTTTGCTAAAATACTCATTCAAGGGGCCGCTGAACATTTTAGATTTGCGTTTCCAAGCTGGAGAATCGATGAAGGAATCCTTCTGATTTTTTTGGCGTCCACGGCTCTTGCCTCGGCCTCGACCTGCTGTCTTAGAGGTAAAATCACTAATATGAGTGCTCTGATATCCCAAGCCCATCTTATACTCATTGGATTTTAATTGTAGAGGAACGCTGATTCCTTGACCATACTTGCCAAGACATTTTCCTTGGTTGAACCCATATACTAATAACATATTAGCTAGTAGAAGGTTAGCTTTAGAGATAAAAGGAGCTTTTAGTTTCGCCCCTACAGGAGTGTGGATTACTGCCACCAACTCTAGGGAATGGTAGCTAGCTTCTTGCTTAACTTTAGGTTCAATGTAGGGGATAGCGCTATTCTGATATACAAGGAGATCAACTTCCCCATGGACGGTGACTACTTTCCCGTTAATCACGAATCGCACTTTTTGATGTAGACTTGAAGGCACAGCTCCAACGATGTGGATCCACGGCCTCCCTAACAAGAGTCCAATTGCGCTTGGCAAATTCATTACTTGGAAATTTATGAAGAATTTGGTTGGGCCAATGAGCACATCCAGCTCAATTTCGCCTACTACTGTTTTCCTCATCCTATCAAAGGCTCTAACAACCGCCTTGAAAGTTCGAATTATTTCTTCTTTGATGCCCAAGCTTCTCGGTGTAGCCCATGGGCAGATGTTAAAAGTAGATCAATTATCGATTAGTACGTGTGCTACCCTCTTTCCATTACAATGTGCAGTGATGTATAAGGCCTTATTGTGCCCTCTTCCTTCCACGGGGAATTCTTCATCCGAGAAACTCAATTGATCCTTAAGAAGGATTGCCCTCACAAAGTCTCCCAATTGTATGTCATTGATGGTTTCAGGGACATGCACTTCATTTAGTAACTTTAGTAGCGCATCCTTATGCTTTTCTAAGTTGATGAACAAATCTAACAGAGATATTTGGGCTGGCATTTTTCTTAACTGCTCTATCCCCTCAAATTCGTTGGTTTTGATGATGGATAGGAGTTTTTCTGTATCTTCTTTCGACCCCTCCTTCTTTTCAGATTCACCTTCACTTGGGACGTAAAATCATTCGGACCTCATCACGGCATCTACTTCTTTCGTTCCGTAGTTCCGATGAACTGCCATAGAATTATAGATTTCTATCGGCGAGACTTGTATGGTTACCGTCATTAGGTGAGATACCTCTGGTTTAGATTCATCATCAGTTTCATCTCTTGGTAGGTGAATTACCACAAGTTTCATCAGACAATCCTCTTCTTGGCTTAGGCTATCAAGCTCATCCGGTTTGATTACTACAGTCGTAGCAGTTTCAATCATTACCATAGTATCGCCAAAGCCTTTTGAGAAGTTTTCATACTCCAGATAGTGGCATTTATCATCATCACTTGACTCAACTGACATTGCCAACTTCAAGTGTCTTCTTACTCTTTCGAATAGTTCTTCAAGTTTTTCCACTGGGCTATTAACTTGTCCATCCTGACGCATTGCTCGGTGTCAAGAGTGTCATCTATCGTTTGAGGATGACCGCACGTTGTCAATTGAAATGACACATCCTCTATCTCTCTCAAGAGATCATTCACTTGCTCTTCTATGCGTTGGAAATGTTCTGATATCACTCGGTTGAGTGATGATTCAGGTTCTTCTGTAAAAGGCTCTATCACTGCCTTCAAGATTTCTGATTGAACAGGATCATCCATTCCTCCCCATCCATCTGGTATAATATCCATTCTCTGAAAGAAACTAGGAGGAGCACAGTACTTCACTTTAAAATTGTACCCACCAGAATCCTCGCCTAGATTATCTATAACCTCGCCTCTCTCCAGTGCTTTGGTTACAAATCTGCGATCAGCCAGACTTCGGTTGGCAGCTTTCAGTTCGTCTTCGTCAAGCTCTTCTTCTAGTTCTGTAATCAACTCTACGTCACCTACCAGACTTTCGTGTGGGACGTTTCACATATTCCCTCGTTCGGTTTCAACCACAAACTGGTTCCATTCTAGGTTCACTAAGGCCTTAATTCCTTCAAACTTCTCATCAGCAATGCTTGACATTATCCTCAGGCTCATCATCATGGCAATACATAGCTTTTTTCTTTCAGCCGACACTTCTCCTTCTTTTGGATATAACGAGGCGATTGCTAGAATGTTGGTTCGCTTAGGTACATTTACATTCAGCTCAAGGTGATTTTCTTCTTCGTCAGCAAATATTGCACCAACTGCTTGGTGATCAGGGAGACAATTCTCTTGCACGTTCGGAGCCACATCATCAAATTTCAAAATTTGATTGTCAATGAGAGCCTGAACCTTAAGTTTAAGGATCTAACAATTATCTACATTGTGTCCTCTTTTATCCATATGATAGGTGCAAGTCTGGCTTTCATCAAAACCAGAATATTTCGTCGGATTCGCTTGAGGAAGTTCCTTTGCCACCAAGTGTTGCTCTAATAACATCGTGACAAACTTAGATAATGATCTAAGAAGCTAAGAAAATTGTTTCGGAGGCTGCCTCTTCTTGGACTCTTGTCCTTTAGATGTTGACCACGATAATCCTCCTTTAGCCTTATTAGAATTAGCGAATACCTTGGGTTTATGGGAATCCGGTACAAAGGCTATGTCAACTCCAGCCTCTCTTTCTTTTCTCGGGGGATATTGCTTCCTCATCGAAGTTTCATGCGGCCTTCTTTCTCTCAAAGCCCACTCCAATCTCTCGGCCACCTTTATCAAGTGTGTAAATATTTGGCATCCTGAGGTGTTTAATCTGTTGAAGTATTCATACGGAAGTGCTTTCAAGAACAGGTCAATCAAGTCATCTTCTGGGATTGGCGATTTCACTTAAGTTGCCAAAGCACGCCATCTCTAGGCATATGTTCTGATTGTTTTCCCTCTTCCTTTCACTGTTCGTAACAGATATTCCATTGTCGGGGCCGTAGCCGTGTTAAACTTATATTTCCTGAGGAAATCTTCAGTAAGATCTTCCTATCCGTCGTAATCATCCAGGTCTAACTTAATAAACTAAGCCAGAGCGGCGCCGGCCAAACTCTCTTGGAATGTATTCATTAGAAAGGGAATATAGTCAGAATAGTGCACCATCTTACGCAGATAGTATTTGAGGTTAGTACGTGGACAACTTGTCCCATTGTATTTTCTCACAAAGTCCGACTCTTTGTAGTCCGGAGAGTCTCTACTTTGGCGAACGGAGATATTTTGCCAAAATGGGCTAACTCAAAGCCCTGATTGCTCAAGCACTCCTCAATCTTAGCTATTCTCTTAGCCTCGGCTTCAGTTTTCATAGCCTATTTTCCTTTCTCTTCCTTCTCCATGTTAATGACAATAGGAGGTGTTTTTGATTGTGACTAGACATTTGGCGCACGAATGTTCACCACGACATGTTAGGTACCTTCAGTTATCCCTTTGTCAGTCGTATTTGATATTGAGGATTGACCTGAGTCATTCAAGTTAGGTACTACCGTCTGTTTGGCTTGAGAGGCCTCCAACATGGCCTTAATTTCAGCCATCATGATAGTCATAGTAGTCATCTGGGTCTCTAATATGCCCACTCGTGGAGTCAATTCCTGTTGTTCACACATTTTACACTTGACAGAATAGCCTATCCAAGTCTAAGGAGCTTAAGGTCTAAAGCACCCTCATCGTTCTAGCAAAGATCGGATCCTTCAGTCTAAGATTCCTCATCTCCTAAATATGATGATAATCCCATGTCCTCAAGTATATATGGCTCCACTCCTGGCACGTATGACATGATGTATTCAGGTACATAAGGCTCGACGAAGCTGCGTCTGGTTGCCTCAAAACGTCGGATGTATTCTATATAAGCCCTCTGAGTATTTATCTCATGAGTCATATCATCTGGCCATTCTACGTCTTCAGTCTGGGAGTCTTTCAAAGAGCGTATGATGAATTCCACATTGGCTTCGAATTGCTTCTTCTTTTCCCTTGTAAGGGTCCCTTTTGGCAGATCAAATGAAAAAATACCTGGTCGTGGTGATGAGGGAATCCCCTGCAACGCTCCAAACTATCGGATAACCCTCCTTGGATAATATGCGGTGGCGCCCGTGAATCCTAATAAGGGGATTGGGTCTTCACCATTACATGCGAGTCTGATTTAACCTAATGTTGATAATCTAAGCCACCATCGGAGTTGTTCCAGTTTTAAAGTTCTAAGAAATTCCTTCCATTCTTTAAAGTTGAACTTAGGAATACATGTATGAGTTTTGATGAAAGTTCTAAGAGGATGGGTACTAGAGCTAATGTCAAACCCATACAAATATGAAATTGTTTGATATGAGATGTGAACCACAAGTATAAGAGACCACTAGAGGCTCTAAAGATTCCTTTCTTGCTTTTTCCAAAATGGTTGAGGGAGATGAAGGTTTCTGCTAGGATAAGGTTCAAGTAATCCCAGCCATAACAGACTTGTTTAACCACTACAGCCATAATAGGGTCAAAAGTTACAGACGAGATCAAAAATATGACAAAGCTAAAGAATGCCAAGACAAAAGCTCTATTAGATTTAGTTCCTTTGCTAGCAGGGAGGTTAGGAAACTTATCTAGAAGAAAGGATAGGGAAACTCGCCCAGAATTACTTCTGGCGTCTGCTTTGATTTCATTGAGGTTTATATCCAAGAATTCAGCTAGTTGACTCAAAGGCTCAAACCCTATAGGAGGTTAGACTAACAAGCGAGTAAACTCAACTCTGATGGTGGCGCTATATTCTTCAAGGGTAGGGTTGACCTCCAATCCTTCCATGTAGAACATCGCGGTGGTGGGTTCCCAATAGAGTGTCGTGGCTTGGATAAAGACAGGTGGACATTCGATCTTCAGCATGTCCAGCAGATATCTTAGCCGCGATCTGGCGTACTTCCGGCTAGCTTCACCCATGTTGCCCCACCAGGTTAGGAGCTTAGCTCGAGAGACCTTGAATACTTAGATGTTATTCTTTCCATTTAAGTCTAAAATATGCAAATGATTTTGAAAAATCAATCGCCAAAGATTACTTTAAACATGTGATTATGCTAGTGTCATGAAATATGCATGAACTGGTTTAATTGCATATTTCAGTCTATGAAATGGAAATTAGAATCCTTTTCAGGTATGAAAGACCCGACTCAATGTCTAATTTAAATTTCAAATAAGTGAATTATGCAATTAGTTAGAATCACCTTAGTGACTAAAAGAAATAACAACGTCACATTCCATTGGTCAAAACATCAACTGCGAGCATAGCAGAAGAAATTTCCTATTACAAAACTAACATGCTATGATAGAGAAATTGAGAGGGGTCTCGAGAGAGGAGGAGCTACCAATCACATTTATTCTAAGACAAGAAAGCCATAAAAAGGTAATGAAATGTGCGATCTAAACTATCCCTCCCACAGATCTAATGTTCTTCGGGGTGATAGTCTATCAGGGTTTCCTCTTTGATTGCATCTTTATCTATCCCCTCTTTAGGATACGGCTCGGTAATCGGGACTTCTTCCTAATTGAGCGCCCTTCAGGTTGTGAAGAATAATCTTTAGTAGGTTAATTGAGATGATTCAGCTCTTTTGGTCATTCTCTGGTCCATGGCATGATAACTTCGGGGGTCTTGGGTTTTGTCTTTTGAGTATGATGCGCCTTGGCTTTGTCTTGATTGCATGGCGTCTTTTCTTCCCCTAAAGAGAGATCATTGGTTAGTTCTCTTTGGCTTGACGTTCAGCTTTTCGGCGGGCATATGTTTCTCTAGTTAAGACGTTGCGATACTGCATTTTCATCTCTATGTCCGCCTGCCACTTAAACCTAAGGTTATTGACATAGTAACTAGTCTAGTAATTTTCGGCATATCCCAACTTACGCCCAGTCAACTCCCGGCCATGCACAAATCTAGTAAAATACATCCTTGTGTTCTGTCCAGGACGAGTAACTTTCCTTAAATATTCGGAGGTCACTAGCTCCGTTGAACTTCTAGGAAACAGCGACATCCTATCTCCTATAATTGTTATTTCAATTAGTTACTTGAATATTTCAAAATATATGTAATGCATGTAGATGTGAATATTATGCAATGTATGAACATGCTATGAAACAGAAAGTAAGGAAGTACATTAAAAGTGAATGCCTTACCAACCAAAACCTCAAGGAACATGAAATATTTCCTTGTAACAATGTGTGGTTTTAGATATACCAATCTTCCACAGACATGCGCATGAGACAAGTGGGAATATACTCTAAAAATAAAATCAGGTGTGGAACCTATGGCTCAAGCTTTCACAATTCAAATATGGTAGATTTCTCCCCAAGAGTACCCACCCAAGAGGGCTAGATATCACCAATTTGGATTGTAAGAGGGAACGAACACGAAAGTCTCAAGTGCCATCAAACATGAGGTCCTTTCACATCCTTTCCCTATCTAAGGTAACCTAGAAGGTGTTTACGGTCGGGTTTGAACGCCAGTGTGTGAGACGTGTCGTGATAATCATAATGTAAGGTCATGCATAGTAGCTTGTATCAAACATCGCTTCAGTATAAGCGTAAAAATAATCATACAATCCTAACTCCAACCTGCAGGAAAAATGTTAGCAAACACTCCACCCCTTATTCCCTCTATCTAAAAAAACATTTAACATAATGGTTACGGTACGTGTGGCATTCTGATTTCTAGTCAATTTCAGGCTCATTAATGAGAAGTGTATATCTAGAGATATATTTCAATCGTATTCCGCTCGAATCTGATCAATTCAAGTAGACTGACTAAAAGGAAAAGGCTAACACGAGACGAGGTACGTGGACCCAAGGAACTCGGATAGGAAACGATGCATTGGCCATAAGGATTACCGAGGAAACTAGAGATAGACCCTCACAATTACATGACAACCAAAGCCGTCACGAATTGACGAGCCCTAAACGTGATATGAATCACGGGGTCGATATGCGTAATGTCTGCAAAAGCCACTCATCGGTTCGAGATAGGCTGGAACCACGTTTGGCAGAGAAAACCATTAGAAATGAGTCTTGAAAATTGAAAATGGAGAATCAAGAATTCCAACATTACAATTGGATCTGACCACCCCAAGACTCACGCCACTCTCTCTTCTTCTTCCTTCTTCATCGCCTGTCGCCGACCAGTTTCTGGTCTCTCTGTTCGGCCGTTCCTGTGACCACCTCCGGCCACCACCTAGACCCGACCGATCACAACAACCTAGATTTATGTCTTGCCGACATCTTCGAAGTGAAAGCGAGGCATTCGAACCACCGAGGAGTTCCGACCAAGTATTTTCCCGAAAGTCGATGGAAACTAACCTAGCCTGAGGTAGGTCCGGTTTCTGTGGAGACTGAATTGTTGGAGTTTTGAGGTCAAATGTTATGGAGATCTAGTAGACATGTGTATGAATCTGTGATAAAAAGTTGAGAGTGATTTGAAGAAGTATTAACCTTAAAATGGTCTCGTAAATCTTGGACAGAAAACTGCCGGATTCTAACCTTGGGTGAACCGGCGACTTCCAACGGGATTCCGATGACCAATCGACTCCAAACTCACGGTGAGCCTCACAAACCCTTAGATAGACATGTCAAGAGGTAGGATAGTGAGTAGATGAGGGATTTGATGAATGTTTAGGGCTGGAAGTGCACGGTTTACACAAAATCGAAATGAACCAGTTCGGTTCTGTGCAAAACCGATTCTGGTGGGAGCAAGAACAGATGATTATAGGACTCAAATTGATGTTTAAGACATGTTTAGATGATGATGGCTAAGTTATGGATGATTGTGGTTCATGGATTGAAGAATTGAGTATGGAAAATTGATGCATCGATTGAAATTCTTAGGTTGCGCGATGAGTTCGGTCTTGGATCAATGGGGGCCGAAACTTTGGAGGCTCAAGAGGAGTAAATGGTGCAATCAAACCCAAGGTAAGGGAATTCCTAACCTTATGCTAGGAAGATTGGACTCGATTGGGCGAGTCGAGAGGTAAATTGAGTAATCCTTGATAATATTCCAAAAAGGATAACTATTATTATGTCCCAAGTGGCTATAGGAAGTTTATGTGTGCCCTTGCTTGTGTTTAAATCGTGTGCCATGTCGAGTGTCATTGATTGTCTAGCATGCCATTAATTTTCAAATTGTGCATGAGATGCACTTGCGGTTTTACTTATGCATTGAATTAAGAAGCATAGCATGAGCATGACATGGCGAGGCCCTGAAGCGTATGAAACGATAGGCGGGAGGTTGATACCCTGATGCGACGAGATCGCGGAGTAGAGTTGATATGGTGTGGTGCCCTGATGTGATGAAATCGCGGGGTTGAGATAGTCACGGTCCTGATGCAAATTATTCGCGGGACGGAGAGGCCCTAGGGATATGAGACGCGGGGTAGGAGATGTATACCCTAATGCGACGAGATCGCGAGGTGGAGTTGATGTCGTGTGGCGCCCTGATACGACGAGGTCGCGGGGTTGAGTTGGCCATGGTCTTGATGCGAACTATTCGTGGGACGGAGTTATGAGATGATGATATTGGCTTGGTGATTCATCGAAACTTGATGCGTTTACACGGGTTTCAGATGATGGTCTAATGCGTTTACGCGGACCGAGCCTGATGTGATCTAATCGCGGGCATGAGAAGAGCCTGATGCGATCTAACAGTGGGCTGGAGATTGAGGCAAGTTGAAAATGGTAGATGTGGTGAAGTGGCAGGACAAATGTGCATGATCATTTGAGTGTCATGATGCCATAGATGCCTGCTTGCCATTACGTGTATTGTTATTTGGATTTGCATTGGTTTGCTATGTCTGTGAGTTTGGGTTCATTGGAGGTTGTGACTGCCTAAGTGGACGGTCGGCCTAACCTAGGGTTAGGACCCATCTTACTGAGATTTATATCTTACCCCAGTAGGGGCTTAAATTTTTCAGGTTCCAGCCGAAGGAAGTGCGAGCTTGCCAAGGATTGACATTTGAAGAATTAGTTAACCAAATGTATTTAGAATGGATTTGTCTTTTGTGATATTAGGGATTATACTCCTAGTTGGTGAACTAGGAATTGATCTTTGACTAATTGGTTATTATAACTCAATGTACCCTTGTGTCCTAAGTCATCGGGTGATGTTGTATTTATATGAATGGAGTTGGCATCGTTTCCGCATGCGCGTTTCTTTTAGCGCAAAGGACATTGGCCGTTGGATCATAGAGCTTTCATTCAGACATGAACGGCTAGGTGAGATGTTCACATGCTCGCCGGGTTCGGGACGTGACAGTGCGTACCTTACCTTCGAGAGCATCTATAGAAAACAAGGTTAGATAAACCGATAAACCTTTTAAAAAGCTCAAGTCCTCAAAAATTCCCAATCAGAGATTCTGATTTGGAATAATTTCTCAGCGGAGTCGCCAGTCTGTCGCGACCCGAAATCTCGATGGGCTCTCCCTTACGAGATTTTGTGCGGGTTAAAGGGCCGTCCCGTCTAGTTGGACGCGGGCCTCTCCCAAGGCCCATTACCCAAGTCACAACGGCGGAATATGTGGTCAACCTTCCGTGTGGTCAGGTGACATGTGATACGTGTGCATGCCAAGGAGTCGCCACCAATCGTTTTGTGGAGGGTACGATTGGAAACCTATCGAATAGTTGGGAGCATTTATTCAATTTTGCAAAAACCAGAGAAATAGGATCGGAGACTTTGTTACGCCAACTGTCAGAGTTGATGCCCTTTCAGCACCTAAGTCGAATGATTTGTCAAATTTAAGATTTCATGCAGATGAGTGAGGTGCGAACCCTAAATCTAAGAGTTCATCCAGATAGGAATTATTATCCCAGCAAACACAAATAATAAAATGAATGTGCAAATCAAGAATCCAAAACATGCGGATAAATCACATGAAAGCAACATGGCATCCATAGGAAGGCCCTATTAGTCTAGAGAAATGTCAATCACGGCTCTGGAGTATTTTTGACATTATTTGCCCTTGAGGGGAAAAATCGTAATTTTGAAAAATTTTGGGACAATTTACCCTATAAGGGAAAATTGATCATTTTAGAAGAAATATGGAGTCAAAAGATGGTGTAAATAGGTTTGGTCGCCAAACCAATCCATTTCCTATTTTTCGAAATTTTTCAAAATTTTTCTAGTATTTTGGAAACAATTTACCCTTTGAAGGGTAAAATCATCATTAAAGAAAGTGACGAAAAGTGAAAATCCCAAATGGAAGGATTGGTCGACCACCATACCCAAATCATAATTTTGAGCAATTTTTGTAACTCGATTGAAATGAGGAGGACGATTTACCCTTATAGGGGTAAAATCGTCATTTCAAAAAAAGGGCGAGATTCGAAACCCAAGCATAAGAATTGGTCACCTGACTAGCCCTAGTTCTTATCTTGATATTCTCGACCTATCTCATACATCAAGTAGAGGCAATTTACCCCTAAAGGGTGATACCGTCAATTTTCAGAAAGAACGTATAAGAAATCCCAAAAATAGGATTGACCAGTTGTCTATGGTTAATCCTCAATTTTTGGGAATTTCTGGAATTTCTAGGAACTTTTCACAATTTTTCTACATTTATTTTTTGGATTTTCTAGAATTTTCTAACATTTTTTTAGAATTTCTAGAATTTTTTTTGATTTTCTTATTATTTAAAAATTATTTTTTAAATTTTTTATTATTAAAAAAATGATTTGGACTGGGTCGACCTGATCCACTCGGATCGAAACCCAGCCCAGACTCGAACCTGAGAGACCCACGCTCTAAAGCGACACCGTTTCAGGTTTTTTAATTTTCAGTTATTCAGATTTAATTTAACGGTCCCTATTGAACCACGTAGCTACTCCACGACCACTAGATTAGCTGACTGAAATCTACGACTCAGATAAGAGGCCGACTACCTTTCAGCCGTCAGATCTGTTTACTTAAACCTACGGCCACGATTAAAAGCCGAGACTCGATCTGGATCGTCCGTCCTCACTTACCTAAACAATGACGCTTGATCACTAACATAAACGACACCGTTTCAACCTATTTTGATTTTTCCTTTTTAAAATCATTTTCAAATATTTCTAATTACTAATCAGACGACCATTAAAAATTAGACTCGATTTATCTAAGCCTTCCGATCTATTTATTCGAATAACAGATCTTAACGGTCATGCTAACTCGACATCCATGTAGACCAATCACTTGCTGCCACCTAGACCTTTGACTTTTTGACTAGCCGTGTCAGCTTCGTCTTGAACCTGTCGACGACCCCTAAACGAACGATTGAAAGCCTCCGGCGATGATCTAACGGTGAAATCTCAACGGAATTGCATAAGACCAGCGCCGATCAACTCGTCTCGTTGTCGCACACAACATATCGTAGAATAATACGATTTTATCCACAAAATCAAGAACGACGAATGTCATGCCCCGAATCCAGCGAGCACGCGAACATTCACCAGGCCGTAATCAAACTGTGCCCTCTAGGATCCTTCGACCCTCGTGTTTCTAGTATTCATATTCATGCGGAAGCAAGAAACTACTCCGTACACAAAATTAAGATGACTTAGGACAGATAAGTAGTACACTCCTCATATCAATATAATACAACTCAAATTTCATGAATGGTCAAAACTAAAGATTTAATTTCTACATCCACCAAATAATATATATTATTTCTAAAGTCACCCAACGTATAAATACATTTGATCAACCACTACCTCCAATGCCAGTCTTTGGCAAATTCGGGTTTCCTTCATTTAGGACCTGAAAAAGTTAAGCCCATACTGGGGTGAGATATAAAGCTCAATAAGTGAAATCTAAACCTAGACCTGAACACCGGTCCCCCCAAACCACACTTGCACATGCTATCAAATGCAGGCATTCATCAATGCAATGGCACAAGACCTTTAGCAATTGAAGTATGGCATCAATCAACAAATTATCAATAACCAATCATGGATGAATAGTATAATCAGCCGTATTCAATATTAGGGTCCAAAGCTCATTGCTCAAGCACATGCATTGATACACAACCGCCACCACTTTCACACCCACTCATATACTCCTCTGGCACTCTTGCCATCTGACATCACTGGGGCCACAAGCCAATCGGTACTTTCAAAGCTCGCAGCCATTCAATGCCACTAGGACCACAGGCCAATCGGCATTCTCCTTCTCATTCGAATTCTCCACCCTCTGATATCACTAGGGTCACAGACCAAACGGTATCATCGTTAATACTCGGGCTCACAGCCATTCGATATCACTGGAGCTATAAACCAATCGGTATCTTCATCATCGTTCACAGTAAAATCACACTCGATACCACTGGGGCCGCATGTCAAATCGTTATTATCAAGGCATCAAGCCAATGCGATCTCCGGGGCCACAGGCCAACGATCGCTGGGACAATATAGCCCATTCATATAATACAGGCATTATAGCAAATTCAATACTATAGGCACTATAGCCAAATTCCATAACAAGGCATCATTGCCCATTCATGAATACAGGGCTCAATAGCCGAACTATTTCATCAAGGCTCAATAACCACTTACCTCGCAAAACTCTCTAACCAACTAGAGCACACTAGCCAAACATAACATAAAGGCATATCACAATTCAATTGTCATACTATGCCATTCAAGTCATAGAATCCGCTACTCATCAAGCAATTCAAGCCCTAGAATTCACCAATCATTCAATTCATCCAATCAATCTATCTAGTAGTGTCCTAGCATTCTGGTAAGGGTTTAGGAAATACTTACCTTGATCAATTAGCAAAATGTCACACAAAGCGACTCTCTCAATGCCACAAGTGTGAACTCTCCAAGAATCCTTCGTCAACCTATAAAGATTTGCCAATCTTGAATCAAACACCATGGAATGCTCACTTCTATTACCCAATCTTTCCCTGGCGATACCATTGGCAATTCAAGACACATTTTCTAACAATTGAACACATGGTAATGTTCCCCCCGAACCCTTAATGTGTTTGATTCACATGGTCATACACAAGGCAAGACACAACCTAGAGGTTCATGCACCAATTTGCCTTTAAATCACATCTAAATCCCAATTCATTTCAAATACTCCACATTAACACCTCACATCACATCTTATAGGTCATTATGAATCAATTTGAAGTCACATTACCCCTTTAATTAGCCTCCAACAGAACCGGCTAGATTAGGATTCATCACAAAACAGAACCGATTTTTGGTTCGACTAGCACAATCAAGCCATACTTCAATTCCAAGCCTTAATTCTTCACAAACAAACTTGCTAAGACCTTCATTTATAATTTTAGAGAGCACACCAAGATATTTGAAGTGGAGTGACACTCCAAAGACCTCCGAGAAGCCCGAATTCCACACAGTCCTCAAATGGGCAGATTATGCTCAGTAAAAACCTCCACAAATCAACCATATGCACCCATCAAAATTTAAATAAAATTGCAACCAAATCTCAGCCAATTCAATTACTAGATGTATGAAGACCTCATCGAAAAATTGAGGTCATTTGGAGTTCGAAAGTTTCAAAAAACGCAACCTCTCCAAAATCGGGTCAGAATCTTACCTTTGTCTACTCAAATAGACCTACGGGATAAACAGCTGGGTCATATTAAGATTATAATACCTTCCTAGAACGGCAAGACTATAGGCTTTAAAATGACGGTGGTTTTACCTTAATCTGATATCGGATGACAAAGTTATGGCCAAAACAATGGAGCCGTTTTTCCTTTTCCGTGAGAAACTCTTCTCGTCCAAGAGCAAAATGAGGATGAGGAAGATGGTGGGAGATGGTGGCCGGCTAAAATAGAAGAGAGAGAGATTTTTCACTCCAATAATGCATTTTTAGTTAATTAGACAAAATGGATAATTAATGGCCATTTAATGCTTTGCCTCTCCTTTGATTGACACTTGGCAAACTCTCATTGGTTGCTCCATTGACTTTGACTTCCTTTGACCATATCCATATATATTTTTGGCAGCTATATAGAGTAGAGGAAATGATCAAAATGACCTTCTAAATTTCTTAAGTCAAGGCCAAAGGTTGAGGGACAAAATGGTCATTTGGCACTTTTCGTCGGAAATTCTATTTTTCTATTATAAACCACCCTCGATGAGGCGATGTACATTTCAATTCAAATATTGAAATTCCTTAATGTCTAATACCTAAATCTCTAGGTTCAATTTCATGAACTCTCGTCGACTGTAATTTTAGTTTATCTCAAATTGACGGGCAACTCTTGTAGGTGCTATGCGTATCAACCTTGGGATTTTCTCAAACTGTGGTGACTTTGATCGTCATGGAATTGCGAGGGTTTATCGTTCGTTCCTTCCATCTTGATCATCGAAATTCGATTTAGGAAATTCTCGCAAATTATACATTGATTAAGCGGAATCACCCGCATCCCGACGTATAACGCTAGCAAGACATTCCATGATCATTCCTAAATCGATCTCTACTAACCCAAAATATTCCCTCGCCAATCTTTATGGTCAAAGTGTCATTTCTCATTCAAATTCCCTAAGTCCACGTACCCAACTTTGCGTCAGTCTTTCCTTTTTGGTCAGTTAACTCGGGAGTGGCCAACTCCTAGCGAGTTACAACTGAAACACATCGATTGATATCCTTCCATTCAATAGCCTCGAGAGGGTTGGAATTCGGAATGTCACAATTCTTTCCCCTTAAGGAAATTTCGCCCTCGAAATTTGTCGATTTTCAATTATCTAATCTCATGGGGTATAATTCCTCATCGCATCTTCATTCTCCAAAATAGTTCCTCCCATTAGTTGACGTTTCCACTTATCTTTTATGACAAAAGTCATCTTCCTCCAAGACTTGTTTCTATCAGTCCTCAACCTGTACTTGTTTTTCTCTCTCTCTTTCGACATTCGCAATATCTGTCGGTGATACACCTTCGAGCATTCGATGCTTCCTTTCAATTTACCTAGTGGCCCGAGGATAATACATGCATCACACTGCAACCCTGCATTCCCAGTCGGAAGATTTTTCCAAAATATCACCTTAAATTCATTTTCTTTTCCTACCATGATCATTACCAAATCATCACGAAAACATACTCCTTGGTGCCTCTACCATTTGGCATAATCATCTAATTCAAATGTCCTTTCATATCATCGGGGACGCACAAATTCCATTAGCTTACCCTCGATTGTTCAAATCGAATCATAGCCTTCTCGACTTCTCAAGCAATCTCATGATTGAGTCCTTAATAGCTCTTCCTCGATTACATTCGAGATCCTCCAATGACCAATTTAATCCACCAACTTGCAATGGTTATGATTTCCCTTCAATCCCTTTGGAGCAATCAACATTCCCAACTCTTGCAGTTCATACAGTTGCGAGGTCTTTCCTTACAAGAGCAACGCCCCCGTATCCGTAAGTAATTTCATCCATCGACGTTGCTTCTCATCAAATCCTCTCGGGAAACTACTACCTTATTCTCTCATGGTAGATATTGACTTAAGGTCTTCTTCTACCCACAATGTTTTCTGAAATTTGTCTCAAGGACAAATGCAAGTCAACTTCAATCATGCGTTAAACATTCCAACTCATATGGCCTTACTACCACGACGTACATACAATATCCATTCCAAATCGCCTTATTACGCCTCAAATTTCCTTTCCACATCACATCACTAAGATTCTCTCAATTCTTTTGATTCCAAGCAGGAATGCCATTACTAGCGTAATCATCAACTTGACTCAAGTCCTTGAAAACTCTTTTCATGTTCGTTCATTCATTCGTGTTATATCTTGTCCTTCGTCCATTTCATCAATGGAATAGCTCTTGTGGAGAATCACGGTCCGTCTGTAACAATTCACCAATCTCAAGAAATTTTAACTTCCAGTAACCCACATTGACTCTAGTCGATTCATCACTCATTCCAATCCTCCAAAGCTCCACAGAGATTTTATTTCTGAAAGATTTCACGACTGAGGAATCTTATCTCATTAGGTTCGCAACTCGTGCGCTTCACATTTAGCATACATCGAACATCTCTTTAGAATCCATAGGATACTCTCAAAACTGTTCATATTTCTCATGACTCCTTAAATGAGTCCAATCATCGTCTCTTAAGATGGTAACAACCAACTCAATCATTCCTTTAGCACTTAATTCAACTATTATCAACTTCTTTTTATCAGGTGTCGAATCATTCCTTGGCCCTTTGTTGCCGCAGATCTCCTCTAAGACCACACAATATTATGTTCATTTTTGTCACTCTTCCTTGAGGAAGTACTATTATCTTAACCGTTGGTTTCCATAACCAGTCAATGCAACCTTATCCCAATTTCCATTCAACTGAATGTCAACATCATCCTAGAATTCAACATCATCTACAAGACAGCCTCTCGAACTTAACTTCCCTTCCAAGAATCATTCAAGCTCTGCATCGTCTTTCTCAGTATAGACGCTCCATCTTAATATCAAGACAATTAGGATTTTCTCTCCCTTCCACACTAGGGTCTCTTAACCTATGAAGGACACTATCCACTTTAGTAGCATTCTCTTACTTTGAATTCATCTTGTCCTTCCTATTTCATAGGACGTCAATCTTGAAGTATGCGCCAACGGAGATACCTTTACTCTAGTATTCAAATGTCACCATACCTAACGTTCTTCTTCCTAACACTCAATCACCTCAAGTGACAAGGTTCGTTCTTCCTTGGTCTTCATACATGGATATTTCAGATATTCAATTCGACTACCTCAAGTTGCCTTGCGATTACAATCTAAGCACCATTTTTGCTTATTCACCATTCATTAAAATCGCAAGTCACTAGGACCATCAAATCCATTCGCTTTTCTTTTCATCAACAACCATCTCATGGTCCAATCGCTCTTTAAGAACAAGGCCCTATTCTTTAGGGAACAACAACTTATGATTTCATTTCTCATGGTTCCAGTTCAATCAACCAATCCCAGGGATCATTAATTCCAGGCAACTTAGCATGCCGATTTTTCTCAACTCCTTTCATAACAAAAGAGACGGACTACTCGTTTTCCACCATGGGTTTTACGCCTAGGTAATCAACCATTCCTTAAAGACGCTTTCCAAGTTCCACAAGCGACGTTCTCTTTACTCGTATGTCTTCCAATCATTCAACCCTCTTATTAACATCCATTATAGTTCCTCAAATCTAGGAATAGCAATTAGCCATAAGGCTTTCATATTCCAATCTGCTCAGGGATGTCACATTTCATTCAAAGGGTCCTTGACCATTCTTAATGTAATTAGGCGACCTTGAGAACTCTGTCTCACATTGATCGATCATCCTCTGATCTTTACAAAACTATCAGGATCCCAACAACCTTTGCTCTCGAGCAATCCTAGGAGGATACCTTCCGTCAAACAACTCAACGGAGGTAGTCCAAGTAGATTTCATGCATTTGAGGAAAACTTTTCCTTTGGTGACCTTTCAACAACTATCAACAGCTTCTTAAGGCTAAAACTGCCAAGGTCACTTTCTTTCTTCAGTGTACCCAAAGCCTCTAAGGTTTCCTTACCAATATCCCCAATCTAGAGGGAGATAATTTCAAATCTCATCCCACCTTCAAACTCAGTCAATCGCAACTTATACATAGTTTCACAAGCTTTTCAAAACTCTCATGGTTCTTTTCCGAGTTTTCACTTTGAAAATGAGTAATCTCAGAGTCACATTTCTTGTGACTTCCATCATTTAACTCTTCAATACTAGCATTTGTCACCATAGTGACTCAGGCAGCAATGGTAGTCCTCCTCGAGCTTGCCCACTTATCAGTTTTTCTCATTTCCATTCAAAGCTCTCATGACCCCTTATTACACTTAGGTCTTGCACGATTAGCAAAATCGAGCCATCCACTCTGCTAGTACGTATATTCCAATCTCTCATCCTTCTCAATCATGTATGCTCGACCCTAATGCTCTTCTACAACCATACTTTGGTCGTTCAACGTCATTAGGTTCTCATGTCACTTGAACCACTATAATTCCCTCTATGAATCAAAGACTTAAGTATTTACTCAAGTCCGGCAGTCTAAGACTACTCATCTTATTATCTTTTACCATCAACCATCAGTGGTTTCCAAACAATTCTCAACTAATTACTCATTATACAAGGATTCCAAATCATCCTTAAACAGCAACCATATAACACGCCAGCCTCAACGAGGGAACTTCTCAATTAACAGCCATCACTAGGCAAGTCTCAACTAAGCTAAAACTTAACTAGGTCAATACCTAGCAAATACGCAAGGCGTTACTTCTATAAGTCAGTCGCCCAAACTCAAGGAATAAGGCATCTGCCACTCTGTCATAAACTCGACGGGCTATCTCAATCTCAACATGCATCAATTCAATGGGTATAAACCCCATATGTCGTCTAATCTCTCAGTTAGACCTTGGTTATATCATTCACATTATGCCAATCATAAAACACACCTAACATGCCCATCACAAGCATCACTTTTCTTTTTCAAACGGCATCTACTGCTAAGCACAAAGTTTTTAACCATGCCACTTACAGGCGTCATTTCACATGCCATGCCACTTTCAAACATTTATTGGGGAATTCATCTCGTGCCATACATGGCTTAACCACAATTGGACTCAACCTGTACCTAGACTTTTCCTTTCAAGTTATGACTTGGGTCATTCCTGCCTCTTGCCATCTTAGAAGCCTTCCAGAAGCCGCTTCTTGTTCGAACCTCTCCGTCCCGGCAATCACTCCTACCCTCATCAAACCTAGCCGTTGCAAGTTGTCACAAGTCATACATCTACGGAGAAAGCCCCGTTCCACACGTCCCATACCATGCTTCATGATGGTTTATAACTTGTCACATACCAAGCAACAGTTTATTAAGTCCAACAGCGATAAGTTATGCATGCATCCTCATCAACTTTCGTTTCAAAGCCACAAACACATGCACATCATGTTCGTTCTCACCACTTGTCATACCACAATCGTTTCCACATCAAGTCTCAACTATAGAAAATCTCTGGTTCCACCAATGACCATCGCATCTCACAGAACAATTGCCTATATTCAACTGATATATCTCAAGTCTAGTCACTATTCAAGTCAAATCCATACGCATTCGATCACAACTGGCCTTTAATCCAAATATTCCTTGCCCACTTCCCTGTATACATCTCGTTTCATATCACCCAAGACTGTCAATAGCAATCGACAACTAAACCATCAAGATACAATGCAATTCAAGCCTGAATTCGCTAATGCTAGTCTTTATAACTCATATTCTCCAAGTTGGGTTATGACAAGCCACGATCACAATCATATACTCCAATTGACCCTTCCTTCATAAGCTATTCTTTAGCAACCTCAAATCCAGGCTTATGACTCTTCAATATCTACTCACTTCCTTGTGAGCCTTATTCATAAAATCAGTCAAGATCATTCATTAAATAGACACTAGAACCATTAATGTACCTCATATGTTCAAGCCTATAGTACTCGAGAATCAACAATCCACGCTTATCCCTAAAGGTCTCATTAACTAATTATCCTCAAGTCATCACTCCTTATCATTTCAAACCTCAATCACAATAGATCGAGCTGACCTTGCTCTGATACCACTTAAATGGGAACGTCACGCCTCGAACTCAGCGAGCATGCGAACATCTCACCAGACCGTAATCAAGTTGTGCCATCCAGGATCTTCGGCCCTCATGTTTCCCATATTCATATACATGGGGAAGCAAGAAACTACTCCGTACACAAAATCAAGATGACTTAGAACGGAAAAGTAGTACACTGCTCGTATCTATAAAATACACCTCAAATTTCATGAATGGTCAAAACTAAAGATTTAATTTCTACATCCACCAAACAACATATATTATTTCTAAAGTCACCCAACGTATAAATACAGTTGATCAACCACTACCTCCAATGCCAGTCCTTGGCAAATTTGGGCTTCCTTTACTTGGGATTTGAAAAAGTTATGCCCCCACTGGGGTGAGATATAAATCTCAAAAAGTGAAACTTAAATCTAGATCGAAACACCAGTCCCCCCAGACCACACTCGCACATGCTATCAAATGCAGGCATTCATCAATGCAATGGCACAAGGCCTTTAACGATTCAAGTATGGCATCAATCAACAAAATATCAATAGCCAATCATGGATGAACAGCACAATCAACCGCATTCAATATCAAGGTCCAAAGCTCATTGCTCAAGCACATGCATCGATACACAACTGCCACCACTTTCTCATCAACTCACATACACCTCTGGCACTCTTGCCATCTGACATCACCAGGGCCACAGGCCAATCGATGTATTTGTACTACTAGGGCTACAAGCCAATCGGTACTTTCAAAGCTTGCAGTCATTCAATGCCCGCAGCCATTCAATGTCGCCGGGGCCACAAGCCAATCGGCATTCTCCTTCTCATTCGGATTCACCACCCTCCGATACCATTGGGGTCACAGACCAATCGGTATCATTATTAATACTCAAGGCTCACAGTCATTCGATACCACTAGGGCCACAGGCCAATCGATATCCTCATCATCGTTCATAGTAAAATCACACTCGATAACACTGAGGCCGCAGACCAATCGGTATCATCAGGGCATCAAGCCAATGCGATCTCCGGGGCCACAGTCCAACAATCGCTAGGATAATATAGCATATTCATATAACACAGGCATTATAGCAAATTCAATAATATAGGCACTATAGCCAAATTCCACAACAAGGCATCATTGCTCATTCAAGAATACAAGGCTCAATAGCCTAACTATTTCATCAAGGCTCAATAGCCACTTACCTCACAAAGCTCTCTTATAAAGATTTACCAATCTTGAATAAAGAACCATGGAATGCTCACTTCCATTGACCCAATCTTTTCCAGGCCATACCATTGGCAATTCAAGATACCTTTTCTAACAATTGAACACATGGCAATGTTCCCCCCCAAACCCTTAATGTGTTTAGTTCATATGGTCATACACAAGGCAAGACACAACCTAGAGGTTCAGGCACCAATTTACCTTTAAATCACTTATAAATCCCAATTCATTTCACATACTCCTCATTAACACCTCACATCACATTTTATAGGTCATTGTGAGTCAATTTGAAGTCACATTACCCCTTTAATTAGCCTCCAACAAAATCAGCCAGATTAGGATTCATCACAAAATAGAATCGATTTTTGGTTCGACTAGCACAATCAAGCCATACTTCAATTCTAAGCCTTAATTCTTCATAAATAAACTTGCTAAGACCTTCATTTATGGGTTTAGAGAGCTCATCAAGAGATTTGAAGTGGAACGACACTCTAAAGACCTCAGAATGACTCGAATTAAACACGGTCCTCAAACGGGCAGATTATGCTCGGTAAAAACCTTCACAAATTAACCATTTATACCCATCAAAATTCAACTAAAATTAAAACTAAAGCTCATTCAATTCAAGTACTAGATGTTATGAAGACCTCAGCGAAAATTTGAGGTCATTTGGAGTCCGGAAGCTCCCAAAAACGCAGCCTCTCCAAAATCAAGTCAGAATCTGACCTTTGTCCTTGAAAATAGACCTACGAGACAAAAGATTGGGCTAAATTAAGATAATAATACCTTCCTAGAATGAAAATATGATAAGATTTAAGATGGCGATGGTTTTACCTCAATCTGATGTCGGACGACAAAGTTATGACCAAAACAGTGAAACCGTTTTTCCCTATTCGCAAGAAACTCTTCTTGGCCGAGAGCAAAATGAAGATGAGGAAGATGGTGGGAGATGGTGGCCGGCCAAAAATGGAAGAGATAGAGAGAAAGAGTTTTCACTCCAATAATACATTTTTAGTCAATTAGACAAGATGGGTAATTAATGGCCATTTAATGTTTGGCCTCTCCTGTGATTAACACTTGGCAAACTTCCATTTGTTGCTCCATTGACTTTGACTTCCTTTGACCATATCCATATATATTTTCGTCAGCTATATAGAGGAGAGGAAATGACCAAAATTACCTTCAAAACTTCTTAACTCAAGGCCAAATATTGAGCGGCAAAATGGTCATTTGGCACTTTTCGTCCGAAATTTCATTTTTTCAGTATAAACCACCCTTGATGAGGCGACGTCCATTTCAATTTAAATGTTATAATTCCTCAATATCCATTATACAAATATCGAGGTTTAATTTCATGTCGAACTCTCGTCAACTGTAATTCCAATTTATCTCAAACTGACTGGCGACTCTTGCAGGCACTACGCGTATCGACCTTGGGATTTTCTCAAGCCGTGGTGACTTTGATTTTTATGTAATTTTGAGGGTTTATCGTTCATTCCTTCTATCCTGATCATCGGAATCCGATTTAGAAAATTCTCGCAAATTATACATTGGTTAATTGGAATCACCCGCGTCCTTGCAAATAATGCTAGCAAGACATTCCATGATCGTTCCTAGATCAATATCTGCTGGCTCGGAATATTCCATCGACAATCCTTATGGTCAAAAAGCTATTTCTCATTCAAATTCCCTAGGTCCACGTACCCGATTCCGTGTCAGTCTTTCCCTTTTGGTCAGTTAACTCGAGAGTGGCCAACTCCAAGCGAGATACAACTGAAACACATCGATCGATATCCTTCCATTCAATAGCCTCGAGATGGTCAGAATTCGGAATGTCACAACAAAACTTACAAAGTAAGTAGACATGGCATCTGAATCGAGCAAAACAAAGCATTTCGGATTAATTCCTTTGCATAAAAGCTTCTAATGAAGTTTAGAATGCTTGCCTTCAGTTCCGATTGACCTGGTTTAGGCTAACTTGAGCTAGGGGTGTTTCAACAGGTTTGTTAATAGTGAGAGGATTTTCGAGGCTAAGACGCAAGAGTTTATGCAAAATTGACACAAAAGAGGTTGCGACCATGCTTAGTAATGTTCAGGAAGTAAAACGCACAGAAGAAATGCAAGAATGATCGAGTGTAAGGCATATTGCCATTAATACACAGTGAAGAGCTCAAGGTTGTGACTCACCTATTTTCGTGGTTTTAGCTTGCGTGGTCGACGGCAATCACTTCCTCCAAGTCCATGCGACCTCCTGACGATCTTTAAAAGCTTTGATTTGGCTCGAAAAAGCCCAACCGATACTCTGCAAATTCGAGCTCAAGCCTTCCACAATGGCGATGGAAGGCGAGTTTTGTGACATTCTGATTTCCAATCAACTTCAGACTTTGTAATGAGAAGTTTATATATATCAAGCGATGTATTTCAGTTGTATTCCGCTCAAATCTGATCAATTTGAGTAGACTGAACAAAGGGGAAAGGCTAACGCAAGACGAAGTACGTGGACCTGGGCGACTCGGATAGGAAATGGCGCTTTGACCAAAAGGATTGTCGAGGGGATATTTAGAACCACCAAAAGGCCGATCTAAGAACAATTAAGGATTACCATGCTAGCGTCGTACAATGGGAGCGCGGGTGATGTCGCTTAACTAATGTACGATTTGCAAAATTATCCTAGATCGGACTGTGACGATCGAGACCATAGAGACTAGTGATAAACCCTCACAATGACATGACAACCAAGGCTGTCACGAATTGATGAGCGCTAAACGTGAATGGAATCACTGGGTCGATACGCGTATAGTCTGCAAAAATCGTCCGTCGGTTTGGGATAGGCTGAAATCACGTCTAATAGAAGAAACGATCAGAAACGAGTCCTAAAAAAGTTTGAAATAGAAAATCAAGGATTCCAATGTCAATTGGATTGGCTGGCGCTCTATCGAAGAAGTCAGAAACGAGAAAAACGACATTCCGAACGTCGGGGTAAAATGACCGTTTTGCCCCTCAAGCTTAGAACTTTGTTATTAAAATTGGAGAAGGGCAAAATGGACAATTGACACACCCTTAGGCTGCCGAAAACAAGGACAAAGAGAGAGCCATTGGATCTCCTTGATTAGAACAAATGTCAAGTGTCAAAAATCCAAGAGTTGTGGTCATTTCACACTATTCACTCACCTACCATTCAAAGGCCTTGACCAAGCTTGAGTATAATTAAAATCTCTCTCTTCTTCACCATTCGGCAGAACCCTTCCCCAAAGAACCGTGGACCACCTTCTTCTTCTTCTTCTTTTTCAGTTCTGCTACTCGCCCACCAGACCGAAAGCCGTCGTTCGCTAGCCACGATCACCACCTCTGACCACCAGCTACTACCAGCTGACCACCTAGACGTTGCTCCACGTCTTGTCGACATCCTCCAACTAGAATCAGGCCATTTGGAGCACTGTAAAATTCAGGGCAAGCATTCTCCCACAGGCCAACAGATTAGGAACCAACCTGAGGTAGGTTCGGTTCTCACCTTCTTTGATAGCTGAAATCTCGGAATCTAGAGCTCAAATTTGGTGAAGATCAAGTAGACATATAGATGGTTCTGTGGTAAAAGTTGAAGATTTATTTGATGAAGTTTTGACCACGAACCACCCTTGTATAATTTGGACAGAATCTGCCGGTATTTTGTGCTTGGACGATCCGGCGAGTTTCGGCAACTTTTCGGCAACCATATGGCTTGAAACTCAAGGTGAGCCTTCCAAACCCTTAGGTAGACATTATAAGAGATAGGATGGTGTATAATTAATGGATTTGAGGTAGATTAGGACCTGTTGGACCTGGCATGAACAGAATCGAATGGAACTAGTTCAATGCCGGGCCAAATCGATTCTGTGGGTGGCTGGATATGCTGGATTTGTGCTACAATTTGGTGTACATGATGTACAAAGATGATGAGGAGTATGTTATGGGTGATTTGGATGGATGAATCGAGGAATTGGACTTGGAATTTGACAAGTCGATTGATTATCCTAGGTTGCGTGACAAATTGGCCTTGGACTTGAGTTGGCTGAATCCTAAGAGGCTCAAAGAGGAGTAATTTGTGTTCATAAGCGAAGGTAAGGAATTTCCTAAACCAAGGCTAGGGGAATTAGACTCGATTGGGTAAGTCGAGGGTCGATCGGAACGATTTATGAGAAAATTAGCACATGTAATAGCTTGATGTGTCCTTAGATGTTATAGAATTATTGTATGACATAGCCTATGCTTGAGTTGTTTGTGTGTTTGGGTGCCATTTGGATTGATTTGCATGCCACGAGAATTATGAAACATCTTAGCATGCGCATTAGCCATTGATTGTGAAATTTGAATTTAAAATCAAGTTAATTGACATGATGTGGCATGAGACATGATTGTGGCATGGCATGATGAGGCTTTGAGGCATGTGAGACGCGGGGCGAAAGGTTGAGACCCTAATGCGACGAGATCGCGGGGTGAAGTGAGATTGGATGGTGCCCTGATGCGATGAAGTTGCGGAGTTGAGATAGCCACAGTCCTGATGCGATCTAATCGCGGGACAAAATATGACCTCATAAACCCTGCCTGGAGATGAGACGGGACCTGATGCATTTACGCGGGTCACCGATCACGGTCTGATGCGTTTACGCTGGCCGAGCTTGAGGCGACTAGTTCACGGGCTAGAGAATGAGGCAAGCAGGTGTTGATAGATGTGGTGAAGTGATAGGCCGAGCATATACGTGTTTTCGTGTGTGACATGAGAATATAAGTGCATGCCTGTCTTATGTGTATTGTTGTTTATCGATTTATGATTGTTATACATGCGTGTGATCGTGAGTTGAGATCTGTTGAGTAACGTGACTGCCTGAGTGAACAGTCAACCTGACCTAGGGTTAGGTTTTTCTTACTGAGATGTGTATCTCACCCCTTTTGGGGAAACCTTACTTTACAGATCCTAGGCAGTAGCGATGTGGCCTATCAGATTCGGGGATCCGCAGCAGATGACAGCTTTTTACAATGAGTTCCCCGATAGGCAAGGGAATACTTGCAGGGATGATTGCGTGCTCGCGATAAGGCGCGGGGCGTGACAAGCTCTCTTTATCTCTCTCTTCTCTATCTCTATTATGTTCTCCTCAGGAAATAGAATGAACCACCTCCTCCCGTCTAGCAAGGCTGTTCAGGCCATATACAATTTTTAAGATTTTGGAACCGAACGGGGAAGTGTATACCAGCTTGAATCTCACATGAAGCCACATGCTTTTAGGCCCAAACGGCATTGAGGATGATGGGCATTCCGTCCCACTCCGTTTGATTCTCCGGCGTCAATCTCACGCGAGTTTGGCACGAATTTGAGCTGCGGTTGAGAATATTGACTTTTGTAGGTCCCGCGAGGTTGACCGGCCAATTGCTCTCTATTCCGGCGACGTCGAGCGATGCCACCTGCATCAATCGACAGGGATGGGCACGGGCGACAATACGCCAACCATTGCTTGTCCGATTATCCGCGAATTGGTCTTCAATTTGAGAATCAACATCGCCTTGGGCATTGTTTATCTGCGCTGAAGCTCAAGGAAGAAGACGACACTGTAGCAAATCGATTCGACCGGTCTAACTGGGCGGTCTGACCAGTCAGAATCGGTTCTGACTTATTTTTTCAAAATTAATCCTAATTCATATGGAATTTTTGCAAATTAAACCTCAGAATTGAACTTAGAACATGAATATTATCTAAAAATGCGATTTTGCCCAAAAGTTCATATCAATTTCTGTAAAAGCCCCAAATTTGTCTTTAATTACAATTCGGGAAATTATGAAATTGAAGGCTCAAACAGTCAAATTAGACCAAACCACCTATGCCAATCAACTCAGAATGATGAAATACATTGGGCAGTGGCTTCAATTTATAAAGTCAGCCCTTGAATTGAAAGTAATTTCAATTATGCCCAAATTCAAGGACTAAATTACAATTAAGTATGTAATTTTTTCAATTTATGTAATTAAGCAACTTGTGCAAATAATTGAGCTAAATTGCAATGAGGGACAATCAGAGTGAATGTTAAAGATCCTAAAAATGCCAAAATTGTAAATTATAAGTCTCAATCGATATTTTTTTACCAAATTTAATCATATGTGTAACAAAGAAACACATAAAATTGAACTTGAATTTGGACTTTTTATAAGATAAAAAAGACAAAGGAATTAGAAGAAAAATATTGACTATTTTTTCATATTTTTGTGACTTCAAATGTTATTTTCTTAAATTTTTGGGTATTTTTATATTTTCTAAAAATACCAAAAAATATGAAAAAGAATACAAAAGAAATTATTATTTTTTTGGTCAAAAATGATTCCTTGGGCTTAACCAAGGCTACCAAAGTTGATTTTGCAATTTTTCAACTTTTTTTGAATTTTTTATGAATTTTTTTAAAATAAGACTGAAAAAAGACTAATAAAAAATCAGGTGTTAACGCTCACGATGTGACTTATTTACATCCTATCGCAATGGTGATATCGATTGTGTTAAGATGGGAAACAACAATGTCTCTAAGGTTATCGGCATGTGATATGTTTATTTGGAAACCGATATGGGATGTACTTTGCTTCTGAAAAAAGTTAGACATATTCCAGATATTCGACTTCACTTGATCTCCACAGGTGCTTTAGACAATGATGGTTATTGCAATTCCTTCTGTAATGGCAAATGGGAATTGACTGAAGGCTTTATGATAGTGGCTAAAGGCAAGAAGACATGTACTCTATATACTATGCAAGCAAATTTGATGCAACAATAGGTAAATGCAGCGGAGGATTCCTCAGTTGACCTATGACATAAGAGACTTGGCCATCTTAGTGGGAAAGGGCTTGAAACTCTTGCTAGGAAGAATCTTCTACCATTGAAGGAGAAAAATCTAATGGAGTGTATTCATTGCCTCATGGGTAAGCAATATCGATTCTCATTTCATAGTTCGTCTCCACACAAAATCTAATATACTTGATTTAATTCACACTGATATTTGTTGCATGGATGCTAGAACACTTGGAGGTGCATTGTATTCTGTGACATTTATCGATGATTGCTCTGGAAAAGTATGGGCTTTTGCTTTGAAATCAAAAGATCGGGTGCTTACGGTCTTCAAACAATTTCATATCAATGTTGAAAGAGAAATAGGGAAAAAGCTGAAATGTATTCGAGCTGACAACGGTGGTAAATATAGAGGACCGTTGAAGCACTACTACAGGGACTATGGTATCAAGCTTAAGAAGACTGTTCCGAAAACACCATAGCAGAATGGAGTAGCATAGAGAATGAACTAGATTATTAATGATCGAATTCAAAGTATGCTATTTCATACAAAATTGCCTAAGCAATTTTGGGGCGAAGCAATAAGAACGGCAGTTGACTTGATAAATCTTTATCCATTAGTTTCTCTTAAAGAGGATGTTCCGTAAAGAGTTTGGAGTGGGAAAGAAGTCACCTACAATTATTTGAGGGTGTTTCGTTGCAGGGCATTTGTATATGTTCCAAGAGATGAAAGATTCAAGCTTGATAACAGGTCTAAACATTGTATCTTCTTGGGTTATGGACATGAAGAATTTGGCTACAGGTTATGGGATCCAACTTGTCATGCCCCGAACCCGGCGAGCACGCGAACATCCCTGTCCATGCCGTTCATTTAAGAATACTCCAGGATCCAACAGCCAATTCCTTATAACTCCTTTCACGAATGCATGCAGAAGCAATGCCATCCCCCGTCATATAAATATGTCAACATACAGATGACTTAGGACATAAACAACAAAATCTTATTAATTCATTCTCGAGGATTCAATTCTATAATCCACTAATCAGGAGTATAATTCTAATACCACATAAAGAAAACAACTTCATCTAAGGTACAATTGGTCCACTTTCTCTTCAAATGCCAATCCTTGGCAAGCTCGTGCTTCCTTCGCCTGGAACATGAAAAATGTAAGCGCCCACTGGGGTGAGATATAAATCTCAATAAGGTGGGTCCTAACCCTAGGTTAAGCTGATCGTCCACTCAAGCAGTCATCCAATCCTTGGTATTTTCAAACTCATAAACTCATAGGCAGATAGGGCACCATTCAATGAAGCAATGACATACAAACGACAAGCATGCGAAAATGAACTCGTGTCACATTCAGATGATAATGCACTTGTACACTCAGCCTGCCACTTCACCACATCCATCAACCTCTGCCTGCCTCATTCTCTAGTCCGCGATTAGATCGCATCAGGCTCGGCCCGCGTAAATGCATCAGACCGTCATCGGTGACCCGCATAAACGCATCAGGTCCCGATCCCTTTCCAGGCAAGATTTATGAGCTCATACTCTGTCCCGCGATTAGATCGCATCATGACTGTGGCTATCTCATCTCCGCGACTTCGTCGTATCAGGGCGCCATCTAATCATTCTTCACCCCGCTACCTCGTCGCATCAGGGTCTCAACCTTCTGCCCCGCGTCTCACATGCCTCAAAGCCATGCCATGCCATGCTCATGCCACATCATATTATATGCTCACTGGCAAGCGCGCATTCAAATGTGTTTCATAATTTTCGTGGCATGCAATTCAATTCAAATGAGATACGGGCATGGCAAATAACTCAGGCACACAATATCACTCACAATCAGTGCTATATCGTCTTAGCATATCACTAAGCTACCCACTTGAATAAATTATCATAAATTGTTCCTATCGGCCCTCAACTTACTCAATCGAGTCCAATCGTCTTAACAAAGGGTTAAGAATTTCCTTACCTCACATTTGATTATGCAAATTCCTCCTCTTGAGCCTCAAAGTTTCGGCCCTCAATGGTCCAAGACCGAACTCAATGCGCAACCTAATAAAATCCAATCAATTCATCAATTTTCATGTCCAATTCAACCATCCATGACCCACAACCCTCCATGACATATTCCTCATCATCATAACATGCCTCAATCACCAATTTGAGACTCATAGTTCAACCATCAACAGCCCCACAGATTCGGTTTGCACAGAACCGAACCGGGCTATATTTGGTTCTGTGTGAACCGAATGGATCCAGCCATAAATCAACCCTAAATCCACCATTTAATCATCAATCTATCTCTTGACATGATTATCTAAGGGTCCAAGAGGCTCACCATGAGTTTTAGGCCGGTTGGTCACCGAAAAACCATCCAAAGTCGTCGGTTCCTCCAAGCACAGAATCTGGCAGTTTTCTGGGCAAGATTAACAAGGCCGGTTCGTGGTCAAAACTTAATCAAATCCATCTCAACTTTTTACCACAGAACCATCTACATGTTTACTAGGTCTCAACGAAATTCTAGCTCAAAACTCAAAGATTTCATCCACCAACAGGGCTGAAAACCGGACCTACCTCAAATTGGAGCAGATTCCGTCGACTCTTGGGAGAATCCTCGCTCTGGACTCCTCGATGCTCCAAATGCTCCGATTCTTGTTGTAGAATGTTGGCAAGACATAGATCTTTGTTTGGGTGTGTGGCCGGCATCCAGGGGTGGCCGAAAGTGACCGTGGTGGCCAGCGAAGTGGAGCCCCAGAATCTGTCCGGCGACAGCAGAATGGAGGAGGAAGAAGATGAAGGTATCTGGTGTTCTCTCTTGGGGTTTGGCCAAATATTACGGAGGTGAGGAGAAAGAAGAAGCTTTATTCAAGGGTTGGTCAAAGACCTTTGATTGGTAGGTGGGAAAAAGTGTGATATGACCATAGCCTTTGGATTCTTGACACTTGTCATTTGCTCTTTCCAAGGAGATCCAATGGCTCTCTCCTTGTCCTTGTTTTCGGTAGCCATGGGTGGGTTGTAATGCCCATTTTTCCATTCTCTAATTATAATAACGAAGTTCTAAGCTTGAGGGGCAAAACGGTCATTTTACCCCCAATGTTCAGAACGTCGTTTTTCTCGTTCCGAAAATCTTCGATAAGGCGACAACCAATCCAAATAACGTTGGAATTCTTGATTTTCCATTTCAAATCTTTCAAGGCTCTTTTCTGATAATTTTTTCTATCAGACGTGGTTCCAGCCTATCCCGAACCGACGGACGGCTTTTGCAGACATTACGCGTATCGACCTCCTGATTCATATCACGTTTAGGGCTCCTCAATTCGTGGTGGCTTTGGTTGTCATGTAATTATGAAGGCCTATCACTAGCTCCTAAGGTCTCGATCTTCACTATCCGATTTAGGAAACTTTTGCAAATCATACGTTGGTTAAGCGACATCACCCGCATTCCAATCGTATGACACTCGCAAGACATCCCTTAATCATTCTTAGATTGACCTTTTTGTGACTCTAAATATTCCCTCGACAATCCTTATGGTCAAAGCGCCGTTTCTTATCCGAGTTCCATAGGTCCACGTATCTCGTCTCGCGTTAGCCTTTCCCCTCTGGTCGGTCTACTTGAATTGATCAGGTTCGAGTGGAATACTACTAAAATACATCTCCAGATACACACTTCTCATTACTGAGCCTAAAATCGACTGGAAATTAGAATGTCACACGGCTACAAAGAAAGTCATTAGAAGTCGAGATCTGGTGTTCTTTAAGTATCAGACCATTGAAGACATAGACAAGCCAGAAAAGTCAAAGAATGAAGCTCAACATATTATTAGTTTTAGCCCAAATCCTCTTACCGTATTAGGTGATAATCACGGGGGAGAAGTGCATGGAAATCATGAAGAAGGTGAATCTTTCAGCTGAGATAGGTCAAATAGTTGAGCCAGAACAATCAGATGAGAAAGAGGAAACAATTGAGCCAGTTGAGCAAGAACAACCAGTCCAACCTCAAGTTAGAATATTATATAGAGATCATCGACCCCCACAAAGATATTAGCCACATGAGTATGTGTTACTTACTAATGCAGGAGGTTGAAATTTATGAAGAGGCTATGTCATGTGATCAAAAGTATAAGTGGCACGAAACTATGCAAGATGAGCTCAAATCTTTACATGACATTTGAGTTGGTTAAGTTGCCTAAGGGAAAGAGAACACTCGCAAATAAATAGGTGTGTAAGTTAAAGACAGAGGAAAGCAGTTTGAAGCCATGATACAAGGCCAGGCTTGTTGTCTATGAGAGGGACATCTCAAAATCACCAAAAAAGTTATGCCGATAGGAGGCGTAGATCTTTGAAATTTCAAGTGAGTGATCATGTCTTTTTGAAGGTGCCGCCTATGAGAGGGATATCTCGTTTTGGCAAGAAAGGAAAGCTAAGCCCAAGATATGTTGGGCTGTTCATGATCCTGGAGCAGATTAGAAATCTAGCTTATCCTCTCGCATTGCCACCGAGACTTGCTCAAGTGCATAACGTCTTCCACGTGTCGATGTTGAGAAAGTACAAATCGGACCTTGCTCATATGTTAATTTATAAGGAGATTGACCTAGACGAGCGAGCATCATACGTGGAGCGACCAGTCAGGATCGTGGATAGGAAAGAAAAAGTGCTCCGAAGCAAGATGATTTCGTTGGTCAAGGTATTTAGCAACACCATGGGACTGAAGGAGCTACCTAGAAGAATGAGGAAGTGATGAAGAATAGTTACCCTTATTTTTTTGTATAGTTGTGGTAGTGCTGTAATTTCGAGGACGAAATTCCTAAGGTGAGGAGAGTTATGACGCCCTGGAAATTCGACCCTTGTAAAGTATCTGAATTCAATAAAAAGAAATTAAATTGAATTTCAGTCTATAAAATATTTTGGATCGTAAGAACTGGAGAGACGATAATTGGACGAATTTTGAAACTTTGATCAATTTAGATTAGGTTTCGAAATTTTTAGTCAAAGCGAATTAGGATTCCAATCCTCACGTCGAGCCTAATCCTAACCAATCCTAGTCTGTGAAAATATCAAAAATCATAATTTGTCTAGTGTACTAAAATTCGTTCAGTCCTGAATTATCAAGTGACCAATTTACCATTGGATATTATCATTACAAGACGAAATTTCAAAAGTGAGATTTAACCTTGGTGGGACCCACTTGTCACACCCCACCCACCAATCACGTCCCACCTACCAACTCACATCACTCTATCTTCTCTATCTTCTCTCTCTCTTTCTCTCTCGTTCACTCTCCCTCTACTCACGCTCTTTCTTTCTTTCTTTCTTCTTCTTCTTTGCGGAACACCCTTAACCGAACCCCTTCCTCCTCTTGTGTTCTCGCGCGACCACCACCACTTCCAGTCGCTGCTCTCTACCAAAACCGACTCATCCGACGCCGTGGCCAGCCACTGTGGGTCGTCAGAGCTGTCGGTGAAGCCTTACCTTATTTTTTGACCCCTAGACCTGAGAGCCTCTCTCTCCTTCTCTAGCCTTGTGCGATGCCACCACCACCTCCAGCCACCTTATCGATGACCACCAGCTTCACCACCACCGTCTTGACCAAGCCCAACCACCAGAAGTCGTTGGAGCCGCTGCGAATAGGCCCGGGAACCTCGGTGCCCTGTTTCGAATCTGAACCAGTTCCGTCGCCTCTCACCATCGTTTCCCTGCCTTTCGCCGCTTACCACCACCTCCGGCGGCCACCTTAGACTCTCCTCTTATCCGTCTGAGTTGATAGAAGTTGTTCTTCGCCGGAGAAGCCTAAAATAACCTCGGACCGCGCCTCTATTTTCTGCACTTTCATCCCTATTTCAAGCCAAAGCTGTTCCCGACACCGACGACCACCTTCGGTCACCATCCGTCAACCCTCACCGGTCCCGAAGGCTACCCTCGGACCCTTGGCTTCCCCGACAATGCCATAGCCTTTGAGGCCAAGATACCCCTCAAAACAGCTCGATCTCCCTTGTTTTAGTCTTTGGCCGCTCTATTTTAGTCGTCGCTCACTTGACTCCTATCGCCGGCCACTTGTTCCGACGATCTTTTCGTACCTTCCCTTGGTATCCCTGAGGTGTTGGGTCAATTGTCAAGCATTAAGTCATGTGTTCACCGAGAACCGTCATCGCTGTGGTCGTCGCCACCAGTGCCATCACCATTGAGACCGCCGAGCTAGTTAATTAGTGAGTTGATCCTAATCCTTTGTTAGGGTGCTAATTGCGCCTAGAATTTATTTGGTTAGCCGTTAGGGTAATTAGGTAGAGCGATTATGGTCGATTTAGTTAGAAATCTTGATTTAGATTAAATGACCATAATCGATTAAGTTAGCTCGAATGATTGATTGTCTTTGGCTAGTTGATATTAGATTGAATTGATTGATTGCGGATTGTGGTTCGATCGCGAGCGAGCAATAGGTTATAAATAAGCGATCAATCGGTGATTATAAATCAAATTGGCTAATAAGGGCCATGGCACGAATTGAACCTTTATGCTGACTATTCAAATTTGATTAGTCGTGATTGCATTGATGGCCCTGATTGGATTGATCGCCTCGTTGACATGTTTGATTGAATGCCTAGAACGTTCATGCTAAACATGTCTTTTGATTGGTTGATCATTTCATGTGTAATTACAACGTCCAAATGGTAGTTTGCATATGCATATGACCATTTGCGAGA
This sequence comes from Rhodomyrtus tomentosa, assembly GCA_028455895.1. Lineage (NCBI taxonomy): Eukaryota > Viridiplantae > Streptophyta > Magnoliopsida > Myrtales > Myrtaceae > Rhodomyrtus > Rhodomyrtus tomentosa. The sequence goes on from JAPCWY010000008.1 coordinate 16,949,311, forward strand.
TCAAAAGACATGTTTAGCATGAAAATAGCCTTGGGCCGAGTCTTTGAGCACGTCCATGTGAGCATCCGGCCTAAATCAAAGATAATGAAATAGATTGATTGCCGGGTGGTATATTGTATAGTCTTATGAGGGAACGATGATGGGTTTTTCCTGGCAAGTTCGTATTGTATTAATCATACACACCATACCATTTATATGAAACCATACGACTTGCTAGAAGCATAATTCATGCCCCAGCGGTACATGTTGTTTAAAGGGATTGTTGGATGTCGGTTGCAACTTGTGATGGACCGACGCCCCGTATAGGGATGCCTACTTGCTGGTACTGTGCTGGGCGCGCTGGATACACAACTTGTAGTAGCCGTTGCCGGAGGGAAAAAGGAACGTAGCCTGATCTTGCCAGAAGAGTGCGGAATTGCATTCATTGTGAGAGTCGATCACGCCAATTGCGTGAATCCTTATCACTATTACGCCAAGAGCGTGATCATCGTTAATAAATGGACTTGTGTGGTGACCTGTACATACTTATGAATGCAATGCTTTATTTAAGTGATTGACTAATATGACTGCTGATTCGAGCCAAGCATTGCATTATGTGTGGCTGAAAGCTAGTAAGTATGCATGTAGATAATTATAATAGTGTAACCGTGCTTGGCTATTATATGTGGTTTTGTGATCCTTGTGGCTAGGATACCCTGGACGAATCAGTGTCCTAACCAAACTTAGACTTGAATCACTAAGATTTATATCCCACCTTGTTGTGGAAACTATTTTTAGGTCCCAAGTGATGGAAAGGATGTCGGAGTAGCCTTTGAAGCAAATTAGAAGTTAACCATACCCGACCGAGTAACTGTTTGAGATCTTAGTGAGCCGCCCCGAAGTATGGAGTTACTTTTGTATGCTGTTAGCTCAGTAGGGTTAAGACTCATTTGTTGTTTTGTGTGTAGAGATGTTTATCTTTTGATGAATTATTGTGGTGATTGGCTTATACTATTCTATCCCCGTTTATTATATATTGTCAGGGAGTTAAACCGTTTATGCGTGCATATTTAGTCAATAGGTCGATAACATGCCTGAGACGTTATCATTTATGACCTAAGACAATTTGGTAAGAAACATCACGGACTCGAGAATCTAACAGTGACAGTATGAGCCATTTTCTACGTGTACTTAGGCAACCCCAATGATCATTGCTTTTGCTTCTCTTTCTCTTTCCTCGTTTTCTCAGAATTTTGAAGAAAGAATTCTTTTCCCCTAAGCCTGTGGGCTAACGACCAAGAAAGAGTAATTATGTCTCTGAGAGAAGTTTGATAAAATTCATGCTGAATTGAGTGCTATTGGTTGCTCAATAAAGTTGACTTTGTTGCACTCTTCATCTTGATATGCTCTGCATTGGTGCATTACCTGTACAAGAGAGATCTATATCTAGAAGTTATGTTTTCATCTGATTTGGTTCTTTATTACTTGCTTTATTGTGCTCTTTGGGTGGTCATCACAGAGCGCTTCCTGTCTGAGTACCTTTGAAATGCCATATCAATGTGCCAATTCCCTTATGTGCTACTGATGGCAATTTACATGTTTGTAGATGTAATTGTAGAGATCAGTTTGGAACCTTATGAGACTTCTACGAGTTCATCTAATTTACTAATAAGGTCATCTTCTGCATTTTTTTGAAGATCTTTGGATCACTGCTTTACCTTTTAAGGCGGATACCACACGAGGAGAAGGTATTCATAGAAGGAGATTTAAATGGACATGTCGGTAGAATAGTAGAGGTTTTGACAGAGTTTTGGAGGTTTTGGATATGAGACTAAAAATGAGGTTGACGAAGACATCTTGAGTGTGACATTAGCTTATGATTTGACGTTGGCAAACACCTTTTTTTTGGAAAAGAGAGTCACATCTGATAACTTTTCGCAGCAGTCAAAATTGTAAGATATACCCTGATAAATGTGTAACTACAAAACATAAGTTGGTGGTCTTAGAGGTTCAGTATAACAAAGTACATAAGTTGAAGAGAAGTGCGCAGCAACCCAGAGTAAGATGGTAGAAGTTACATGAGGAGAAACAAACAGAATTCAAGGAAAGAATGCTACGAAAGGACCGTGGCGACTGGAAGGCGAAGTAAAAATGATGTGGAAGGGGATATCTAACTGCATTCAGATAGTGACAAAAAGGGTGTTGGGAAAAGTAGAGGGAATGGACATCAAACAAAAGAAACCTTATGGTGGAATGAAAAGGTGCAGAGGCAATTAAGCAAAAGAATGAGTGTTTCAAATGCCTACATAAATCTTCTAATGAAGAGAATTTGCAAAAGTTTAGATTGGCGAGAAAATGTGCCAAGAAAGATGTACAAGAGGTTAGAGGCAAGGTTTTCATCGATATGTACAAAAAAACTTGGGAGCAAAGAAGGAGAAAACGACATCTATAGACTTGTAAAGTCAAGGGACAAGAAAAGTAAAGACTTGACATAGGTTAGATATATCAAGGATGAAAATCAAACACTCTTGATAAGAGATGAAGACGTTAAGGGCAGGTGGATGAGTTATTTTAACAAACTTTTTAATGGAGAGAACAATAGAAGTGAGGTGGATTTGGAAGGTGTTTCTGATGATTCAAACAGAAGGTTTGTGCGTAGAGTTAAAGCACAGAAAGTTAGAGAGGCATTAAAAAAAATAAAGACTAGTAAAGCCTTGGGACCCGATAGTATTCCTATTAAAATGTGGAGATGTTTAAGGGATGTAGCAATAAGTTGGTTGATTAGTCTTTTTAATAAGATCCCCCAAACTAATAAGATGCCTAATGAATGGAGGAAGAGTATACTTGTGCCTATATACAAGAACAAGGGGGATATCCAGAATTGTTCTAACTATATAGGCATCAAGCTTATGAACCATTCAATGAAGTTGTGGGAGAGAGTTATTAAGTATCGTTTGAAAATAGAAACCAAAGTTTCTGTCAATCAATTTGGATTTATGTTAGAAAGATCTACTATAGATACTATTTTCTTGATACGACAATTGATGGAGAGATATCGAGAAAGAAAGAAGGACCTCCATATAGTGTTTATTGATCTCGAGAAGGTGTACGATAGGGTTTCAAGAAAGGTTATGCGGTGGATTTTTTAGAAGAAAAAAGTACCTTCAAAGTATGTAGAGGTAATCAAAGACATGTATGACGGAGCTACTGCATGTGTGAAGGCTTGTAATGGCATATCAAGTTATTTTCCAATCACAATAGATTTACACCAAGGTTCTGCTATGAGCCCTTACCTTTTTGCCCTAGTTATGGATAAGCTAACAAAAGATATTTAAGATGAGGTGCCGTAGTGTATGCTATTTGCAGACGATATTGTGCTTATTGATGATACCAGGGCTAGGTTAACGCTAAGTTAAAAGTATGGAGAAACACGTTAGAGTCTAAAATATTTACGCTAAGTTGAAGTAAGATAGGATACTTAAAGTGTAAGTTTGACATGATAGGAAGAGGGGATCAAGAAGCCATAAATTTGCTCGGATAGAAGGTACCCAAGAAAAATACATTTAGATATCTGTGATCAATATTATAAAAGGAGAGAGAGATTGATGAAAATGGAAATCATTGAATCAGAACAAGTTAGATGAAATGGCGTAGTGCATCGAAATTTTTGTGTGATCCCAAAATTCCTCTTAGGTTAAAAGGAAAATTTTATAGAATAGCAGTCAGACCTGTCATGTTATACGTGTTGACACCTAATTTTCGATTAGTTTTTTTCAGTCTATTTTTGAAAATTCATAAAAAGTAAAAAAAAATAAAAAAAAAATTAACTTTGATGGCCTTGGCCAAGCTAAGGGAATCATTTTTTATCAAAAAATAATTTTTCATATTTTTTACCTTTTTTGGTATTTTTAGAAAATAGGAAAATATCCGAAGATTCGAGAAAAATAGCATTTGAGGTCACAAAAATATGAAAAATAGTCAATACTTTTCTTTTAATTCCCTTGTATTCTTAACCTCATAAAAAGTCCAAATTCAAGTTCAATTTTATGTGTTCCTTCGTTACACGTATGATTGAATTTGGTAAAAAAAATGTCAATTGAGTCTCTTAATTTACAATTTTGGCATTTTAGGGTCTTGACATTCAATTTGATTGTCCTTCATCGCAATTTAGCCCAATTATTTGCATAAATTGCTCAATTACATGAATTGGGCAAAATTACATACTTAATTACAATTTAGTCCTTGAATTTAGGCATAATTGAAATTACTTTCAATTCAAGGGCTACCTTTATAAATTGAAGCCACTACCTAATAATTTTCATTGTTCTAAGTCGCTTGGCATAGGTGGTTTGGTCCAGTTTGACCGTTAGAGTCTTCAATTTCACAATTTTCCGAATTGCAATTAAGGACAAATTTGGGACTTTTATAGAAATTGACATGAACTTTTGGGCAAAATCACATTTTTAGATAATAATCATGTCCTAAGTTCAATTTTGAGGTTTAATTGTGAAAATTTCCATAAAATTGTGACTAATTTTGGAAAAATCAAGTCAGAACGGGTTCTGACCGGTCAAACCGCCCAGTCAGACTAGTCGAACCTGTAACATTCTGATTTTTCCTGTTATTTCAAGATTCATTAATGAGAAAGTATCTAGCGATGTATTTCAGTCATATCTCGCTCGAATGTGATCAATCTAGAGTAAACTGATCAAAAAAGAAAGGCTAACGCGAGATAAGGTACGTAGACCCAGGGCACTTGAATAGGAAATGGCACTTTGACCATAAGGATTGTCAAGGGGACATTTAGAGTCATAAAAAGGCTGATCTAAGAACGATTAAAGAATGCATTACTAGCGTTATACGATTAGAACGCGGGCGATGCCGCTTGACCAATGTATAATTTGTAAAATTTTCCTAAATTGAACAGTGACAATCGAGACCGTCGGAACTAGTGATAGACCTCATAATTACATAACAACCAAAGTCGCCATGAATTGACAAGCCCTAATTGTGATATGAATCACAGGGTCGATACGCGTTGTCACGCCTCGCGCCTCATCACGAGCACGCAATCATCCCTACAAGCAAACAACAACAATCTCTCGGCTGTCCTAAGGATCCACCTATATATATAAAGAAAGGTCGATAGATAAAATAATTTACATTAAGCACACAGAAACGGTTTCCAACAACTCCCCGTACAATATGCATATACAGACTAAGTAGGACCCGGATAGCATCATAAGAAGTCATACATCATCACCTACTGGCTAATAACTACTACAAGCCGCTATACATCAAGGCGACGGGTAAGCATGCCAAAAGATTTCCTCAAAATCCACCAGGGATGGGGTCAGGTCGCTAGTCAAAAGGTTATATCGCCATCTGGAATCGCCTAGGAAGAACTGCTGGAATCTCTGGTGTCCTCGGTCTTTTCTGACGGCTCGTAATCCGAAAAAGTCTCCGACGGGACCTCCACAGAGTCCTCTATAGTCGCCACCTGCGATGGCTTGGCTCGGTCTCCATCCGTAGTCCCCTCCTGGTTCGGTTTATATAGGTCTCCATCAGATAGCTCCACCACGATGATCTCGTCCTCCGGCAGTGGTACAGAGTACTCTACTGTCGACGTCCGCTCCGGGCCGTTCCTCGACCCAACCACCGATCCCTCGGGGAACTCCTGGTCCGAGATCATCTGACACTAGGGAGGTATGACACCCTCCGGAACCTCATGGGACTTCAGAGGCTCGACCTTCCTGTCCCTGTCCGTCCTAAATCATGCCTCAAACCTATGAGGTTTCCAGTTCGATTTGCCCCCGTCTACCCATACTACTATAAATTTCCTTACATAGATATTTCCCTGCCTATCAGGGAACTCATCGTAAAAAATCGTCATCTCCTACGGGTCCCCAAACCGGATAGACCACATTGCTACTGCCTAGGATTTATAAAGTAAGGTTTTCCCAAAAGGGGTGAGATACACATCTCAGTAAGAAAAACCTAACCCTAGGTCAGGTTGACCGTCCACTCAAGCAGTCTCGTCACTTAACAGATTCAAACTCATGGACACATGGGCATGAAAGTCACAATCTAATAAACCACAACATACAAAAGACAGGCATGTATTTATGATCTTATGTCACACACAAATGCACATATACGCTCGGCCTACCACTTCACCACATCTATCAACCTTTGCATGCCTCATTCTCTGGCTCGCAAACTAGTCGCCTTAGGTTCGGCCCGCGTAAACGCATTAGACCGTTATCGGTGACGCGCGTAAACGCATCAGGTCCCGGTTCAATTCCAGGCAAGTTTTATGAGCTCATATTTTTTCCCGCGATTAGATCGCATCAGGACAGTGGCTATCTCAACCCCGCAACTTCGTCGCATCAGGGCGCCACCTAATCACAATTCACCCCACGACCTCGTCGCATCAAGGCCTCACCCTTCCGCCCCGCGTCTCACACCCCTTAGGGCCTCGTCATGCCATGCCACAATCATGTCTCATGCCACATCATATCAAATAACTTGATTTAAATTCAAATTTCATAATCAATGGCTAATGTGCATGCTAATATGTTTCATAAATCTCGTGGCATGCAATTCAATTCAAATGGCACCCAAACTCACAAACAACTCAAGCATAGGCTATGTCATACAATCATTCTATAACATCTAAGGACACATCAAGCTATCACGTTTGAGAATTTTTTCATAACCGTTCTGATCGGCCCTCGACTTATCCAATTGAGTCCAATCCCCCTAGCATCAGTTTAGAAAATTCCTTACCTTTGCTTAGCAATACAATTCACTACTCCTTGCACCTCCTAAGGTTCGTCCAACTCAAGTCATAGGCCAATTTATCGTGCAACCTAGGATAATCAATCGATTTGTCAAAATTTCAAGTCCAATTCCTCAATTCATCCATCCAAATCATCTATAACACACTCCTCATCATCTCTTCACATCATACACACCAAATTACAATACAAATCCAGCATATCCAGCCACCCACAGAATCGGTTTGGACTGGCATTAAACCGATTCCATTTGGTTCAGTTCATGCCCGGTCCAACCGGTTCTAATCTACCTCAAATCCATCAATTATGCACCCTCCTACTTCTTATAATGTCTACCTAAGGGTTTAGAGTGCTCACCGAGAAGTTCAAGCCGCGTGGTTGCCGAAAAGTCGTCGAAACCCGCCGGATCGTCCAAGCACAGAATACTGGCAGATTCTGTCCAAATTATACAAGGGTGGTTCGTAGTCAAAAATTAATTAAATAAATTCCTAATTTTTACCACAGAACCATCTATATGTCTACTTGATCTCCACCAAATTTGAGCTCTAGATTCCAAGATTTCGGCTGTCAAAGAGGGTGAGAACCGAACCTACCTCAGGTTGGTTCCTATTCTGTCAGCCTGTGGGAGAATGCTTGCCCTGAATTCCACAACGCTCCAAATGGCCTGATTCTAATTGGAGGACATCGGCAAGACGTGGAGATGTCTGGACGGTTGGCCGGCAACAGCAAGTGGTCGGAGGCGGCAATCGTGTAGGCCGAACAGGGGTGTCCGGTCCGGTCGACGAGCAGCAGAACTGAATAAGAAGAAGGTGTTGCTCGATGGTTTGAGAGAGAGATCCGGTAGAATGGTGATGAGGGGAGAGAGAGGAGAGAGAGAGCCCTTTGTTTATCCTAAAAATGGGACACTTGAGTTGATTGGTAGGTGGGCATTTAGTGTGAGATGACTACCACCCTTAGATTCTTGACACTTGGCACTTGCTATTTCCCATGAGATCCTATGGCTCCTTTTTAGTCTTGAATTTTCGGCAGCCAAGGGGGTCAATTATCCATTTTACCCTTCCTCCAATTATAATAACTAAGTTCTAAGCTTGAGGGGCAAAACGATCATTTTACCGTCGACGTTCGGAACGTCGTTTTTCTCATTTCTAACTTCTTTGATAGGGCGACGGCCAATCCAATTGATGTTGAAATTCTTGATTTTCCATTTCAAACTTTTTTAGGCTCGTTTCTGATCGTTTCTTCTATTAGACGTGATTCCATCCTATTCCGAACCGACAAGCAGCTTTTGCAGACTATACGCGTATCGACCCGCGATTCCATTCACGTTTTAGCCCTCGTCAATTCATGGCAGCCTTGGTTGTCATGTAATTGTGAGGGTTTATCGCTAGTCCCTATGGTGTCGATCGTCACAGTCCGATTTAGGATAATTTTGCAAATCGTACGTTCGTTAAGCGGCATCACCCGTGCTCCAATTGTACGACGCTAGCATGGTAATCCTTAATCATTCTTATATCACCCTTTTGGTGGTTCTAAATATCCCCCCGACAATCTTTATGGTTAAAACGTCATTTCCTATCCGAGTCGCCTAGGTACACGTATCTCGTCTCGCTTTAGCCTTTCCGTAGAGAAATGATTGGAACCACGTCTAATAGAGAAATGATTCAGAAATGAATCTCAAAATTAGAAAATGAAGAATTAAGAATTCCAACATTATAATTGGATTGGTCATCGCCTTATCGAAGAAATTTGGAATGAGAAAAACGACGTTCTAGACCTCAAGGGTAAAATTACCATTTTGCCCCTCAAGCCTTAACCTTGCATTTATAATTGGACAAGGGCATTTTGGTCATTGAATCCCCTTTATAGCTGCCGAAAAATCAAGGAAAAGAGAGCCATTGGATGAAATAATGAATAACACATGGACAAGTGTCAAAGGATTAAGTCTTGATGTTGATAGACCCACTTTTAACCTACCATTCAAACAAGGTTGAATTTTGAAATTGAGTATACACCCCACTCTCTCTCTCCATAGCCGAGCACCCCCCCATTCTGCCGATTTCTTCTTCTTCTTCCTTCTTCTTCACTCAGCCGAGAGATCTCAGGCCGACCGATTCTGCCGCCGCCGTTCGCTCGCTCCGACAGCCACTTCCGACCACCGCCTAGACCCGAGCTGACCACCAGCCCCTTCCTCATCCTCTTGCCAACATTCTTCAAGTGGAATCACAGCATTTGACCATCTGAGGAACTCTGGCCAGCCATTCTCTCGGAAGTCAACGGAAACCGTCACAGCTGGAGGTAAGCCACTATTTAGGCTCCGTAGGACCCCGAATCCTTTGAATTCTTTGGCCAAATTTTATGGACATTTAAAGGACACATAGACTAAGCTATGGTAAAATGTTTAGAGGAATTTGATGGAGTTTTGACCTAAAATGCGTCTTGTGTTTGAAGGGCAGAAAATTGACCGTCGGAAGACCTAGAGGAACCGGCGCCGTTCAAGGACTTTCCGGCATCGCCTTGGCTTCAAACTTTCAATAAGGCTCCCCAAACCCTAGAACTACATATTAGCAAGTAGATTAGTAGATAAATTGAGGATTAAGGTTAGTTTAAGGGCTGAATGATTGAGATATGCACAGAACCGAAAATGCCTGTTCGGTCTGTGCATACCGAATCCGTGGGAAGTTGTTGGTGTTGAAATTGAGTCTTAAATTCATCATTGAAATAGGCTAGGATGTCGATGAACATGTCAATGAGGTTTATGTTTAACGGATTGGCGAATTGAGCAAGAAAAATTGACGAATTGGATGAATTTCCTTAGGTTGCGCAATTGACTTGTTCTTAGGCTATTTGGACCGAATCCTTGGAGTGCTTGGGAAGAGATTTTTGTTGTGTTAAGCTTGAGGTAAGGAGTTTCTAAACCTTGGCTAGGAGGATTGGACTCAATTGGGTGAATTGAGCATGAATTGGAATGATCCTTAAAAGTTTATGGAGAGATTATCCTTTATGTGTTCTTGAGAAATGTAGACGGCTTGCATGCCTGACAATGATTGTATCACGAATTAATTGTTGCATTTGACTGTTGAATTCGATTGCCTCGCATGCCATAGGTGTGTTGTTCGTGCATAAGTTTGCACTTGATTATGTATTATGAATTAAAACGAATTTATGGCATGTCTGAGAATTGTGTGACACCCTGAGGCGTATGAGACGCGGGATTATGTGGATGGATACCCTGAGGCGTGGGGTTTGAATTGAATGGCACCTTGAGGCATACAAGACGCGGGGTTGAGATGGCCATAGTCATGATACGTTTAAACGCGGAACGAAGTTTGAGATTTATCAACACGGACCTGGAGTAAAATTGAAAACCTGATGCGTTTACACGGGTTTGTCAATGAGATGGTCTTAGGTGTATTTATGCGGACCGAGCCTGAGGCGTTCTAAACGCGAGCGTGATATTGAAGAGGCATGGGAGAGTGAAAGGTGTAATCTGGCTCGGCAATGTGTGTTTAAATCTTGATGTTGTGTATGGTGCCATGATTGCATGCTTGACCCTTGTTTTACCCGCATGATATTTAATGACTATTGAATGTATCTTATGATAGCATGTGCATTTTGTCCTTGATTGCATTCGCCTGAGTATACGGTCATCCTAACTTGGGATTAGGACCTGCCTTATTAAGATGTAAATCTCACCCCGTCGTGGGACCCCATTTTTTTCAGATCCCAGGCTGTGAGAATGTGGCTAATCAGATTTGGTGACCCGAAAGAGATGTCAGTATATTTTGATGAGTTCTCGAGCGGACAAGGAACTGTGTACTTTAGGAAATGCACTGTAGTTTGGGTCGATGAGGGTGGCAGCAGCTGGAAGCCTCATAAATATGAGGCTTGGTTTAGAAAGGTAAGGGATGTTTTTACGGGGCCACTGAATCCCACTGAGGTACCCCATAGGGTGATCACTAGCTGGTGTCATCCCGCTCGGGATTCGGTGGAGGTCGAGGAATCAGTGGCTGGTTCAAGAAACGTTCTTGAGAGGACACCGACGAGGTCATCGTGATCGAGGCTACCGAGGATGACCAGGTGGAGCCGTCAGTTGACGAGATACTTGAGGACACCGTGGAAGTTTGCTCTGAAACTCTCTCGGAGTACGAGCCATCTGAGGATACCGAGGGTACTGACGACTCCAGTAGCTCAACTTAGGAGTTTCTGTTTCTAGTCTGACATTTTGAGGGTGACCTCAATGCCTGTTTCTTTTGGGAGATGTGAAGATCCTCTTTTGTATTGGCCTTGTCACCCCCCATTGACCAGCATGTTTAGTTAGCCAATACTATTGTATGAAGTGGATGGGAGGTTATGTTTATTATTGGTATTCTCGTTACCCCGGTCTCTTTTTATTATTGTACGGAGGAATTGTTTATTATTACTTCCCCTTGTTATCGGTATGGTTCATCTCTCAACCCATGTGAATCCTAGGACCTCGAGAGAGAGTTTGTGCTTGCAGGGAGTCGCGTGCTCGTGCCCAAGGCGCAAGGTGTGGCATACGAGGCGCAAGTCTGCTTGGTATCAGAGCAAGGTCAGCTCCATCCAAAATTGATTGAGCATTGGAGTGAGAAAGAGGATTAAGTTGGGACAAGGATGGATAGCGAGACCTTAGGAAACTTACTAGAATAAGGCACGAGATGCATGGCATATGACTTGGTGCATATGATTGGCATTTGGCCTTGGCAGGATTGTGGTGATATACAAGGATGAAGTTCCATGTTTAACGCCGAAAGTCATTTCCGGATTCTGGCCTATTAAGTGCATGAGCATGGTTAGTTTTGGTGAACCGTTAAAGTAGACAGAAGAAGTGATAGCCATAGACTGTTTAATGAAGTGTTTGTCGAATTTGTTGTGTGGAAAGTTGTTGTATTGTGACGTTTCTATTAAGGCATAGTTTGGTAGCTCTGGACTTGGTTGGAGGAATGAGTTATTAACTCCTTGATGAAATTGTGGTGATCTAAGCTCAATAGAGGCACATAAGAATGAATAATCCGTCCAGGAGACCTGGAAGGCCCAGGAGCGGAGCCTCTAGTTGAAGGCCACCTGTAGTAGAAGACTCGAGAATGGATGGAGTAATGAGGGCACTCGAAAGAATTGGCGACCTCATCGACAGGTAGACCCACGACAGGGATGCTGCCATAGCCCAAGTGGTAGGGGCCGCAATAACTGCCGTCAACGTTAGTAACAGCAACAACGAGGGCAATGGAAACAATGGCGATCACGACCAGGGCAATGAGGCAGCGAATGCCCAGGAAGAAATTGTTGTGGCCAGACAGATGAGTCAGCTGGTCGAGCAATTTATCAAGCTGAAGTCGACCCAATTTGATGGGACTGGAGACCCCAAACTAGCACCGAGATGGATCGAGAAACTAGAGAAGGCCTTTGAAGTCTTGAGATGCACGGAAGAAGAGAAAGTGCTATTGGCGGTGTACCTGCTAAAAGGTACTACAAATGATTAGTGGTATGCCACCAAGAATGGAGTCTTTCCAGAAGGAACGGCCTTGACCTGGAATGCATTTACTACGGTATTCAATGACAAGTATTTCTCGAAGGCAGCATGGGAAAGAAAGCAAGTGAAATTCTTACAGCTGCGTCAGAATCAGCTAATCGTAGACCAGTATGAGGCTGAATTCTCTAGACTATCAAGGTACGTGCCTCAATCGATAGAGGATCCCCTAGAGAAGGCACGGAGATTTCAAGATGGATTGAGGCCTGAACTTCGTAGTCAGATGATAGCTCTGAACTTGAGGACCTACAAGGAAATCTATGAATGGGGACAAATGATTGAGAGGGACCTGAAGGAGAGGAATGCCATATTTGGATCACGGTTTAATTCATTCAGAGACAATCGTCAGATTGGTAAGAGACCAGTGGTTGGCAAAAGGTGCTTCGTCCCTCCCGTAAGGAAGAGCATTGTGAAGTCGCCGAACCCCATGAACTGGAGCTGTCGCTTCTGCGGCAAAAGGCATGGTAATGGACCATGCCCGGAAGAACCGAAGCATGCTTCAAGTGTGGCCAAATGGGCCATCAAATGAGGACTTGCCTGAACCAAGCTCCAGCGAATAGACCTCAAAGGCAGCGACCCCAAGCTGGACCGTCAGCTACCACTCCCCAAATTGATCAGAATCGACCCCTAGCTCAGGAGAGAGTCCATGCAGTAGCCCGTAGGGAAGCAGAAGAAACGCCAGGCGTGGTCACAGGTATGGTTTATTTGTGTGACCAAGCTGCATATGCTTTGTTTGATCATAGCGCAACACACTCATTTGTATCTGCTCGATTTGCTGATTTGGTTGATATGAAGTTAAAACTATTGAGTGTGATTCTACATGTTGCCACCCCATTGAAAGATAATATGCTGGTTTCGTTGGGTTATACGGATTGTAGGATCGTAATTAACGGTAGTAAGGAGAGTATCGATTTAGCTGTGTTGCCCATGTATGACTTCGATGTGATCATAGGAATGGACTGGTTGGGTAAACAGGGGGCAGTAGTGGATTGTGATAGTAGGATAATTCGTTTATACCTAGAAAGTCGCCCTAGTTTTGAATTTGTGGGAAGTCGAGGAGGAATCTCAATTCCTTTAGTCTCGTCTCTTGAAGTGGCGAAGTTGATGACTGAAGAATGTTAAGCATACTTAGTCGCAGTTATAGAAAATGACTGTTAAGGAGCCTAAACTAGAGAGCATCCCGATAGTGCGTGAGTTTCCTGACATATTTCCTCAAGAATTGCCAGGGTTGCCACCAGAGCGAGAGATAGAATTCGTGATTGAGTTAGCTCCTGGGACGAAGCCGATCTCGAAGGCACCCTATAGGATGTCCTTATCAGAACTGAAGGAGTTAAAGATGCAAATGCAGGAATTACGGGATAAACGATTTATTCGACTGAGTGCTTCACCGTGGGGAGCGTCGGTGTTGTTTGTAAGGAAAAAGGATGGAACCTCGCGTCTAGGCATCGACTATAGACAATTGAATCAAGTGACGGTGAAGAATAAGTACCCACTGCCAAGGATTGATGACCTATTTGATCAGTTGCAAGGAGCTACGATATTCTCTAAGATTGACTTGAGGACCGGGTATCACCAGCTGAAAATCAAGAAAGAAGACATACCTAAGACCGCTTTTAGGACAAGGTATGGTCACTACGAATTCACTGTGATGCCTTTTGGATTGGCCAATGCTCCAGCCGCATTTATGGATTTGATGCATCGGGTGTTCAAGGAATTCTTGGATAGATTTGTCATAATTTTTATCGATGATATCCTGGGTTACTCAAGGAGTAACAAAGAACAAGAAAAGCATATGAGGATTGTTTTGCAGACCTTGAGGGAACACTCGTTATACGCTAAGTTTATCAAATGCGAGTTCTAGCTGAATAAAGTGGCGTTTATTGGCCATGTTGTGTCAGGAGAAGGAATTGTGGTAGGTCCTGCAAAGATTGAAGCTGTAACAAATTGACCTAGGCCTACTATAGTCACGAAAGTCCGAAGTTTCTTAGGATTGGCAGGATATTACCGACGTTTCGTGGAGAAGTTTTCATCCTTATGCCACTGACCAGATTGACTAAGAAAGAAACAAGGTTCGAATGGACGAATAAGTATGAAAGGAATTTCCAAGAGCTCAAGTATCGGTTGACAACCGCACTGGTGTTGACGATTCATCAGAACCTAGAGGCTATGAGATATATAGCGATGCTTCGCTAAAGGGCCTAGGCTATGTGCTAATGCAACATGGAAGGGTAGTGGCCTACGCGTCCCGACAATTGAGACCGCATGAAATGAACTATTCGACTTACGATTTGGAATTAGAAGCGATTATCTTTGCTCTAAAGATCTGGAGGCATTATCTGTGTGGCAAAAAGTTCCAGATTTACACTGACCACCAGAGCCTAAAGTATCTGTTTTCCCAGAAGGAACTGAATATGAGGCAGCATCAATGGATGGAGTTGCTTAAGGATTATGATTGTGACATACTATATCATCCTGGGAAAGCGAATCGAGTCGCGGATGCACTCAGCCGAAAATCGAGCATCGCTTGTCTAATGGTGAAAAGGTGATCGCTATTTGAGAACTTAACGGATTCTGAGTTCAGATTGGAAGTCTGTCAATTATCTAGTTTGATGTCCACACTGAGAATAGAACCTGAGGTCTAGGAAAGGATAAAAGTCTTGCGGCATACGTCCCAAAAATTCAGGAAATCCTGGAGATGAACGCAACAAAAAGGAAACCAGAATTCCAAGTGTTAGAGGATGAAATCTTGAAATTTCAAGGACGTCTATGCGTGCCAAAGAACGAAGAACTCAGGGAAAGGATTTTATCAAAGGCTCATAGGAACAATTATAGTATTCACCTAGGAAGCACGAAGATGTATCAGAACTTGCGTCAACATTATTGGTGGAACAGGATGAAAGTGGATTTGGCGAAGTATGTAACAAAGTGCTTGACATGCCAGTAGGTGAAGGCCCAACACTGTAAGCTTGGTGGATTATTATAGCCACTAGAAATTCCTGAATGGAAATGGGAGCACGTAACAATGGATTTTGTGATGGGACTCCCAAGGAGCTAGAGAGACCATGATTCTATTTGGGTAGTTGTGGACCGATTGACCAAGTCTGCATACTTCATCCCTGTGCAAAAGGATTTCGTGATGGACAAATATGTCGAATTATACGTGAGATAGATAATGAGACTACATGGAGTACTCGTGACGATAACATCAGACAAAGACCCCAAGTTCAGAGCGAACTTCTGGAAAAGTCTTCAAGATGCCATGGGAACTCGACTGCAATTTAGTACAGCATAACCTCCACAAACGGATGGACAATCGGATAGGACAATTCAGACGCTCAAGGACATGTTACGAGCGTGTGTGATAGACTTTAAAGGTGGATAGGAGGATCAACTGCATTTGGTAGAGTTCGCATATAATAACAGTTATCAGTAGAGCATTCGAATGGCACCATTCAAAGCACTTTACGGAAGAGCTTGTAGAACCCCGACTTGCTGGAACGAGGTTGGAGAAAGAAGTATCACCGGCCCAGAACTGGTAGAGCAATCAGTGGAAGCGGTAAAGATAATTCAGGATGGACTGAAGACAGCACAGAGTTGTTAGAAAAGCTATGCGAATAAATGACGTAAGCCTTTAGAGTTTCAAGTAGGCGACCATATTTTCCTTAAAGTGTCGCCGATAAGAGGATTATCTCGATTCAGAAAGAAAGGAAAATTGAGCCCAAGATACGTAGGTCCATTTGAGATTCTGGAGCGAATTGGGACCTTAGCCTACAGACTGGCCTTACCGCCTAATCTATCCCAAGTGCACAACGTCTTCCATGTGTCTATGCTCCGGACGTACGAATCGGACCCGACGCATGTGCTGAACTACGAGATTATAGAAGTGGATGACAGAGTATCTTACGTGGAGAAGCCAGTTAGGATCGAAAACCGAAAGGAGCAAATTCTGAGGAATAAAACGATTCCATTGGTCAAAGTTGTTTGGGAGCACCACAGAACCGAATGCGCTACAGAAAAGCAAGGAAACGATGAGGCGTCAATACCCCCATTTATTTGAGTAACTGGGTTTATTGTAAATTTCGGGGACGAAAGTTTTGTAAGGGAGAAGAGTTGTGACATTATGATTTATCCTGTCATTTCAAGACTCATTAATGAGAAAGTATCTAGCGATGTATTTCAGTTGTATTTCACTCAGATTTGATCAATCTCGAGTAAACTGACCAAAACGAAAATGCCAACGCGAGAGAAAGTACATAGACCTAGGGAACTCGAACGCGAGACAAGGTACGTAGACCTAGGGAACTCGAATAAGAAATGACACTTTGACCATAAGGATTGTCGAGGGGATATTTAGAGCCATAAAAAGTTCGATCTAAGAACGATTGGGGAATGCATTGATAGCGTTATACAATTGGAGCGCGGGTGATGCCGCTTGACCAATGTATAATTTGTAAAATTTTCCTAAATCGAACAGTGACGATCGAGACCGTCGGAACTAGTGATAGACCCTCACAATTACATGACAACCAAAGTCGCCATGAATTGACAAGCCCTAATTATGATATGAATCACAAGGTCGATACGTGTAACATCTCCAAAAGCCGCCCGTCAATTCGAGATAGGATGGAATCACGTCTGATAGAGAAATGATTTAGAAACGAGTCTCGAAATTAGACAATGGAGAATCAAGAATTCCAACATTATAATTAGATTGGTCATCGCCTTATCGAAGAAATTTGAAATTAGAGAAACGACGTTCCGGACGTCGAGGGTAAAATTACCATTTTGCCCCTCAAGCCTTAACCTTGCATTTATAATTTGACAAGGGCATTTTGGTCATTGAATTCCCTTTATAGCTGCCGAAAAATCAAGGAAAAGAGAGCCATTGGATGAAATAATGAATTGACATATGGACAAATGTCAAAGGATTAAGCCTTAATGTTGATAGACCCACTTTTAACCTACCATTCAAACATGGTTGACTCTTGAAATTGAGTATATACCCCACTCTATCTCTCCTTGGCCGAACACCCCCCCCCCATTTTGCTGATTTCTTCTTCTTCTTCTTCCTTCTTCTTCACTCAGCCGAGAGATCCCAGGTCGACTGATTCTGCCGCCGCCGTTCGCACTCTCCAACCGCTACCTCCGGCTATCGCCTGGACCCGAGCCTACCACCAACCCCTTCTTCATCCTCTTGCCGATATTCTCCAAGTGGAATCACTGCATTTGACCACCTGAGGACCTCCGGCCAGCCATTCTCCCGAAAGTCAACGGAAATCGTCGCAGCTGGAGGTAAGCCATTGTTTAGGCTCCGTAGGACCCTGAATCCTTTGTATTTTTTGGCCAAATTTTGTGAACATTTAGAGGACACATAGATTGAGCTGTGATAAAAATTTTGGAGGAATTTGATGGATTTTTTGCCCCAAATGGGTCTTGTGTTTGAAGGGCAGAAAACTGACCGTCGGAAGACCTAGAGGTACCGGCGCTTTTCAAGGACTTTCCGGCATCACCTTGGCTTCAAACTTTTAGTACGGCTCCCCAAACCCTAGAACTACATATTAGCAAGTAGATTAGTGGATAAATTAATGATTAAGGTTAGTTTAAGTGCTGAATGGTTGAGATATGCATAGAATCGAAAATGCCCTGTTCGGTTCTGTGCATATCGAATCTGTGGGAGGCTATTGGTGTTGAAATTGAGTCTCAAATTCATCATTGAGACATGCTAGGATGTCGGTGAACATGTCAATGAGGTCTATGTTTCACGGATTGACGAAATGAGCAAGAAAAATTGACGAATTGGATGAATTTCCTTAGGTTACGCAATTGACTTGTTCTTGGGCTATTTGGACCAAATCCTTATAGTGCTTGGGAAGAGATTTTTGTTGAGTTAAGCATGAGGTAAGGAGTTTCTAAATCTTAGCTAGGAGGATTAGACTCAATTGGGTGAATTGAGCGTGAATTGGATTGATCCTTAGAAGTTTATGGAGAGATTGTCCTTTATGCGTTCTTGAGAGATGTAGACGGCTTGCATGCCTGACAATGCCTGCATCACGAATTGATTGTTGCATTTTACAATTGAATTCGATTGTCTCGCATGCCAAAGGTGTATTGTTCGTGCATGAGTTTGCACTTGATTAAGTGCTATCAATTAAAACGAATTTATGGTGTGCCTGAGAATTGTGTGACACCCTGAGGCATACGAGACGCGGGGTTGTGTGGATGGATACCCTGAGGCGCTAAGACGCGAGGTTTGAATTGAATGGCACCCTGAGGCGTACAAGACGCGGGATTGAGATGGCCATTGTCCGATGCGTTTAAACGCGGGACGGAGTTTGAGATGTGTTAACACGGCCCTGGAGTGAAATTGAAAACCTGATGCGTTTACGCAGGTTTTTCAATGAGATGGTCTGAGGCATATTTACGCGAACCGAGCCTGAGGCGTTTTAAATGCGGGTGTGATATTGAGGAGGCATGGGAGGGTGAAAGGTGTATTTTGGCTTGCAGTGTATGTTTAAATCTTGATGTTGTGTATGGTGCCATGATTGCTTGCTTGACCCTTGTTTTACTCGCATGGTATTTAATGACTGTTGAATGTCTCTTGTGATAGCATGTGCATTTTGTCCTTGATTGCATTCGCCTTAGTATTCGGTCATCCTAACCTAGGGTTAGGACCTACCTTACTGAGATGTAAATCTCACCCCATTGTGGGACCCTATTTTTTTCAGATCCTAGGTCGTAAGAATGTGGTCAATCAGATTTGGTGACCCGAAAGAGATGTCAGTATATTTTGATTAGTTCCCGGACAGACAGGGAACTGTGTACGTTAGGAAATGCACCGTAGTTTGGGTCGATGAGGGTGGCAGCAGCTGGAAGCCTCATAGACATAAGGCC
Organism: Rhodomyrtus tomentosa; assembly: GCA_028455895.1. Taxonomy (NCBI): domain Eukaryota; kingdom Viridiplantae; phylum Streptophyta; class Magnoliopsida; order Myrtales; family Myrtaceae; genus Rhodomyrtus; species Rhodomyrtus tomentosa. Next base: position 16,968,526 of record JAPCWY010000008.1, read on the forward strand.
TGGTTTAGAAAGATATGGGATGTTTCTACAGAGCCACTAAAACCCACTGAGGTACCCCATAGGATGATTCCTAGCTGGTGTCATCCCGCTCGAGATTCGGTGGAGGCCAAGGAGTCAGTGTCTGGTTCGAGGAACGTTCCTGAGAGAACCCCGACCTTGGAGAACACCGACGAGGTCATCGTGATCGAGGCTACCGAGGATGACCAGGTAAAGCTGTCAGCTGCCAAGACACTTCAGGACACCATGGAGGTTTGCTTTGAGACTCTCTCGGAGTACGAGCCATCTGAGGATACCGAGAGTATTGACGACTCCAGCAGCTTGACTTAGGAGTTTCTGTTTCTGGTATGAAATTTTGATGGTGACCTCGATGCTTGTTTCTTTTGGGAGATATGAAGATCCTCTTTTGTATTGGCCCTGTCACCCCCTATTGACCAGCATGTTTAGTTAGCCAGTACTATTATATGAAGTGGATGGGAGGTTATGTTTATTATTGGTATTCTCGTTACCCCGATCTCTTTTTATTATTGTACGGAGGAGTTGTTTATTATTGTTTTCGCTAGTTATCGATATGGTTCATCTCTCGACCCATGTGAATCCTAGGACCTCGAGAGAGAGTTTGTGCTTGTAGGGAGTTGTGCACTTGCGCCCGGGGCACGGGGCGTGACAAAACCGATCCGCTACAGTGTCGTCTTCTTCCTCAAGCTCCCGCATGAATGAACAATTCCTAGGCTGATTTTGATTGTCAAATTGAAGATCAATTTGCGAATAATTAGAAGGGAAATGGTAGGCGTTTTGTTCCTCTCATCGTCCTCCATCGATCAACATCGGAGACACCACCTGATGTCGCCGAGACAAAGAGTAATCGACCGGTCAAGGTTGCGGTACCTGCAAAAAGTCAATAGAAGCGATTTCAGATCAAATTCGTCCAAATTCGCACCATATAGAGAACGTTGGAGATCCTAACGGACATGGACGGAAACCCAACGGATTTCGTCACCATCTGGTGACCAAATGGCGCATGAGAGGCACGTGAGTGGGAAAAATTGACGTTCCCCGTTCGGCACCAAAATTCTGAAACTTGTATATAGCCTTTAGAGATTTTCTAGAAGAAGAAGAAGATCGATTCATTCTGTTGCGGAGAGAGAACAAAATTGAGAGAGAGAGAGAACTCGCTCTCTCGCCCTTGCCATCGAGAACTTGAGTTCGGCCTGCAAGTGATCTTCGACGACGATTCAGGAGGAATCGAGCCGCCATTCCATGTCAAGAGGATTGCTTGAGCTCCGTGGGGTTGATCGCATCAGTTCACATAGCCTATAATCTCAAAAAATGGTAAGCCAATCCTCCGAGCTTGACTTTTGCCCTTTAATGGCGAAGTCATTTCCCGCCTCAATTCTTACGATTGATGTGTGCATTTTGTATCTGTGACATCACTGAGCATCACTGTATGCTTTGATTGCATTGAAATCGAGTCAAACCTTGCTTTTGTACAGCGTCGCCATTGCCGACCCCGAAGCTTCCCTAGCTCAAGCTAGCTTAAACTAGGTTAATCGGACCTGTAGGTAAATGTTCTAAACTCATATAGATGTGATTGTGTGAAGGAATTAGCTCGACATGCTCTCTGTTGCTTGATTGAACTTCCATGGTCGTACTCGGCATGTTGCATACTACATGTGATTCAATGGATGAAATGCTGCAATTCTCAAATATGTTAAACTAGAGGCTAGTACGAGTCTAATGGCATCGGTTTCGTGTTAATCGGTATAGGTTTGGTCGTTCATCGGTGCCAGAGAAGTCTCGGCCGTTCATTTAATCACAGTAGGGAGGTTGAAGACGAAGTTGACATGGTAGAGTCAACGAGTCAAAGATCTAGGTGGCATAGTGCGATTGGTCCATGTGGATGTTGAGTTAGCTCGACCGTTAGTCTGTTAGGCTGAGTCAGTTTTAATCGGACGGCCTAGATTAATCGAGTCCTATTTTTTGTGACCGTTTGATTAGAAATTAGGAATATTCAAAAAGGTTTTTATAATCAAATAATCAAAACAAATTGAAATAGTGCCGTTTAGGATAAGGGTTGAGCGACGTCGTTTAGGTTGTGAGGATGAACGGTCTTGATCGAGTTTGACTTTTAATCGTAACCGTAGGTTTAAGTAATCAGATCTGACGGTCGAGAAGTAGTTGACTTTTGATCTGAGTCGTAGTTTTCAGTCGGCTAATCCTGTGGCCGTGGAATAGCCACATGGTTCAATGGAAATTGTCGGATTAAATCCGGGTAATCGAAAAACAAAAAATGCTGAACGACATCGTTTCGGCGTGGTGGGTCGCGCAGGTTCGGGTCTGGGTCGGGTTGTCCGATCCGAGTGGGTTGGGTCGATCCGGTCCGAATTATTTTTTTAATAATAAAAAAGTTAAAAATTATTTTAAAATAAAAAAATTAGAAAAATCCTAGAAAAGTTTTAAAAATGTTAGAAAATCAAAAATAAATGTAGAAAAATTATGAAAAATTCCTAGGTACTCCAGAAATTCTCAAAAATTGAGGATTGACAATAGACAACTAATCAATCCTATTTTTGGAATTTCTTATCCGTTCTTCTAGAAATTGATGATATTACCCTTTAGGGGTAAATCGTCTCTATTTGGTATATGAGATAGGTCGAGAATATCAAGGTAAGAACTAGGGTCAGTCAGGTGATCAATTCTTATGTTTGGGTTCTCGAATCTCATCTTTTTCTAGAAATGACGATTTTATCCTTCTAAGGTTAAATCATTTTTCTTATTTCGATCGAGCCGTGAAAATTCTTCAAAATTAGGATTTGGGTCTAGTGGTTGACCAATCCTTCTGTTTGGAATTTTCACTTCTCATCACTTTCCGTAATGACGATTTTACCCCTTAAAGGGTAAATCGCTTCTAAAATTCCAAAAAAATTCTGAAAATTCTCGAAAAATAGGAGATGGATTGGTTTGGTGACCAATCATATTTCCACCATCTTTTGGCTCCATATTTCATTTGAATTGACAAATTCACTCTTTTAGGGCAAGTTGCCCCAAGGGCATATCATTTCAAAAACACTCATGAGCTTTGATTGACATTTCTCTAGGCTAATAGGGCCTTACTAGGGATGTCACATTGCATTCATGTGATTTATTCGGACGTATTGGATCCTTGATTTGCGCACTCATTTTATTAATTGTGTTTGTTAAGATAGTTACTCATATCTGCATGAACTCTTAGATTTAGGGTTCGCACCCCATTCACCTGAATGAACTCTTAGGGATAGATAAATCATTCAATTTAGGTGCCGAAAGGGCGTCAACTCTGACGGTTGGGGTAACAAAGTCCTCGATCCCATTTCTCTGGTTTCCGCATAATTGAATAAAATGCTCTCAACTATTCGATAGGGTTTCCGATCGTACCCTCCCCGAAATGATTGGTGACAACTCCTTGGCATGCACACGTATCGCATGTCACCAGACCACATAGAAGGTCGACCACGTATTCCTCCGTTGTGACCCGGGTAACGGGCCTTGGGAGAGGCCCGCTTCCGACCAGAGGGGACGGCCCTTTAACTCGCTGATCTCTAGATCGAGATTGGGTCGTGACAATACGGAACTAAATGTTGGCCAGTACAAAGGAAACATGAGCATAAAATGGGAGTAGCGGAAATAAGAATGTTAAGGTGGACGTGTAGTCATATAAGGATTGATAAGATAAAGAATGAAGAGATTTGACGAAAAGTTGGAATAGAACCGATGGCGAAAAAGATGAGAGAGCATATATTGAAATGGTTTGAGCATATCCTCGGAAGGCCTTAAACGTACCGGTACGAACGGAAGTTTGCTATCGAGAGCATAAAACAAAGAAATCAAGAGATCGGCCAAAACCTACTTGGGGAAGAGTATAACAAGATTTAATGGAGTGGGAAATAGATTGGCGTACGGTTTGTCTTAGGACGGAGTGGAGGAAGGCTATTAGTGTTGTCAAGGGGCAGTGTAATGATATATATATATAATTATTTATTTTTACATATTTATCTATTTTTCTTTGATTGGTTCCGCTTTTATTTTTATAATTTTTTGGGATTTATCGACCGTCGAACCCAACTAGTTCGGGATAAAAGTAATGTTAATGTTGATAAGCAGAATTTCAAAGATGAAATAGAATGAGAAGAGGTTTCAACCAAAAGAAAATCTCAAAAGGTAAGGCAAGAAGTCTCTGAAGGTGCTCCACATTGACATTGTTCATAGAGTAAATCACACAGCTCATAAAACTTGTGTTATGTTTAGTGAATGCAGTTCCAGTAAGTTTGAATAGGAGGTCATATGCTAGTCTACTTGTTGTGTTATCTCTTTTTTGCCACTAAATGATGTTGTTGATTTGCACATGGCTTCTTTTTTTGGATTCCCAACTTGCAATCACTATGTGTGAGTTGCCACCTTATGTCACTCTTTTGGCTATAGCAGATGATGTTGACATCTAAGGACCTCATTTTTGTTGGCTACACATACAAGAATTTGGAGGCACTTAAGGAGGCTTATGATCTATATGGTATGGAACTTGAGAATTTTCAATTACATTTCCTCCTTTCTGGATTTTCAATCACCTTAATCTCTCAACGCTATTCTACATGAAGCCTGGGCAGTATGTTCTGAGGAGTAGCTCTTATGATCATGGGTGGAAATTGGAAATAATGATATCTATTCAAGTGCGATAAGCTTGCTGAATGGAGTATAAAAAACTTAAAGGAATTGGGGTGCTAGTGAAGCATCATCTATATGGATCTATCCTTCATGTTCGACCATAGCACAGTTTAAGTCCTTTGCACCTAAATCCCATGTGTATGCCGGATGAAATTGGGAAGAATTCTGATTATGTACTTGTACCATAGGTAGACGGATCACTTGATTGATGGCAGGTTCCTCTGTTGCACGGCATTCTACTAATTCTACATATAAGAAACCATATGAATTTATTCCTAAAAATATGCTTGCATTTTTTTAACTTTGGAGAGACGGATCCATGTTTAACTTCACTAGCACCTATATCCAATTTAAATCACTCAATGAAAATTTTCTTGGAAAAATGTGGAAAGGCAAATGATCCAGTAGCAGAGAAAAACTCTAGCCAATAATAGTTATCGATGGCTGTTGCTGCCTTACCATTAAACCTGTGTTAACCTAGTGTATTGTATTCTCTTTAAATCTTTTGGGGATAAAATGCTTTCTTGTAATTAATTATCTTGTTTACGTTGATTCATTATGTGCTAGGAAGTCCCTGAAGGTGCTCCAGATTGTTTAGCAGGTTTAACTTTTGTAATCAGTAGAATACTTGATAGGTACTTCAAATCATTTTCCCCCTTCTTTGAGTTAAAACTTTTGCTTCCAAATTCCCAGTTGCATATTTCTGATTCTCTTAACATGTGAGGACGTCTCTTTCTTGGTTGCTTACGCTTTTAGTGCTTTGTGAATCGAGAGATTAATTAGCGGCACATTTACAATTTTCCAGTTTGGAGAGAGTAGAAGCAGAAGATCTAACGACATGGAGGTAGTGTAACCGGATCAGTCAGCAAGAAGACGGTCATCTCATATTCCTTTCATGATTTAGTATTAAGTGTTATATGAATCTGAGTTACTTACTCTCCTAATTCTGTGTCCAGAATTACCTGTTATGTGATGAAGATATTGGAGGACGGAAATCTGCAAAAGCGAAAGAGCTCGGGTTATTACTTTCTGTGGATGTTAGTCGTTATTATAGTATTAAAACAGTTAGTTTGCAGTGCTCATTTGTGGCTTTCATTTCTTTGATTTAGAACTACTTTTCTTACGGATGATGGTCTGTTTGATCTGATCCGGTCATCAATTCGTACAAAAACACCCGTTCAAGAGAAGTCCAAGAGTACAGAGAAAGCTAGTTTTTGGTTTGTGTTTTTTTAGGAGGTTCGACTCTTATGATTTCATTTTTCATTTGACATGGTATTTACTAGTATATATTCTTGAATCAGGGTGCATATTTGACCTCTCATATTTACTAGTATTCAATTTTTTATCGGATGCCTTTTGGACTGTTAGAGTGTGCATATTTGACCTCTCGTTCACTTGATCGTATGTAAATGATTCTATGGTGCAGCCACTCACATTTTGAATATTCTTTTATATCTTTGTTCTGTGCAATCTCATCACAAAACTTGTTGCCAAAACTCATCGCTGCACAATATTCGTTACAAAATTCATTGTTAAAAACATATGGCAAAAATAAAATCTCGTCATTTAATAAAATAGTTGTCGCAAAATTCATCGCTAAATAATTAATAAAAATTCGTCATTGAATAACAATTGTAGCAAAATTCATTGCTAAAGGTGTCATCGCAGAATCCATCACTAAATTATTTATAAATTCGTCGCAAATTAGTGACGAATAAATAATTCATCATCGCCAATTCGTCGTTGCAGATTAGCTACGAATCTTAGTTTTTCATCGCTAAATTGCGGCGAATTTCTTTCGTCAGAAATTAGCAACGAAAACTATTTGTCACAAATTAGCGACGAAAACTACTTAAGTACACCTGGAGTACGATAAGTTGTGTACGGTGATCAATTTAGTTCCAAAACTTTCAAATCGGTCAGTTTAGTGCCAATTTTTCGTAATTTCAATCACTTCAGTGCTAAGTGCATACGTGGCCGTCGAAATGTCTACGTAGCGCCTACGTAGACGATTTGCATAAAAAATAAGGTCGACTCAGCACTGTAAGGAGATGGACAACTTCGTTTTTGACTAAATTGTGCCCTCACAAACCCTAATCCCCAAAATTGAACTGCATAACTCAAAATTGAACCCCAAAAGAAACCCTATGCTTCAACTAAGTGAAATTCAAACTCCCACTTTTTGATTTCACCTTAAAATCGAAGGTCGACGGTCAAAATGGAGGGAAGGAGCTTCAGTAGCAGCTCAAATTCGATTCGGACGAGTGAAGATAATGGTGAGATATATTGTTTTTGTGGATTACTGAGTCCAACAAGAACATCTTGGACTCGATTGAATCCTGAGAGAAGATTTCATGGATGCGGCAAGTTTTGAGATGGGTCAGTGCAAATATTCCAAATGGGTTGATCAGAAATTCCCCGGTCGAGCCACGGACGTGGTATTGGAGCTTCTTGAAGACAGAGTAAACATGTACATACATTCATGGGGGAATTAGATGATGTCGATTCCAGGGAAGCTAAGTTGAAGGCCGTAACATCTCTGGCGAATCAATTGAATAAGGAAGTGTCGATGTTGCGAAGACAAAGGAGGTGTGATTCAAGGGATGTTATGTAATGTATGTACTGGTCAAGTCTAAGTTGTGTGATGAGAGGAGCTTTTTCAGTCTTCCATAGGAGAAATTGACTTCGTTATGCAGTATTGTATAATGTATAAGTAATGGATGAAGTACTTTGTTGGAAATGGAAGATTAATGCAATGTATGCTTAGTTTTGGTTTTCAATGCATGCTTATTTTTAACTGTTTGGTTTGTGCAGAAGAGGTAGTTTGCTGCAAAAAAGAGGTTGTTGACCGCAAAGTTTTCACTACTGCTAATGCTTTTGTTGTGAGGTCATGTTTGGTTTGGGTTTGCAATTGTTTCACTTAAACTATTCAATTTGGAAGACATTTCTTTGTAAGGTTTCCTGCATTGGAGCTGTTTGAAGATTGCAAGTTATAGGCTAGAGCAACCGGACAGAGTTATGCAGGTTTTTGTAAAAAAAAAATTGCTGCAAATAGTGATTATCGTTTATAATGTAAGTGCCAATAAGTTGTACATTTAGACCACTTAAGTACTAGTCGGGGTTAAAAGTGATCACTTTTGTTTCAAAGTTTTTTAAAAATTATTCACTTAAGTGCTAAGTTTTTCTAACATTGGCCACTTGAGTGCCAACTAGTTCTGAAATCGATCGCTTAAGTGCAAAATTGTTCTAAAAGCGATCACTTCGCTTAAGTGCTTCAACAAAACCTGCAATACCAATTTATGCAAGCTCCATCCTGACAGTACTACACGTTCACCTGCTAGTTGGTGGTGTAGATTGTGCACCAGAGTGCACCATCAACTTGTTTGTGCAGACTGTGCACAACCAACTTAACCAACCAATCAACCAGCACTTTAAATGGCCAACACAATATGCCAATCAACAACCACCATCAACTATAACCTGCCAATAAACAACCACTAACTATAATTAGCCGCCATCAATCATAGACAAGCGAACACAATAACTAGAGAAATCACAGCATTTTAAATGCATAATTCAATATTCATAAACAAGCTCAAGACACTGATGAAGCAGCATAGTCTATGTGACTTACCAAGTGTTTCTTGCCAAAGTGTCTTCGGCTGGTCCAATTATCTGCTTAATACACTAATGAAGCAGCATAAATATTGCAATTTTCCCTACGTTGGCCTAAAAACCTCCAATGCAGAAACAGCCAAGTTTTTTGATTGTTTGTTTTATTTCTACCCATTCCGTTATGGTCTTTTTGTGAGAAAGTTTTTTTTTTTTCCATTGTCTTAAATCGAGCTAATTGCGGTTGCCTATATAGAGCATTATGATATTGTAATTTTGCCCAAACTTGTGCCACAAATTGATATAGCATCGGATGTTAGTATTTTAATGAGATTGAAATTCTGTCGATAGCATTTGCACAGTTTTTTTAATAATATTTTAATGTTCATCTGCAGCTTTTTGAATTAGAAGTACATTATCTGGTAAAAATTTAAAAAATCTAGATCTGAGGCATGGAACCCGACCCGGACCAGCCCGAAATGACCCGACCGATTTTTCGAGTCTAGTCAAGCATAGTGGCGTTGCGTTTCAGGTTGGGTATGGTTAAAACCCGACCCGACTCATTGACACCCCCGAAACCCCCCCTCCTGCGCCCCCGCCCCCCGCGTGTGTGGACGTGCAATACCTTCGTTGGTTTTTTTTTTTTCATTCTTCTCCGTTTTATTTTTTCAGCAAATAGATATTCTATTTGTGTGTATCTCACTTACTAAGCTGGATTTGTATACCTGAACAATATTCCGATATATATGACGTTGGCATCACAGGAAAAAGAATAGGAGATATCGTAAATATATGGAATTGCAGATAGCGTACCAAGCATATCCTTAGGGCATGCATTTGATCTTGGATCATTTGGTATTATAATTTTCATCTACCAGGTGACCCTGGAGCAAATTGAACCTGACTTAACGTTTTCGATGCAACAGTGGACGATAAATCTAGTCGACAGGGACAAGGCTCAATAGAATAGAGATTCGATTAAATTGTGAATTTATTATTGCCCTGTCCTTGGGTTTAGTTTTTCCGCCCGCTGAGACGTAGCATGCAAGGGAAAGAAAGCTATTAAGTCGATTGCATTGTGTTTACCTAAAACTTTTAAAAAGTATAATTAAGTCTTAAAATTAATCAAAAAGTACAACTAAGTCCTAAAACTTTTAAAAAGTACAATCAAACACTAAAAATTGTCAAATTGATAAAATCAAGTCATTTCATTAATTGTAATTTTTGAAAATTTTAGAAGTCGATTGCGTTTTCTGACAAGTTTTAGGACTTGATTGTATTTTTTAAAAATTTAAGACTGAATTATATTTTCATGATATATATATATATTATATCGAGAAAATAAAAAATGACACCTCACTTTTCTTCCCAAGACCACTTCCCATACCTAATAGCAATTGAAATGCAGATAACACCAAAGGAAACCACCACCACCCCCCCCCCCCTTCCTTTTCCGGAAAAAAAACACACACACACACGACCCAAAAACTTGAAAATTGAAATGAATAAATTACCCCCTTAAGAGTGTCCCAAGCTCCGAATCCTCCAAAAAACCCTAATCCCAATCGCCCACAAACCTCGAGATCCATACTAAAAACATGGCAGCGCATATTTGTTTGCCCCAAGGTCCTCGTCTCTTCGATCGACCGCGTCTTGCCTTCTAGTTATAATTTTGAGAATCTCATATAGATTATGACTTGAATCAGATCAATTCTTAACAATTGGTCCTAGCGACTTCTTGGTTCATAATGCGATTGCTCCAATTTTTTTTTTTTGGTCAAAGATTTCTCTAGATTTTTTGTTTCTATTAACATAGGAATTGGAAGTGGAATGAAGGGGTAAAGGAAGATTTAGACCCTTTTTATATCATTTCATACTGAAAAAGAAAATCATAAAAAAAAATCCCTCTACAGATATGGGATATAAATTCTCGGAATATGTATCATAATAATAATTGAATTTTTTTCGGTCGTTAGATTGTTTCTAAAGAAGTCTTAGAAAGAATTCAATTTCACCGATCGCCTCTTTCATTCTGGGGCAATCGGGTTCATTCATTAACGAAAAATTGGAAGTAACCAATTAGGTTTACGACAAAACCTAGAAATCGATCATTGATCCAATTTGAGAACCAGTATTCTTAAGATCAATTTGAAATCAAGTCCTTTCATTAATTGCACTTTTTGAAAATTTTAGAAGTCAATTGCGTTTTCTGACAAGTTTTAGGACCTAATTGTATTTTTTTGAAAATTTAGGAATGAATTATATTTTCATGATATATATATATATCTTATTGAGAAAATACAAAAATTACACCTCACTTTTCTTCCCAAGACCACTTACCATACCTCTGGCGATTGAAATGCAGATAACACCAAAGAAACCCAACCCCCTCCCCCCTTCCTTTTCCGAAAAAAAAAAAAACAACCCAAAAACTTGAAAATTGAAATGAACAAATTACCCCCTTAAGAGTGTCCCAAGCCCCGAATCCTCCAAAAAAACCCTAATCCCAATCGCCCACAAACCTCGAGCTCCGTACAAAAAACATGGCAACGCATATTTGTTTGCCCCAAGGTCCTTGTCTCTTCGATTCTTCGCGTCTTGACTTCTAGTAATAATTTTGAGAATCCCATATAGGTTATTACTTAAATCGGGTCAATTCTTAATAATTGGTCATGGTGACTTCTTGATTCATCATGCAATTGCTCCAGGTTTTTTTTTTTTTGGGTCAAAGATTGCTCTAGATTTTTTGTTCCTATTAACATAGGAACTAGAAGTGGAATGAAGGGGTAAAGGAAGATTTATACCCTTTTTTTTTCATTTCATACTAAAAAAGAAAATCATAAAAAAAAATCCCTCTATAGATATGGATATAAATTCTCGGAATATGTGTCATAATAATAATTGAATTTGTTTGGTGGTGATTTCTAAAGAAGTCTTAGAAAGAATGTAATTTCACCGATCGCCCCAGAATCACCGATCGCCCCTTTCATTCTGGGGCGATCGGGTTCATTCATTAACGAAAAATTGGAAGTAACCAATTAGGTTTACAACAAAATCTAGAAATCGATCGCTGATCCAATTTGAGAACCAGCATTCTTAAGACCAAAGAGTCAAGCGGAAAAGGAGAGAAAGCTCTCCGCTATTTTCCCATTAAGGCCAAACTTAAACCTATGCTCAAGAGATAGTTGTCTATACACTAATAAATGATGTATGGATTCTCGAGAAGAGAGAAGCCGTGGGGGTCCCCCGGACCACCCATTGGATGATTGTATTATTATCCATTTTTTTTGTGAGGAACTTATCATGAATTCACTGATTTCATTGTTTTCACACATGTGCTGCTCTTTTTGCACACATAATTGCCAATACTCCAATTCATCTACTGCCAGGGTTTCAATGTACAAAAAAACCATCGTGGGAGGAAGATTTGTAAAAGAATGCTAGGTTATTTGACCGCCCAATCGAACCTAAAATTCCATGGAATGCATGAATGCCTAACGCAATTTTAAAAGCATGCTTGTGCTACCTTTAAAAATTTTAGGAAAAGAGGCATTGCTCAAATAGGATGAACAGAAGTTCAATGGAGTTTCAACACTTCTGCATGACATGGCCCAATTTCAGTTTATGAACAGAACGAACGTAATTTATTGGGGAAACTTATCTTTTAGGAATGGGCCTTATTTATCATTGGGAGTTCAATAGGAAAAAAATCCCTTGAAAAATGGTTAACTTAGCGAGATGTTGGGGCCGAACGAAAAAAATTTCAAGGGCCTTTATTAAAAGAAAAAATGGGTCCTACATCTAATGGGAAATTTGACGTGCTTTTTCTCGTTTTGAAAAATCTACGAAAGTGGGCTCTTCCAAAGGGATTTTATTTGGGCAGTTAAAAAAATGCACTAGTTCATAAACCGAAGGAAAGGAATTAAAATGCTGAAAATAGGTGTCATGAAGAAACATGTTAGTGGCAACATAAAATTGCATAGTCATGTTATTGAGCTCGACAACGGCAAACATTGAGCAACCTCATCGCTTTACTCGAGCAACCTTCAATGCCGTTTTGTTCATGAAATTGATGCTAAGGTAGTAGGTGAAGCTGTTTTAGGGACCTCTATCAACCCCGTGATTGAGCCCATGGCGTTGCAATGCGGGCCTCTCCTCTAGACCTTCGACCAGGCCATCGTTGAACATGTCTTTCTTGTGACCTAATCGACCGTGGAGGCTTTTTGTGATGCAATTTGCATGGAGACTTTTACTTATAAAATTATGATATGCTCTGCTCGTCATATGACCAAATTAGTCCTTGATGACTTAACATCTCATTTCCTCTATGGCCAGAAAAAGAAAGAGAGCAAGAGCAATTGTAAAATAACTTATCCCAAGAGTTAGGAACTTGAGTTCTATTAAATTCAATATAGGTATTGACGCAATCCGACCAAAAAAAAAAGGTATTGACGGATAAGCTAAACTTCTGGGAGCGAACTGCAATTTGGCTACGGTGAAAATTTTGGCGCCAAAAGGAAACGCACGGCATATTAGTTGAATAACCACCACCCCCACCCCCACCTAGACATGGCTATTTGAAACCGCTGGCTCGGAACCAGCCCGTTGATCAGACCCGCGGTTTCAAACCGGAATCGAAACCGGCCTTCAAGGACCGGTTTCGATTCTTAATTTTTTGGAATCGAAAAAAAAAAACTAAAAAGGGCGGCCCCCGCCCCCTCGGGAAGAGCCAAACGGCTCTTCCCAAGACCCTTTCCCCTGCCAGGCGAGCGGGCCTCGCCTGGCAGGGGTTGGCTCTTCCCCAACAGGCCCAATGGCCATTTGGCCGTTGTAAAATTCTTTTATATATATATATATATATATATGTATGTATAATTTTTTTTTATAAAAACCTCTCAATCCATTTTCATTTTTCCCACAATTTTTCTCAATTCTCTCAAATGATCTCAATTTTCAAATCTCAATCTCTCAAATTCTGTCAAATTCTCGCAATCTGTTATTTTCTCTCAATTTCGTATGAATTTTTTGAATTAATTTTCCGATCAATTCTATCAAAAAATGGCAAGTTAAAGCAGAAATATTAGAAAGAGCCTGATGGGAGAATCCGATTATCCTGCTCGTGAATATGATCCTCGTAAATATGCATATTGGGAAGATGACGATGCTCTCCATCCCAACATTGAGCAAGCCCTAACGCAATAAAGTCTTTATTCTCTTACTGGTATCGAAGAAACGTCGATAGCAAAGGAGCCGGGACGAAAGAGCCGAGAATCCGATTTACGACCACACTTCAACAAAGTATGAAATGAAAATGAAGGTAAGTTTGATATAAGCTGTAAATATTGTCCGCAAACATACAAACTTGGTAAAAGAGATGGTTATGGAACATTTCGTCTGCATCTGACGAAAAAACATTCAACGCAAGCTGGGATCGACACTAGCCAACAACAAATTTTCAGGTTCGCCAATCCTAACCCTCATCCTTTATTCCATTTCACTAATGCACTTTATAAACAAACATTAGCTGAATATGTTGCCCTTGAACATGCTTCGTTCAATACTGGTGAAAATTTTAATTTTAGATATTTGGTAAATATTGCGCTGGCTTTGCAAGCACCATATGTTCCGAAAACTGCTCTTAGACGCGAACTTAAACAAACGTATAAAAAATGAAAAAAATGAATTGATAAGTTTTTTTGAAGAATTCAATGGACGTGTACATATAGGTAATGATATTTAGAGCGATGCTTGGAATATTAATTCTTATATGGGTGTCACATGCCATTGGATAGATGATGATTAGGTTATTCAAAAAAGACTTCTTGCATTTTGAGTTTTTCCTGAAAGACATATGACCCATAATATTTATAGACTAATTAGGAAAGTTTTAGAAGAATATGAATTGATTAATAAAGTTTTTTCAATTGGTTTTGATAATGCCGCCACAAATACTGCTTCCATTTTCGAGTTAAAAAAAATTTGTAAACTCTCTTTTGGCGGATAATTTTTTCACATTAGATGTGCTTGCCATGTCCTGAATTTATGTATACAAGATTTTTTACGATCTCTTGTAACTTATCTCCATCCAATTAATAGTGCAATCAGATTTTTATGGAGCTGTCCTCATCTTATGAAAGAGTGGGGAAAATTTTGTAAATAAAATGGGAGAAAGGCAAGAAGTTTTCCAAAATATATTTCGACTTGTTGGAATTCTACCTACGAGATGCTTCTACAAACTTTTAATTATAAAGATTTATTATGTTAATTTATTTCGAATACCGTTCTCGAAATTGCTTTTCTCCCGCAATACTGGGATATTTGCAAAAAAAAATAAATAGATTTTTTGAAAGATTTTAATGATGATATTAATACTTTATCTGGTATTTATTATCCCACTACGTATTTATTTTTAATAGAGTGTGTTAATATCGCTAATGTTTTTAATATATATAAAAATGATATTGAATTAGCTTCGAATATTTTAGTAATGCGAGAAAAATAGTTGCATTATTATTTGAACATTCGTCTTGACTATTTAGTTGGTATTGTTTTCGATCCACGTACTAAATTAGATGGTTTATTAGATTATATGAATGCTTATTATTACGATTATTTACATTTGAATAAAGTAATAAATATTTCAATTATACAAACAGAGTTTAAACAAGTTATAATAGCATTATCTAATGAATTTTCTAGTAGATATGATTTAAGTGATAGTATCTGCCTAACATAGTGTCTCACAAAGCAATGCAGATGCAGGTATTTCATTTAGTAGAGGGTATAAAATGCTCATGAGTAGGCAAAAAAAACATAAAGGGACATTAACAGGTAGTATTTCTAAATTAGAAAACTATTTAACAATTGCTTTTGAGTTTAATGATTCTAAAAACAGCGCAGATTTCAAGATTCTTGAGTGGTGGAAGAATTATTCAATTCAATTTCTATTTCTCTCCCTTATTGCGAAACAAATATTAACGACCCCTTCTTCAACCGTGGCAGTTAAACAAGCATTTAGCCTTTGAGGATTAATTTTGGATCCCCGCCATTCAAGATTAAGTTCGGAAAGTGTGGAGATTCAAGTTTGTATCGATGATTAGACAAATGCTAAATTTCCACAACAAAAGCTGAATCAAGAACACGAATTCTTCACTGATGACTATGGAGATATTACCGCCACCACAACAACGGGTAGTGACGATTGACGATGAGGTAAGTTGGGGTTACCGAAGTCGAAGGTAATAGAACTACATGGAATTTGATTCTTATACCCCAAAAAGATATGTAATCACTTAATGATAATTCATTAAGTTCAAGCCCATTCTTTTTTTTTTCCTTCAAATTTTATTACAATGTACAATTTAATTAATAATTATAATTAATAATTTATTTTATTAATTGGAATCGATCCCCGGCAACGTCTACCCCCACCCACAAAAACGCGCGCGCGCTCTCTCTCTCTCTCTACCGTCCTCGCTGTCGCAGTCTCTGTCTCTCGCGGCCGCCGCACGTCAGTCGCGCAAGCAAGGTAAGCGCCGTATCTTTTCTATTTTGTTGGCTCTGCCTCTTGTGATCTAGGGTATTCCCCCAAATTCAGGCGAGAGAGATTGTCGAACTGTTTCAATTCAAGCCCTAGGACACAAGATCTTCTCCTCCACGTGAAATTGTTTAGTCGAGTCGATTAGCCTGCTACAGAATGTTGAAGAAACTTAGTCGGGCTTACCTGACGCTTCAGATAAATAGGTGAGTCTCAAGCTTTGGAACGCCGGGTTCGCCGGAGAACGCCGTGTCCAGCACCGCCAGCGCTGGATTGGAAACTGACCCAGTGCCGACCCAGTGATTCAATAACCCTGGCTGTGGCAGGTTTCATTGGTTTTAAGATACATCTATTGCTGCTTTTATGAAGGAAACATGCGTGTCCCTTACTGCTCCTTGCTTGTGCCAACTCAATTGCTTTTTGTGCTTCCAAAGACTTCTGCTTTTGTCCCTGGCTTCTTTCGATTAAAGGAGGAAGATTGAACAGTGTTTGTAGATTAGCAGTCCCTATAGAGTGTCTCGCAAGCTTGTTGTAATACACGTCCCCTGTTCTAGTGCTTTATATGCTCTGGAGTCGCTGTCTATTTCTAATTCTGAAGACTGACTTGCAAGCTTGTTGTACTACACGTTACCTGTTTCTAGTGCTGTATGTGCACTGCAGTCGCTGTCTATAACCTGCCCAATTAGGATTAGACTGTTAGCAACATCACAAGTAAGTTGCTTCCCAATTTCTGGAATTAAGTGATTTAATACCCAGGAATGAGGGCATGTAATTGTGTTAAATCTAGTTTGATTTAGTTTAGTGAAATGTACAGTGGTATGAATGTCAGGGGAAGGAAGAAGGTCCTTTGGCTCGGTTTAGAAAAAGAATGTGTCTGAAATGGGTTCTCTGGGTATCAAGAGTAAGATGCAATTTAACATGGTGACAGGCTTTGATAAGAGTTGGCGAGAGAGATAGAGAGAGAAGGGGGGCAGATGGAACCATGTATCTTCAGTGTTTCGGGTGGAGCAGAAGCAGTCTTAGCTCTTCAGGAAAATTCTTCAATCTCTGTTGCTTATCACCCTCTTTACGGCCCACATGATGACCTAATTCTTCTTGAGCTGGATGAGAAGCTTCTTGATGATGTCATTCACCAGAGGTAAGCTGTAGTTTTTGCCTGTGTCAAACAATTATAGCATACGCGTGCCCTTGCTAATTTATAGGTTTCCTTTCCAGGGTATTCTTAAGGGGACATCCTGATGAAAATGCAGTTTTCTGTACTCAGTCAAAGACATATGCTGTGAAGTTTGTGGGTACTTCTAACTCTGTGCTCCTCATACCCTCTTCAGACCGAGTGCCAGAGGATGAAGGTTCCCAGGATGGTAACCAGAAGAAGTGCGATCATGATGTTGCATCTGTCATCAAATTGGCACCAGGTCATTTGGAACTTGTTGAGATTGCTCCTAAACTGGATAAGATTAAGCTGCTTCTATCAGAGAATCCTTATAAGCTTGAGGATTTTTCAGCAATGGAGATGGAAGAGACAGAAACAAAGAAAGTTGGATTGTATAGATGGCATGATCTTGTAAATGAAGTCCAGGCAAGTGAAGAGGAGCTGAAAGCAGGATTGAAGGCTCTTTCAGCGGTAGAGATCGGTGCACATTGGAGATTGGTAGATGAATCTTGCATTGGTATGATCCTGAAAATGCTTTTGCACAACTCGGTCTTGAATGACTGGACACTGAGTGCACTCGACGAAGATGAAGTTCTTGATGTTATGGAAGTAGATGGTTTCCCTCGCAAGATAGCACAACACTGTTTATCAGTGTATGGTGATAAGGTCGATGAGGATGAAGGCAGATGTGTCTGGAGACTAAATGAGAGACGGGTTTGTGTGCATTATGCTAGAGATGTCCTTAGAGAAGGGCGAATGAGAATCGATAAATTTATTGACGAGTGGAAGAAGAGGGTGCCTGAGGAGATGCTTGCCAATTTTGAAATGTTGGATGGTGAAGTTTTAAAGGAAAAGCTGGGGGCTGAAACATGGGTACGACCATTTATGGTTTCTTCACTGCCATCTGACCCATCTGAGCGGTTCTCCATTCTTTTCAAAGAACGTCCCAAATGGGATTGGAGGGACCTAGAACCCTACATCAGGTTTGAGGAAATTACTTATGCGCAAATTGATATGTTAATATACAAGTGTTGGTTTCAAAATGTTTTAAGTGAAATCCATATTTCAATCTCTTTTACAGGGATCTGAATGTTCCTGGTCTTTCTTTGGAAGGTCTACTCCTGAAATTCACCAGGAGAGCGCAATCTAGCTCTGAAGCAGAACCTGTTTTCAGTGCGAGATAGTTGGCTGACTTAAGAATATTGAAATTACTCAAGTCTGTCCTTTAGCATCCTTGTGAATATTCTGAATGCTCAAGGGAGGTCACCTGAATGAAAACCAAAATTTAACATCCTTCCGCACAAGGAAATGTCCATGCCACATCATTTTGTTTAATTTAATGGAATACTTGTGTCTGTGTTCTAGAATAACTGCTTAAAACTAACCAGGGCCAAAAGACGACAAATTATGTCCTCCGGTTGGGTTCTGTTATGGCAAGACAAATCCGGAGATATGGTTATCATGTCGGAGTATTATGGCAATTGACTCCCTGTGGAGTATTCTGATTGTCAACTGTATAGTTTGTCACAAATTGCTGTTCGCAATTCTGGGCAAGAAGCAACCACTTAGTGCTAATTACCTATGTTTAGTGGTTCCAACCACAAATTATTTCAAAAGGCTTGAGACAGTGTAGATATCAATGATATCACTTGCAATGATTCAAGGGCAAATCACTTAATATGTTTTAATTGTCCTTTCAACATAAATGTTCGTCGTTGGATTGTCACGTGCAAATATAGTTCAACGTAAATCTGAATAGCAGTTGACAAGTATTGTCAAGTCTAAACAATTTTAAGCACAGAGTGTCGTGTGTCTAGTGTCTTCCTGACCAAACCGAGATTTGCAGATGTTGTGGCGAAGCTCTTCGGTTCAATCTTGAGCCAATTCAAGATCATGCAGGTCTCACTTGAATGATCATTGTCTAGATCGTCTGAACTGTTGAGCTGCTTAGATAGACCATCAATCGCCTGTGCGAGCGTTTAACGTTATCTGATATGATCTTCGACCAACCACATTTTCACCGGTAACATGTCAAGCCATGCACCTTACGTCTAGCGACTCAGGCAAGGTTTGGTGGATCCTTATAGCCAGAGTCAGTAATGCACAATCCAATTTACGACCATCTATGTGCAGTTGGAAGTGGACAGTGACGATCGTACGCCGTTATCGTGTGTAATGAACGTTGTGGTGTCGTTTTCCAACTGCAAGTTCTTACTCTTCTCATGTCATGAGAAGCTCCAATGGGCAGCTTCTTCATTCTTTTTTCCTCTCATTGTTTCTGGATGGCCAAAAAGAAAATCAAAAGACCCTTATGATACGTTTTAAGTTTAAAATAGTTCGATAGGTGTTTGACACATAAATTTTGATTTTTAAAACAATTATATAAGCATAAAATAAGAGTTAAGTCATAATTCCCGTAAAAATAATTCCTCATGCATTGCATATTTATTTTTTTTCAGTTGCGTCATTTGCATTTAAGATTAGAGATGAATTAATTGAGCATAATTTGACAAACGGCTAGATCGGATTCAATGTAGATTTTTTGCCTAAAACTAGTAGGAGGTGTCAAATTTGCTTTGAGTCAATTGGACATATTCTTAAGCTTATTTCGTTCCATTTGAGCTTGTTTATTTAATTAATATTTTCAATTAAATGTCCATTATTCAGAATGAGCCTTAATTGAACCCGAAAATTTGAGACGAGCCCATGATTAAGCATGTAAATTTCGGTCAAGACAATTGCATGAGGGTGCCGAATTCCATGATGGGTTTGGACCTAGATTCAAATTCAAGTTAGCCCATTCTTAGCCATTTAATTATATGGGGCTCCAGTTAATTGTTCATCTAATTGATCTAGGTCCAGAACAGACTCGGAATGTCGCCGCAAGTCCACAAGTGCATGGGAATTTCGGCCAACGCATAAGAGCCCCTCCATGGCCGAAAATTGATAGTCCTGGTGGAACTAGGACTCTTAAAATTTCCAGATTAAATTTGAGAGTTTTACTAAGTTAAGGAGCTTATCCTAACGGGCGTCCTAAGAAGCTAAAATTCTATCTCTACCTTGCTGAAAATAGTAAAGAGTTTAGTAGATTGAGACTCTTAAAATCCAACGACTATTATGGAATCCTATTCTAGTTAGGATTGGCAATTTGACGGCTCCCGACGAATCCTACTCCTATTAGAACTCCGAGCTCGATCTCTATATAAGGAACCTTGGGCTCAAGGCTAGTTCATTCAGCATTCTCTAGAGAGTTCGGCACTTTGAAAGAAAGGTGTAAGAGAGAGAACGAGTCACGACCAAAGTCCTCTACTTGTCGGTCGCCTGAGGAGTCTTGCGTCATTCAACCCTGTGCCGTCGTCCCTGCTCTCTTCGGTTCATGCTAGCCGCCCTAGCATTTCTCACGCATCAATCTACCGCTAGCCGCTGACAGTGCGACGATTCGGAGCCTCCTCTCCAGACCTTGGAAGTCGCTGCCCTGCCGCCTGGTTCTAGGTGCCGACCAATCTCTACTTGTGTCACTGATCAGCCCCAATTTGAGGTCATTTAGCTTCTGTTTTGTTGCGGTTTAAGGCTCTAATCTCCTCACTACTTGTGCTAGTTGATTCAGATTGATTTGGTGACAAATCAAGCTCACAATGGTGCAAGTTTGAGCCGAAAACCTCAAGCTGAGTGTGCTAGAAATTGCTCTGACAAGGTAAAATTCTCTTGTCCTTTGGTTGCAATCAATGTTTTGTTAACTTGGTAACATGCATTTTTTTTGGAAAGGTAAGATTTGTATTGAATTTAACCAAAGTCCGAATATACAAATGGCGAAACCCGACACCAACAACCCTAGCCAATACCACAAAAAGTGCAAGGGTGTCGTGAATTCAAAAGAAGGGTATAAACCCTGGACAACATAAAGAAAATGGCCAAACAGGCTGCCAAAAGGCTAAATACATAATAGCCCTTAGGAAGAACCTCCTATCACAAAAAAAAATAGTCAGACTGATGCCTCAGCTAGCTTGCATCCTCCAGTCCTGTGAGGTCTCTTCAACATGTTTGAATGAGAGGGTTTTATCTTTAACCACCTTCCCAAGGTGTTTCTTGATAACAGGCAAAAATAAAGTTTCCTTTCAAAAAAGGATATGATTACTTTGTTTCCATATGATATGGCACAAGGCTAGCGAAGCAAGCAATACTCTGGCGGAAGCTTTGGCCCAAAATGTGCTTGATGACCCATGCCAAATTATCCCGCCATGACCCATTGTGCCATGTAAGATTACACTTCGCTGCCCAAAAGATAGCAAGACTTCTGGTGGAATGACAATCAAAAAATAGATGGTCGATTGAGTCAGCTCTACATGAACAGAACGCACAAGTAGCATCCATAATTCTGCCATAATTTAGTAAGAGTACCTGGGTGGGTCAGCTTGTTTCGTATGATCAGCCAAAGATGAAAAGCATGACGAGGAGCAATGATACAATCCCAAATGAAGGATTGCCAAGGCACGATTTGCCCTTTAGGGCGGATAATCTCCTCAGCTGATGTAATGGAAAATATTCCAGAGGAATGGCCTAGCCAAGTAAAGTGACCATTACCTTAAGGAAGCAAGGGGAGAGGCTTCGGCCATGTTGTGATTGTAGTCGAGACATAAGAAGGGGACTCAAGAAAGACATGAAATCTGCCACCATAGCCTCTTGAGATACACCCGAGCTATAAATGTTCCTATCTGTGAAGATCTTGTTGACAGGTCCTCTAGGATGCCATGAGTTGAACCATCATGATACACCACAACTACTCCCAATCCGCCATCTAAAAAATTGGTGAAATTTCACACGAAGGTCAATAATCTTCTTCTAAGCTCATGAACAAGAAGATGGCTTCGTGGCTATCCAAAAGTTCTTGTTCTTCAAGAAAGTGAAGTGAATCCATTTACACCATAGAGAGTGCTTGTCGGTGAAAAGGATCCAAATGTGCTTGAGCATAGCCGCCTTATTGTCATCCCACAACCTACAAATGCCAAGATCTCCTCCCCCTTTGGGAGGCAAATATCCTTCCAAGAGATCTTTGTACCACCAGTTTCAAGTCCCGACCTTTCCACAAAAATTGCCTAAGGATCCGTTCGATGCGGTCTAGGATCGATCGAGGTTGAATGAAGACGCTTGCCCAATAAACATGAATGGCATATAGGATTGACCTTATAAGTTGCAGTCGTCCCACAAAGGAGAGAAACCGTTGTGTCCAAGACCGCGCCAAGGCGTTGCAATCAACTTTGCCAAGTCGAGATGCTATAATAGGTACCTCCAAGTACGGAACCGGCAAAGTGCCTTCATGAAATCCGAGAATACCAACGATTTGATTTCAAATGCCACTCGAGCCACCTGAACAAAAGATTTCGCTCTTGTTCATGTTCAGTTTCAAGTCTGACCAACTAGAAAACTTCTAAAGGTCGGGCTTCAAAAGTACGATAGAAGCCACATTCGCCTCAACAAAGAGGAGTACGTCATCGGCAAAGAATAGATGAGAGAGCTAAGTAGATTTGCATCTCCAAAAGAATTTGAAGTTCGGCCGCCAAGTTTGTATATTTAAGATACCCGTGAACACTTCCATAACCATGGTGAATAGATAGGGTGACATAGGATCCCCTTGCCAAATGCCTCTCCCACTAGAGAAAAAATCATGAAGTTCCCCATTGATAGAAATAGAGAACTTGGGTGTGCGCATGCATACCATAATAAGTTGGATCATCTCACCGGGCAAGCCAAAAGATTGTAAAGCTAGCTAAACAAAGTCCCAATCCACCGTATCATAAGACTTCAAAAAATCAACTTTGACAGCACATTTGGCCAAATAAGGCTCATGATGAAACCCACAAAATAGCTCCTGGCAAGCAATATGTTGTCACTAATGCGGAATCCCTTAAAAAAAATTCTGGGGAAGACTAACAAGAGTAGGCAACACACAAGCCAAACAATTAGCCATAATCTTCGCAATACACTTATAGATTGTGTTGCAGCATGCAATAGGTCTAAAATCATTCATGGCCGCAGCATTAGGGACCTCTGGTACAAGGGCTAGTATCGCAATGTTAATCTCCCGAAGTAACATCCCTGACACAAATAAATCCTTCACTACCAATGTCATCGACAAACTGACAATATCCCAAGTATTTTTAAAGAACTCAGCATTGAAACCATCCGGTCCACGAGCCTTGCTAGAGGCAAGTGAGAATAAAGTATTACGAATCTCTATATCAGACACAAGGCGAGATAAGAATTGAACCTGGTAGTCATTGAGGAAAAGCTCGATAACTGACTGAAGCTCCTGCATTGTGGGCATAACAGAAGTTATCGTGGTTGAGAGCAAGGTATTAAAATGCGAAAAAAATATGCTGCTGCACTAGGGTCAGTTCGATCACAGGGGTACCCGAGCTATCAACCACCGATAGTATTCTGTTCCATAGGTTCCTCTTGTTAACCGAGTGATGTTTACTTAGTGTTAAGGTCCACCTCTTTAAGCTACTGTACTCGAGATTTTTGCTTATAAAATGACTTCTCTTGGAGACAGAGATAAAAAAAGCTAAGTAGATGATTCCTCTCCTGGCCAGTAAGAGAATGGTTATGAGGATCCAATACAAGAGCATCCTGAACAGCCGTCAAGCCATCCCTAGCTTGAGAAATTCTAGCCAAGATATCCGAGAATGATTGCTTATTGAGCTGCTTGAGTCGTCCCCTATGGAGTTTCAGCTTTCGACAAAGGATGTACATCAATGTCCCATCTATTTGAGTGTCCCAAATCTGAGCCACCGATGTCAAAAATGATGGGTGATTCATCCAGAAGTTGAAAACTTGAAAGGTCTTCTAGATCTAGCTGGAGCCAAAATCTTTACAGTCATCGGAGTGTGAATGGATACTTCGGGAGCCAAGAAGGATGCCTCAAAATATGAGAAATCATTACTCCATTGAGGGTTCACAAGGACTCGATCAATCTTCCTCTGTGGTAACATGCATTTATGTTCTTGCATCTCAATTGGAACAAAAATTATTTGCAATCAAAACCAGAAAATTTAAGTCTTTACCATCTATCTTTTTTTGGAACCGAGAACTTTGATTTTATGAAGTAAAGTTTTGATTTTTTTCCTACCAATTTTAATTCGTTCATTGAATTGGTTGAATTCATATATACTTCTTGAGAATTGATTAAACTCAATTAGAATCACTTTTTTCTCAAATAAAAACTACTCACCAATTTTTCTCAAGATCGAATTAAATCATGTAAAGATGAGAACTTTTTTAAGCAAAAAATCCGGAATTTTTCGGCACACCTCAAGTCCCTTAGCCGAATTGATATGTTGGCCGATGAGTAATCTTTTGTGCCCTATCTCATGTTGGTTGAATCGCTCTATCACGTCGTTATGGGATGTAATCTTCACGTTTGGATGAGGTTTGCTCTATTGAGGATGGTTTTCTGACTTCGATGATTATCCCTGGCATGTGAGTTGGTCGGATGATTTATCTAATAACTTGAATTGCTTATCTTATTATGGATGCTCCTGATGTGGATAATATCTGATTGGATTAGATAACATTCTATTTTTTTTAGAATTAACTGAACACTTTTTGCGAATTCTCAAAGGTAATTTTCTCAAGTTAAAATTGGATTAAATTTTAGATGAGGAAAAGTGGACCCCACTCTCGCATATTTGGCCACCCCTCTAATTTTTTAAAATTTCAATTTAAACTGACTCATTTTCACTTTATATTTGTCATGCTTGTTTGTTTTATTTGTTATAAAATTTGCAGAATTTTAAACAAACATGCTCATAATATATGCTCCTCAATGTGCCTTGTCTTGTCAGAAAATCAAATTGCACGCCTTAACCATGATCTTGTGGAATGAGATATCAATTTAGTAAAGAACTTTGTGTTCCATCGCTTTGGCAAAAGAGATGATGTTCTATAACTTTATCCGCATACTGGCTTAGATTTTTGAGAATGTAGCGGATAAAAATTCTTCTCTAGCCCAAATCTTTGAGAATGAGTGAATTTGTTGAAAATTTTGGAATTAAAAGATACATTATAAGCTTTTTTTTTATATTTTTGTTCAATTTTTTTTTTGCTTTTAAGTGCCATTATTTTTTTGCAGAAAATAAAAAAAAATCAATTTTTTTTTGGGCGCAAAACATATGATTACCATGTCACATTTTTCCTAAATCAAAATCAATTCATCGATCAATTGTAATTTTTTTTCATGAAATTAGCATTGAAAGGGCATTAATTTTCTAAATTAATGTAACCAGTTTTCCGAACTCTTTTTCTCTGATTCGTAGAGATAAAATAGTTCTCTCGCTATTTTATAGAGGTTTCTAATCAATCTACTGCAAATGATTAATGGTGGCTCCGACAGTAAGGCTTGAGATAGTCCAAATTGGGTTAGTTAATTAACCCGATAATCCTTTAGCCTGACTTTTAGGCCACGGCAGCTTGGCGACTTTTTCGAAAAATAAGGTGAACCAAAATTTTAAAAAAATTAAGAAATTAAATTTTAATTTTCGAAATTTTTAATTAATCCCTTAAATTTTTGAAAAATAAAAAATCATTGATGGACTTAAGCTGTTGATTTTCATTGATTTATACTTTGTTTGATTGGTTGTGAATGTGATTGATTTTTTGACCGACTGTTTGGAATTTCTTATATTTGAATGATCATGCTTTGTTACACTTGATTTTTCTGATCATTTTCTACAGGACTACTTGATTTTTAACATTCAATTTAATTGCTTTATCTTACTGCAAAATGTCATGTTTGAGTGAATTATACCCTATTGTACATGACTCATGACATACATCCGACCTTAAAATGTAGTTGAACCTATGATGGTGTTCGAACAATAATTTGCCAAGCCTTAGAATGGAGGAATGGATGATCTTGTCCTCGAGCCCGACTATGTCAAGAATTCCCATCTCTGGCATGAGTTTGTGGGCATGATAGGATTTCTAGACATCCCTAAGCTCAAGAGGTACTAGGTACGACTTAGATCGTTAAGCAAGATTCTCCCTCAAAAGCTCTCTAAAAACTTGGCTAATGGAGTATGCATATGTCATTCATCTTTGTCATTTTCGTATTTGTGCTTTTCCTATACTTTTCCTGAGTCTATCCATGGCTATTAAGTGTATTGTTACTTTGACCTATAACTTCATGGGACGTGACAATATTTGCATCGTTGAGATAACCGAGGACGATCTGATCGACTAGCTTCCCCAATTGGATGAGGTTACACGCCATTATGTACAGAGCAGAGAGGGGAAGCTAATTCATTTGCTTGATAACGTCCGTACCAGGATGATCCATGCTGTTGCTTACTGTTGGGTCCCTCAGATGTGAACATTCTTGCTTGTTAAGCACGAGCTCACTCCTACCTCGGAAGCGTATAACATGCTCATTGGTAAGTCCCTCGATTCCAAGCCTATGGTCCCTACTTGAAAGAAGATGCCTCTAGTGCTTTAGCCAAGTATCTAAAAGTTGATTTGCCAATTGCTCAAAAGGTTTTGAAAGCAAATTCTGGGTGTTGACACCCAATTTTTGACTAGTTTTTTTTTTCAATTTTATTTTGAAAAATCATAAAAAATCCATAAAAATTCAAAAAATTACAAAATCAACTTTTATGGCGTTGGACAAGCCCAAAGAATAATTTTTGACCAAAAAATAATTTTTCATATTTTTCATATTTTTTAGTATTTTTCGAAAATAGGAAAATACTAGAAAATTCAAGAAAAATAGCATTTGATGTAAAAAATATATATGAAAAAATAGTCAATATTTTTATTTTAATTCTCTTGTATTCTCGACCTTATAAAAATTCTCAATTCAAGTTCAATTTTATGTATTCTTTTGTTACACGTATGATTGAATTTGGTAAAAAATGTCAATTGAGTTTTTTAATTTACAATTTGACATTTTTAGGGCCTTGACATTCAATTTGATTGTCCTTCATTGTAATTTAGCCCAATTATTCGCACAAATTACTCAATTGCATGAATTGGGCAAAATTACATATTTAATTGCAATTTAGTCCTTGAATTTGGGCATAATTGAAATTACTTTCAATTCAATGGCTAACTTTACAAATTAAAGCCACTATCCAATGTATTTCATCATCCTGAATAGATTAGCATAGGTAGTTTGGTTCAATTTGACCGTATGAGCCTTCAATTGCACAATTTTTCGAATTGCAATTAAGGACAAATTTGGGGTTTTCATAGAAATTGACATGAATTTTTGGGAAAAATCACATTTTAAGAAAATAATCATGTCCTAAATTCGATTTTAAGGTTTAATTTGCAAACATTCCTTGTGAATTAAACTTAATTTTGAAAAATCAAGTCAGAACCGGTTCTGATCGGCCAGACCGCCCGGTCGGACCAGTCGAACTGGTTCACTACAGTGTCGTCTTCTTCCCCAGGCTCCCGTGCAGATGAACAATGCAAGGACGAACTTTGATGGCAAAATTGATTAATCAATCGACCACAATTGAAGACGCATTGGTGGGGGTTTAATGTTTCAAGCCATTCTTCGTCGATTGATGCCGAAGTTGTGGCCAATAGTCACCAGAATAGGGAGTAATTGACTTGTCAAGGTCGCGGTACCTGCAAAAGTCAACACAAGCAAACTCAGATCAAATTCACGTCAATTGCGCATCAAATGGAGAACGCCTGAGATCCTGACGGATATAGAGGGAAACCCAACGGATTCCATCACCGTCCGGTGACCAAATAGCACATGGGAGGCACGTGAGTGGGAAAAATTGAGGCGAACCTATCCTGTGATCGAATTACCTAAATTGTGTGTAAATTGCTCGATTGAACTTCCATGGCTGTACTCAGCATTTTGCATGATGTTCGTGATTCTGTGGATGGAATGTCTCAATTATGATATATATGAAACTAGATGATAAGGCAAATCAAATGACACTGGTAAAATGTTAATTGGTCTAGATTTAGTTGTTCATTGGCGCCGGAGAAGTCTCGACCGTCCATTTAGTTATAATCGGGAGGAAGAAGATGAAGCTGACGTGGCGAGTCAACGGGTCAGCGGCTTAGGTGGCAAAATATGATTGGTCCACGTGGATGTCGAGTCAGTTCGACCGTTAGTCTGTTAGGCTAAG
The DNA here is from genome assembly GCA_028455895.1 of Rhodomyrtus tomentosa. Taxonomy (NCBI): domain Eukaryota; kingdom Viridiplantae; phylum Streptophyta; class Magnoliopsida; order Myrtales; family Myrtaceae; genus Rhodomyrtus; species Rhodomyrtus tomentosa. The sequence continues at coordinate 16,996,670 of JAPCWY010000008.1, forward strand.
TTAGTTTTGATCGGATGACTTAGATTAATCGAGTCATATTTTTAATGGCCGTTCGATTATTAATTAGGAATATTCAAAAATGGTGCTAAAATTAGAAAATCAGAATAGGTTAAAACGGTGCCGTCTAGGTTAGTGGTCGAGTGACGTCGTTTAGGTTAGTGAGGATGGACGGTCCAGATCGAGTCTTAGCTTTTAATTATGGTCGTAGATTTAAGCAATTAGATCTGACGGTCGAATAGTAGTCGGCTTTTGATATGAGTTGTAGGTTTTAGTAAGCCAATCCAGTGGTCGTAGAGTAGCCACGTGGTTCATTAGGAATCGTCAGATTAAATCAGAATAATCGAAAAATAGAAAAACCTGAAACAGCGTCGTTTTGGAGCATTAGTCACGCGGGTCTAGGTCTGGGCCGGGTTTCGATCCGAGTGGGTCGGGTCAACTCGGTCCGAATCATTTTTAAAAAATAAAAATTAGAAAATAATTTAAAAAATATAAAAAAATCAGAAAAAATCTAGAAAATTCTAAAAGATGTTAGAAAATCCCAAAAAATGTAGGAACATTGTGAAAAATTTCTAGACACTCCAGACATTTTCAAAAATTGAGGAATGACCGCAGATAATTGGTCAATCTTATTTTCGAGATTTCTTATATGTTCTTCTGAAAATTGACGATATTATCCTTTAGGGGTAAATCGCCTCTACTTGGTATATGAGATAGATTGATGATGTCAAGATGAGAATTAGGGTCGACTAGGCGATCAATTCTTATGTTTAGGTTTTTGAATCTCGTCCTTTTTCTAAAAATGACGATTTTACCCCTTAAAGGGTAAATCGTCTTTCTTACTCTGATTGAGTTGCGAAAATTGCTCAAAATTAGGATTTGGGTCTGGTGATCGACCAATCCTTTTGTTTGGAATCTTCACTTCTTGTCACTTTCTGTAATGACGATTTTACCCCTCAAAGGGTAAATCGCTTCTAAAATTCCAGAATTTTTTTTAAAAACTTCTGGAAAATAGGAAATGGATTGGTTTGGTGACTAATCCCATTTCCACTATCTTTTGACTCCATATTTCATGTGAAATGATGAATTTCCCCTTTTAGGGCAAATTGTCCCAAAATTCTTTAAAATTACGATTTTGCCCCTAAAGGGCAAATCATGTCAAAAATACTCATGAGCCTTGATTGACATTTCTCTAGACTAAAAGGGCCTTATTAGGGATGCCATGCTGTGTTCATGTGATTTATCCGTATATTTTGGATCCTTGATTTGCGCATTAATTTTTACTGATTGTGAGTGCTAGGGTAGTCACTCCTGTTTGCTTGAACTCTTAGATTTAGGGTTCGCACTTTACTCATTTATATGAAATCCCATGGTTAGAGAAATCATTTAACTTAGGTACCGAAAAGACGTCAACTCTGACAGTTGGCGTAACAAAGTCCCCGATTCCATTTCTTTAGTTATCGCAAAATCGAATAGAATGCTCCCAACTGTTCGATAGGGCTTCCGATCGTGCCCTTTGCAAAATGATTGGTGGCGACTTCTTGACATGTACATGCATCACATGTCACCAAACCACACCAAAGGTCGACCACGTATACATCCTTACGACTTGGGTAACAGGCCTTGGGAGAGGCTCGCGTCTGACCAGACTTCGGATGGCCCATTAAACCTCGATATCCATAAAAATTGATCAAAGGTTGCGATAGACTGGCGACTCCGCTAGGGACTTATTCCAACCTATAATCTCTAGTTAAGAATTTTAGAGGACTTGAGACAATTAACAAGTTAATTGGTTTATCTAACCTTATTTTCTGCAGATGCTCTCGAAGGTGAGGTACTGTTGTGACCCTCTTCTAGCTGTCTCGGAGGGCTAATGAGCCATCCTGTCTGGTCGGACACGGGCCTCTCCTTAGGCCCGTTACCTAAGTCGCAACAACGGTATACGTAGTTGACATTCAGTGTGGTTTGATGACATGTGATGCGTGTACATGCCAAGGAGTCGCCACCAATCATTCTATGGAGGGTACGATTGGAAACCCTATTGAATAGAAGGGAGCATTCTATTCAATTCTGCGAAAACTAGAGAAATGGGATCGGGGACTTTGTTACCCAACTGTAAGAGTTGACGCCCTTTTGGCACCTAAGTTGAATGATTTATCTAACCTAAGATTTCAGAAAAATGAGTGAGGCGCAAACCTTACATCTAAGAGTTCATGCAGATAGGAGTGACTACCCTAGCAAATGCAATCAATAAAATGGATGCATAAATCAAGGATTCAAAACATGCGGATAAATCACATGAAAGTAACGTGGCATTCCTAGTATGAGACTATTAGCCTAGAGAAATATCAATCAAGGCTCAGGAGTATTTTTGACATGATTTTCCCTTGAAGGGCAAAATCGTAATTTTGAAGATTTTTGAGATAATTTGCCCAAGAAGGGAAATTTATCATTTTAGATGAAATATGGAGTCCAAAGATGATGAAAATAGGATTGGTCATTAAAACAATCCATTTCCTAATTTTCGAAAATTTTTCGAATTTTTCTAGAATTTTAGAAGCAATTTACCCTATGAGGGGTAAAATTGTCATTTTAGAAAGTAATGAGAAGTGAAAATCCCCAAAAGAAGGATTCATCAACCTCTTGACCCAAATCCTAATTTTGAGCAATTTTCATGGCTCAATAGGAATAAGAAAGATAATTTATCCTTAGAAGGGTAGAATCGTCATTTCTAGAAAAGGACGATATTCGAGAATTCAAGCATAAGAATCAGTCACCTGACTGGCTCTCATTCTTATATTGGCCTTCTTGACCTATCTCATATGTCAAACAGAGACGATTTACCCCTAAAGGGTAATATCGTCCATTCTTAGAAGAACAGATAAGAAATCCCAAAAATAGGATCGACCAGTTGTCTATGGTCAATCCTCAATTTTTGGGAATTTTTGGAATGCCTAGGAATTTTTCACAATTTTTCTACATTTTTTTGGGATTTTTTTTTGGGATTTTTAACATTTTTTTAGAATTTTCTAAGATCGACCAGTTGTCCATTCTCAGACGACGTCGTTTCGCATTTTTTATTTTTTCATTTATTCGGATTTAATCTGACGGCTCCTAATGAATCACGTGGCTAATCTACGGCCACTGGATTAGATAACTAACACCTACGGCCCAGATCAAAAGCCGACTATCCCTCAGCCGTTAGATCTGATTATTTAGATCTATGGCTAAGATCGAATGACTCAGCTAATCCTTGACCGTTCGATCAAATTATTTATTTTCTTTATTTTTGGAAAATCGATTTTTATTAACAGAATTTATGTAACTGATCTAACTGTCACCAAGCCAACATGTGGCGTAACCTAGATCGTTAGATCAACTAACAGACTAACTTCCGACTCCAACGGCTCTACTGATTAGGCAAGCACGTGGACCTATCCTGAGACGACACCTAGGCCTTTGACTCTCTGACCAGCCATGTCGACTTCATCTTCAACCTCTCGAAATAACCTAAACGAACGACCATAAATCTTCGACGACAATCCAATGGTGAAATCTCGATGAAATCACTCGAGCCCGATGCCAATCAACTCATCTTATCGTCGCACGAAACATATCGTAGAATCACACGATTTCATACACTGAATCGAGCACAATCAAGTTTAAATCAATACATGTATAATTGCTCTGATCATATGATTCATGGCATTTTGAACTAATTAATCAACACAGAAGCATCATTCGATGTTCAAGAGACCTACCTCGAGCTCCAATTGAGCTCGCTCGGCCTAGATCGGGCTAGGCAAGAATGAACAGTACTCGATTTATGGCAGGAAGTTTGGAGACTCAATTCGGGATATTCAAGCAAAGTTGATGCAAAATGAAGATGCGATGATGGTTAATGATGCTTGAAGAACAAAATACCTACGTAAAATCGAAGAACGATGGTCGGATACCAAATCCGTCATTGATATACAGTAAGAAAGCTTCAAGACTGAACTCATCTTTTTTGGGATTATAGACGGCCTGGCTAGTGGCGATCGTCTCTTGGAGCTTCAGGCAAGCTTCCAACATTCTTCTTTGGCTTCGGTTTGGCCGGAGATCGCCTAACTAGTGCCTTACATTCGAGCTCGAATTCTCGATTGTGGGAGTCGAAGAATGAGCTCTCTCTCGATTTCTCTCTCTCTCTCTCTCTCTCTCTCTTGATTCTGTTAATTCTTAGGAACAGAATGAACCCATCTCCTCTTATAGAAAGCCTCCAGAGGTTATATACCGTTTTCGAATTCTGGCGCCGAATGGGGAGGTGTATACCGGCTTAAATCGCACGTGAGACCATATGCCTTTAGGTCTAACGACGTCGGGGATGATGGGCATTCCGTCCAGATCCTTTTAGTTTTCTAACAGGTCCTATTTAGTGCGAATTTGACACGAATTTGAGCCAAGTTTGAGAAATGTTGACTTTTGCAGGCCCGTGAGGTTGATTGGTCAATTACTCGCTTCTCCAGCAAAGTCGAACAGTGATGTCGGTGTCAATCGACGGTCAAGAGTGAGGGCAACATTACGCATACTAATGCTCGCACGATTACTTACGAATTGACCTTCAATTTGATGATCAAAATCAACATGCGGATTGCTCACTAGCATAGCGGTTCGAGGAAGAAGATGATACTGTAGCAGACCGGTTCGACAGGTTGGTCTGACTGGTCAGAACCAGTTTTGACTTGATTTTTCCAAATTAACCCTAATTCGAGTGGAATTTTTGCAAATTGAACTTCAGAATCGAATTTGGGGCATGAATATTATCTAAAAATGTGATTTTTCCCAAAAGTTCGTGTAAATTTCTACAAAAATCCCAAATTTGTCCTTAATTTCAATTTGAGAAATTATGAAATTGAAGGCTCAAACAGTCAAATTGGACCAAACCACCTATGCCAATCGCCTCAGAATGATGAAAAACATTGGGTAATGACTTCAATTGGCAGAGGTAGCCCTTGAATTGAACGTAATTTCAATTATGCCCAAATTCAAGGACTAAATTGCGATAAAGTATGCAATTTTGCCTAATTCACGCAATTGGGCAATTTACGCAAATAATTGGATTGAATTTCAATGAAGAAAAATTAGATTGAATGTTAAGACCCTAAAAAATGCCAAAATTACAAATTAAAAGACTAAATTGATATTTTTTTTACCAAATTCAATCATACGCGTAACAAAAAAACACATAAAATTGAACTTGAATTTGGACTGTTTATGAGGTAAAAAATAAAAGGAAATTTAAATAAAAATATTAAATATATTTCTATATTTTTGTGACCTCAAATGTTATTTTTCTTAAATTTTCATTTATTTTCCTATTTTTCGAAAATATTAAAATATATAAAAAATAAAAAAAATTATTTTTTGTTCAAAAATGGTTCCTTAGGCTTGGCCAAGGCTACCAAAGTTGATTTTATAAATTTTTCACTTTTTATGAATTTTTATGAATTTTTAAAAAATAAACTGAAAAAAAACTAATCCAAAATCAAGAGTCAACAGCTGCCCTTCTTTGAGAGGAATCTCATGAGAGGTTTTACTCAAAGACAGGTGATACCTAAGTCTAGGCTGACTAGACTGGGGAAAAAAAATAAAGTCTGAGATTCAATCTTTTTTGTCCTACTGGTGAATGCTCTACTCATTCCGTCTTTGCTAATGTAAGAGAGAGAGAGATGGTGTAGAGATACTCACCTACCTAATGTTTGTGTGACATATGCGGTGTATGGCGGATTCAAGTAGGTATCTAGGGACTTATCTCTTGAGCATCCTAGGGCAGTTAAGTTCTAGCCCGTGTGATAGGCCAAATCAGAATGAGATTCCTATATGAGAGGAACCTAAGGATGACTGTGACATTCTGATTTTCAGTCAATTTCAGACTCATTAATGAGAAGTTTATATATATCAAGCGATGTGTTTCAGTCATATTTCGCTCAAATCTGATCAATTTGAGTAGGCTGACCAAAAGGAAAAGGCTAACGCGAGAGGAGGTACGTGGACCTACGCGACTCGGATAGAAAATGACGCTTTGACCATAAGGATTGTCGAGGGTATATTTAGAATCACCAAGAGGCCGATCTAAGAACGATTAAGGATTGCCTTGCGAGTGTCATACGATTAGAGCGCGGGTGATGCCGCTTAACCAACGTGGTTTGTAAAATTTTTCTAAATTGGACCGTGACGATCGAGACTATAGGGACTAGCGATAAACCCTCACAATTACATGACAACCAAAGCCGCCATGAATTGACGAGCCTAAACGTGATATGAATTACGGGGTCGATACGCGTAATGTCTGCAAAAGTCGTCCGTCGATTTGGGATAGGCTGGAACTACGTCTGATAGAGAAAATCATCAGAAATGAGTCTTGAAAATTAAAAATGGAGAATCAAGAATTCCAATATCACATTCGTATTGGCCATCGCCCTATCGAAGAGTTTTGGAGCGAAAAGAACGACGTTCTGAACGTCGAGGGTAAAATTACCTTTTTGCTCCTCAAGCTTAGAACCTTGCCGTGCATTTGAAGAAGGGCAATTTGGTCTTTAAACCCCCTCAAGGCTGCCGAAATTCAAGAAGGATTATTGGCCATTGGATTGAGTTTGAATGACAAGAAGACAAGTGTCACAAGATCAAGAGGTGTGGTCATGTCCAACTTTTTCTACCTAACATTCAACCCCCCTTTGACCAAGTTTGTATATAGCAATTTCTCTCTCCTCTCACCTCACTCATTCGGCCATAGCTCCCCCTCAAACTCTCGAAACTTCCTTCTTCTTCTTTCTCCTGTTCTGCTCGCCGGACAGCTTTTGCCGCCTCCCTTCGCCGCCATCGACGACCTCCTTCGGCCACCGTCTGACCACCGGTCGATCACATCAATGAAGCCCTACGTCTTGCCGACATTCTCAAATAAGAATCGAGCCATTTGGAGCACCGAGAAGTCCCGACCAAGGATTTTCCCGAGAGCCGACAGAATCGAGCTCAACCTGAGGTAGGTCTGGTTTCGAACCCTTTTGAAGGCCGAATTATTGGATTTTTGAGGCAAAATTTGGTGGAGATCAAGTAGACATGTGTATGAATCTGTGATAAAAATTGAGGTTCAATTTGATGAAGTTTTGACCATGAACCGGTCTTGTGAACTTGGAATAGAAAACTGTCGGTACTGACTTAGGGAGATTCGACGACGTTCGATGAGTTTCCGGCGACCAATCGACCTCAAACTCACAGTGAGCCTCACAAACCCTTAGATAGACATGTTAAGAGGTAGGATGAGGATTAAATGATGGATTTGGGGTTGAATTAGGTCTGGTAGCTCACGACATGCATAGAATCGAGAGGAACCGGTTTGGTTTTGTGCATGGCCAAACCTTGGAGGGATGATGGCGTTGGATTTTGAGTCTCAAATTGATGATTAAGACATGTTAAGAGGATGAGGATTATGCTATGGTAGTTTATGGTTCATGGATTGAGAATTTGGACAAGGAAATTGATGAGATTGGTTGAAATTCTAGGTTGCGCGGTGAATTGACCCTTGAATTGATTTGGTCGAGACTTGAGGCACTTGCAAGGAGGAATTTGTGTAATCAAACGCAAGGTAAGGGAATTCTAAGCTTAGGATAGGGGGATTGGACTCAATTGGGTGAGTTAGAGGTTGAATTGATCGGTTTATGATGAATTTCCAAAGGGACAACACTTGTTATATCCTAAGTGGTTATAGGAAGGTTATGTGTGCTATTGTGTGTATTTGAAGCATTCACCATGTGTGTGTGTCACTTGATTGCCTTGCATGTCATGAGATCTTTGAATTATGCCTGAATTGCATGTATCATCTCGTATGAGAAACAAATTTGAAAATCATGGCATGAGCATGACATGGCGAGGCCCTGAGGCATATGAGGCGCGGGGTGGGAGATGGATACCCTGATGCGACGAGATCGCGAGATGGAGTTGATGTTGTGTGGCGTCCTGATGCGATCTAATCGTGGGGTTGGGATGACCACGGTCGTGATGCGAATTATTCACGAGACGGAGGTATGAGATGATGATATTGGCCTGGAGATTCATCGGAGCCTGATGCATTTACGCGGGTTGCCAATGACAGTCTGATGCGTTTATGCGGACCGAGCCTAATGCGATCTAATCGCGGGCTAGAAATTAAGGCAGGCGGAGATTGGCGGATGTGGTGAAGTGGTAGGATGGGTGTGCATGATCATCTGAGTGTGACAGAGGTCATCATTGCATGCCTGTCATCTATATGTTGCTGTTTTATTGATTTGTGCCTGATATGCCTGTGTTTTTATGAGTTGGGAATTATTGAGGGGTACAACTATCTGAGTGGACTATCAACCTGACCTAGGGTTAGGATTTTTTTACTGAGATGAGTATTTCACCCCTTTGGGGACCTTATTTTTACAGATCTTAGGCCTTACATATGTGGCCTATACGTTTTGGGGATCCCAAGGAGGTGACGGCGTATTTTGATGAGTTTCCGGATAGTCAGGGGAACATTTATGTAAGGAAATGCATGGTTGTATGAGTTGACGAGGGTAGCCCTGACTGGAAGCCTCATAGGTTTGAGGCATGGTTTAAGAGGGTCGGGGACGAGCAAATTGGGCTCCTAAAGCCCCACGAGATACCCTAGGGTGTTATCCCTACTTGGTGTCAGACTGTTGGGGAGCAAGAGTTACCAGAGGAGTCCATAGTTGGTTCTAGGAACGGGCCAGAGAAGACCCCGACGCTGGACTTCACCGTAAAGGAGGATGAGGTCATCGTTTTAGAGGCGACTGAGGAGGACCTTGCGGAGTTGTCTCACGAGGCGACCATGGAGGATTCTATCGAGGTCCCATCCGAGACCTTCTCTGAGTACGAGCCGACGGAGGATGCCAAGGGTACCGAGGATTCCAGCAGTTCATCTTTGGACCCCAGTTCGTCGACCTAAGCTTTTTGGAGGCGACCCGACCCTATCCTTTTGGATGTCATGAAGGACTCTTTTTATGTACTACCCCGTCGCCCAGTTTGTTGGCGGATTGTAGTAGCCAGCATTTGTACGAACCATATGTTGTGATATATGATAGTTGTTATGCTATCTAGGTCCCACTTAACATATATTTGTACGGGGATTTATTTGAGTATCGCTTCCGCATGCTAGACATACATATATATTATCTCTCGACTTGATTGTGGATCTTGGGACCACTAGAGATGTGTTGTTTGCTTGCAGGGGTGTTCGCGTGCTCGATGGATCGGGGTGTGACAATGACGCACCCATTCTTTAGGGATTGTCAAAGGTTTTGATTCGTATGGTGGATCAGACCATGAATAGGACTCTTTTCTATCAGGAACCTATGGATGACGCACCCGTTCTTTAGGATTTGTTAAAGGTTTTGATCCGTATGGTGGATCAGACCATGAATAGGACTCCTTTCTATCAGGAACCTATGGATGACGCACCTTTCTTTAGGATTTGTCAGATATTAGGCTTCCTATCCACTAGGAACCTAAAAGTGGCGCACCCGTTCTTTAGAGTTTGTCGAAGACTAGACTTCCTATTCACCAGGAACCTAAAAGTGACGCACCCGTTCTTTAGGGTTTGTCGGATATTAGGCTTTCTATCCACCAGGAATCTAAAAGTGACGCACCCGTTTTTTGGGATTTGTCGGAGACTAGGCTTCCTATCCACCAGGAACCCAAAAGTTTCGCACTCGTTCTTTAGGGTTTGTCTGAGACTAGGGTTCTCATCCACTAGGGACCTAAAGGTGACGCACCCGTTCTTTAAGGTTTGTTAGAGACTAGGCTGATCCTATACATTGAGGAGTCAACGAGGGTCTATACACATGAGGTATACCTGACTCTTAGGTTTACCAAAGGAGCTATTATGGGGCTTAGGGGTTACCTAGAACTTTATAGAAAGTTGGTTCTAAAGATTATCTTCTTAACGTGTAAGACACTATTATGGGATTTGGAGACTCCAAGTATCCTGCAGAAAGCTCAAACCTACAAAAATTTTTGTTGGCAAGATTCTTATGGGATTTAAGGGTTACTTGAAATCTCACAGGAAGACAATTCTGAAGATTGTCTTTTCGATAAGTGAGGTGCTATTCTGGGATTTGGAGGTTCCAAGGATCTCGCTGAAATCTTAAATCTGAAATCTCACATAAAAGATGACTTTGATGCTCTACCTTGTTGAGCAAGGTATTCTTCTTTGATCTAGGGCTGCCATGAGTCTCATAGAAGTTTCAACCTGAGAGTTCATTCCTCATCAAAGATATCAGTTATCTCGAGGCAATGATAGTTATACTGCAAACAAAGTTTTACTTTAAACTGTGCGATTATGCAAAATGACATATGATGTTAGAGGTTATCCAAGATATCTCGAAACATGTAAAGATGATTAGAAATTTTTTTAAGGAAAATCTTGGATCAAACAATTTGAAGTTTCCAATAAGGCTTGCTTTTAAGCATTCTATTGGAATGTCTTCGTCAAAGAGGGTTTCTCACTGATTCTTTGACTTTGGTCTTTTACGAAGAAAGCACTCGAATTTCCTAATAACCTGCAACTGGGTTTTTAGGGCTATTCGCAGCGCATACATTCCGATCAATCGAAAAGTCTTTACGGGACCATAATGTTGGGCTCGAGCACAGTTTTCAAGGGGGACTCACTCTTTGGGTCAAGCCTTTTGAATGAAAGTTTTCTTCATTTGCTCCGGGCTTACAAGTCAAGAAACCTGCAAAATGAGAAAGAAATAATTTTACTCGTACCTCTTTGAGCTAAGGTACACATTAACCTAGGCGTCTTAGTCAAAAAAGACTGCGAAGGGTTATAATATCGGTAGGATTGGGGATCGAAAAAGGCTTGTTTTTGGTCCGGAATCGTGAAAGGTTTAACATTGGTGATCATTGTTGATCAATCTTTTGTTTTGTCTCTGGTCGACGACTCTTTGAAGGACATCTTTAGTCTTCTTAAGAATGGGTCTAATCTTTGAAAGACCTTCGGTGTCTTTGGCAGCTGACTATGATTTCATTCGAGGGGTAGACTTTTGCTGCACAGTTTTTGAGGATTCTTCTTTACTTTAGAAGTTGTTGGGGTGGAAGCATCTAGTAATCCCTTGGTGTTCCAAAATCAATCTTACGACTTTCAGCATTTCAATGAGCATCAGCCCTGTTCTTGTCAAGCTTTTTGCCTCTTTTTAAACGCCTAGAGATTCGACTTTTTCTCTTTTTGATCCCGCCTTTTCTTTTTCTTTTTCTAGGAATTAGAATTTTTAATGATCATATAAGGTATGCGACTTGAGTCTTATCCTGTCTGAACATTTCGCTTTGACAGTCTCATGTAGCTCATACTTCTTGAATTTCTCTATCTACAAGTGTCTTTGCTACTTTCGTCTTGGAGCTGTGCAATGATCACCAATGAAGGTACATGAAACGAATATGTAGGCTCAAATTGGCTATGCAATGGGTATAAGTATATATGATAGAGAAATGAATGTCTCTTCATCATCCTATGGCGCCTAGATTAATGCATATCAACACATGAAGATTGATGTTAGTCCGAGCAAAAAGATTTCTAATCATTTACCTTTCATGCTACTGGACTGCTTCTAAAAGCCCCCGATGTGGGGTGGCTCTTGACAGAGGTAATAAATAAAAACCACCACTCAAAGGGTTTATCAATGATCACCTGTAGTGTTTATGGAGAAGAATGAATGCCTCCGTCATTCCAATCCATGTAATCGATGCAAATAGCCCTTACATCCCCGAGTTCAGGCTTTTCTATCCTTACACTTTTCTCATCTTATTGATGTGTATAGGACGTGTTTGGATTAGGCTTGCCTCTTATCTGAAGAAACATTTCTGCTAGATGGCCTAAACAACTTTGTTTTGGAAAAATCTTTCTGTTTTTCTCCAAACATTTAATCTCACAGGTAATTAATGACGCACCATGCGTGCTTGAGCTATGTCTAGATAACCTCCAACCTTAACATGCGTGCAACAAGTATTAGAAATTTATTTTTTGAAAGCATGGTTCATTTGAAAGTTTGACCACATGTATGTTCATCTTCAACTTTTTCTCTCTTACAAGAAAGTGAGAAATTTTACGACATCTCTCTATTGCTGTTTTTGTCTTCATTGGACATCCCTGTATGAAGAGAACAAAAATTTCAATGGGTGGAAGATATTTTAACGCTTGATGGAACAAATACAAATCATCTGGTTCTTCGTATTAGGGACCGTTCTTTTCTTAGTTCCTTCTGAACGAGTTTGATTTTGAGTCCATTCTTCGAAATCCTGCAAAACATAACACAAGCCATGTATGCGTGGATGCATGATATGCCTATAAAATGACCGTTAAAGCGACCCAAATCGTTTCGGAGAAAGTCATGTGACCATTGTCTGATTTCATTTCAAGGATATACTTCTTCACAGCATTTGAGTTTACAGGATATCCCAATTCTTCTCCTTTAGAATTTACAAGAATTAATACCTCTCCCACGAGGACTTTCTTTACAACATAAGGGCCTTCATAGTTCGGGGTAAACTTGCCTCCAGGATAAGCGGCATTCGGCAAAGTCTTCCTTATCACCAGGTCATCTACCTCGAAACTTCTGGGTTTGACCTTCCAGTTAAATGACTTAGCCACCCTCTTCTGGTAACTCTGGCCATGACAAATCGCTCTAAGATGTTTCTCGTCTATCAGATTTAGATGTTCATATCTGTGTTTAAACCACTCTACCTCAGAGAGTTTAATTTCTGACAATATTCTCAAAGACGGAACCTCAATCTCTACTGGTAGGACAACTTCCATTCTTTATACCAAGGCATAAGGAGTTGCCCCAGTATAAGTCCTAATCGAAGTCCGATATGCCATTAAGGCAAAGAGTAGCCTCTCATGCTAATCTAGTTAATTCTTGATAGTCTTAGCCAAATTCTTTTTTGTTACGCCCTGAACCCGTCGAGCAAGCGAACATCCCTGCAAACAAATCGTACAATCTCTCACGGTCCCAAGATCCAAACTTATAAGTCGAGAGATAATATATAAACATAAGCATGTGGAAGCAATACCCAAATAATCCCCGTACAAAATAAAAGTTAAGTGGGACTTAGATAGCATAATAAATGTCATACATCGTGATAGACTGTTCATACAGATTCCGACCACTACATCCGCTAGGCAAGGGCGACAGGGTAAGTACGTCAAAAGATGACCATTGTCACATCCAAAACAGCCACGGTCGAGGGTCGCCACCACAGAGTCGAGCCAACAAACTATATCTCTTAGGATGAGTTGCCGGAGTACCCGGAATCCTCTGCATCCTTTGTTGGCTCGTACTCAAAGAACGTCTCGGACGGAACCTCGATGGTTTCCTCGTGCGACGGCTCCACCAGGTCCTCCTCGGTCGCCTCCAAGACTATGACCTCGTGCTCCTCATCGGTGAAGTCCAGCGTCGGGGTCTTCTCTGGCCCATTCCTGGAGCCTACTACGGATCCTTCTAGCTGCTCCTGCTCCCTAGCAATCTGACACCAAGTAGGGATAACACCCTAGGGTACCTCGTGAGGCTTCAATGGCCCGATCTGCACTTCCCCGACCCTCTTAAGCCACGCCTCGAACCTATGAGACTTTCAATTCGGGCTACCCTTGTCGACCCATACAACTGTGCATTTCTTCACATAAATGTTCCCTTGACTATCCGGGAACTCATCAAAATACGCCGTCATTTCTTTGGGGTCCCCAAAATGTATAGGCCACATCTCTAGGGCCTAGGATCTGTAAAAATAAGGGTCCCCAAAAGGGGTGAGATATACATCTCAGTAAAAGAATCCTAACCCTAGGTCAGGTCGATAGTCCGTTCAAGCTGTCTTACAACCCATTCATTCAAAATTCATAAACACACAGTCATATCAGACACAAATCAATGAAACAACAGCAAACAGATGGCAGGCATGCAATGATGACCTCATGTCACACTCATGATCATTCACACCCGTCTTGCCTCATCACCACATCCACCAATCTCCGTCTGTCTCAAACTCCAGCCTGCGATATTGTCGCATCGGGCTCGGTTCGCGTAAACCCATCAGACCGTCATCGGCAACCCTCGTAAATGCATCAGGTTCCGATGAATCTCTAGGCCAACCTCATCATTTCACCTTTCATTCCGCGAATAGTTCGCATTATGACCGTGGCCATCTCAACCCCGCGATCTTGTCGCATCAGGGCGCCACACAACATCAACTCCACCCCGCGAACTTGTCGCATCTGGGTATTCACCTCCCACCCCGCATCTCATACACCTCAGGGCCTCGCCATGTCATGCTCATGACATGATTTTAATTTAGTTTCTCAAATCAAAAAACAGGTGCAACTCATGCACAGTTCGAATACTCATGGCATGCATTGCAATTGAATGACACAAATACATGGTGGATGATTCAAGCATAAAAAATAACAAACATAATTCTCTTATAACCACTTAAGGCATACCAAGAACTATCCCTTTGGGAAAATCTTCATAAATCGATCAATTTCAATCTCGACTCACCCAATTGAGTCCAATCTCCCTATCCTAAGCTTAGAATTCCCTTACCTTGCTCTTAATATCACCAAATATTTCTTCTTGGGTCCTCAAGGTTCGGCCAAATCAATCCAATGGTCAATTCACCGTGCAACCTAGCAATTCCAACCAATTCGTCAATTTTCCAAGTCCAAATTAACCATTTATGAATCACAATCCTCTATAGCACAATCCCTAATATCTTAACACATCTTAAACATCAATTTGAGTCCCATAATCATCTGTTCTTGCACCCACCAGAACCGGTTTTGCACAAAATTGAATTGGTTCATTTCGGTTCTGTGTAAATCGTGCACTTCTAGCCCTATTTCTACCCCAAATTCAAAATCCTACCTCTTAACATGTCTACCTAAGGGTTTGGGAGGCTCACCGTATGTTTGAAGTCAAATGGCCGCCGGATTCCCGTTGAAACTCGCCGGACTCCTCAAGTCAATTTTGCCGGCATTTTCTTTGCAAAGTTTACAAGGCCGGTTCATAGTCAAAACTTTATCAAATTGAGCCCCAATGTTTATCACAGATTCATACACGTCTCTACTAGACTTCCACAAAATTTGAGTCCAAAATTCTAAGATTTCGGCCTTCAAAAGGACTAGGAACCGGACCTACCTCAGATTGGCTCTGATTCTGTCGGCTCTCGAGAGATTCCTTGGCCGGGGTTCCTCGGTGCTCCAAACGACTTGATTCTTATTCGAGAATATAGGCAAGACGTGGATCTACGCTGGTGTGGTCGACCGACGGTCGGATGGTGACCGAAAATAGTTGGCGACGGTGCCGAACAGAGGGCTCAGTGGCGGTAAGCAGATTGAAGAGGAAAGGAGGAGAGGGTTTTCGGTGGTCTTGGGGTTCAATGGCCAGTCAATTAAAGAGGAGAGAGAGTGAAAATGGTTATATACCAAGCTTAGTCAAAAGGCTTGAATGTTAGGTGGGTGAAAGTTGACATGACCACCGTTGCCCATCTCTGACACATGTCCACCTTGTCTTCCCAATGATATCCAATGGCCATCGTTCATTCTTCTTTTTCGGCAGCTAATGGGGATTAAAAGACCAAAATGCCCTTCTTAAATTGTATAGGTAAGTTTCTAGGCTTGAGGGGTAGAACGGTCATTTTACCCCCGACGTTCAAAACATCGTTTTTCTCGTTTCAGAATCCTTCGATAAGGCGACGACCAATCCGAATAATACTGGAATTCTTGATTTTCCATTTCAAATCTTTCAAGACTCATTTCTGATGGTTTCCTTTATCAGACGGGGTTCCAGCCTATCTCAAACTGACGAGCTGCTTTTGTAGACATTACGCGTATCGACCCCGTGATTCTTATCACGTTTAGGGCTCGTCAATTCGTGGCGACTTTGGTTGTTATGTAATTGTGAGGGTTTATCGCTAGTCCCTATGGTCTCGATCTTCACTGTCCGATTTAGGAAAAATTTACAAATCTTATGTTGGTTAAGCGGCATCACCCGCGCTCCAATCGTATGACACTCGCAAGGCAATCCTTAATCGTTCTTAGATCGGCCTCTTGGTGGTTCTAAATATCCCCCCGACAATCCTTATGGTCAAAGCGCCATTTTCTATCCGAGTCGCCTAGTTCCACGTACCGCGTCTCGCGTTAGCCTTTCCCTTTTGGTTAGCCTACTCAAATTGATTAGATTTGAGCGAAATATGATTGAAACACATCGTTTGATATATATAAACTTCTCATTCATGAGTCTGAAATTGATAGGTAATTAGAATGCCACAACTCTTTCCCCCTTAGAAAAATTTCGTCTCCGAAATTTACATTACACTTAATCACTCAAATAAATAGGGGTGCTGTCGCCTCATCATCTCTTCGTTCTCCCATGTGGCACCTTCAGTTTCATGGTGCTCCCATATTACCTTGACTAGCGAAATCTTCTTATTCCTAAGGATTTGCTCCTTCCGGTCTTCGATCCTTATTGGCTTTTCTACGTAAGACACTATGTCGTCCACTTTTATGGCTTCATAATCCAAAACATGTGTTGGGTCCAGTTCATACTTTCACAACATCGACACATCGAACACATTATGCACCTGAGATAAATTGGGCGGCAGGGCAAGCCTGTAGGCCAAGGTTCTAATCCTCTCCAGTATCTCGAATGGGCCTACATATCTTGGGCTCAGCTTTCCCTTCTTTCCAAATCGTGACAGTGCTCTCATTGGTGACACTTTAAGGAAGACATGATCGCCCATTTGAAACTCCAAGGGCTTGCATCGTTTATCTGTGTAGCTCTTCTAACGACTCTATGCCGTCCTTAGTCTATCCCGAATTATCTTCATTGCTTCCACCAATTGCTCTACCAGTTCTGAGCCTGTGATACTTCTTTCTCCAACTTCATCCCACCAAATCGGAGTTCTGCAGGCTCATCTATAAAGTGCCTCGAATGGTGCCGTCTGGATGCTCTGCTAGTATTATAGGCGAACTCTACCAGGTGTAACTGCTTTTCCCATCTACCCTTGAAATCAATGACGCATGCTCACAGCATATCCTCTAGCGTCTGTATCGTCCTTTCTGACTATCCGTCCATCTGTGGATGGTAAGCTGTACTAAATTGCAATCGAGTCCCCATGGCTTCTTGTAGACATTTTCAAAAATTTGCCGTGAATTTAGGATCTCGATTAGACGTAATTGTCACTGGTACTCCGTGCAACGTCACTATCTGCCTCATGTACAGCTTTGCATACCTATCCATAGCGAAATCCTTTCACACAGGAATGAAGTGGACGGACTTGGTCAATTGGTCCACGACTACCCATATAGAGTCGTGACCTCTTTGGCTCCTCGGAAGTCCCATCACAAAATCCATAGTTATGTGCTCCCACTTCCATTCCGGAATCTCCGGTGGCTGTAACAGTCCTCTAGGCTTACAGTGTTGCGCTTTCACTTGCTGGCATGTCAAACACTTAGCCACATACTTTGCTACGTCCACCTTCATTCCGTTCCACCAATAATGTTGTTGCAAATTTTGGTACATCTTTGTACTTCTAGGGTGGACACTATAGTTGCTCCTATGAGCCTCTGACAATATTCTTTCTCTAAGTCATTCATCGTTTGGCACGCACAGTCATCCTCTAAATTTCAGAATTCCATCCTCAAGCACCTGAAATTCGTGTTTCCTCTTCGGCACGTCCATCTCAAAGATCTTCTGAATCTTTGGGTCCGTAGACTATAAGGCTTTTATTCTTTCCTGGACCTCAGGTTCCACTCTCAGCGTAGCTATCAAGCTAAACAACTGATCGACTTCTAATATGAATTCGGAGTCTCTCAAATCTTCAATCATCGACCAACCTTTCACCAGCAGACATGCGATGCTTGACTTCCGACTCAGTGCATCTGCTACTCTGTTTGCTTTCCCAAGGTGATATAATATCTCACAATCATAGTCCTTGAGCAGCTCCATCCACCTACGCTGCCTCATGTTTAGCTCCTTTTGGGAAAATAGGTACCTTAAGTTTTGGTGGTCGGTATATAACTGAAACTTCTCGCCACAAAGGTAATGTCTCCAAATTTTTAGAGCAAATACAATTGCTGCTAACTCCAAGTCATGAGTCGAGTAATTCACCTCATGTGGCCTCAACTGTCTGGATGCGTAGGCTACTACTCTCCCGTGCTGCATCAACACACAGCCTAATTCTTTCAGTGAAGCATCGCTGTATATTTCATAACCTCCTGGTCCCGACGGAATGGTCAGCACTGGTGCGGTTGTCAATCTATGCTTAAGTTCTTGGAAACTCTGTTCACATTTATTAGTCCACTCGAACCTTGTTTCCTTTTTCGTCAACCACGTCAATGGGATGGCTGTGGATGAGAATTTCTCCACAAAACTTCTGTAGTATCTTGCCAATCCCAAGAAACTTCTGACCTCCGTGACTATAGTAGGCCTCGGCCAATTGGTTACTGCTTTAATCTTTGCGGGATCCACTGCAATCCCTTCTCCAGACATCACATGACTAAGAAAAGCCACCCTGTTCAACCAAAACTCACACTTACTCGGCTTCGCATAGAGCGTATGCTCCCTTAGAGTCCTCAATACAATTCTCAAGTGCTCCTCATGTTTTGCATTGCTCCTTGAGTAAATCAAGATATCGTCAATAAAGACTATGACGAATCTATCCAGAAATTCTTTAAATACTCGATGCATCAAGTCCATAAATGCAGCTGGAGCATTAGTCAATCCGAATGGCATCAACGTAAACTAATAATGACCATACCTTATCCTGAAAGCAGTCTTAGGTATGTCTTCCTTCTTAATCCTCATCTGGTGATACCCAGTTTTTAAGTTAATCTTTAAAAACACTGCTGCTCCTTGCAACTGATCAAAAAGATCATCAATCCTCGGCAGCGGATACTTGTTCTTGACTGTCACTTGGTTCAGCTGCCGATAGTCAATGCATAATCGCAAAGACCCATCCTTCTTCCTTCCGAATAACACCAGTGCTCTCCACGGTAAAGCACTAGGTCGAATTAAATCCCTTGTCTAGCAACTCCTGCATCTGCACCTTTAACTCCTTCAGTTCTGACAGGGACATCCGGTAAGGTGCTTTCGAGAACGGCTCCGTTCCAGGAGCTAATTCAATTACAAATTCTATTTCTCGCTCTGGTGGTAATCCTGGCAACTCCTGAAAAAATACATCAGGAAATTCATGCACTACCGGGATATTCTCTAACTTGGGCTCTTCGGTAGTCGTGTCCATCATTGCCATTAAGTATGCTTGACACCCTTCGGTCATCAACTTAGTTACTTCCAAAGATGAAACTAAGGAAATCGAGATCCCTCCTCGACTTCCCACTAATTCAAAGCTAGGGCGGCCTCTCGGATAAAACCAGATTATTTTACTACCACAGTCTACTACTGCCCCCTGCTTACCCAACCAATCCATTCCGATTATTACGTCAAAATCGTGCATGGGTAAGACAGCTAGATCAATGCTTTCTTTACTCCCTCTAATCACAATTTCACAACCAGTACAGCCCAATGAAACTATTATGTTGTCCTTTAACGGTGTGGCAACATGCAAGATTACATTCAACGGTTTTAAGTTCATGCCCACCAAATCAACAAATTGTGTAGACACGAATGAATGCGTGGCACTAGGGTCAAATAATGCGTATGCAGCTTAATTGCACAAGTAGACCGTACCTGTGACCACTCCTGGTGCTTCGTCTGCCTCTCTGCGGGTTACAGCATACACTCTGCCCTGTGTCGGTGGTCTGCTCTACTCGATCTAAGGCGTTGTAGTCGATGGTCCCGCTTGTGGCCTCTGTCCTTGCGGTCGACTTGTCGGGGCTTGGTTTGGACACACCCTCATCTGATGGCCCAGTTGACCGCACTTGAAACGGGTTCCTGTCTTTACCGAGTATGGCCCATTTCCATGCCTTCTGCCACAAAGTCCGCAGTTCTAGTTCGCAGGGTTTGGCGGTTTCACGATATCCTTCCACACTGGAGGCACAAAGCGCCTGTTACCCATCATCGGCCTCTTGCCCATGGCGATTATCTCTGAATGATGGAAACCGCGATCCAGTTGCGACGTTTCTTTCTTTCAAGTCCCGTTCTATCATTTGGCCCCGCTCGTAGATCTCCTTGTAAATCCTCAAATTCGGAGCGATCATCTGACTGCGGAGCTCGGGCCTCAGACCATCTCTAAACCTTCTGGCTTTCTCCAGAGGGTCCTCCACAGATCGAGGTGTATACCTCAAAAGCCTTGCGAATTTGGCCTCGTACTGATATATTGTCATCTGGTTCTGGCGTAACTACAGGAATTCCACCTGCTTCCTTTCCCTGGCCGTTTTAGAGAAATATTTATCGTTGAAGGCCGTCTTAAAAACTTCCCAGTTCATAACCGTTCCTTTAGGGAAGACGCCGTTCTTGATGGCAGCCTACCAGTCATTTGCCGTACCTTCCAACTGGTACACGGCTAGGAGCACCTTCTACTCGTCGGTGCATCTCAGCACTCTGAAAGCCTTCTCTAACTTTTCTATCCATCTAGGCGCTAGCTCAGGATCTCCAATCCCATCAAATTGAGTCAGCTTCAGCTTTATGAACTGCTCCATCAGTTGGCCTATCTGTTTGGCGACGACAATATTTTCTTGGGCATTCACAGTCTCAATGCCTTGGCCAGGTTCATTCTGACTTTCATTACCACCATTGTTGCCATTGTTGGTGTTGACGGCGGCTATGGCAGCTCCTACTGCCTGGGCGATGGCAGCTTCCCGATCTTGGGCCTGCCTATCGATTATGTCGTCGATTCTTTCCAGTGCTCTCAGACCATCCATCCTTGGATCTTTAGCGACAGACGGCCTTGAGCTGGAGGCTCCGCCTCTTGGTCTTCCAACCCTTCTAGGTGGGTTACTCATCTTTGTCTCTTGCTACTGAACCTGATCCACCACAAGTTCAGCGAGGAGTTAGTAACTTACTCAATCATTCAATCCAGAGCTACTAACTACTCCTTAATAAAAACAGTTACAATCCAACAGTACTCTACACCACAGACTCCAGAGACATTCAACCAATAGCCCATGGCCATTTCTCAGTTCCATTCACTCCAGTGATTCACTAAAGCCAATCATTTTCATTCCTCAACCAAACCAAGGTCTAGAAATGACCTTCAATTCCCAAGCAGAGAACTTGATCCTTAAGCATTTCCACAACCCTACCAGAGTCCAGTGTCAGCCTTAAGTACTAGGTTACAAGCTATACACTCCATGCTTTATCTTGACCAATCCTTTAAGGTCTTGCTATCCGTCCTTGTCCTAACTTAATTCTCCTTATTACTCCAGTCCTCAACCAACTTTGGTTCGAGCTGACCTTGCTCTGATATCACTTAATGCAGGGATGTCACGCCCCGAACCCGTCGAGCACGCGAACATTCCTACAAGCAAACCATACAATCTCTCGCGGTCCCAAGATCTAGACTTACAAGTTGAGAGATAATATATAAACATAAGCATACGGAAGCAATATCCAAATAATCCCCGTACAAAATAAAAGTTAAGTGGGACCTAGATAGCATAATAAATATCATACATCGCGATAGACTGTTCATCCAGATTTCGACTACTACATCCGCTAAGCAAGGGCGACGAGGTAAGCACGTCAAAAGATGGCCATCGTCACATCCAAAACAACCACGGTCGGGGTCGCCACCATAGAGTCGAGCCAACAAACTATATCTCCTAGGATGAGTTGCTGGAGTCCCCAGAATCCTCTGCGTCCTCGGTCGGCTCGTACTCGGAGAACGTCTCGGACGGAACCTCAATGGAATCCTCGTTGGTCTCCTCGCCCGACGGCTCCGCCAGGTCTTCCTCGGTCGCCTCCAAGACTATGACCTCGTCCTTCTCGACGGTGAAGTCCAGCGTCGGGGTCTTCTCCGGCCCATTCCTGGAACCTACTACGGATCCTTTTGGTTGCTCCTGCTCCCCAGCAGTTTGACACCAAGCAGGGATAACATCCTGGGGTATCTCGTGAGGCTTCAATGGCCTGATCTGCTCTTCCCCAACCCTCTTAAACCATGCCTCGAACCTATGAGGCTTCCAATCTAGGCTACCCTCGTCGACCCATACAACCGTGCATTTCCTCACATAAACGTTCCCCTGACTATCTGGAAACTCATCAAAATACGCCGTCATTTCTTTGGGGTCCCTAAAACGTATAGGCCACATCTCTAAGGCCTAGGATCTGTAAAAATAAGTGTCCCCAAAAGGGGTGAGATACACATCTCAGTAAAAGAATCCTAACCCTAGGTCAGGTCAATAGTCCGCTCGAGCAGTCTTACACCCCATTCATTCAAAATTCATAAACACACAGGCATATCAGACACAAATCAATGAAACAAATAGCAAACAGATGACAGGCATGCAATGATGACCTCATGTCACACTCATGATCATGCACACCCGTCCTGCCTCGTCACCACATCCACCAATCTCCGTCTGTCTCAATCTCCAGCCCGTGATCTATCGTATCAGGCTCGGTCCACGTAAACGCATCAGACCATCATTGGCAACCCGCGTAAACGCATCAGATTTCAATGAATCTCCGGGCCAACCTCATCATTTCACCCTCCGTCTCGCGAATAGTTCGCATAAGGACCGTGGCCATCTCAACCCCGCAATCTTATCGCATCAAGGCGCCATACAACATCAACTCCACCTCGCAAACTTGTCTCATCAAGGTATCCACCTTCTGCTTCGCGTCTCATACGCCTTAGGGTCTCGCCATGTCATGCTCATGCCATGATTTTAATTTAGTTTCTCAAATCAAACAACAGGTGCAACTCATGCACAGTTTGAATACTCATGGCATGCAAGACAATCAAATGACACACATACATGGCGGATGATTCAAGCCTAAACAATAACAAACATAATTCTCTTATAACCACTTAAGGCATACCAAGAACTATCCCTTCGGGAAAATCTTCATAAATCGATCAATTTCAATCTCGACTTACTCAATTAAGTCCAATCTCCCTATCCTAAGCTTAGAATTCCCTTACCTTGCGCTTAATATCACCAAATAATTTTACTTGGGTCCTCAAGGTTCGACCAAATCAATCCAATGGTCAATTCACCGTGCAACCTAGCAATTCTAACCGATTCGTCAATTTTCCAAGTCCAAATCAACCATTCATGAATCACAATCCTCTATAGCACAATCCCCAACATCTTAACACATCGTAAACATCAATTTGAGTCCCATAATCATCTGTTCTTGCATCTACCAGAACCAGTTTTGCACAGAACCGAATCGGTTCATTTCGGTTCTGCGCAAACCGTGCACTTCCAGCCCTATTTCTACTCTAAATCCAACATTTAAATACTATCCTACCTCTTAACATTTCTACCTAAGGGTTTGGGAGGCTCACCGTGTGTTTGAAGTCAAATGGCCGCTGGATTCCCGTTGAAACTCGCCGAACTCCTCAAGTCAGTTTTGCCGGCAGTTTCTATGCAAAGTTTATAAGGATGGTTCATGGTCAAAACTTCATCAAATTGAGCCCCCATTTTTATCACAAATTCCTACACATCTCTACTAGACCTCCACAAAATTTGACTCCAAAATTTTAAGATTTCAGCCTTCAAAAGGACTAGGAACCGGACATACCTCAGATTGGCTCCGATTCTGTCGGCTCTCGGGAGAATCCTTGGCCGGGGCTTCTCGATGCCCCAAATGACTTGATTCTTATTCGAGGATGTCAGCAAGACGTGGATCTACGCTGGTGTGGTCGGCCAGTGGTTGGATGGTGGCCGAAAATGATCAGTGACAGCGTCGAACAGAGGGCTCAATGGCAGTCGGCGGTGGGCATATTGAAGAGGAAAGGAGGAGAGGGTTTTCGGTGGTCTTGGGTTCAATGGCAGGTCAATTGAAGAGGAGAGAGAGTGAAAATGGTTATATTCCAAGCTTGGTCAAAGGGCTTGAATGTTAGGTGGGTGAAAAGTTCACATGACCACCTTTGCCCATCTCTTGATACATGTCCACCTTGTCTTCCTAATAATATCCAATGGCCATCTTTCATTCTTCTTTTTCGGTAGCTAATGGGGATTAAAAGACCAAAATGCCCTTCTTGAATTGTATAGGTAAGGTTCTAGGCTTAGGGGCAAAATGGTCATTTTACCCCCGATGTTCAGAACGTCGTTTTTCTCGTTTCAGAATCCTTCGATAGGGCGACGGACAATCCGAATAATGTTAGAATTCTTGATTTTCCATTTCAAATGTTTCAAGACTCGTTTTCGATGGTTTCCTCTATCAAACGGGGTTCCAGCCTATCTCGAACCGACGAACGGCTTTTATAGACATTACGTGTATCGACCCCGTGATTCTTATCACGTTTAGGGCTCGTCAATTCGTGGTGGCTTTGGTTGTCATGTAATTGTGAGGGTTTATCACTAGTCCCTATGGTCTCGATCTTCACTGTCCGATTTAGGAAAAATTTACAAATTATAAGTTGGTTAAGCGGTATCACCTGCGCTTCAATCGTATGACACACGCAAGACAATCCTTAATCATTCTTAGATCGGCCTTTTGGTGGTTCTAAATATCCCCCCGACAATCCTTTTGGTCAAAGCGTCATTTCCTATCCGAGTCGCCTAGGTCCACGTACCTCGTCTAGCGTTAGCCTTCCCTTTTGGTCAGCCTACTTAAATTGATCAAATTTATGCGAAATATGACTGAAACACATCATTTGATATATATAAACTTCTCATTCATGAGTCTGAAATTGACTGAAAATCAGAATGTCACATTTTTTATTTTCTTGTTTGCCGATTCTATTGCTCCATTCATTTGTGAACGGTAAGGGGAAGAATCAAGATGTCGAACGCTAAAGTGATCCACTAGATCATTGGCAATCTTGTTGTTTAAGTTGGACCCATTGTCTGTGATGATCGTCCGAGGGGTACCTTATCGAGAAATTATATCTCTCTTGATGAACCTTGCCACACTCATTGTAGTGACATTTGTGTAAGAACTGGCCTTTATCCACTTCATGAAGCAATCAATTGCAATTAGAATGAAGCGATGGCCATTTGAAGCTGTTGGGTTGATAGGCCCTATCATGTCTATTTCCCATATAGAGAAAGGCAAAACTTCAGAAATCTTATGAAGTTCGTTCGGGGGCGCATTAATCTTATTGCCATATACTTGACATCGGTGGCATGACCTGACATGTTGATTACAATCTGATTCAGTGGTCATCTAGTAATAACCAAGCCGCATGATTTTCCTAGCGAGAAGATGACCATTCATGTGTGCCCTGCATACACCTTCATGGATTTTCCTCATGAGAGTGTTTGCTTCTTTAGCGTCTACGCATCTCAACAAAGTGGAGTCAAACGACCTTTTGTACAAAGTTTGTCCACTAAGGAAGAACTTATTAGCCATATTGGCTATATATCTTTGACCTCCTGCTTGGCATCCTTCAGGAAACTCTCTCTTTAAGAGGTAATTTTTGATATCATAGTACCACAGCTCTCCGTCGAATTATTCTTCGACTAGCATGCAATAAGCCGATTTTCTAATTAGGCCGATTCTTAGTGGCTCTATTTCTACTCCTCAGTTATTTGTAGCATGGAGGCTAGTGTGGCCAATGCGTCTGCGAACTAGTTCTGTGCTCTTGGCAAGTATTCAAATGACACCTCTTCGCATTTAAGTGTCAACTCTTCCAAGTACTCATGATAAGGGATGAGCTTTGTGTCCTTTGTTTTCCACTCTCCCTGTGTTTAAAAGATGATGAGCATAGAATTTCCATAAACCTGTAGCTTAGATACTTCCATGGAGATGGCCAACTGTAGGCCTAAAATACATGCTTCGTATTCTAAAATATTGTTGGTGCAAGGGAAAATTAGTTTTGCTGCAACCGGATAATGTTGACCATTAGGGGATATTAGCATTTCCCCTGTGCCAGCTCTTGACAGATTAACGGCACCATCAAAATAAATGACTCATTTGTCTCCTATCCGATAATTGATTGATGAATCTGGTGATGCAGTTTAGTCTCTCTAAAAGACTTCTTACTTCTTTCACCGTTGAGGGGGTTGTTAGGTTACAGATAGCTTGAAATTTTGAAGGATCAATTTCGATGCCCTACTACTAACCATGAATCCGAGAAGTTTATCATATTTATCCCCAAACACACATTTGTTAGGGTTCAACCTCAACTTGTATTTTCGCAATCGCTCAAACAGCTTCCTTAGCACTTGAATGTGATTTCGTCCTTTCTTGGACTTGGTGATCATGTCATCGACATATACTTCGATCTCCTTATGGATCATGTCATGAAATAGGGTGACCATTGCCTTCTAATAAGTTGTCCCAGCATTCTTTAGCCCAAAGGGTATCACTTTATAACATAAGTTTCTCTAAGGAGTGGTAAATGTAGTTTTCGGCTTGTCCTCCTACTTCATGAGGATTTGATTATATCTAGAGAATCCATCCATGAATGAGAGTAATTCGTACCCTGCCGTGCTATCCACTAGCACATCGATGTGAGGAAGTGAAAAATCATCCTTTGGGCTTGCTCTATTCAAATCCCGATAATCCACACAAATTCGAACCTTGCCATCTTTTTTCATGACGGGGACTATGTTTGCAATCCAATCTGAGTAAGGGATAGCTTCAATAAAGACCACTTTGAGAAGTTTCATCACCTCTTCTTTAATTCTATCTTAACTCAGCTTTCATCCGTCGACTGCCTTATTTCACAGGTTTAACACTAGGATTTGTGGGTAATGTGTATTCCACAATTCTTGGATCTAAACCCGACATGTCAGCGTACGACCATGCAAAGATATCCTGATACTCTTTAAGTAATTATGTAAATTTGAGCCTTTCGGCTTGGGACAGATGTCTACCAATCTTAACTTCTTTAACATCTGCAGCATTACTCAAGTTAATGACTATTGGCTCTTCTGAAGTGGGATGTGTCGAATTTTCAAAGGCACTCCAATCTCTACGGATGGCGGTGTAATCTTCATCTGCATCTTTCTCAATGTCGTAAGAGTAATCATCTTACTAGTCCGGTTCGCATGATAACCTAGCATGCATGTTTGAGATGATATGCCTGAAATGCCATGAGAATGGTTAGTCTCTATTTCGTATGAAAATACGAT
This sequence comes from Rhodomyrtus tomentosa, assembly GCA_028455895.1. NCBI lineage: Eukaryota > Viridiplantae > Streptophyta > Magnoliopsida > Myrtales > Myrtaceae > Rhodomyrtus > Rhodomyrtus tomentosa. The sequence goes on from JAPCWY010000008.1 coordinate 17,023,884, forward strand.
GTATGAGTGTGAAAAATCTTTTCAAAAGAGATTTCAAAATAAGTGCAGGCGTAAATGGAACTAGTCCTCATATCTTCAGACATCCTTGTTCCTTGGAAATCTTTGAAAATTAGGAATCATATGGCAAATCAGGCCTCAAGCTTCCCATGTGGAAGGCTAGTATCATCATTGGGCTAATCTATAGTCCCATATGTCCTTAACAAAGCTTGTGCGTTATATTGAATGTAAAAATAGACCGCATTACAAGCTATGCTGTTTGGACCAATGGTCGGAGATCCAAAGGCGTTCTCCTACCTCTACTTCAAACAACAAAAATGACAAGTGCAAAGAAATACATGAATTTAAGTGCAATATTAAAAGCAAGGAGAAGTCTCTTTACTCAAAAGTAGTGGCTCCATCATCAAGCCACTCTATGATGACGTTCACAGAGTCATCTCCTAGAAAAGAGTTTGTGAGATCTTATTCCGTTGACGGAGTTATCCCTAATTAGAGTCTTTGCTGAAGTATTCGTTCAAGGGGCTGTTGAACATCTTAGACTTACCTTTCTAGGCTGGAGAACCAATAAAGGAATCCTTTTGGCTTTTCTAGCTCCCATGGTGTCCACGGCTCTTGCCTCAGCCTCAGCTTGCTGTCTTAGAGGTGAAATCATCAATACGAGTGTTATGATACCCCAACCCTATCTTATGCTCGTTGGATTTTAACTGTAGAAGAGTGCTGATTCCTTGACCATGTTTGCCAAGACCTTTTTCTAGGTCGAACCCATATGCTAGCAACATCTTAGGTGGTAAAAGGTTAGCTTCAGAGATGAACGGAACCTTCAATTTTGCCCCTACAGGAGTGTGGATTACTGCCACCAGTTCCAAGAAATGATAGCTAGCTTTTTGCTTAACTTCAGATTCAATATAGGGGATAGCGCTATTCTGATATGTAAGAAGGTCAACTTCCCCGTGGACGGTAACTATTTTCCCATCAATTATGAATTGTACCTTCTGATGTAAACTTGAAGGCACGGCTCCAGCAATATGGATCCAGGGTCTCCTTGACAGGAATCCAAATGCGCTCGGCAGATCCATCACTTGGAAGTTTATAGAGAATTTGGTTGGGCCTATGAGCACATCCAACTCGATCTCGCCTACCACTGTCTTCTTCATCCCATTAAAAGCTCTAATAGTTGTTTTGGAAGTTCGAATAATTTCCTCTTTACTGCCGAAATTTCTCAACGTAGCCAACGGGCAAATGTTAAAAGTTGATCTGTCGTCAATTAGCACGTGTGCCACTCTCTTTCCATTACAGTGTGTAGTGATGTATAAGCCTTTGTTGTGTCCTCTTCCCTCCATGGGAAATCTTTGTCTGAAAAGCTTAATTGATCCTTAAGAAGGATTGCCCCCACAAAATCTTCCAACTATACATCGTTGGTGGTTTCGGGGACATGCACTTCATTTAGCACCTTTAGCAGCGCATCCTTATATTTTTCTGAATTGATGAACATATCCAATAGAGATATCTGGGCTGGCATTTTTCTTAACTGCTCTATCACCTTAAATTCTTGGTCTTGACGATGGATATGAGTTTTTCTATATCCTCTTTTGATACCTCTTTCTTCCCAAACTCGCCTTCTCTTGGGGTGTAAAATCGTTCGGACCTCATCACGGCATTTACTTCTCCCGTTCCATAGTCCCAAAGAACTGCGTTAGAATCGTAGATTTCTACTAGCGAGACTTGTATGGTTTCCGTCGTTAGGTGGGATATCACTGGTTCAGATTCATCATCGAATTTATCTCTTGGTAGGTGAATTATCACAGGTTTCACCAAACAATCCTCTTCTTGGCTTACGCTGTCAAGCTCATTTAGTTTAATCACCATAGTCATAGTAGTTTCAATCATTGTCACTATGTCGCTCAAGTCTTCAGGGGAGTTTTCGTATCCCGACTGGTGGTAACTGTCAGCATCACTTGACTCAACTAACATCGCCACCTTCAAGTGTCTTCTTATTTTTTTGAATAGTTAGTTAGGTTTTTCCACTGGGCTATTAATGTATCCATCCTGACATATTTCTCAGTATCAAGCCCTTCATCTGTCGTCTGGGGACGATCGCTCATTGTCAATTGACATGTCACATCCTCCATTTCTCTAGAGAGATCATTCACTTGCTCTTCTATGTGTAGGAGATGTTCTGATATCACTCGATTGTGTCCTTTCATTGATTTCTCCTAAATTGCATTGATTTCTCCTAAAGATTTCATTTCAATTGGAATTTGGTTATTCACCATGTACGAGGATCCCCCAACTTGAATCGCACTTCTTACCAACTAATCACCAGTGTGATGATTCAGGTTCTTCTGTAAAAGGCTTTATCACTGCCTCCGAAACTTCGGGTTGAACAAGATCATCCATACCTCCCCACCCATCGGGTATGATATCTTCTATCTTCTGGAAGAAACTAGGAGGAGTAGAGTACTTTACTTTGAAGTTATATCCACCAGAATCCTCGCCTAGATTGTCTACAATTTCACCATTCTCTAGTGCTTCGGCTACAAATCTACGATCGGCTTGGCTTCACTTGATAGCTTTTAATTCGTCTTTATCAAGCTCTTCTTTGGTTCGATAATCAGCTCTATGTCGCCTACCAGACTTTCGTGTGGGATGTTCCACATATTCCCTTGCTTGGTTTCAACCACAAACTGGTTCTATTTTAGGTTTACTGAGGCCGTAATTCCTTCAAATTCTTCATCAGCGACGTTTGATTTTATCCCCAGGCTCACCATTTTGGCAATACATAGCTTCTTTCTTTCCGCCGATACTTCCCCTTCTTTTGGATATGACGAGGCGATTGCCAAAATGTTGGTTCGCTTAAGTACATTTACCTTCAGGTCAAGGTGGTTTCCCTTTTCATTATCAAATATTGCACCAACTGCTTGATGGTCAGGGAGCGGATTCTCTTGCACGTTTGGAGCCACATCATCGAATTTCAAAATTTAATTGTCAATGAGAGCCTGAACCTTCAACTTAAGGATGTAGCAATTATCTACATTGTGCCCTATTTGACCCAGATGATAGGTGCAAGTTTGGCTTTCGTCAAAATCAGGATATTTTATCGGATTTGCTCTAAGAGGTTCCTTTGCCACCAAGTGTTGCTCTAATAACATCAGGAGTAACTTAGACAATGACCTGGGAAGTTGAGAGAATTGCTTCGGAGGTTGCCTCTTCCTGGGCTCTTGTCCTTTGGACATTGACCATGATGATTCTCCTTTAGCCCGATTGGAATTAGTGAACACTTTGGGTTTATGGGAGTCGGGCACGAAGGCTATGTCAACTCCAGCCTCTCTTTCTTTTCTTGCAGGATATTCAAAATAGAAGGGGAATATAATCAAAATAGTGTGTCATCTTGCGCAGATAGTATTTGAGATGACCACGTGGACAGCTTGTCCCATTGTATTTTCTCATGAAATCATGCTCTTTATAGTCCTAAGGAGTCTCTACTTTGGCGAACAGAGATATCTTGTCAAAACGGGCTAACTCGTAGCTTTAACTGCTCAAGCACTCCTCAATCTTGTCTATTCTCTTAGCCTCAACTTTAATTTTCTCAGCCTGTTTTCGTTTCTCCTCCTTCTCGAGGTTGATGACAACAAGAGACATCTTCGGTTGTGGTTGGATATTTGGCGCACGAATGTTCTCTACGACATGTTGGGCACCTTTAGTCGTCCCTTTATCAGTTGCATCAAGTATTGAGGATTGGCCCGAGTCATGCAAGTTAGGTACTGTCGTCTATCTAGCTTGGGAGGCTTCCAACATGACCTTAATTTCAGTCATCATAGTAGTCATGGTGGTCATTTGGGTCTCTAACAGGCCCACTCATGGAGTCAATTCCTGATGTTCCATTCTCGTCTTAAGTCGAGTACGAAAATGATGTCTTGGTAATTCCATGATTAGAGAATACCTATTTATTTGAAAATAATAAGTAAGCATCTCTTTAGGACAGATAAAGAAATTACCGGATTCTTTCAATTGCATGCTTTCTATTGATGAATTAGGAAAAAGACTATCATGAAACTGAAAGAAGCGCAATCTTTGACGATAGTTTTTTTGCATCGACAAAACATGCTTATGTTCATACACATGTGCCAGAAGTGACATTTAAAACAAATGAGCATCACAATGTTAAGAAAACATCATAATGTTCACATTTTTTACACTTGATAGAATAATCTATCCAAGTCTAGGGCGCTTAGGGCCTAAGGCACCCTCATCGTCCCAGCAAAGATCGAATCCTTCATTCTGAGAATCATCATCTCTCGAATATGACGGTGATCCCATGTCTTCAGGTATATACGGCTCCACTCCAGGCACATACAGTACAATCTATTCAGGTACATAATGCTCGACAAAGCTGCGTTCGGTCGCCTCAAAGCGTCGGATGTATTCTGTAGAAACTCTATGAGTATCCATCTCGGGAGTCATATCATCTAGCCATTCTACATCTTCCATTCAGGAGTCTTTCAAAGTGAGTATGATGGACTCCACATTAGCTTCGAATTCTTTTTCTTCTCCCCTGTGAGGATTTCTTTTGGCAAGTCAAACGAGCAGACATTTGGCGTGGCGATGAAGGAACCTCTTGCAATGCCCCATATTATCGTATGACCTTCGTTGGATAATATGCGGTGGCACCTGTGAACCCTAACAAGGGGACTGGATCTTCACCATTGCGTGCGAGCCTGACTTTACCCAATGTTGATAATCTAAGCCGCCATCGGAGTTGTTCTAGCTTTAGAGTTCTAAGAAATTCCTTCCATTCTTTAAAGTTGAACTTAGGAACACGTGTATGAGTTTTGGCGAAAGTCTTGAGGGGATGGGCATCAGAGCTAATCTTAGTGAAACCCAAACGGATATGAAATTATTTTACATGGGATGTGAACCACAGTACAGGAGACCACTAGAGGCTCTAAACCCCCCTTTCTTGTTTTTCCCAAAACGGTTGAGGGAGAGGAAGGTTTCAACAAGGATAAGGTTCGAGTAATCCCACCTATAACAGACTTGTTTGACCACTATAGCCATGATAGGGTCAAAAGTTACAGATGAGATCGAAAATAGGACAAAGCTAAAGAATGCTAAGAAAAAAACTCTACCAGACTTAGTTCCTTTACTAGCAGGAGGTTGGGAAACTTGTCTAGGAGAATGGATAGGGAAACTCGCCCAAAATTAATTTTGGCGTCTGCTTTGATTTTGTTGAAGTTTGTATCTAGGAATTCAATTAGTTGACTCAAAGGCTCAAACCCTAGAGGAGGTTGGACTAACAAGTGAGTAAACTCAACTCCAATGACGGCGTTATATTCCTCAAGGGTAGGGGTAACCTCCAATCTTTCCATGCAAAACGTCGCGGTGATTGGATCCCAATAAAATTCCATGGCTTGAATAAAGGTAGGTGGACATTCAATCTTCAGCAGGTCCAACTGATATCCTAACTGCGATTTGGCGTACTTTTGGCTAACTTTACCCATGCTGTCCCACCAGGCTAGGAGCTCAATTCGAGGGACCTTGACCACTTGGATGTCGTTCTTTCCCATCAAGTCTAAAATATGTAAATGACTTTGAAAAATCGATCGCCAAAGATTACTTTAAATATGATTATGCAAATGTCATGAAATATGCATGAACTGATTTAATTGCATACTCATGTTAATGAAATGGAAATTAAAAATCCTTTCAGGCATGAAGAACCTGACTCAAGGTCTAATTTGAATTTCAAAGAAATGAATTATCCAATTAGTCAGAATCATCATAGTGACTAAAGGAAATAACAACGTCACATTCTATTGATCAGTACATCAATTGTGACCATAATAGATGAAATTCCTTATTACAAAAAGGGTATGCTATGATAGAAAGATCGAGAGGGGTCTTGAGAGGGGATGAGACACCAATAGAATTTATTCTAAAATAAGAAAGCCATAAAAGGCCCCTGGAAGGTGGGATCTAAACTATCTCTCCCCAAGACCTAATCTTCTGTGGGATGATGGTCTATGAGGGTTTCCTCCTCGATTGTTTCTTGGTCTGGTCCCTAATCAAGACACAACTTAGCAATCAGGACTTCTTCCTTAGTTGAGCGCCTCTCAGGTTGTGGAGAACAATCTTCAATAAGTTGGTTAAGGTGTTTTAGCTCTTCTGGCCACTCTCTAGTCCATGGTATAATGACTTTAGGGGTCTTCTTGGGTTTTGTCTTTTTGAATATGATGTGCCTTGACTTTGTCTTGATTGCAGTGTGTCTTTTCTTTCTCCAAAGAGAGATCACTGTTTGGTTCTCCCTAGCTCGACATTCCTCTTTACGGCGGGCATATCCTTCTCTAGCTAAGCTATTGCGATACTGTCCTTTAGCTCTAGATGGTATCTGAACATCTTGTTCGCCTGTCGCTTAAACCTAAGGTTATCGACATAGTAACTAGTCTGGAAATCTTCAGCATATCCCAACTTACGCTCAGTCAGCTTTCGGCCATGCACAAATATAGTGAAATGTGACTTTGTGTTCGGTTCAGAACGAGTGACTTTCCTTAGATATTTGAAGGTTACCAACTCCGTCGAACTTCTAGGAAACAACGACATCTAATCCCCTATCATCGTTATTTTAATCAGTCACTAGAATGATATAATGTATGCAATGCATGTAGACGTGAATGATAAGGAATACATGAACATACTACAAAGCAGGGAGTAGGGAAATACATCAAAAGTAAATGCCTTACAAACCAAAACTCAGGGAACATGAAATATTCCCTCGTAACAATTGGTGGTGTTAGGTATACCAACCTTCCACAGATATGCGCATGAGACAAGTGGGAATATACTCTAGAAATAAAATCAGGTGAGGAACCTATGGCTCAGGCTCCCACGATCCAAATGTGGTAGATTCTTCCCCAAGAGTATCCACTCAAGAGGGCTAGATATCACCAATTTTGATTATGAGCGGGAACGAACACGAAAGTCTCAAGTGCCATCAAACACGAGATCCTTTACACCCTTTCCCTATCTAAGGTAACCTAGAGGTGGTTGCGGTCGGGATTTGATCGCCAGTGTGTGATATGTATCGTGATCATCACAACGCAAGGTCATGCACAGCAGTTTGTATCAAACACTGCTTCAATATACGCATTAAAATAAACATATAATCTCAACTCCAACCTGCAGAAAAGATGTCAATAAACACTCCACCCCTTATTTCTCCAATCTACAAAAACCTCTAACAAGGTAGTTAGGATACGTACCTCACCTTCGAGAGCATATGTAGAAAACAAGGTTGGATAAACCAATCAACTTTTTAATTAGCTCAAGTCCTCTAAAATTCATAACTAGAGATTCTGGTTTGGAATAGTCCCTAGCGGAGTCGCTAGTTTGTCGCGACCCTCTTCGAGCTGTCTCGGAGGGCTAATGGACCGTCCTGTCTGGTTGGACGCGGGCCTCTCCCAAGGCCCGTTACCCAAGTCGCAACAATGGTATACGTAGTCGACCTTTAGTGTGGTCTGGTGACATGTGATGCGTGCACATGTCAAGGAGTCGCCACCAATCGTTCTATGGAGGGTACAATTGAAAACTTTATCGAATTGTCGGAAGCATTCTATTCAATTCTGAGGAAACCGGAGAAATGAGCTCGGGGACTTTGTTACGCCAACCGTCAGAGTTGACGCCCTTTCAACGCTTAAGTTGATTGATTTATCTAACCTAATATTTTAGGAAAATGAGTGAGGCGCGAACCCTACATCTAAGAGTTCATGCAAATAGCAGTGACTACCCTAGCAAACACAATCAATAAAATGGATGCTTAAATCAAGGATCCAAAATATGCGGATAAATCACGTGAAAGCAACGTGACATCTCTAGTATGGCCCTATTAGCCCAGAGAAATATCAATCAAGGCTTAAGGGTGTTTTTGACATGATTTTTCATTAAGGGGCAAAATCGTAATTTTGAAGATTTTTGAGACAATTTGCTCGAGAAGGGAAAATTTGTCATTTTAGATGAAATATGGAGTCCAAAGATGATGAAAATAGGATTGGTCATTAAAACAATCAATTTCTTAATTTTCGGGAATTTTTTGAATATTTTTGGAATTTTTGAATCGATTTACCATATGAGGGGTAAAATCGTCATTTCAAAAAATAATGAGAAGTGAAAATCCCAAACAGAAGGCTTGATCGACCTCTTGACCTAAATCCTAATTTTGAGCAATTTTCACGGCTTAATGGGAATAAGAAAGGCAATTTACCCTTAGAAGGGTAGAATCGTTATTTTCAGAAAAGGACGAGATTCAAGAATCCAAGCATAAGAATCAGTCACCTGACTGGCTCTCATTTTTATCTTGGCCTTCTCGACCTATCTCATATGTTAAGCAGAGACGATTTACCCTTAAAGGGTGATATCGTCCATTCTAAGAAGAACAGATAATAATCCCAAAAATAGGATCGATCACTTGTCTGTAGTCAATCCTCAATTATTGAGAATTTTTGGAATGCCTATGAATTTTTCATAATTTTCATACTTTTTTTTGGGATTTTCTAGGATTTTTAACATTTTTTTAGAATTTTCTAGGATTTTTCTGATTTTTAACACTTGTGAGGCTTCCAACTAGTACTACCCTCGTCTACCCAAACTACGGTACACTTCCTAACATAAATGGTTCCCTGCTCGTCAGGAAACTCATCAAAATAGGTGGACATCTCCTTGGGGTCACCAAAACGTATAGGCCACATCGTTAGGACCTAGGATTTGTAAAAATAAGGGTCCCCAACAGGGTGAGATTCACATCTTAGTAAAAGAGTTCTAATCCTAAGTTAGGCCGACCGTCCACTCAGGCAGTCATATACACTAATAATTCAAACTCATAGACATAAGAGGCAATGCAATTATAGATAACGACACGCAGATGGCAAGCATATAGTTATGGCATCACAACACATTCAGATGATTATGCAAAACTCGCCCTGCCACATCACCTCAACCACCCTTTTCCTGCCTGCCTCATTTTCATGCTCGCATTTAAAACGCATCAAGCTCGGTCAACGTAAATCAAGGGTATATATTCAATGAGAGGAGAGAGAGAAAAAGAGTTATATTCAAGGTTCAAAGTCAAAGGTTGAATGGTAGTTGGGTAATAGTGGACAAGACTACTCTTTAGCTCATCCATTGACACATGTCCTAAGTGTCAATCAAGGGTGATCCAATAGCCATGCTCTCTCCCAATTTTCGATGGCTCTTGGGGGATTTAAAAGATCAAAATGCCCTTCTTCAATTGCATAAGCAAGGTTAAGGCTTTGAGGGGAAATATGGTACTTTCACCCTTGACGTCTGGAACGTCATTTTTCTCGTTCCAATATTCTTTGATAAGGCGATGGCCAATCCAAACATGACGTTGGAATTCTTGATTCTCTATTTTTAATTTTCAAGACCCGTTTCTGATTATTTTCTCTATCATACGTGGTTCCAGCCTATCTCAAACCGATGGGCGGCTTTTACAGACTTTATGCGTATTGACCCTATGATTCATATCACATTTAGGGCTCGTCAATTCGTGGCGACTTTGGTTGTCATGTAATTATGATGGTCTATCACTAGTTCCTATGGTCTCGATCGTCACTGTCCGATTTATAAAAATTTTGCAAATCATACGTTGGTTAAGTGGCATCACCCGCGCTCCAATTGTATAACACTAGCAATGCATTCCTTAGTCATTCTTAGATCAGCCGTTTATGGTTCTAAATATCCTATTGACAATCCTTATGGTCAAAGCGCCATTTTCTATTCGAATTTCCTAGGTCCACGTACCTCGTCTCGCGTTAGCCTTTCCCTTTTGGTCAGTCTACTTGAGTTGATCAGATTCGAGCGAGATACGACTGAAATACATCACTAGATATATTTCTCATTAATGAGTCTGAAATTGACTGGAAATCATAACATCACAACTCTTCCCCCCTTACAAAAATTTCATCCTTGAAATTTATATAAAACTTAATTACTCAAATAAATGGGGGTGTTGTCGCCTCATCGTCTCTTCGTTCTCCCACGTGGCGCCTTCGGTTCCATGGTGTTCCCACACCACCTTGACCAATGAAATCTTCTTATTCCTGGGGATTTACTCCTTCTGGTCTTCTCCACGCAGGATACCTGGTCGTCCACTTCTATGACTTCATAGTCTAGCACATGTATCGGGTCTGGTTCATATTTTCGTAGTATGGACACATGAAAAATGTTATGAACTTAAGATAGATTAGGCGGCAAGGCAAGCCTGTATGCCAAGGTCCCAGTTCGCTTTAGTATCTCAAACGGACCTACGTATCTTGGTCTCAGTTTTCCCTTCTTTCCAAATCGCGATAATCCCCTCATCGGCGACACCTTGAGGTATCACGGGCCCAGAGTTGGTAGAGCAATCGATGGAGGCGGTAAAGATAATTCGGGATAGACTGAGGACGGCACAGAGTCATCAGAAGAGCTTCTGGAAAAATCCTTTCTCGGAGCCTTTCGTCTTTTGGCACGCACAGTCGTCCTTGGAACTTCAACATTCCGTCCTCTGACACCTGAAATTCTGGTTTTCTCTTTGTTGCGTCCATCTCCAGAATTTTCTAAATCTATGGGTTCGTAGATTGTAAGGCCTTTATTCCTTCCTAAACTTCAGGTTCTACCCTTAATGTCGCTATCAAACTGGACAACTGACAGACTTTTAGTTTGAATTCGGAATCTCTCAGATTCTCGATCATCGACCACCCCTTTACTAGCAAACAGGCGATGCTTGACTTTCGACTCAGTGCATTTGCGATTCTATTTGCCTTCCCAGGGTGATACAATATATCACAATCATAATCCTTGAGCAGCTCTATCCACCGACGCTGCCTCATATTCAACTTTCTGGGAAAACAAATACTTTAAGCTTTGGTGGTCGGTATAAATCTGAAACTTCTTGCCACAGAAATAATGTCTCTAGATCTTCAGAGTAAAAATAATCGCTGCTAACTCCAGATCATGTGTTGGGTAGTTCATTTCATGTGGTCTTAGCTGTCGGGACGTATAGGCAACTACTCTTCCATGCTACATCAATACACAACCCAATCCTTTCAGCGAAGCATCGCTATAAATCTCGTAGCCTCCTGGTCTTGAAGGAATTGTCAACACTGGTGCAGTCGTCAACCGATGCTTGAGTTCTTGGAAACTCCTTTCACACTTGTCTATCCATTCGAACCTTGTTTCCTTCTTTTTTAGCCTCGTCAATGGGATGGCTATGGATGAAAACTTCTCCATAAATCGTCTGTAATACCCTGCCAATCCTAAGAAACTTCTGACTTCAGTGATTGTAGTAGGCCTAGGCCAATTCGTTGCCGCTTTGATTTTCGCAAGATCTACTGCGATTCCTTCTCTACATACCACATGACCAAGAAATGCTACCCTATTCAGCCAGAACTCGCATTTACTCAACTTAGCATATAGCGAGTATTCCCTCAAGGTCTACAAGACAATCCTTAAGTGCTCCTCATGTTCTTGCATCATTCCTTGAGTAAATCAAGATATCGTCATTAAAGACTATGACGAATCTATCCAGGAATTCCTTAAATACTTGATGCATTAAGTCCATGAATGCGGCTGGAGCATTGGTTAATCCAAAAGGCATCACTGTAAACTCATAATGGCCATACCTTGTCTTGAAAGCAGTCTTAGGTATGTCTTCTTTCTTGATCCTCAACTGGTGATACCCTGTTCTCAGGTCAATCTTTGAAAATACTGCTGCTCCTTGCAACTGATCAAATAGATCATCGATTCTTGGTAGTGGGTACTTATTTTTCACTGTTACTTGGTTCAACTGTCTTTAGTCGATGCATAGGCGCAAAGACCCATCTTTCTTCCTTACGAATAATACCGCGCTCTCCACGGTGAAGCACGCTGTGGGATAAATCCCTTATCCAACAGTTCCTGCATTTGTACCTTTAACTCCTTTAATTCTGACGGGGACATCCTATAAGATGCCTTCGAGATCGGCTCCGTTCCAAGAGCTAACTCGATCACAAATTCTATGTCTTGCTCCGGTGGCAATCCTGACAACTCTTGGGAAAACACGTCAGGAAATTCATGCACTATCGAGATACTCTCTAGTTTTGGCTCTTCGGTGGTCGTGTCCATTACTGCCACTAAGTATGCCTGACACCCTTCAGACATCAACTTTGTCATTTTCAGAGATGAGACTAAGGGGATCGAGGTTCCTCCTCGACTTCCATTCAACTCAAAGCTAGGGCGGCCTTCAGGGTAAAAACGAATTATTCTACTACCACAATCTACCACTGCCCCCTGTTTAGCCAATCAATCCATCCCTATGATCACATCAAAATCATATATGGGTAATACAGCTAGATCAATACTCTCCTTACTCCCTCCAATCCCAATTTCACGGTCAGCACAGCCCAATAAAACCAATATGTTATCCTTTAACGGAGTGGCAACATGCAAAGTTATATTCAACGGTTTTAACTTGTCACGGCCCGAACCCGGCGAGCGCGCGAACATCCCACCAAGCAGTTTCTTTATGAAAGTCTTCTAGGATCTTTCGGCTCACAATACATATAATCCAATTACAAGCGGAAGCTTCAGTCATCTCCACTCCATACAATAAAACAAATGACTAGGGACAAATAGTAGTGGTTCCATTTTACAATCGCAAAATAAAATACAATCCCTAAGTTCACAAAATATCTTGTACTCATTCACTTATGACTCCCACGAATGCCAATCGTTGAACTTACTGATGCTCCATCGCCTGGAACCTAAAGAAAATGTTAATCTCTAATGGGGTGAGATATACATCTAAGTAAGGTGGGTCCTAACCCTAAGTTAGGTTGACAGTCCACTCAGGCATACGCAACGCTAATAATGCATACAAAATTGTATGAGGCATTCCACTATCACAAAGATACACACAGATGTCAAGCATGCAATCGAGGCATCTTATCACATTATTATACTCAATCACACATTTCAAGCCAGATTGCACCTTCAACCCCCTTCCTGCCTCCTCACTTTCATGCCCGCGTTTATAACGCATCATGCTCGGTTTGCGTAAATGCATCAGACTGTCTCATTGACAAACCCGCGTAAACGCATCAGGTTTTCAACGTTACTCTAGGCCGGTGTTGACACATCACAACTCCGTCCCGCGTTCCAACGCATCAGGACTATGGTCTTCTCAACCCTGCGTCTCAAGGCATTCATCCACACAACCCCGCGTCTCATACGCCTCAGGGTATTCAACATCTCAGATATGCCACAAGTTCAATTCAATTCATACACAATGCCAAGTGCAAACTCATGCACAAACCATAAACTTATGGCAAGCAGCACAATCAAATTTGACATTCAAACATGGTAATCAACTCAAGCACAAACATTGTCACACGTTCAAGTTCTCTATACCATTCTAGGACGCACATTGGGTCATCACGTTATAAACCTCCAAAAATCAATCCATACACGCATAAATCGTCCAATCGAGTCCAATCATCCTATCAAAGGTTTAGGATTCCCCTTACCTCAAGCTTAATGCAACACAATCCTCTTCCCAAGCACCTCAAGAGTTCGGTCCAAACGGTCTAAAGAGAAACTCAACCGCGCAACCTAAGGAAACCCATCCAATCGTCAATTTTTCTTACTCAATTCGCCACTCCAGGGGACATAAACCTTATTGACATGTTTATCAACATCCTAGCATGTCTCAATGATGAATTTAAGACTCAATTTCAACGCCAATGGCCCTCAACAGAACCGGCATGCACAGAATCGAACCGGGCATTTTTTGGTTCTGTGTATACCTCAACTAATCAGCCCTTAAACTACCTCAAATCCTCAATTTATTCACTAATCCACTTATTAACGTGAAGTTCTAAGGGTTGGGAGCCTCATCGAAAATTTGAGCTCAAGGCGACACCAAATGGTCCACGAACGGCGTCGGTTCCCTTGGTTCCCCCAACGGTCAGTTCTGGCCCTTCAAACATAATACCCATTTGGGGTCAAAACTTCATCAAATTCCTCTAAAATTTTTACCACAACTCATCCAACTTTAATAATATAAGTGTAGAATACCTCACCAAAAATTTGAAGCCATTTGAAGTCCGAAAGACCCCAGAACAGGTCTTTCCCCAAAATCGGTCAGAATCTGACCTCGCTTGACCTTTGCCTACTTAAACAGACCTACAGGTCAAATGGCTGGGCCAAATGGAGCTTATAATATGTCCCTAGAGCCACAAGAAAATAATATTTCAGATGGAATTGGATTTACTTCAATCCGATATCGGAAGACAATGATATGATCGGAATGGTGGGATGGTCAGGACTGGTCGGCTAGGAGCTCTCGGATTCAAAATGGACCAGCTTGACCTTTGCTCCTTCAAATAGCTCTACGGGACAAACAGATGTGTGGATTTGGACCCATAATACCTTGTTAGAACGGCAAGATGTAAGGTTTCTATTACCGATGGTTTTACCTCAATCGACTATCGGACTAAAAAGTTATGGCCAGAATAGTGAGTTGTTCGAAACAGGGCAGCGAGCTGGCGAGCAAGAGAAGAAGAAGAAGAAGAAGAAGAAATGACAGATGGAGGAGGTGATGATCGGCCAAGTGAGGGGAAGAGAGAGAGAGAGAGAGAGGGGTATATGAAATTTCAAAGGTCAACTTGTGTGGAATGATAGGTAAAAAGTGTACATATTAACTCATGGCTCAGTCTCTTGACACTTGTCCAAGGTGTCATTCAAAGTGCATCCAATGGCCATGATTTTTCCACATTTTCGATAGCCTTGGGTAGGGTTTAAGACCAAAATGCCTTTGTCCAATTATATAGGTAAGGCTAAGGCTTGAGGGATAAAATGGTAATTTTACCCTCGACGTCCGGAACGTCGTTTTTCTAGTTCCAATTTTCCTTGATAAGGCGATGGCCAATCCAATTGTAATGTTGAAATTCTTGATTCTCAATTCTCGAATTTCAAGACTTGTTTATGAATCATTTCTCTATTCAATGCAATTTCAGCCTATCCTGAATCGACGGGTGGCTTTTGCAGACCTTACACATATCGACCCTGTGATTCATATCATAATTAGGACTCGTCAATTCATGACGACTTTGGTTGTCATGAAATTGTGAGGGTCTATCACTAGTTCCGATGGCCTCTATCATCAATGAGTCTTGAAATGACAGAAAAATCAGAATGTCACATAACTTCATACCCACCAATTCAGCAAACTGAGCAGACAAATGAATACGTGGCATCAGGATCAAACAATGCAATGCAGCTTGGCCACACAAGTAAATCGTACCTGTGACCACTCTTGGTGCTTCCTCCGCCTCTCTGCGGGTTACTGCATATACCCTTCCCTGAGCCGGTGGTTGATTCTGTTCGATCTGGAGAGTGGCAGTAGACGGTCCAGCTTGCGGTCTCTGTCCATGAGGTCGACTCGTCGGAGCTTGATTCGGGCACGTCCTCATTTGGTGGCCCGTATGACCACACTTAAAGTAAGCTCCAGTCCTTACTAGGCATGGCCCATTTCCATGACTTCTGCCACAAAGGCGGCAGCTTTAGTTTGTGGGATTTGGCGGCTTCACAATATTTTTCCTTACTAGAGGCACGAAGCGCCTATTGCCCACCATCGGTCTCTTGCCTATCTAACGGTTGTCTCTGAACGGGGTAAACTGCGATTCAGTTGTGGTATTCCTCTCTTTCAAGTCCCTTTCAATCATCTGACCCCACTCATGGATCTTCTTATAAGTCCTCAGATTTAGAGCAATCATCTGACTGCGGAGCTTAGGCCTTAAACCATCCCTAAATCTCCGTGCTTTCTCCTGGGGATCCTCTACGAATCGAGGAGCGTACCTTGATAATCTGGAGAACTCGGCCTCATACTGATCTATCGTCAATTGGTTCTAGCGCAACTGTAAAAAGTCCACCTACTTCCTTTCCCTAGCCGTCTCCGAGAAATACTTGTCGTTGAACGTCGTCTTGAAGGCATCCCAATTCATGGCCGTTCCTTCAGGGAAAACACCATTCTTGGTGCTAGCCCACCAGTCGTTTGTAGTACCCTCTAGCTAGTATACTGCCAGCAGTACTTTCTCCTCATCTGTGCACCTCAGCACTCCAAAAGCTTTCTCCAGCTTCTCAATCCACTTGGGTGCTAGCTCAGGGTCTCTAGTCTCGTCAAACTGAGTCGGCTTCAGCTTTATGAATTGTTCCACTAGCTGACCCATTTGTCTAACCATGACAATTTCCTCCTGGGCGTTCACTGTCTCATTGCCCTGGTTAAGTTCACCCTGGCTTCCATTGCCACCATTGTTGCCGTTGTTGGCATTAACTGCAGGTATGGCGGCTCCTACCGCCTGGGCTATGGCAGCATCCCGATCTTGGGTCTTCCTGTCAATCAGGTCACCAATTCTCTCCAGTGCCCTCAGTATGCCATCCATCCTTGGATCCTCTGCTACAGGCGGCCTCGAGCTAAAGGCGCCGCCTCTGGACCTTCCTGATCTCCTGGATGGGTTGCTCATCTTTATATTCCTTTACTGAGTCTGATTCACCAAAAATTCTAGCAAAGAGTTAGTAACTCACTCAATCATCCAAGTTCAGAGCTGCTAACTATACATTAACAGAAGCAGTCATGATACAACAGTCCTTTCACACAAAAATTTCTAGAGATATTTCAACAAACAACACATGGTCATTCCTCAGTTCCGTTCACTCCAACGGCTCACTAAAACCAATCATACTCATTAATTCAACAGGCCAAAGTCCAGAAATGACTTTCAACACCAAGGAGGGAACTCAATCCTTATGCCTTAACACAACCCTGCCAAGGCCAAATGCCATCCATAGGTGTCAAGTCACATGCCGTGCACCCCATATCTTATCCTAACCAATCTCCTAAGGTCTCGCTAATCGTCCAAGTCCCAACTTAATCCTCCGTATTACTCCAATCCTCAACCAACTTTGGATCGAGCTGACCTTGCTTAGATACCAAGCAAATCGGGGATGTCACGCCCCGCGCCCCGGGCACGAGTACGCGACTCCCTGCAAGCAAACTAAATATCTCTCGTGATCCCAAGATCCACACATAAGTCGAGAGATGTATAATATAATAAGCACGCGGAAGCAATAATATGATAACTCCTCCGTACAAAATATGAAGTGGGACCTGGATAGCGCAAATGTTGTCATACATTATATCCAACTGTTCATACAGATACAGAGTTACTAAAACCGCTACTATGGGGAAAGGGGTAAATACACAAAAAGAGGTCCATCTTCAAGAATCCAAGGAAAATAGGGTCAGGGTCGCCACCAAAAGATCTAATTAACAAACTGGGAGCTCCTAAGACGAGCTGCTGGAGTCCTCGGTCTCCTTTGCGTCCTCCGTGGGCTCGTACTCTGAGAAGGTCTCCGAGCGAACATCGATGGTGTCCTCCATGGTCTCCTCAACAGACGGCTCCACGAGATCCTCTTCAGTCGCCTTGACCACCATTACCTCCTCCTCTGTATCCTCCAAGGTCGGATAGGGTGGCACCAACTAGGGACAACTCCCTACGACACCTCATTAGGCTTCAACGGCCCGATAGACACACCCCCAACCTTCTTGAACCGGGCCTCATACTTGTAAGGCTTCCAACTAGTACTACCATCGTCTACCCAAACTACGGTACACTTCCTGACATAAATGGCTCCCTGCCTGTCAGGGAACTCATCAAATTAGGTGGACATCTCCTTGGGGTCACCAAAATATATAGGCCACATCGTTAGGACCTAGGATCTGTAAAAATAAGGGTCCCCAACGGGGTGAGATTCACATCTCAGTAAAAGAGTCTTGACCTTAAATTAGGCCGACTGTCTACTCAGGCAGTCATATAATAATTCAAACTATAGACATACGAGGCAATGCAATTATAGATAACAACACGCGGATGACAGGCATACGGTTATGGCATCATAACACATTCAGATGATTATGCACAACTCGCCCTGCCACATCACCTCAACTACGCTTTTCCTGCCAGCCTCATTCTCATGCCCGCGTTTAGAACGCATCAGGCTCGGTCTGCGTAAACGCATCAGACCGTCATTGACAACCCCCATAAATGCATCAGGTTTCAATGATACTCCAGGCCAGTGTCAACCAATCACATCTATGTCCTCCGTTTCAATGCATCAGGACCGTGGCTTTCTCTACCCCGCGTCTCGTACGCATCAAGGCACCATACAACTCCAACCCCGCACCTCAGCGCCTCAGTGTAATCATTTCCACCACCCAGCGTCTCATACGCATCAGTGTCTCACAATGTCGCACTCATGCCATGATTCTCAATTTATTTCACATACAGAACAACAAGTGTAGCTCAAACACAATTCATATGCTCATGGCATGCAAGATAATCAAGTGACACTCAGACATGGTAGATAATTCAAGCACGAGCATTAGCACACATTAATCCCCTATACCATCTTAGGACGCACCATGAACAATCATCTTGGAATCTCTCACAAATCATTCAAATTATCGCTCGACTCACCCAATTGAGTCCAATCTTCCTATCCTAAGTTTAGGATTCCCTTACCTTGAGTTTGATGCCCCAAAAAGCTTCTTCTCAAGCCCTCAATAATTCTGTCTCAATGGTCCAAGAGCAAACCTACCGCGCAACTTAGGAAATTCCAACCGATCTCAATTTTCATTGTCCAATTCACCCATTCATGAATCACAAACCTCTATAACACAATCCTTATCATCCTAGCATGTCTCAATCACCAATTTGAGACTCAAAATTGATAATCATCGGCCCCCACATAATCAATTTGCACAAAACCGAATCGGGCTATGTTCGATTCTGTGTAAACCGAGCATATCCAGCCCTTAATCTCCTCCAAATTCACCATTTAATCACTAACCTAATTGTTAACATGTCTACCTAAGAGTCTAAGAGGCTCACCAAATATTTGAGGTCAAGTCGTCACCGGAATTCCTTCGAAAGTCATCGACTCCTTCAAGACTACAAACCGACAGTTTTTATCCAATATTCACAAGCCTCATTTGGGGTCAAAACTCCATCCAATTAAGCTCAAATTTTTACTACAGATCAATAAAAGAGTCCCCTAGATCTCCAAAAATTTTAGTTTCAAGACTCCAACATTTCGAGGTCCTTAACGGTCAGAAACTCAGCCTACCTCAGATTGTGCCGGTTTTCGTCGGCTTCCGGGAGAATGGTTGGCCGGAGCTCCTCGGTGGCTCAATCGACGTGCTTCCACTTCGAGGACATTGGTAAGAGGTTAAGCTAGGAGGGTGTGGTTGGTCGGAGTCTAGGCGATGGCTGGAGGTTGTCGTCGAAACTGGCAAACGGCGAGGGCAGGAGTGGTCGGCTCCGGCAGAAAGAGGAAGAAGAAGAAGGAAGTTATCAGTGATGGTGGGGAGCATATGGCCAGTCAAAATGAGAGGAGAGAGAGAGAAAAAGAGTTATATTCAAGGTTCAAGGTCAAAGGTTGAATGGTAGTTGGGTAATAATGGACAAGACCACTCTTTAGCTCATCCATTGACACATGTCTTAAGTGTCAATCAAGAGTGATCCAATGGCCATGCTCTCTCCCAATTTTCGGTGGCTCTTGGGGGATTTAAAAGACCAAAATGCCCTTCTTCAATTGCATAAGCAAGGCTAAGGCTTTAAGGGGCAAAATGATACTTTCACCCCTAACGTCCGGAACGTCGTTTTTCTCGTTCCAATATTCTTTGATAAGGCGATGGCCAATCCAAACATGACGTTGGAATTCTTGATTCTCCATTTTCAATTTTCAAGACTCGTTTCTGATTATTTTCTCTATTAGACGTGGTTTCAGCCTATCCCGAACCGACGGGCGGCTTTTGCAAACTTTACGCGTATCGACCCTGTGATTCATATAACATTTAGGGCTCGTCAATTCGTGGCGACTTTGGTTGTCATGTAATTGTGATGGTTTATCACTAGTTCTTATGGTCTCGATCGTCATTGTCCGATTTAGGAAAATTTTATAAATTATACATTGGTTAAGCGGCATCACCCGCGCTCCAATCGTATAACACTAGCAATGCATTCCTTAGTCTTTCTTAGATCGGCCGTTTATGGTTCTAAATGTCCCCTTGACAATCCTTATGGTCAAAGCGCCATTTCCTATTTGAATTCCCTAGGTCCACGTACCTCGTCTCGCGTTAGCCTTTCCCTTTTGGTCAGTCTACTCGAATTGATCAGATTCGAGCAAGATACGACTGAAATACATCACTAGATGTACTTCTCATTAATGAATATGAAATTGACTGAAAATCAGAATGTCACAACTTTTCTCCCTTTACAAAAATTTCATCCCCGAAATTTATATCAAACTTAATTACTCAAATAAATGGGGGTGTTGTCGCCTCATCGTCTCTTCGTTCTCCCACGTGGCGCCTTCGGTTCCATGGTGTTCCCACACCACCTTGACCAATGGAATTTTCTTATTCCTAAGGATTTGCTCCTTCTAGCCTTCGATCTTGATTGGCTTCTCCACATAGGATACCTAGTCGTCCACTTCTATGACTTCATAGTCTAGCACGTGTGTCGGGCTGGTTCATATTTTTGTAACATGGACACCTGAAAAATGTTATGCACCTGGGATAGATTAGGCGGCAAGGCAAGCCTATATGCCAAGGTCCCAATCCACTCCAGTATCTCAAATGGACCTACGTACCTTGGGCTTAGTTTTCCTTTCTTTCCAAATCACGATAATCCCCTCATCGGCGACATCTTGAGGAAGACATGATCGCCTACTTGAAACTCCAAAGGCTTACACCGCTTATCCGCATAGCTCTTCTGATGACTCTGTGTCATCCTCATTCTATCCTGAATTATCTTTATCGCCTCCACCGATTGTTTTACCAACTCTAGGCTCGTGATACCTCTTTCTCCAACCTCATCCTAGCAAATCGGGGTTCTGCAAGCTCTTCCATAGAGCGCTTCAAATGGTGCCATTTGGATACTCTGCTGGTAGCTATTATTGTACGCGAATTCTACCAAATGTAGCTGATCCTCCCATCCACCTTTAAAATCTATGACGCATGCTCGCAGCATATCCTCAAGCGTCTGAATCGTCCTTTCTGACTGTCCGTCTATTTGTGGATGGTACGCAGTGCTAAACTACAGTCGGATTCCCATAGCATCTTGCAGGCTTTTCCAAAAGTTTGCCGTAAATTTGGGATCTCTATCAGACGTAATTATTATAGGCAGTCCATGCAACCTCACTATCTGCCTCATGTATAACTCGGCATATCTATCCATTGGGAAATCCTTTCGCACATGAATGAAGTGCGCGGACTTAGTCAATCTGTCCATGACTACCTATATAGAGTCGTGACCTCTTTGGCTCCTCGGGAGTCCCATCACAAAATCCATAGTTATATGCTCCCATTTCCATTCTGGAATCTCCAACGGCTGTAATAGTCCTCCAAGCTTATAGTGCTGCGCTTTCACTTGCTGGCATGTCAGACACTTCGCCACATCCACCTTCATTTCGTTCCACTAATAGTGCTGTCGCAAGTTCTGATACATTTTCGTACTTTCAGAATGGATACTATAATTGCTCCTATGAGCCTCTGACAAAATCCTTTCCCAGAGCCCTTCGTCATTTGGCATGCACAGTCGTCCTCGGAACTTCAAAATTCCGTCCTCTGACATCTGAAATTCTGTTTTCTCTTTGTCGCATCCATCTTCAAAATTTTCTGAATCTCTGGGTCCATAAACTGTAAGGCCTTTATTCCTTCCTGGACCTCAGGTTCTACCCTCAATATCGCTATCAAACTGGATAACTGGCAGACTTCTAGTTTGAATTGGGAATCTCTCAGATTCTTGATCATCGACCACCCCTTTACTAGCAAACAGGCGATGCTCGACTTTTGACTCAGCGCATCTGCGACTCTGTTTGCCTTCCCAGGGTGATAAAATATATCACAATCATAATCCTTGAGCAGCTCCATCCATCGACTCTGCCTCATATTCAGTGAAGCATAGGCTACTACTCTCCCATGCTGCATCAATACACAACCCAGACCTTTCAGTAAAGCATCACTATAAATCTCGTAGCCTCTCGGTCCTGAAGGAATCGTCAACACCGGTGCGGTCGTCAATCGATGCTTGAGTTCTTGGAAACTCCTTTCACACTTGTCTGTCCATTCAAACCTTGTTTCTTTCTTTATCAGCCTCATCAATGGGATGGCTATGGATGAAAATTTCTCCACAAATTGTCTATAATACCCTGCCAATCCCAAGAAACTTCTGACTTTAGTGACTGTAATAGGCCTAGGCTAATTCGTTACCGCTTCGATCTTCGTAGGATCCACTGCGATTCCTTCTCTAGATACCACATGACCAAGAAATGCTACCCTATTTAGGAGAACTCACATTTACTCAATTTAGCATATAGCGAGTATTCCCTCAAGGTCTGCAAGACAATCCTTAAGTGCTCCTCATGTTCTGCGTTGCCCCTTGAGTAAATCAAGATATCGTCAATAAAGACTATGACGAATCTATCCATGAATTCCTTAAATACACGATGCATTAAGTCCATGAATGCGGCTGGAGCATTGGTTAATCCAAAAGGCATCACTGTAAACTCATAATGCACATACCTTATCTTGAAAGCTATCTTAGGCATGTCTTCTTTCTTGATCCTCAACTAGTGATACCCTATTCTCAGGTCAATCTTTGAAAATACCGCTGCTCCTTGCAACTGATTAAAAAGATCATCGATTCTTGGCAGTGGGTACTTGTTCTTCACTGTTACTTGGTTCAACTACCTATAGTCGATGCATAGGCGCAAAGACCCATCCTTCTTCCTTACGAATAATATCGGCACTCTCCACGGTGAAGCACTCAGTCGGATAAATCCCTTATCCAGCAGTTCCTGCATTTGTACCTTTAACTCCTTTGATTCTAACAGGGACATCCTATAAGGGGCCTTCGGGATCGGCTTCATTCCAGGAGCTAACTCGATCACAAATTCTATCTCTCGCTCCGGTGGCAATCTTGGCAACTCTTGGGGAAACACGTTAGGAAATTCACGCACTACCGGGATAATCTCTAGTTTTGGCTCTTTGATAGTCGTGTCCATTACTGCCACTAAGTATGCCTGATATCCTTCAGACATCAACTTTGTCACTTCTAGAGATGAAACTAACGGGATCGAGGTTCCTCCTCGACTTCCATTCAACTCAAAGCTAGGACGGCCTTTAGGGTAAAAATGAATTATTCTACTACCACAATCTACCACTAACTCCTGTTTACCCAACCAATCCATCCCTATGATCACATCAAAATCATACATGGGTAACATAGCTAGATCAATACTCTCCTTACTCTCTCCAATCACAATTTCACAGTCAGCACAGCCTAATAAAACCATTATGTTATCCCTTAACGGAGTGGCAACATGCAAGGTTATATTCAACGGTTTTAACTTCATACCCAGCAATTCAGCAAACTGAGTGGTCAAAAATGAGTGCGTGGCACTTGGATCAAACAATGCATATGCAGCTTGGTCACACAAGTAAACCGTACCTGTGACCACTCCTAGTGCTTCCTCCGCCTCTTTGCGGATTACTGCATATATCCTTCCTTGAGCTGGTGGTCGATTCTGTTCGATCTGGGGAGTGGCAGTCAATGGTCCAGCTTGTGGTCTCTGTCCCCGAGGTCGACTCGTCAGAGCTTGATTCGGGTACGTCCTCATTTGGTAGCCCATCTGAACACACTTAAAGCAAGCTCTAGTCCTTACTAGGCATGGCCCATTTTCATGTCTTCTGCCACGAAGGCGACAGCTCCAGTTTGTGGGATTTGGCGACTTCATAATATTTTTCCTTACTGGAGGCACGAAGCGCCTATTGCCCATCATCGGTTTCTTGCCCATCTGACGGTTGTCTCTGAACGGGGTAAACCGCGATCCGGTTGTGGTATTCCTCTCTTTCAAGTCCCTTTCAATCATCTGACGGTTGTCTCTGAACGGGGTAAACCGCGATCTGGTTGCTCATAGATCTCCTTATAAGTCCTTAGATTTAGAGCAACCATCTGATTGCGGAGCTCATGCCTCAAACCATCCCTAAATCTCCGTGCTTTCTCCTAGGGATCCTCTACGGATTGAGGTGCGTACCTTCATAATTTGGAGAACTCGACCTCATACTGATCTATCGTCAGCTGGTTCTGGTGCAACTGTAAAAATTCCACCTGCTTCCATTCCTTGGCCGTCTCCGAGAAATACTTGTCGTTGAACGCCATCTTGAAGGCATCCCAATTCATGGCCGTTCCATCAGGGAAAACACCATTCTTGATGGCAGCCCACTAGTCATTTGCAGTACTCTCTAGCTGGTATATTGCCAGCAGTACTTTCTCCTCATCTGTGCACCTCAGCACTCCAAAAGCTTTCTCTAGCTTCTCAATCTACCTAGGTGTTAGCTCGGGGTCTCCAGTCCCGTCAAACTGAGTCGGCTTCAGCTTTATGAATTATTCCATTAGCTGACCCAATTGTCTAGCCATGACAATCTCCTCCTGGGCGTTCACTGCCTCATTGCCCTGGTTAAGTTCTCCTTGGCTTTCATTGCCACCGTTGTTGCCGTTGTTAGTGTTGACTGCAGCTATGGCGGCTCCTACCGCCTGGGCTATGGCAGCATCCCGATCTTGAGCCTGCCTATCAATCGGGTCACCAATTCTCTCCAGTGCCCTTAGTACGCCATCTATCCTTGGATCGTCGCTACAGGCGACCTCGGGCTAGAGGCTCTGCCTCTGGACCTTCCTGATCTCCTGGATGGGTTGCTCATCTTTATATTCCTTTACTGAACCTGATCCACCACAAATCCAGCAAGGAGTTAGTAACTCATTCAATCATCCAAGTCCAAAGCTGCTAACTATACCTTAACAGAAACAGTCATCATACAACAATCCTTTCACACAAAAATTTCCAAAGACATTTCAACAAGCAGCACATGGTCATTCCTTAGTTCCGTTCACTCCATCGATTCACTAAAACCAATCATACTGATTCATTCAACAGGCCAAAGTCTAGAAATGACTTTTAACACCAAGCAGGGAACTCAATCCTCATGCCTTACCATAGCCTTGCCAAGGCCAAATGCCATCCATATGTGTCAAGTCACGTGTCGTGCACCCCATGTCTTATCCTAACCGGTCTCCTAAGGTCTCGCTAACCGTCCAAGTCCTAACTTAATCCTCTTTATTACTCCAATCCTCAACCAACTTTGGATCGAGCTGCCGTTGCTCTAATACTAAGCAAATCGGGATGTCACACTCCGCGCCCCAAGCAAGAGCACGCGACTCCCTACAAGGAAACCAAATATCTCTCGTGGTCTCAAGATCCACATATAAGTCGAGAGACGTATAATATAATAAGCACGCGGAAGCAATAATACGATAACTCCTCCGTACAAAATATGAAGTGGGACCATGGTAGCGCAAATGCTGTTATACATGATATCCAACTGTTCATACAGATACAGAGTTACTAAAACCGCTAACATGGGGGACGGGATAAATACACAAAAAGAGGTCCATCTTTAAGCATCCAAGGAAAACAGGGTCAGGGTCGCCACTAAAAGATCTAATTAACAAATTGGGAGCTCTTAAGACGAGCTGCCGGAGTCTTCGGTCTCCTCTGCATCCTCCGTGGGCTCGTACTCCGAGAAGGTCTCCAAGCGAACCTCGATGGTGTCCTCCATGATCTCCTTAACAGACGGCTCCACGAGATCCTCCTCAATCGCCTTGACCACAATGACCTCCTCCTCCGTATCCTCCAAGGTTGGAGTCCTCTCCAGTCCCATCCTTGACCCGGCAATAGATCCCTCAGCCTGATCTAAGTATCGGGTTGGGTGGCACCATCTAGGGACAACTCCCTACGGCATCTCATTGGGCTTCAGCGGCCCGGTAGACACATCCTGACCTTCCTGAACTGGGCCATATACCTGTGAGGCTTCCAACTAGTACAACCCTTGTCTACCCAAACTACGGTACACTTCCTAACTTAAATGGTTCCCTGCTCGTTAGGGAACTCATCAAAATAGGTGGACATCTTTTTGGGGTCACCAAAACGTATAGGCGACATCGTCAGGACTTATGATTTGTAAAAATAAGGGTCCCCAATGGGGTGAGATTCACATCTCAATAAAAGAGTACTAAGTTAGGCCGACCTTCCACTCAGGCAGTCATAGACCCCAATAATTCAAACTCATAGACATACGAGGCAATGCAATTATAGATAACGACACGCGGATGGTAGGCATACAGTTATGGCGTCATAACACATTGAGATGATTATGCACAACTCGTCTTGCCACATCACCTCAACCACCCTTTTCCCGCCTGCCTCATTCTCATGCCCGCGTTTAGAGCGCATCAGGTTTGGTTCGCATAAACGCATCAGACCGTCATTGACAACCCGCATAAACGCATCGGGTTTCAATGATACTCCAGGCCAGTGTCAACCAATTACATCTTCGTCCCTTGTTTCAACGCATCAGGACCGTGGCCTTCTCTACCTCGCGTCTCATACGCATCAAGGCGCCACACAACTCTAACTCCTCGCGTCGGGGTACTCATTTCCACCACCCCGTGTCTTGTCACGCTCCGGGCATGAGCGCGCGACTCTCTACAAGCAAACGATATAATCTCTTGCGGTCCAAAGATCCACAATCAAAGCCGAGCGATATAACAAATATTTCAAACCTACGGAAGCGGTAAATAAGCAACTCCTCCGTACAAATATAAGTTAAGTGGGACCCGGATAGCATAGGATCTGTCGCACATAATAACCGACTGTGCATACAAGTACAGAGCTACTAAAATCCGATAAGCAATGGGGTGACAGGGTGAGCATGCAAAATGGACCATCACCAAAATTCGACAGGAATAGGGTCGAGGTCGTCACCAAAGATCGAGCTACGAGTAGAGTCTCCTAGGATGAGCTGCTTGAGTCATCGGTGTCCTTGGCACCCTCCGTCGGCTCATACTTTGAGAAAGTCTCGAAGCGAACCTCAATAGTATCCTCCATGGTCTCTTCTTGCGATAGCTCTGTGAAATCCTCCTCGGTCGCCTCCAAGACAATGACCTCTTCCTCCTTAGTAAACTCCAGCGTCGGGATCCTCTCCGGCCCGTTTCGAGAACCGACTATCGATCCCTCTAGCTAATTCTGGCCCCTACTGGGGTGGCACCAATCAGGGATCACTCCTTGGGGCACCTCATAGGGCTTCAGCGGCCCAGTCGACACACCCCTAACCTTCCTAAATCAGGCCTCATACTGATGAGGCTTCTAGTTAGTACTACCCTCGTCAACCCACACCACTGTATTTTTCCTTACGTATATGGTCCCCTGATCGTCAGAGAACTCATCAAAATACGCGGTCATCTCCTTAAGGTCCCCAAAGCGAATAGGCCACATAGTCAAGGCCTAGGATTTGTAAAAATAAGTGTCCCAAAGGGGTGAGATACACTTCTTAGTAAAAGAGTCCTGACCCTAAGTCAGACTGACCGTCCACTCAGGCAGTTATCTACCCCAAAATTCCAAGCTCATAAAGATGACGACACATAGATGACAGGCATGCAGCTATGACATCAAATCTCACTCAGATGATCATGCCCGCCTCATCTTGCCATTTCACCACAACCATCTCTTCCTGCCTGCCTCATTCTCATGCTCGCGATTAGATCGCATCAAGCTTGATCCGCATAAAAACATCAGACCGTCATTGATAACCAGCGTAAACGCATCAGGTTTCAATGATTCTCCAAGCTAGTGTCATCACCTTATATCTCCGTCCCGCGTAAACGCGTCAGGACCATGGCCTTTTCACAATTCCGAGATTAGATCGCATCACGGTGCCTCACAATTCCACCCCGCACCTCAGCGCCTCAAGGTATCATCCACCTCACCCCGTGTCTCATACGCATCAGGGTCTTGCCATGTCATGCTCATGCCATGATTTTCAAATCGTTTCTCATGCATGACGACATATGCATTTCAAGCACAATTCAAAGACTTATGGCATGAAAGACAATCAAGTGACATACACACATGGCAGATAATTCAAGCACAAGCATTTACACACCTTAATCCCCTATAACAACTTAGGGTGCACCGAGAACTTTCACCATGAAATCTCTCGCTAATCAACCAATTTATCGCTCGACTCACCTAATCGAGTCCAATCTTCCTATCCTAAGTTTAGGATTCCCTTACCTTGAATTTGATATCATAAATTTCTCCTCTTGAGCCCCCACAAATTTCGGCTTCAAAGATCCAAGGTCGAACTCACCGTGCAACCCAATAAAATTCAACCAATCCGTCAATTTCCATATCTAAGTCCTCAATCCATGAACCACAAACCTCCATAGCATAATCCTCATCATCTTAGCGTCTCTTAATCACCAATTTGGGACTCCAAACCAATAGCCATCAGCCTCCACAGGTTCGGTCTTGCATAGAACCAAACCAGCTATTTTCGATTTTGTGTAAACCGAGCACAACCATCTTTAAATCTCCACCAATTCCATCGTTTAATCACTATCCTACCCCTTAACATGTCTATCTAAGGGTCTAAGGGTCCCATCGAGAGTTTGAAGTCGAGTCGTCGCTGGAATCCTGTCAAAAGTTGTCGGATCCTCTAAGGTCAGTAATAGACAATTTTCTGTCCTACATTCACAAGACCCATTTGGGGTCAAAACTTCATCAAATCATTCCCAAATTTTACCACAGGTTGATATGCATGTCTTCTAGACATCCACAAAATTTGACCTCAAAATTCCAACATTTCGGCCTTTTAAGGGGTCAGAAACATCACCTACCTCAGATTGAATCAGTTTTCGTCGACTCCCGAGAAAACACTTGGTCGAAGCTCCTGGGTGGTCCAAACGGCTTACTTCCAGTTCAAGGAGGTCGGCAAGACGTGACCTAAGAGGGTGTTGTTGGCGCATCGGCAGGTGGAGGCGGGAAGGCGGCGTCGGAAAGGTCGAACGGGAGTGGCAAGAGCTATCGTCGGCGGTAGAACAGGAGGAAGAAGATGGAGTGGCTGTCGTGAGTTTGAGGGAAGTGTATGGCCGGTCAATGAGTGAGGAGAGAGAGTGAAAATTGCTATATACAAGGCTCAAGTTAAGGGGTTGAATGGTAGGTGGTGTATAGTGGACTTGACCACTCTTTTGCCCATCTCTTGACACTTGTCCCACATGTCATTCATGCTTGATCCAATGCCCACCATTTCTCCACTTTTTTGGCAGCCTTGGGGGAGGGATAAAGACCAAAATGCCCTTCTTCAATTGCATGGACAAGGCTTAAGTTTGAGGGGTAAAATGGTAATTTTACCTTGACGTCCGGAACGTCGTTTTTCTCATTCCAATATTCTTCGATAGGGCGGCGGCCAATCCAAATATAACGTTGGAACTCTTGATTCTCCATTTTCAATTTTCAAGACTCGTTTCTGATGATTTTCTCTATCAGACGTGGTTCCAGCCTATCCCGAACCGACAGGCAGCTTTTACAGATATTACGCCTATCGACCCTGTGATTCATACCACATTTAGGGCTTGTCAATTCGTGGCAACTTTGGTTGTCATGTAATTGTGAGGGTCTATCACTAGTCCCTTTGGTTTCGATTGTTACTATCCGATTTAGGAAAATTTTGCAAATCATACGCTGGTTAAGCGACATAACATGCGCTCCAGTCGTATGACACTCGCAAGGCATTCCTTAATCATTATTAGATCGGCCTTTTTGTGGTTCTAAATATCCCCTCGACTATCCTTATGGTCAAAGCTCCATTTCTTATTCGAGTTCCTTAGGTCCACGTACCTCGTATCACGTTAGCCTTTCCCTTCTAGTCAGCCTACTCGAATTGATCAGATTCAAGCGAGATACGACTAAAATACGTTTCCAAATTCATTTCTCATTAATGAGTCTGAAATTGGCTGGAAATCAGAATGTCACAACTCTTCTCTCTTACAAAAATTTCATCCGCGAAATTTACATTACACTTAATTACTCAAATAAATGGGGCTGTTGTCGCCTCATCGTCTCTTCATTCTCCCAAGTGGCACCTTCAATTCCATGGTGCTCCCATATTGCCTTGACCAGTGGGATCTTCTTATTCCTAAGGATTTGCTCCTTCCGGTCCTCGATCCTTACCGGCCTCTCCATGTAAGACACTCGGTCGTCCACTTCTATGGTTTCGTAGTCCAATACAAGTGTCGGATCTAGTTCATACTTTCGCAGCATCGACACGTGAAAAACGTTATGCACCTGGGATAGATTAGGTGGCAAGGCAAGCTTGCAGGCCAAAGTTCCAATCCGCTCCAATATCTCAAATGGGCCTATGTACCTTGGGCTCAGCTTCTCCTTCTTTCCAAATCGCGATAGTCCTCTCATCGATGACACATTGAGGAATACGTGATCGCCCACTTGAAATTCCAAGGGCTTGCGCTGCTTATCTGCGTAGCTCTTCTGACGACTCTGTGCCGTCCTTAGTGTATCCTGAATTATCTTTACCGCTTCCACCGATTGCTCTACCAATTCTAGGCCTGTGATACTTCTTTCTCTAACCTCATCCCAGCAAATCAGGGTTCTGCAGGCTCTTCCATAGAGTGCTTTGAATGGTGCCATCCGGATACTTTGCTGGTAGCTATTATTATAAGCAAACTCTACCAAGTGTAGCTGATCTTCCCATCCACCTTTAAAATCAATGACCCACGCTCTCAACATGTCCTCAAGCGTCTGAATCGTCCTTTCCGATTGTCCGTCCGTCTGTGGATGGTACGCTGTGCTAAACTGCAATCGGGTTCCCATGGCTTCTTGAAGGCTTTTGCAAAAATTTATCATGAATTTAGGATCTCTGTCCGAGGTGATCGTCAGAGGCACTCCGTGCAGCCTCACTATTTATCTCATGTACAACTCTGCATACTTGTCTATAGCGAAGTCCTTTTGCATTGGGATGAACTGTGCGGACTTGGTTAATTTGTCCACGACTACCCATATAGAGTCGTGACCTTGCTGGCTCTTTGGGAGTCCCATTACAAAATCCATAGTTATATGCTCCCACTTCCATTCCGGGATCTCCAGTGGCTGTAGTAGTCCTCCAGGCTTACAATGCTGCACTTTCACTTGCTGGCATGTTAAACACTTAGCCACATACCTTGCTACCTCTACTTTCATCCCATTCCACCAATAGTGCTGTCGTAAGTTCTGGTACATTTTCGTATTTCTAGGGTGGATGCTATAATTGCTCCTGTGAGTCTTTGATAAAATCCTTTCCCTGAGTCCTTCATCCTTTGGCACGCACAGTTGTCCTTGGAACTTCAGGATTTCGTCTTCAGACACCTGAAACTTGAGTTTTCTCTTTCTCTCATCCATTTCAAGGATCTTCTGAATCTCTGGGTCCATAGACCGTAAAGCCTTTATTCCTTCCTAGACCTCAGGTTCTACCCTTAACGTAGCTATCAAACTGGACAACCGATCAACTTCTAATCTGAACTCGGAGTCTCTCAAGTCCTCAATCATCGACTAACCTTTCACCAGCAGACATGCGATGCTTGACTTCCGACTCAGCGCATCTGCTACTCTGTTTACTTTCCCAAGGTGATACAGTATATCACAATCATAATCCATGAGCAGCTCCATCCACCTACGCTGCCTCATATTCAGCTCTTTCTGGGAAAATAGATACTTTAAGCTCTGGTGGTCGGTGTAAATTTGAAACTTTTCGCCACATAGGTAATGTCTCCAAATCTTCAGAGCAAATACAATCGTCGCTAACTCCAGGTCATGAGTTGGGTAGTTCATTTTATGTGGCCTCAACTGAGTGGATACGAAGGCCACTATTCTTCCGTGCTGCATCAATACACAGACCAATCCTTTCAGCGAAGCATCGCTGTATATCTCGTAACCTCCTGGTCCTGATGGAATTGTCAGCATTGGCGCGGTTGTCAATCTATATTTGAGTTCCTAGAAACTCTTCTCGCACTTGTCTGTCCTTTCAAACCTTGTTTCCTTCTTCGTTATCCGCATCAATGGGATGGCTATGGATGAGAATTTCTCCACAAACGCCTGTAGTATCCCGCTAGTCTCAAGAAACTTCTGACTTCAATGACTGTAGTAGGTCTAGGCCAATTCGTTACAGCATCGATCTTCGTAGGATCCACTACGATTCCTTCACCAGATACCACATGACCAAGAAATGCTACCCTGCTCAACCAGAACTCACATTTACTCAACTTCGCGTAGAGCGAGTGTTCCCTCAGGGTCTGCAGAACAATCCTCAAGTGCTCCTCGTGTTCTGCATCACTCCTCGAGTAAATCAAGATGTCGTCAATAAAGACTATGACGAATCTGTCTAGGAATTCTTTAGATACTCGATGCATCAGGTCCATGAATGCAGCTGGAGCGTTGGTCAATCCAAACGGCATCACCGTGAACTCATAATGACCTTACCTCGTCCTGAATGCAGTCTTAGGTATGTCTTCCTTCTTGATCCTCAACTGGTGATACCCTATTTTGAGGTCAATCTTCGAAAATACTGTTGCTCCTTGCAACTGATCAAACAGATCATCAATCCTCAGCGATGGATATTTGTTCTTCACCGTTACCTGATTCAGCTGTCGATAGTCAATGTATAAACATAAAGACCCATCTTTCTTCCTTACGAATAGTACTGGCGCTCCCCATGGCGAAGCACTTGGTCGGATAAATCCCTTATCTAGCAGTTCTTGCATCTGCACCTTTAACTCCTTCAATCTGATAGGGATATCCTGTAAGGTGCTTTCGAGATCGGTTCTGCCCCAGGAGATGACTCGATTACAAATTCTATTTCCCATTTCGGTGGTAACCCTGGCAACTCTTGGGGAAACACATTAGAAAATTCGCGCATTACCGGGATACTCTCTAACCTTGGCTCTTTAGTAGTCGTGTCCATTACTGCCACTAATTATGCCTGACACCCTTCAAACATCAAGTTAGTCACCTCCAGAGATGAGACTAAGGGAATCAAGATTCCTCCTCGACTTCCCACCAATTCAAAGATGGGGCGACCTCTCGGATAAAATCGAATTATCTTACTATCACAGTCCACTACTGCCCCCTGCTTACCCAACCAATCCATTCCTATGATTACGTCAAAATCATACATGGGTAATACAACTAGGTCAATACTCTCTTTACTCCCTCCAATCATAATCTCACAACCAACACAGCCCATTGAATTCAGTATATTATCCTTTAACGGAGTGGTAACAAGCAGAATTATACTCAATGGTTCTAACTTCATACCCACCAATTCAGCAAACTGAGCCGACACAAATGAATGCGTGGCACCAGGATCAAACAATGCATATGCAGCTTGGTCGTACATGTAAACCGTACCTGTGACCACACATGGTGCTTCCTCCCCCTCTCTACGGGCTACTGCATACACTCTTCCCTGTACCAGTGGTCGATTCTGCTCGATTTGAGGAGTGGCAGCCGATAGTCCAGCCTGCGGTCTCTATCCTTGAGGTCGACTCGTCGGAGCTTGACTCGGGCACGTCCTCATCTAGTGGCTTAGCTTTTCACACTTAAAACAAACTCCAGTCATCATTGGGCATGGCCCATTTCCATGCCTTTTGCCACAAAGGTGGCAGTTCCAATTTGTGGGATTTGGCGGCTTCACGATATTTTTCCTTACGGGAGGTATGAAACGCCTATTGCCCGCCACCGATCTCTTGCCCATCTAGCGGTTATCTCTGAATGGTGTAAACTGCGATCCAATTGTGTTGTTCCTCTTTTTCAAATCCCTTTCTATCATCTGGCCCCGTTCATATATCTCTTTATAAGTCCTCAGACTTAGGGCAATCATCTGACTACGGAGCTCGGGCCTCAGACCATCCCTAAATCTTCTTGCTTTCTCTTGAGAGTCTTCTACAGATCGAGGTGCATACCTCGATAGCCTCGAGAACTCGGCCTCGCACTAATCTATCGTCAGCTGGTTTTGGCGCAACTGTAAGAATTCCACCTGTTTCCTTTCTCTGGCCGTCTTTGCAAAATACTTGTCGTTGAACGCCGTCTTAAAGGTATCCCAGTTCATGGCCATTCCTTTAGGGAAAACTTCATTCTTGGTGGTAGCCCACCAATCATTCGCTATACCCTCTAGCTGATACACTGCTAGTATCACCTTTTCTTCGTCCGAGCGCCTCAGTACACCAAAAGCTTTCTCTAACTTCTCAATCCACTTGGATGCTAGCTCAGGGTCTCAAGTCCCATCGAACTGAGTCGGCTTCAACTTTATAAATTGCTCCATTAGCTGGCCCATCTGTCTGGCCACGACGATTTCTTCTTGGGCATTTATAGCTTCATTGCCCTGGCCATGTTCATTCTGGCTTCCATTGCAACCATTATTGCCATTGTTGGCGTTAACGGCAACTATAGCAGCTCCTACTGCTTGGGCGATTGCAGTATCCTGGTCCTGGGTCTGCCTATCGATCAATTCACCAATTCTTTTCAGTTCCCTCAGCAAACCTCCATCCTTGGATCTTCTGCTACAGGCGGCCTCGAGCTAGTGGCTCCACCTCTTGACCTTCCAAACCTTTTAGACAAGTTGCTCATCCTTGCTTCTTTCTACTAAACCAGGTCCATCACAAGTTCAACAAGGAATTAGTAACTCACTCATTCATCCAAACCCAGAACCACTAACTACTCCTTAACCGAAACAGTTACAACACAACAGTACTCCATTCAACAGACTCCAGAAACATTTCAACAAATAACCCATGGCTATTTCTCAGTTCTGTTTACTCCAACGGCTCACTAAAACAGGCCGTACTCATTCACTTATCAGGCCATACTCATTCACTTATCAGGCCAAAATTCAAAAATGACCTTCAACACTAAGCAGGGAACTTAATCCTCATGCCTTACCACAACTCTGCCAAGGTCAAACACCAACCATAAGTATCAGGTCACATGCTATGCACCTCATGCCTTATCTTAACCAATCTCCTAAGGTCTCGCTATCCATCCAAGTCCCAACTTAATCCTCCTTATCACTCTAGTCCTCAATCAACTTTGGATCAAGATGACCTTGCACTGATACCAAATCGAACAAGGATATCATGCCCCGTGCCCTGGGCACGAGCGCGCGACTCCATGCAAGCAAACCATATAATCTCTCGCGGTCCCAAGATCAACAATCTAAGCCGAGAGATATAACAAATATGTCAAACCTGCGAAAACGGTAAATAAGCAACTCCTCCGTACAAATATAAGTTAAGTGGGACCTGGATAAATTAGGATCTGTCGTACATAATAACCGACTGTGCATACAAGTACAGAGCTACTAAAATTCAATAAGCAAGGGGGTGACGGGGTGAGCATACAAAATGAACCATCACCAAAATCCGACAGGAACAAGGTCGGGGACTAGAGTCTCCTAGGATGAGCTGCTGGAGTCATCAGTGTTCTCGGCATCCTCCGTCGGCTCATACTCTGAGAACATCTCGGAGCGAACCTCAATAGTGTCCTCCATGGTCTCTTCTTGCGACGGCTCTGCGAGATCCTCCTTGATCGCCTCCAGGATAATGACCTCTTCCTCCTTAGTAAACTCTGGCGTCGGGGTCCTCTCCGACCCGTTTCTAGAACCGACTACCGTTCCCTCTGCCAGATCTTGGTCCCTACAGGGGTGGCACCAATCAAGGATCACTCCCTAGGGCACCTCATAGGGCTTCAGCGGCCCAGTCGACACACCCCCAACCTTCCTAAACCAGGCTTCATGTGACATCCTAATTCCAATTAACTTCAGACCCTGTAGTGAGAAGTTTATATATATCAAGCGATGTATTTCAGTCGTATTCCTCTTAAATCTGATCAATTTGAGTAGGCTGACCAAAGGAGAAAGGCTAACGGGAGACGAAGTACGTGGACCTGGGCGACTCGGATAGGAAATGTCGCTTTGACCATAAGGATTGTCGAAGGGATATTTAGAACCACCAAAAGGTCGATCTAAGAACGATTAAGGGTTACCATGCGAGCGTCATATGATTGGAGCGCGGGTGATGTCGCTTAACCAGCGTACGATTTGTAAAATTATCCTAAATCGGACCGTGACGATTGAGACCATAGGGACTAGCGATAAACCCTCATAATTGCATGACAACCAAGGCTGCCACGAATTGACGAGCACTAAACGTGAATGGAATCGCGGGGTCGATACGCGTATAGTCTGCAAAAGCCGCCCGTCAATCTGGGATAGGCTGGAATCACGTCTGATAGAAGAAACGATCATAAACGAGTCCTGAAAAAGTTTGAAATGGAAAATTAAAAATTTCAACGTCAATTGGATGGGCCGTCGACCTATCGAAAAAGTCAGAAATGAGAAAAACGACGTTCTGAACGTCGGGGGTAAAATGACCGTTTTACCCCTCAAGCTTAGAACTTTGTTGTTCTAATTGAAGGAAGGGAAAAATGGACAATTGAACCCCCCAAGCTGTCAAAAATTCAAGGACCAAAAAGGAGCCATTGGATCTCCTTGGTTAGAGTAATGGACAATTGTCACAAATCCAAGGGGCCAAGATCATCTCATATTAAATGCCACCTACCAATCAACTCATGTGTCCAATTTTTGGGATAAACAAAAGCTCTCTCTCTCCTCTCTCTCTCACTCTTGCATTCGACAGTTGCTCCCTCGGAACAACCAAGAAACACCTTCTTCTTCTACTCCTCTTCTGCTGCTCGCCCGACTAACCCCGACCCCGCCGTTCGGCCAGTACGTCCGGCACCTCCGACCACCAGCTGCTGCCGGTCGACCACCTAGAAGTAGCCCCATATCTTATCAACGTCCTCCAATTGGAATCAGGCCGATTGGAGCACTGTGTAGTCCCGGCCAAGCAATCTCCCACAGGCCGACAAAATTGGAACCAACCTGAGTTAGGTCCGATTCTCAGTCCATTTGAAGGTCGAAATGATGGAATCTTAGGCTCAAATTTTGTGAAGATCAAACTGAGGCATGTAGAATTTTGTGGTAAAAATTGGGGATTTGTTTGTTAAGGTTTTGATCATGAACCACCCATGTATATTTTGCCTAGGATCTGCCGGTATTCTGGACCTTGGACGACTGGCGACCTTCGGCAACTTTCCGGCAACCATTTGGCTTGAAACTCAAGGTGAACCTTCGAAACCCTTAGGTAGACATTGTAAGAGGTAGGATGGTGTATAATTGATGGATTTGAGGTTGATTAGGACCAGTTGGACCCGACATGAACAGAATCGAATGGAACTGATTCAATGCCGGGCCAAACCGATTCTGTGGGTGGCTGGATATGCTAGATTTGTGTTGTAATTTGGTGTGTATGATGTGAAGAGATGATGAGGAGTATGTTATGGGTAATTTGGGTGGATGAATTGAGGAATTGGACTTGGAATTTGATAAATCGATTGATTATTCTAGGTTGCACGACAAATCGGCTTTGGACTTGGGTTGGCCGAATCCTAGGAGGTTTAAAGAGGAGTAATTTGTGTTGCCAAGCGAAGGTAAGGAATTTCCTAAATCAAGGTTAGGGGGATTGTACTCGATTGGGTAAGTCGAGGTGAAATTGATCGATTAATGGGCATTTTTCCAAAGTAATAAGTCTTAGCATGTCTTAGGATTAATTAAGGAGTTTATGTGTGCCTTGACTTGTATTGGAATTGCATGTCATGTTTGGATAACAATTGATTTTCTTTGCATGCCATGAGATTATGAATTATACTTGAAATGCAATTGACATTATGTGTGTAAAGGAGAGAGATTCATGGAATGAATTATGATTGTGGCATGACATGGCGAGACCCTGAGGTGTGTGAGACGTGGGGCGAAAGATTGAGACCTTGATGCGACGAGGTCGTGGGGTGAATTGTGATTAGGTGGCGCCCTGATGCGACGAAGTCGCGGGGTTAAGATAGCTACAGTCCTGATGCGATTTAATTGCGGGACAGAATATGAGCTCATAAACCCTACCTGGAGATGAGACGGGACTTGATGCGTTTACGCGGGTCACCGATCACGGTCTGATGCGTTTAAGCTGGCCAAGCTAGAGGCAACTGGTTCACGGGCTAGAGAATGAAGCAGGTAGAGATTGATAGATGTGGTGAAGTGGCAGGCTGAGTAAACATGTGCATTTGAGTGTGATACGAGATCATAAATGCATGCCTATCTTCTGTATGTGGCTGTTTATTGAATTGTGACTTTCATGCCTATATGTCCATGAGTTTGAATCTGTTGAGTGACATTCACGGACGATCAATCTGACCTAGGGTTAGGTTTTTCTTACTGAGATGTGTATCTCACCCATTTTGAGGAAATCTTACTTTACAGATCCTAGGCAGTAGCGGTGTGGCCTATCAAATTCGGGGACCCGCAGGAGATGACAACTTTTTACGATGAGTTCCCCGATAGGAAGGAGAATATTTACGTGAGGAAATGTACAGTAGTTTGGGTAGACGAGAGGAAGCCGGACTGGAAGCCTCACAGGTTTGAGGCATGGTTTAGACGGGACGGGGATAGGAAGGTTGGGCCTCTGAAGCCCTCTGAGGTTCCGGAGGGTGTCATACCTCCCTGGTGTCAAACGATCTCGGACCAGGAGTTCTCCGAGGGATCGGTGGTTGGGTCGAGGAACGGCCCGGAGTAGACGCCGACAGCGGAGTATTCTGTACCACCGTTGGAGGACGAGGTCATCATGGTGGAGCTTTCTAACGGAGACCTAGCCGAGCCAGACCAGGAGGCGACCATGGATGGAGATCAAGCCGAGTCGTCGCAGGTGGTGACTATGGAGGACTCTGTGGAGGTCCCGTCGAAGACATTCTCTGAGTACGAGCCGTCGAAGGAGACTGAGGACATCGGGGATTCCAATAGTTCTTCCTAGGTGACTCTAGATGGCGATCTGACTTTTTGATTGGCGACCTGACCCCATCCCTGGTGGATTTGTGGATATCTTTTTGGCATGCTTACCCGTTGCCTTGATGTTTAGAGGAGTTAGTAATCGTTGGCTGTATGTGTTGATGTATGACTTTTTATGATGCTATCTAGGTCCTACTTAGTCTGTATATGTATAATGTACGGGGAGTTATTGGAAACTACTTCCGTATGCTTAATGTAAATTATTTTATCTCTCGTCCTTTCTTATATAGGTGGATCCTTGGGACCGCCGAGAGATCACTGTTGTTTACTTGTAGGGATGATTGCGTGCTCGCGATGAGGCGCGTGGCGTGACACCTTGACCGATGAGGTTCCAGTCGGTACTACCCTCGTCAACCCACATCACTGTACACTTCCTCACGTATATGGTCCCCTGACCGTTAGGGAACTCATCAAAATACACGGTCATCTCCTTAGGGTCTCCAAAGCGAATAGGCTATATAGTCAAGGCCTAGGATCTGTAAAAATAAGGATCCTCAAAGGGGTGAGATACACATCTCAGTAAAAGAGTCCTAACCTTAGGTCAGGCCGATCGTTCACTCAGGCAGTCATCTACCCCAAAATTCTAAGCTCATAAACACATAGGCACATACAAATAAAGATGACAACACACAGATGACAGGCATGCAGCTATGACATCATATCTCACTCAAATGATCATGTGCGTCTCGTCCTGCCACTTCACCACAACCATCTCTTCATGCCTGTCTCATTCTCATGCCCACAATTAGATCGCATCAGGCTCGATCCGCGTAAATGCATCAGACTGTCATTGACAATCCGCGTAAACACATCAGGTTTCAATGATTCTCCAGGCCAGTGTCACAACCTTATATCTCCGTCCTGCGTAAACGCATCAGGACCGTGGCCTTTTCATAACCCCGCGATTAGATCGCATCACGGTGCCTCACAATTCCACCCTGCGCCTCAGGGTATCATCCACCTCACCCTGCGTCTCATACGCATCAGGGTCTCGCCATGTCATGCTCAGGCCATGATTTTCAAATCGTGTCCCAGGCATGACGAGATGTGCAATTCAAGCATAATTCAAAGACTCATGGCATGCAAGGCAATCAAGTGACATACACACATGGCAGATAATTCAAGCACAAGCATTTACACACCTTAATCCCCTATAACAACTTACGATGCACCAAGAACATTCACCATGAAATCTCTTGCCAATCAATCAATTTATCGCTCGACTCACCCAATCGAGTCCAATCTTCCTATCCTAAGTTTAGGATTTCCTTACCTTGAATTTGATATCACAAATTTCTCCTGTTGAGCCCCCACAAATTTCGGCTTCAAGGGTCCAAGGTTGAACTCACCGTGCAACCTAATAAAATCCAATCAATCCGTCAATTTTCATGTCCAATTCCTCAATCCATGAACCACAAACCTCCATAACATAATCATTATCATCTTAGCATGTCTTAATCACCAATTTGGGACTCTAAACCAATAGCCATCAGCCTCCACAGGTTCGGTCTTGCACAGAACCGAATCGGTTATTTTCGGTTATGTGCAAACCGAGCACAACCATCTCTAAATCTCCACCAATTCCATCATTTAATCACTATCCTATCCCTTAACATGTCTATCTAAGGGTATAAGGGTCTCACCGAGAGTTTGAGGTCGAGTCGTCGCCGGAATCTTGTCAAAAGTCGCCGGATCCTCCAAGGTCAGTAATCGGTAGTTTTCTATCCTACATTCACAAGACCTATTTGGGGTCAAAACTTCATCAAATCGTTCCCAAATTTTTACCACAGATTGATATACATGTCTTCTAGACCTCCACAAAATTTAACCTCAAAATTCCAACATTTAAGCCTCCTAAGGGGTCAGAAACATCACCTACCTCAGATTGGATAAGTTTTCGTCGATTCCCGAGAAAACGCTTGGTCGGAGCTCATCGGTGGTCCAAACGGCTTGCTTCCAATTTGAGAAGGTCAGAAAGATGTGGAGCTAAGAGGGTGTGATTGGCGCACTGACAGGTGGTGGCCAGAAGACGGCCTCAAAAAGGGCCGAACGGGAGAGGCAGAAGCTATCGTCGGCCGTAGAATAGGAGGAAGAAGATGGAATCGCCGTCGTGAGTTTGAGGGGAGTGTATGGCTGGTCAATGAGTGAGGAGAGAGAGTGAAAATTGGTATATACAAGGCTCAAGTCAAGGGGTTGAATGGTAGGTGGTGTATAGTTGACTTGACCACTCTTTTGCCCATCTCTTGACACTTGCCCCACATGTCATTCATGCTTGATCCAATGACCACTATTTCTCCACTTTTTCGGTAGCCTTGGGGAATGGGTAAAGACCAAAATGCCCTTCTTCAATTGCATGGGCAAGGCTTAAGCTTGAGGGGTAAAATGGTAATTTTACCCTGACGTCCGGAACGCCGTTTTTCTCATTCCAATATTCTTCGATAAGGCGACAACCA
The DNA here is from genome assembly GCA_028455895.1 of Rhodomyrtus tomentosa. NCBI lineage: Eukaryota > Viridiplantae > Streptophyta > Magnoliopsida > Myrtales > Myrtaceae > Rhodomyrtus > Rhodomyrtus tomentosa. The sequence goes on from JAPCWY010000008.1 coordinate 17,065,314, forward strand.
AACCGAATATAAAGTTGGAACTTTTGATTCTTTATTTTCAATTTTCAAGACTCATTTCTGATGATTTTCTCTATTAGACGTGGTTCCAGCCTATCCCAAATCGACGGGCGGCTTTTGCAGACATTATGCGTATCGACCCTGTGATTCATTTCACATTTAGGGCTCGTCAATTCATGGCGACTTTGGTTGTCATATAATTGTGAGGGTCTATCACTAGTCCCTATGGTCTCGATTGTCATTGTCTGATTTAGGAAAATTTTACAAATCATACGTTGGTTAAGCGGCATCACCCGCGCTCCAGTTGTATGACACTAGCAGGCATTCCTTAATTGTTCTTAGATCGGCCTTTTTGTGGTTCTAATATCCTCTCAACAATCCTTATGGTTAAAGCTCCATTTCTTATTCGAGTTCCTTAGGTCCACGTACCTCGTCTCGCGTTAGCCTTTCCTTTCTGGTCAGCCTACTCGAATTGATCAGATTCGAGCGAGATACGACTGAAATACGTCTCGAGATTTATTTCTCATTAATGAATCTGAAATTGGTTGAAAATCATAATGTCACAGGTCTCATACGCATCAGGGTCTCACCATGTCGCACTCATGCCATGATTCTCAATTCATTTCACATACATAACAACAAGTGTAGCTCAAACACAATTCATATGCTCATGGCATGCAAGATAATCAAGTGACACTCAGACATGATAGATAATTCAAGCACGAGCATTAGCACACATTAATCCCCTATACCATCTTAGGATTCACCATGAACAATCATCTTGGAATCTCTCACAAATCATTCAAATTATCGCTCCACTCACCCAATTGAGTCCAATCTTCCTATCCTAAGTTTAGGATTCCCTTACCTTGAGTTTGATGCCACAAAAATCTTCTTCTCAAACCCTCAATAATTCGGTCTCAATGGTCCAAGAGCAAACCTACCGTGCAACCTAGGAAATTCCAACCAATCGTCAATTTTCCTTGTCCAATTTTTTTTGGTAAGGATTTTCCTTATCCAATTCATCCATCCATGAATCACAAACCTCCATAACACAATCCTCATCATCCTAGCATGTCTCAATCACCAATTTGAGACTCAAAATTGACAATCATCAGCCCCCACAGAATCGGTTTGTAAAGAGCCGAACCGAGCTATGTTCGATTTTGAGTAAACCGAGCATATCTAGCCCTTAATCTCCTCCAAATTCACCATTTAATCACTAACCTACTTGCTAACATGTCTACCTAAGAGTCTAAGAGGCTCACTGAAGATTTGAGGTCAAGTCGTCGCCGGAATTCCTTTGAAAGTTGCTGGCTCCTTCAAGATTACAAATCGACAGTTTTTGTCCAATATTCACAAGACCCATTTGGGGTCAAAACTCTATCAAATTAAGCTCAAATTTTTACCACATATCACTAAACAAGTCCCCTAGATCTTCACAAAATTTAGTTGCAAGACTCCAACATTTCGAGGTCCTTAAGGATCAAAAACTCTGCCTACCTCAGATTGTGCCGATTTCCGTCGGCTTCTAGGAGAATGGTTGGCCGGAGCTCCTCAGTGGCTCAATCGACGTGCTTCCACTTCGAGGACATCGGTAAGAGGTTAAGCTAGGAGGGTGTGATCTGCCGGAGTCCAGGCGGTGGCCAGAGGGGGTCATTGGAGCTGGCGAACGGCGAGGGCAGGAGCGATCAACGATGACAAAATGAGGAAGAAGAAGAAGGAAGTTATCGGTGATGGTGGGGAGAGTATGGCCAGTCAAAATGAGAGGAGAGAGAGAGAAAAAGAGTTATATTCAAGGTTCAAGGTCAAAGGTTGAATGGTAGTTGGGTAATAGTAGACAAGACCACTCTTTAGCTCATCTATTGACACATGTCCTAAGTGTCTATCAAGGGTGATCCAATGGCCATGCTCTTTCCCAATTTTCGGTGGCTCTTGGGGGATTTAAAAGACCAAAATGCCCTTCTTCAATTGCATAAGAAAGGCTAAGGATTTGAGGGGCAAAGTGGTACTTTCACCCCCTAGTTCGGAACGTCATTTTTCTCGTTTCAATATTCTTTGATAAGGCGACGGCCAATCCAAACATGACGTTGGAATTCTTGATTCTCCATTTTCAATTTTCAAGACTCGTTTCTGATTGTTTTCTCTATCAGACGTGGTTTTAGCCTAACCCGAATCGATGGACGGCTTTTGCAGACTTTACGCGTATCGACCCTGTGATTCATATCACATTTAGGGCTCGTCATTTCGTGGCAACTTTGGTTCTCATGTAATTGTGAGGGTCTATCACTAGATCCTATGGTCTCGATCGTCACTGTCCGATTTAGGAAAATTTTGCAAATCATACGTTGGTTAAGCGGCATCACCCGCACTCCAAAAGTATAACACTAGCAATGCATTCCTTAGTCATTCTTAGATCAGCCGTTTATGGTTCTAAATGTCCCCTCGACAATCCTTATGATCAAAGCGTCATTTCCTATTCGAATTCCCTAGGTCCACGTACCTCGTCGCGTTAGTCTTTCCCTTTTGGTCAGTCTACTCGAATTGATCAGATTCGAGCAAGATATGACTGAAATACATCACTAGATATACTTCTCATTAATGAGTATGAAATTGACTGGAAATTAGAATGTCACATCACATGTCACCAGACCACACTGAAGGTGGTTCACGTATTCCCGCCGTTGTGACTTGGGTAACGGGCCTTGGGAGAGGCCCGCGTCCAACGGCCCATTAGCCCTTGAGACATGTGCTCGTTAAGGGTTGCAACAGACTGGCGACTCCATTGGGGACTTATTCCAAATCAGAATCTCTAGTTAGGAATTTTAGAGGATTTGAGTCTATTAAAAAGTTGGTTGGCTTATCTAACCCTGTTTTCTACAGATGCTTTCGAATGTGAGGTACGTGTCCTAACCATTATGTTAGAAGTTTTTGCAGATTGGAGAAATAAAGGGTGAATGTCCTGTTGACATCTTTCCTGCAGGTGGAGTTGAGATTGTATGTTTATTTTTATGCATATACTGAAGCAGTGTTTGATACGAACCTGCTGTGCATGACCTTGCATTGTGATGATCACGACACATCTCACACACTTGCTGTCAAACCTCGACTGCTACCACCTCTAGGTTTACCTTTGATAGGGAAAGGATACGAAAGGATCTCGTTTTGATGGCACTTGAGACTTTCGCGTTCGTTCCTGCTCACGATCCAAATTGGTGATATCTAGCCCTCTTGAGTGGGTACTCTTGGGGAGGAATCTACCATATTTGGATCGTGGGAGCCTGAGCCATAGGTTTCTCACCTGATTTTATTTTTAGAGTATATTCCCACTTGTCTCATGCGCATGTCTGTAGAAGGTTGGTATACCTAAAACCACACATTGATACAAGGGAATATTTCGTATTCCATGAAGTTTTGGTTGATAAGGCATTTACTTTTGATGTATTTCCTTACTCCCTATTTCATAGTATGTTTGTATATTACATATCATTCGCATCTACATGCATTGCATACATTTTGAGATCATTCTTGCGATTGATTGAAATAACGATGATAGGGGATAGGATGTCGCTGTTTCCTAGAAGTTCGACGAAACTAGTGGCCTTTGAGTGTTTAAGGAAAGTCACTCATCCTGGACCGAACACGAGGTTGCATTTTACTAGGTTTGTACACGGCCGAAAGCTGACTAGATGTAAGTTGGGATATGCTAAAGATTGCCAGACTAGTAATAATATTGATAACCTTAGGTTAAGCGGCAGGCGGATGAGATGTTCAAGCATTATCTAGAAGTGAAAAGATAGTATTGCAACAACTTAGCTAGAGAAGCTTATGCCCACCGAAATCATGAGTGTCAAGCTAGAGAGAATCAACCTATGATTTCTCTTTGTGGGAAGAAAAGACGTCTTACAACCAAGACAAAGCCAAGGCGCATCATACTCAAAAAGGCAAAACCCAACAAAACCCTTGAAATTATCATACCATGGATCAGAGAATGGCCAGAAGAGTTAAAACATCTTAACCGTCCTACTGAAGATTATCCTTCGCATTCTGAGGAACGTTCAAGTAGGATAGAAGTTTTGATTACCGAGCCGTATCCTGAAGAGAGACCAGACAAATATGCCATCAAGAAGGAAATCTTGATCGACTATAACCCTGAAGAAAACTAGATCTTGGGGAGGGACGATTTAGATCCCACATTCCAGAGGCCTTTTATGGCTTTCTTGTTTTAGAATAAACTCGATTGGTGTTTCATCATCTCATGAAATCCCTCTCTACCTCTCATAGTATGTCCTTTTTGTAATGAGGAATTTCATCTATGTTTACAGTTGATATTTTGACTAATGGAATGTGACATTGTTATTTTCTTTAGTCATGGAGATGATTCTGACTAATTGCATAATTCACTTCTTTGAAGTTTAAATTAGACCTTGAGTCAAGTTTTTCATACCTGAAAGAGATTCTAATTTTCATTTCATTAATTGGTATTTGCAATTGAATCAGTTTATGCATATTTCATGACATTTCCATAATCATGTTTAAAAGTAATCTTCAACGATTGATCTTTTAAAATCATTTGCATATTTTAGACTTGATGGGAAAGAATGACATCCAAGTGTTCAAAGTACCTCGAGCTGAACTCATAGCCTGATGGGATAGAATGGGTGAAGCAAGCCAGAAGTTTGCCAAATTGTAACTAGGATATCTATTGGACCTACTGAAGATTAAATGTCCACCTGCCTTTATCCAAGCCATGGCACTCTATTAGGACCCACTCACCGCGACGTTCTGCATGGAAGGATTAGAAGTTACCCCTACCCTTGAGGAATATAGCACCGCCATTGGAGTTGAGTTTACTCACTTATTAGTCCAACCTCCTATAGGGTTTGACCTCTGAGTCAACTAGCTGAATTCTTGGATACAAATCTCGAGGAAATCAAAGTAGACACCAAAAGTAATTCTGGGCGAATTTCCTTATCCTTCGTTCTAGAAAGGTTTCCTAACCTCCCTACTAGCAAAGGAACTAAGTCTGGTAGATCCTTTATCTTGGCTTTCTTCAGCTTTGTCCTATTTCCAATTTCGTTTATAAGTTTTGATCCTATCATGGCCATGGTAATCAAACAAGTCTGTCATGGGTGGGATTACTCGAACCTTATCCTAACTTAAACCTTCCTTTTTCTCAACCGTTTGGGGAAAAACAAGAAATGAATTTTTAGAGTCTCCAGTGGTCTCGTGTACATGTGGTTCACATCCCATGTAAAATAATTTCACATTTGTATGGATTTTACTGAGATTAGCTCTGATACCCATCATCTTAGAACTTTCGTCAAAACCCATACCCGCATTCCTAAATTCAATTTCAAAGAATGGAAGGAATTCCTCAGAGCTTTAAAGCCAGAAAACTCCAATGGCGGCTTAGATTGCCAACTTTAGGTAAAGTCAGGCTTGCGCGCAATGGCGAAGATCGAGTCCCTTTGTTAGGATTTACAGGCGCCACAACATACTATCCAAGGAGGATCATACGGCAATATGGGGCATTGCAAGAGGTTCCTTCATCGCCACAACCCGATGTCTACCCATTTGATGTGCCAAAAGAGATCATCGTAGGAGAGAAGAAAAAGAAATTCGAAGTTAAGGTGGAGTCCATCATAAGCGCTTTGAAAGACTCTCAAACAGAAGACGTGGAATGGCCAGATGATATGACCTCCGAAATGAGTACTCACAGAGCTTCTATAGAATACATCCGGCACTTTGAAGCGATCAGACACAACTTCCTTGAACCTTATGTACCCGAGTACATTGTGCCATTTGTACTTGGAGTGGAGCCATATACACCAGAGGACATGGGATCCCCATCATACTCAGAAGATGAAGATTCCTAGAACGAGGAATTTGATCTTTGCTAGGACGATAAGGGTGCCTTAGGCCTTAAGCACCCCAGACTTGGATAGACTATTTTGTCAAGTGTAAAATGTGTAAACATTGTGATGTTTTCTCGACATTGGGATACTCATTTGTATTAAATGTTACTTTTAACACATGTGTATGAGCATAAGCATGTTTTATCGTTGCATCAAAACTATCGCTAAAGATTGCGCTTCATTAATTTCATGAATTCTCTTGGTAAATGATTAAAAGAGCTGCTCATGTGAGACTAAGGCTCGTAAGGTAGTCCTTTTTCTCATTCATCAATAGAAAACATGCAAGTGAAGGAATTCTGTATCTTCATTATTTGTTCTAAAAAATTCTTACTTCTTATTTTTAAATAAACATGATTCTCTAATCACGGAATTACCAAGACATCATTTCCGTACTCGACTTAAGACGAGAATGGAACAGCAGGAATTGACTCCGCGAGTGGGCATGTTAGAAACCCAAATGACCACCATGACTACCCTGATGGCTTAAAATAGGGCTATGCTGGAGGCCTCTCAAGCTAGACAAACGGCAGTGCCTAACATGAACAACTCAAGTCAATCTTCAATACCTGATACAATTGATAAAGGGACCACTGAAGGTGCCCAACATGTCGTAGAGGGCGTTCATATGCCAAATGTCCCACTACAACCGAAGATGCCTCCTATTGTTATCAACCTTGAGAAGGAGGAGAAAGGAAAACGAGCTGGAAAAACTAAAGCTGAGGCTAAGAGAATAGCCAAAATTGAAGAGTGCTTGAGAAGTCAGGGCTATGAATTAGCTCGTTTCGACAAAATATCACCGTTCGCTAAAGTGGAGACTCCTCCAAATTACAAAGAACCGGACTTTGCGAGAAAATACGACAGGACAGACTGTCCACATGCTCATCTTAAATACTATCTGCGCAAGATGACACACTATTCTGATTATATTCCACTTTTGATGAATACATTCCAAGAAAGCTTGGGTGGCGCCGCTTTAGCTTGGTTTATCGAACTAGACCTGGATGATTACGATGGATGGGAGGATATGACTGAGAATTTCCTCAGACAATATAAGTTTAATACGGCTACTGCTCCAACAAGGGAAGATCTATTGCAGATAGTAAAAAGGAGAAGCGAAACAATCAGAACATATGCTTAGAGATGACGTGCTTTAGCAACTCAAGTTAAACCCTCGATTTTAGAAGAAAACTTGATTGACATGTTCCTAAAGGCACTTCCATATGAGTACTTTGACAGACTAAACACTTTAGGATGTCAAACCTTTACACACTTGATAAAGGTGGCTGAGAGATTGGAGTGGACTTTAAGAGAAAGAAAAACATATGAAACTTCAACAAGAAAGCAATATCCCCTAAGGAAAGAAAGGGAGGCTGGAGTTGATACAGGCTTTGTGCCGGATTTCAATAAACCTAATGCGTTCACTAATTCCAATTAGACAAGAGGGGGATCGTCATGGTCAGCGTCTAGAGGACAGGAGCCCAGAAAGAGACAGCCTTCGAAACAATTCTCTCAACTTCCCAGGTCCTTATCCAAGTTGCTCCTAATGTTACTAGAGCAACACTTGGTGACAAAAGAACCTCCCAAAACAAAGTCGGTGAAATATTCTGATTTTGATGAAAGCCAGACTTGCACCTATCATATAGGTGAAAGAGGGCACAATGTGGATAATTGCTACATCTTTAAGCTCAAGGTTCAAGCTCTCATTGATAATCAAATTCTGAAATTTGATGATGTAGCTCCAAATGTACAAGAGAATCTACTATCTGACCACCAAGCAGTTGGGGCAATATTTGCTGACGAAGAAGAAAATCGCCTTGGGCTAAAGGTAAACGTGCCTAAGCTAACTAGCATTTTGGCAATCGCCTCGTCATATCCAAAAGAAGGGGAAGTATCGACTGAAAGAAAGAAGCTATGCATTGCCAAGATAATGAACCTAGGAATAATGTCGAATATGGCTGATGAAGAGTTCGAAGGAATTAAAGTCTCAGTCAACCTAGAATGGAACCAGTTCATGGTTGAAACCGAGCAAGGGAATATTTGGAACGTTCCACACGAAAGTCTGGTAGGCGATGTAGAGCTGATTATTGACCAGAAGAAGAGCTTGACGAAGACGAACTATGAGCCGTTAAGCGAAGCTAAGCTGATCACAGATTTGCAGCTGAAGCGTTAGAGAAAGGCGAAGTTATAGACAATCTGGGCGAGGACTCAGGCGGATATAACTTCAAAGTAAAGTACTCTGCTCCTCCAAGCTTTTTTAGAGAATGGAGGATATCATACCCGATGGATGGGGAGGTATGGATGATTTTGTTCAACTCGAAATCCAAGAGGCGATGATAGAGCCTTTAATAGACGAACCTGAATCTTCACTCAATCGAGTGATATCTGAACATCTCCCGCTCATAGAAGAACTAGTGAATGATCTCTCAAGAGAGATGGAAGATGTATCATTTCAATTGACAACGTGCGGTTACCTACAGATGATGGATAACAAGCTTGACACGAAGCAATACGTTAAGATGGAGAAATTAATGGCTTAGTAGAAATGTCTGACTAAGCTATTTGAAAGAATAACAAGACACTTGAAGGTTACAACATCAGCTGAGTCAAGTGATACTGACAATTACCATTACACAGAATGTGAGGACTTCCCTGAAGACTGGAGTGATACCGTGGCGATGATTGAGATAGCTACGATTGTGGTGATTAAACTGAATGAGCTTGATAGCCTAAGCCAAGAAAAAGATTGTTTGGTGAAATTAGTGGTAATTCACCTACCAAGAGATGAATCCGACGATAAACTCAAACCTAAAACATCTCATCTAACGATAGTAACCATACAAGTCCCGCCAGTTGAGTTTATGACCCTAAGGCAGTTCACTGAAACTATGGAACAAGTAAAGTAGATGTTGTGATGAGATCTGGACGGTTTTTACGCCCCAAGGGAAGGCGAATCGGATAAGAAAGAGTTATCAAAGGAGGATGCCGAAAAACTCTTATCTATCATCAAGACCAATGAATTTGAGGTAATAGGGCAGTTAAGAAAAATGTCGGCCTAGATATCCCTGTTAGATTTATTCATCAACTCAGAGAAGCATAAAGATGCGCTATTGAAGATACTAAATGAGGTGCATGTCCCTGAAACTATTAATGACGTGCAATTGGGGGACTTTGTGGGAGCAATTCTTCTAAAAGACTAACTAAGCTTCTCAGATAAAGATTTTCCCATGGAGGGAAGATGACACAACAATGCCTTATACATTACTGCCCATTGTAATGGAAAAAGAGTGACACACTTGCTAATCGACAATGGATTAACTTTTAACATCTAGGCATTGGCTACGTTAAGGAATTTGGGCATTAAAGAGGAGATGATTCGAATTTCCAAAGCAGTTGTTAGAGCCTTTGATGGGATGAGAAAAACAGTGGTAGGCGAGATCGAGCTGGAGGTGCTCATAGGCCCAACCAAATTCTTAATAAACTTCCAAGTGATGGATCTACCGAGCACATTTGGGTTCCTGTTAGGGAGACCCTAGATTCACATTGTTGGAGCCGTACCCTCCAGTCTACATCAGAAAGTGCGATTCGTGATTGACGGGAAGGTGGTCACCGTCCATGGGGAAGTTGACCTCGTCGCATACCAAAATAGCGCTATCCATTTATTATTATTTTAATAGCCTCCACCGATTGCTCTACCAACTTTGGGCCTATAATACTTCTCTCTCTAACTTCATCCCAACAAATCGGGGTTCTGCAAGCTCTTCCGTGCAGCGCTTCAAAAGGTGCCATTTGGATACTTGTTGATAACTGTTATTATACGCGAACTCCACCAGGTATAGCTGATCCTCCCATCCATATTTGAAATCTATAACGCATGCTTGTAACATATCTTCGAGTGTCTAGATTGTTCTCTCCGATTGTCCATCCGTTTGTGGATGATACGCCGTAATGAACTGTAATCGAGTTCCCATGGCATCCTAAACGCTCTTCCAGAAGTTCTTTGTGAATTTAGGTTCTCTGTCTGACATAATCGTTACTAGTACCCTATGTAGTCGTACTATATGACACATATACAGCTCGACATACCTATCCATTGTGAAGTCCTTTTGTGTAGGGATGAAATGCGCAAACTTAGTAAGTCTGTCCACGACTACTCAAATCGAATCGTGACCTCTTTGGCTCCTTGGCAACCTCATCACAAAATCTATAGTCACGTGCTCCCACTTTCACTCGGGAATCTCCAAGTGTTGTAGCAATCCACTGGGTTTACAATGTCATGCTTTTACCAGCTGACACGTCAGGCACCTTGCCACATATTTAGCCAAGTCCACTTTCATCCCATTCCACTAGTAATGCTGACGTAGATTCTGGTACATTTTCATGCTACCTAGATGGATACTGTAATTGCTCCTGTGAGCTTTAGATAGAATCCTTTGGCTAAGTTCTTTATCCTTGGGCACGCATAAACGCCCTCGAAATTTCAAAATTCTGTCTTCTAACAGTTGGAACTTTGGTTTCCTTTTTGTTACGTCCATTTCGAGGATCTTCTGAATTTCTGGGTCCGCAGGTTGCAGAATCTTTATCCTTTCTTGAATTTTAGGTTCTTTTCTCAAAGTCGCTACTAAACTGGACAATTGATCAACTTCTAGCTTGAATTGCGAGTCTCTTAGTCCTTCAAGTAAAGACCATCCTTTAACCAATGGGCAAGTAATGCTTGATTTCCGACTGAGTGCATCCGTGACTCTGTTCGCTTTTCCAGGATGATATAAAATGTCGCAATCATAATCTTTAAGAAGCTCAATCCATCGGTGTTGCCTCATATTTAATTCCTTCGAGGAAAAGAGATACATAAGGCTATGGTGATCTATATAAATCTGAAACTTTTTGCCACACAAGTAATGCCTCCAGATCTTCAAGGCGAAGATAATTGCAACCAATTCCAAGTTATGAGTTGGAAAATTCATCTCATGCGGCCTCAGTTGTCGTGATGCATAGGCGACCACTCTTCCATGTTGCATTAGTACACAGTCCAGTCCCTTTAGCAAAGCGTTACTATATATCTCGTAGCCTCTGGGTCCTGATAGGATCGTCAATACTGGTGCGGTCGTCAACCAGTATTTAAGCTCTTGGAAACTCCTTTCACATTTATCCGTCCACTTGAACTTTATTTCCTTCTTAGTTAACCTCGTCAATGGAATGGCTATGGATGAAAAATTTTCCACAAAGCATCGGTAATAACCTGTGGTGTCCCAGACCGCCACCCTACGGTCATAAGTCTCCTAAATAACATAATTAATGATTACCTTCACATAAGATATTTAATCCACAGGCCAAAGTATATAAGTAAGTAAAATTATTAGATATCACAAGACGATCGCAAAGTCAGGATCTGAAAATTTTATTTATAAACACATCAAGCACGACCACATAAGAGTTCATATATAAACAGACATATAACTAAGGTCGTCGATCCATATGCATATTTGGGATGGCCAAAAGGAAATCTACTCTATCATCCAAAAAGATCACCAAAACCAAAAAGCTAACGTGGTTATCTCCAGTCCTCAGTCATCCCCTGACGGGTCAGTAAGCAACATCTCCTCGTCCCTGGTGTCCTCTAGTGGCTCTGGCAGTGGAATGAACACCTCTGGCTCGACTGGCTCCAGAGGGTGGATAGGTGTATCTACATGAGGAGCTGGTGCTACCGGCTCAACAAGATCTAGGGGTACATCAAATGTACTCTTGGGAAAAGGACCCACTAGTATTACTGACTCGAATGTAAATAGCATACCAACGATATATAGCTAAGCCATGTACTCCCTCGTCCACCCACATAGTGTGTACATGCATAACAAGTCTCAAATGAGGTACATTAAGATGGATCATATCACGCGTATATGACTCAAAGTCAAAAGGAACACCAAAATGACTGGGAGCAGCAGCTATCGATGTTAATATGAAAATGTGTCCACGAACGTGGGTTAGCGCGACGGCTAGCAAGAAAACATTCAATCCCACCATAGGGGAGGACTCCTTAGAACAACTATAATATAAACCTGTAGCAATTATAGTTCACATGCATTTAAATATGCAAACATGCATCAAACAATGCAATAATGTCCATGAGTCATGATCATGACATGTTCTTCAATCATCTCACCATCGCAAGCCAAGTTACTTGCGATCCTTACTCTAGGGCATCCTCGACGTGTGGTACGACTCTACCCCGCACACAGCTCAGGGTCATCAAGTCTGTACAATCTCCACATACAGCCCTGGGGCATCAATCTCAATTTAGTGCACTAAAGAGCTAATACTTCTCATATCTCCTTGGATAATAATCATGTACCATGTACCAATGCATGCCCGGCCATGAATCATAAGATTGTCAATGTCAATTATGCAAATAGTGTCATAGTACCAGGCTGACGTATAGGCACGCATACTTACAAGGATATGTACATGAGGAAGAGCATCATAGTGTTTAATCAAGCGTAGTATTACAAATGGAATTTTATTGATCAAGTGACTACCGCTTCCTCTCTTTGAAGCTCTCGATCAGTCATGCATCTTGACCGTCTAAAGGCAATTTCAAGCAAGTAAACCGACCAATACTTCATTCAAAAGATCAATAAGAAGACATCCTTTAGTTCCATTATAAAATTTCATAACAACGTAATTTTAATTAGCCAATTTCCTCGCTAAATTTTATTCCAAAATCTGGTCTATCCTCTACTAACTCATTCACAGTTTTCCTTCTTAAAATAGCTCCAAATCTTCTTAATTTCATTAGGCGCTCATGCCCGCTTGTTAAACAAACGTAGCTTGTCTTTAAACAAGTCAAGAATGCACTAAAAGGTCCGGTTTTGCCTCAAGAACAGTATATAAATAGAATCGCACCAGCCATATGCTGGACCCATTTCTGACCTCAAAACCATTCCAATTTTCCATCAATTCACCGATCATTTGAATCCACACTTGAGAACAATATACCTCTCCGTTAACCAAAATCATAAGAATAATGACCTAGCTCGGTATTTATACCAAAATAACATCAAAATAGTGGTTACACATAGAATTGTTTCTGTTCTAGAACCGAACACAGTCATGTCCTTATTTTGCGTTTCAGCCTCAAACCACCTCGAATCAAATTATCAATTCGAACCTCACTTGTTATAAATAAATCCCGTAAGGTTCAAAGTAAAGGAACATAATGTGAATTGATTTTTATCACTAAACAGTACACAAACGGAATAAGTCCTGCACTAAGAAGCGAACACCAACAATAGAGATATTCCAACTTACAAAGCTCATTTTCTATACTCATCTGTTAATTTGAGCTTCCTAGAATGTAACTACATGAAGACAACTATCCTACGGTAAGATTGAAAGAGTTTCTTGCCTTCTTGAAGTCGTGAAGCCGTGCAAATGTTTCCTGCAACTCTTGATCTCCTTAGTGAAGTTGCCGACGAGCTCTATCTCTCCCTTTACTCTCTTGGTCGAGCTATAGGTGAATGAGCAGAAAAAACTCTCCTTGCTCATAAAAACTACCTATTTATACTAGAAGGGAGGGAGTGTAGAATGAAAAACTTGGGTGACAAATGGCAATCCAATTCTATTACTCCTAACATGTTCGACCAAATGGCATCATGCATGTCACTTGAAAATTCTGATGTTGACAAATGTAGATAATCCCTCAATTCATGGATTTGTCTCTAGGATCTTCGCCACATCTCATCGCCCTCATTGGTCGGCTTTCATTGGCAAGATATTGAAAGGACTTTGGACCAATGATTAATCACTTGTTCTTGTTTCCATATACAATTCGACCAATGGAAGTTCATGCACAAAGGAAACAAGGCGCCACCTTGCATATCCCTCAATGGTGAGAAGTCATTCTTATAAAATCTTGATAGGACTATTAGCCAATGATTTTTATTGCATCTTCCCTAGGTTCAATCGGCCAATAGCACTTCATGCAAGAATGGATAATGCCGCCACTTGTCCAAACCCCAAGTGGTCGGTGATCAATTGCTAGATTGTGATGGGATTAAAGCCAATGATTACAATACATTCTTTTCTCTTATTTCCTATGAAGGATCGGCCAATTACAACTCAAACATGAAAAATAATCTCACCATTTTACGTCACCCTTAATGGCCGAACTTCCTTGTCCATCAAGGCTAAGAATTTTCGGATATATGTTCATGTATTACTTAATCCTGATGAATTCTTAAATAGTCGTCTAGTTTTGTAGCTCTCAATCTCGAGTTCATTCTCATGTATTTTGGTCCATCCATTTAAAATTCCTCGACCAATCCTTCAATATCTTATCTATATGACTAAACAACCCTAAACCTTATCCCAACACGCTCCAATGTCCAGCTCATTTTTCCTTGTATTTGAGGAACTTCACTCAGCTTTATATTAGAACCTTGAGTCCTCGCACTAAAAGTCAGCTTTCAAATCCATTTCGATCATTTCTGATCATTAGGAATCTATCAAACAGTGGATGCCCCAACTTCTTTCCCCCTTATAAAAATTTCATCCTCGAAATTGTTTCCTAATTCCCTAAGTCTCAGGAAAATGTTGCCTAAAATCCTTCTCATTTATAACCAGTTGCAGCAAAAATGATTTTGGTATATTCATTTACAAGGTATAGATTTACAATTGTAAACCACAAATCCTAGGGTCGATCCTGTAACTACCTTCTTGAACCACGTCACTCCCCGGATGCCACTCGACTATTAAGTCGACAGCGGTCACCTCATGCTTTAACTTTCTTATAGCGTCTGCTTGTGTTATTGACGTCCTCGGCTTATTTCTCTCGTTTTCCTTTAGAGCAATCATTTACAAACATCATAGCAATATTAAGCCAATTATAGAAATGAACCAGTAGATCGTCTTGCAATTTCAGAATCAAACTAACACTCTCTACGGTAGCCATTGCAATGAAACACAGCATGTCTATTCAAGAGTCTAATTACAGACCCATGACTTCAAATAATTGAGGGTGCTACTATTTCATTATCCCCTCAAGTTCCCATGTAGCTTCTTCCATGCCATGATGTTGCTATTAAACTTTCACTGGAGGAATAGTTTTGTTCCTTAGGATTTGCTCCTTCCAATCCAAAATTCGTACTGGCTTTTCCACATATTCACCCTTTTCACTCACTTCAATAGTTTCATAATCTAGTATATGCTCGTCATCTTGGTGATATTTCCTCAGCATCGATACATGAAACACATTATGAACATTTGACAATTTTGGTGGCAAAGTTATCCGATAAGCTAAATCTCCAATCTTTTCCAATACTTCAAAAGGTCCAACATACCTAGGGTTCAATTTCTCTTTCTTCCCAAATCATGATATTCCCCTTAGTGGTGAGACCTTTGGAAACACATAGTCGCCTATTGTAAACTCCAATGGTCTACGCCACTTGTCTGTATAACTTTTCTGACAACTTTGGGCTGTCTTAAGCTTATCATGGACAATTTGTATCGTTTCAGTTGTAACCTGTATCAGCTTCGATCCCGTGATCCTTTGCTCTCCTACTTCGTTCCAACACACACGTGTTCTGCATCTTCGTCCATATAAAGCTTCGAATGGTGCCATGTCAATGCTCTTTTGATAATTGTTATTATAAGCAAATTCTGCTATGTGCAATTTCTCTTCCTAGTTACCCTTCAAATCCAAAATACGCGCTCGAAGCATATCTTCTAGGATTTGTATTACTCTCTCTGTCTGACCGTCCGTATATGGGTGGAAAGCTGTACTAAACTGAAGTTTAGTTTCCATAGCCTCTTGTAGGCTCTTCTAGAATTTAGATGTAAATCTGGGTCTCGATCTGAGGTAATGCTTACTGAAATTCCATGTAGTCTCACTATGTTTTGTACGTACATTTCGGCTAACTTCTCCAAAGAGTATGTTGTCCTAACTGCCAAGAAATGAGCTGACTTGGTCAATCGGTCCACAATATAGAATCATGACCTTTCGGTGTTCTCGACAATCCTTGAATGAAATCTATTGTTATGTGTTCCCACTTTCATTTAGGAATGTCTAACGTCCTTAGCATTCCACCATGCTTTAAATGTTCTGCTTTTACTTGCTGACAAGTTAAGCATCTCGCAGCATATTCAGCAATGTCCTTCTTCATTCCATTCCACCAATAATGTTGTCGAAGATTTTGATACAGTTTTATGTATCCTGGATGGATACTGTGGTTGGTTCGATGAGTTTCATTCAGAATATCCTTCCTTAACTTCTCTTCTTATGGAACACATAAACATCCTTGAAAACGAAGAATTTCATCTCTTGATATTGAGAAATTCGGCATTTTGCCCTTTGCTGCTTCATCTTGGAGCTTTGAGATTTCAAGATCCGTTGTGACTCTTTAATTCTCTGTATTAATTCTGATTCGATTCTCAATGTAGAAAACACCCCAGTTAGTTCATCCAGTTTGACCTTGAAATCCGAATTAGAAATTTCGTTTAATAGATTCCATTTCTTGCTCCTCATGCTAGCCATGTGTGATGTGGTTTTCCTACTTAAAGCATCTGCCACCTTGTTTGCTTTGCCAGGGTAGTAAAGAATTTCACAGTCATGATCTTTGAGTAATTCCATCCATCGCCGCTGCGTCATATTCAATTCTTTTTGTGAGAAAAGATACTTCAAGCTTTTATGATCGGTGAAAATATGAAATGTTTCCCTATACAGATAGTGCCTCCACATTTTTAGTGCAAAAATCACTACGACCAACTCTAAGTCATGCGTCGGATAGTTCACTTCATAACGTCATATTTGTCTCGAGGTATACGCCACAACCTTTCCATGTTGCATCAGAACACAACCTAATCCTTTATAAGACGCATCACTGTAAACCACGAATCCTCCTGATCCCAATGGTATTGTCAATACTAGTGCCAAAGTCAATCTTTTCTTGAGTTCTTGGAAGCGTTGCTCACATTTTTCGGTCTATTCAAATCTAATGCCCTTTCGAGTTAACTGAGTTAATGGCCCGACAATTTGACGGAATCCTTCCACAAACTTGCAGTAATATCTAGCAAGGCCAAGAAAACTTCGTATCTTGGTAAAGGTAGTTGGTCGCAATCGATTCCCAAAAGCTTCAATTTTAACAGGATCGACAAAAATCATGTGTTACGCCTCGAACCCGGCGAATACGCGACATCCTTGTCCATGCCGTTCATTCGAGAAAGCTCCAGGATCCAACGGCCAATAACTTACAAGAATACGCATGCGAAAGCGATGCCTTCTTCAATTATATAAATACAACTGTACCCGATGACTTAGGACAGATACATCAAAATCAACAACCAATACACGGAGGTTCAACTCTTAACCCGCCAATCAGATATACAATCCTAATATCACAAAAGACAAATATACTATAAACACAACTGTCCATTATCCCTTTTAGTGCCACTCCATGGCAAACTCGTGCTCGCTCCGCCTGCAACCTGAAAAATATAAGCCTCCACTGGGGTGAGATATAAATCTTAGTAAGGTGGGTCCTAACCCTAGGTTAGGTCGATCGTCCACTCAAGCAGTCCTACAATCCTCTATATTTTCAAACTCATAACTTACGGTCAGATAGGGCACCATTCAATGAAGCAATGACATATAAACGATAGGCATGCAAAATGAGCTCATGTGAAATTTAGATGATAATGCACTTGTATACTCAGCTTGCCACTTCACCACATCCATCAACCTCTGCCTGCTTCATTTTCTAGCCCGCGATTAGATCGCATCAGGCTCAGCTCGCGTAAACTCATCAGACCGTCATCGGTGACCCGCGTAAACGCATCAGGTCCTAGTCCATCTCCAAGCAGGGTTTTACGAGCTCATACTCTATCCCACGATTAGATCGCATTAGGATTGTGGCTATCCCAATCCTACGACTTCGTCGCATTAGGGCGCCATCTAATCATTCTTCACCTTGCGACCTCGTCGCATTAGGGTCTCAACTTTCTGCCCCGCGTGTCACACGCTTCAAGGCCATGCCATGCCATGCTCATGCCACATCATATTATATGCTTGATTATCAAATCAATTTCACACTCACTGGCAAGCGCACATTCAAATGCGTTTCATAATTTTCGTGGCATGCATTTCAATGCAAATGATATGTGGGCATGGGAATTAACTCAGGCATACAATATCACTCACAATCAATCCTATATCGTCTTAGCATATCACTAAGCTACCCACTTGAATAAATTCTCATAAATTGTTCCTATCGGCCCTCGACTTACCCAATCAAGTCCACTCATCTTAACAAAGGGTTAGGAATTCCCTTACCTTGAATTTGGCAACTCAATTTACTCCTTTCGAGCCTCCAAAGTTTCGGCCTCCAATGGTCCAAGACCGAACTCAATGTGCAACCTAATCAAATCCAACCAATTACATCAATTTCCAATCCAATTCAACCATCCATGAACCCCAAGCCTCCATAGCATTATCCTTATCATTATGATATGCTTTAATCATCAATTTGGAGCTCAATTTAACAATCACAACCCTCTAAGGTTCGACCATGCACAGAACCAAACCGGTTCGTCACGGTTCTGTGCATGCCGTGAGCTACCAGCCTCAATTCAACTCTAAATCCATCATTTAAATGCTATACCACCTCTTAACATGATTATCTAAGGGTCCAAGAGGCTCACCGAAGATTTGAGCTTGATCGGTTGCCGGAAACCCTTTGAAGTCACCGGATTCTTCCTTGGTCAGTACTGGCATTTTTCTGCTCTAATTTCACAAGATCGGTTCGAGGTCAAAACTTTACAATTCAAGCCCCAATTTTTACCACAAATTCATCTACATCTCTACTGAGTCTCCACAAAATTTGAGCTCAAAATTCCAAGATTTCGACTGGTTAAAGGGGTAAGAACCGGACCTACCTCGGGTGGGTTTCGATTCCATTGGCTTTTGGGAAAATTTCTGCCCAGAATGCCTCTGTGCTCCAAACGCCACAATTCTTGTTGAAGGAGTTCGGCAAGAGGTGGAGCTTTGTTGTGATGATTGGTCAGAAGCAGATGGTGGTCGGGAGTGGCCCTCGTGGGCACCGAACAGAGGCTTTAGAACCGGTCGCCGATTCCTCCAAGTCAGTTTTCTGGCAATTTTCTGGGCGAAATGTACAAGGTCGGTTCGTGGTCAAAAACTTATCAAATTAAACCCAACTTTTACCACAAATTCTTACATGTCTCAGCTTGATCTCCACAAAATTTGAGCCAAATATTCCAACATTTCGACCATCAAAGGGCTGAGAACTGAACCTACCTCAGTTTGAGTCCGAGTCTATTGGCTTTTGGGAGAATTTCTGCTTCGGACTCCTCGATGCTCCAAATGGTCCGATTCCACTTCGAGGAGGTCGGCAGGACATGGGGCTACGTTGGTGTGGCTAGCCGGCATCCAAGAGTGGCCGGAAGTGGCCGGCGAATGGGGCTTCCAGAAGCTATCCGACGAACAGCAAATTGAAGAGGAAGAAAGAGTGGCTGTCGTGGGTTATGGGGAAGGGAATGGCCTGTCAAAATGGCGAGGAGAGAGAGAAAAAGTCTATATTCAAGGCTTGAGTCAAAGCTTTGAATGGTAGTTGTGTAAAGTAGACAAGACCTCCATTTTGCACATCCATTGACACTTGTCCAATTGCTTTTCCAAGAAAGATCCTATGGCCATAATCCTCCTTGAATTTGGCAGCCATTGGAGGGAATAATGTCCAATTTGCCCTTCTTCAATTATAAAGAAAAAGTTCTAAGCTTGAGGGGAAAAATGATCATTTTACCCTTGACATTCGAAACGTCATTTTTCTCGTTCTGAAAACCTTCGATAGGGCGACGACCAATCCAAATGACGTTGGAATTCTTGATTTTCCATTTCCAATCTTTTAAGGCTCATTTCTAATAGTTTTTTCTATCAGACGTGGTTCCAGCCTATCCTGAATAGACGGGTGGCTTTTGCAGACATTTACGCGTATCGACCCCGTAATTCACATCACGTTTAGGGCTCGTCAATTCACAGCGGCTTTGGTTGTCATGTAATTGTGAGGGTCTATCACTAGCTCCTAAGGTCTCGATCTTTACTGTCCGATTTAGGAAAATTTTGCAAATCATACGTTGGTTAAGCGACATCACCCGCGCTCTAATCTTATGACACTCGCAAGGCATCCCTTAATCGTTCTTGGATCGACCTTTTTGTGGCTCTAAATATCCACTCGACAATCCTTATGGTCAAAGCGCCATTTCCTATCCGAGTTCCCCAGGTCTACGTATCTCATCTCATGTTAGCCTTTCCCTTTTGGTCAGTCTACTTAAATTGATCGAATTCGAGTGGAATACTACTGAAATACATCTCAAGATACACACTCCTCATTACTGAGTCTGAAATTGACTGGAAATCAGAATGTCACAACTCTTCCCCCCGTAAAGAAATTTCGTCCTCGAAATTCACAACCTTCTACTCCATCCAATCCCTTGGGGGTATAGGCATCTGTCCAGTATCAACGTTTAATCGTGGTAACACCTCAATTCCCTTATGGCCTTCAGGCCAGTGTTCCTAGTAGCCATCACATTAGTCCATTAACGAGCTTCCAACTCAAGGGAAGATCTGTCCCTTCATTGTCCATTTCTCAATGTTCAACTCTCAACTGTAATCGTCCATTAAACAATTCATTCTTCCTTAGCGATACGAACATCGCTTTAACAACACTTGGGTGATCTTTTCGTTCCACATGTCTTTTCACCAATTCCCTTCAGATAGTCCATGCTCTCAACATCTTACAATTCCCATAATTTCGAGATCTCTTCTTCATCTAAGCAATGCTCTCACATCCACAAACAACTTTGTACGTCTGCTTTGCCTCTTGTTCAATTCCCCTCGGGAAACTGCTACCTTATACTCTTATAGTAGGTGTAGCCTTGCGACGTTCTTTTACTCAAACAACATTTCCCAACTTTACCACAAGGACACTTGCAGACTACTCCAATCATGCTCTAAGCATGCCAATTCATGTAGCTTTACTATCATGGCATACATGCAATACCCATTTCAATTCGTCTTGTTACTCCTCAAGTTCCGTTCTGCATCGCGTCATTACGACCTTCATAAGCTTCTCGATTTCCAACCGGAATCGTCATACATTGCATAGTCATCAGCTTAACTTGAGTCCTCGAAAGCTCTTTTCATGTTCATTCACCCATTCGTGTCACAGCTTGTCCCTAGTCCATTTCACCAATGTAATAGCTCTTGTAGGGAATCTTTCAACGATCCGTCCATAACAACTCACCAATCTCATAAATTCTCAACTTCCCGTAATTCACATCGACCCTAGTCGATCCATCATTCATCCTCATCCTCACAGGCTCCACATGAATTTCATTTCCCATAAATCTCCCAACAGAGGAATCTTACCTCATTAGGTCCACAACTTGCACCCTTCACACTTAACATGCAATAGACATTTCCTCAGAGCCCATATGACATCCTCATAACTGTTCATATTTCTCATGGCTCCTTACTTGAGTTCAACCATCGCCTCTCAAGATGGCAATGACCAACTCAATCATTCATTGGACACTTAGTTCGACTATTATTAACTTTTTTCTACTAAGCATCGAATCTTTCCAACTATTCCTCGCACTTTTCTCTTGAGCTCATACCTTAGCTCTCTGTCATCACAGGTCTCCTCTAAGATCGCACGACATTTTTTATCCTTGTCACTCTTCTCCTCGAGAAGTATTAGTGTTAGCCTTTGAGTTTCATGCTCACTAAGTCGGCCTTATCCACTTCCACTTGTTCCATTGAACGTCGACATCATTCTGGAATTCAACATTGTTTTCAAGGCAGCCTCTCAGATTTCACTTCCAGGAATCATTCAAGTCCTGCGTCCTCCTTCCCAGTACAGACGCTTCTTTATCACACTAAGACAATTTAGAGCTTTCCTTCTTCTTACAATAGGGTCTCTTATCCTAAGGAAGAAATTACATAACTCCGTGGCATTTTCTCACTTTCAATTCACCTTGTCCTTTCCATTCCATAGGATGGCAACCTTGGAGTCTGCGCCAACGACGATACTTTTACTCCAGAGCTCAAGTGTCACCATGCCTTCACATTCTCTTTCCCATAATTCAGTCACCTCTAGTGACAATACTTGTTCGTCCTTGGGTCTTCACCCGTTCACTTGTCGAATGGTCAATTCGATTAACTCAAATCACTTTGCAAGTGATCTTCAAGCATTCCTTTCGCTTACTAAATCCTTCATTGGAATCATACCCAATCGGGCCTATCAAGTCCGTTCACTTTTCCTTTTGTCAATGACCAATTCATAGTTCAATCGCCCTTTAAGAACAATGCCCTATTCCTTAGGGAATAGCAACTCTTGATTTCATTTCTCATGATTTCAATCCCATCAACCGATCCCAAGAAATCATTAACTTCAGGCAATCTAGCATGCTGATTCTTCTTTGATCTCATTCATAATAGAAAAGACTTGTTGCTCACTTCTACCATGTATCTTACGCCCAGAAAATCAACCATTTCGCATAGGCACGCTCCATATTCATAATGAATATCTCTTTGCTCGTAATCCATGAGCAGGGGTTCTCTTACTCATAAATCTTTTGATCATTCTCTTCTCTTGCTAAGTCCCATCACCATTCCTCAAAATCAGGAATAACATCCAATCATAAAGTTCTCAAGTTCCAATCCGCTCAGGGACTTACTCATCTTATTCAAGAGTCCTCGACCACCCTTAGCATACGTCTAAGCGACCTTGAGAACTCTGTCTCACATTGGCCAATCAACCTATGATCCTTGCAACAGTATTAGGATCCAAACAATCCTTACTCTCAAGCAACCCCAGGATGATACTTTCCATCAATCAACTCAACAGAAGTTGTCTAGGTAGAATCTCATGCCTCCGAGAAAATCCTTCCTCTAGTGACCTTCCGCCAATCCTCAATAGTCTCTTAGGGCTAGTACTGCCAGGGTCACTTTCCTTCTTTAATGTGCTCAAAGTCTCTGAGGTTTTCTCACAAAATCCTTAATCCAGAGGGAGACGATTTCAACTTTCATTCTTCCATCAAACTCAATCAATTTCAGCCTTATACATAATCTTACAAGCTTTTCCAAGCTCTCGTGATCTTATCCACACATTCAATCTCGAAAAGACTTACTCAGAGTCCATTTCTCATGACTTCCGTCACTTAACTCTTCCGCACAAGTATTCACCACCATAGTGACTTAGAGAATCATGGCAGCTCCTTTCTGAGCTTGCTTAACCAACAATTTCCCATTTCCATTTAAAGTCCGCACGACCCATTCAGCTCTTGGGTCTCGTACGATCAACCGATCGAGTCATACTCTCTTTCAGTACTCTCACTCCGATCGCCCATATTCACTCAATTCTCATGACCCATATCAATTCCCGGATCTTCTACACCACGTATCCTCGAGCCCAATGCTCTTCTACGACCACACCTTAGTCGTTCAACCTCATTAAGTTCTCATGATCCATCTTAGTCCTTGAATCTTTTCGTATCTCACATACGCAAGCCAAGTGCTACCCTAGCGTCCACATCTTGGTCCTTTAGCCTTATCAAGTTCCAATGTCACTGGAACCAATATGATTCCCTCTAGGAATCTAAGACTCAAGTCGTCTACTCAAGTCTATCAACCTCAGGCTGCTCATCTCAATATTTTTCACCATCCAACAGTGGTTCCCAAGCAACTCTATAATGGCACTCGAGAAACTCTCAACTAATTGCCAAATATCCAAAGATCTCAAATCATCCTTGACCTATAATCATTCTTCAAGCTAGCCTCAACGAGGCAATTTCCCAACTAACAGTCATTACTAGGCTAGCTTCAATTAGGTAACTATCAATCAATCACTCAAGGCAGCAACTCGTTGAGTCAATAGTTCATACTCTAGGCCTAAGGCATCTGTCATTCTAGCATAGTCACAATAGACTATCTCATCTCAACAGGCCTTGGTTCCAAGGGTATACACCCATACGTCGTCTAACTTCTCAGTCATATCTTGGCCAAGCCAATCACACGAGGCTAGTCATCAAACATGCTTAATAGGCCCATCACAGCTATCACTTTTCTTTTCCATGGGCATCCACCGCCAAGCGTGAAGCCTTTCAACCATGCCTCTCATAGGCACCATTACACCGGTCATGCCACTTTCAATCCTCCTCGATGAGAATCAATCCCGTGCCATACATCCCTTATCCACAATTGGACTCAACCTAATGCCTAGGCTTCCCCTTTCAAGTTATGACTTGGGTCATTCCTGCCTCTGCCATCTTAGAAGCCTGCTAAGATCCGCTCCTTATCCGGACTCCTCTGTCTCGACGATCACTCCCCGCCCTCATCAGACTTGGCCGATACAAGTTGTCCCAAGCCATACATCTATGGAGAAAGCTCCGTTCCACATGTTCTATATCATGTTTCATCACAGTTTGTAGGTATCCCATCAACTCGTCCCACACCAAGCGACGGTTTATTAAGTCCAACAGCGATAAGTCATTGCATGCACCCTCATCGACTTTCGTTTCAAAGCCATAAACATAAGCACAGCAGGACCGTCCTCATCACTTGTCCTATCAAAACCGCCTTCAGATCAATTCTTATCCATTCAACAGTTCTAACTCCACCAATGGCCTTCATATCTCACAGATCAATTTCCTATATTCCATTAAATGTCTCAAGTCCAGTCAACATTCAAATCAAATCCCTATGCATTCGATCACAACTGATTTTTGATTCAAGTATTCCTTGTATTCATCTCAACTCATATCATCCAAGACTGTCAATTGCAATCGATAGCTAAACCATCAAAATATCATGCAAATCAAGCCTGAATCCACTAATATCAATCGTCTCCTTATAATTCGTACTCCTCAAGTTGGCATGGAAAAATCAAGATCGCAACCATACACCTCAATTGACCCTTCATTCATAAGCAATTTCCTATTATCCCCAAGCATAATTACTACCTCAAAGTCCATGCTCATGACTCTCCAATCACAGCTTGCTTCCACTAGAACTTTAATCACTGTCTAACTCAAGATCATCCATTAAAGTCAACTCTAGGACCATTCAAGCCTACGTCCTCGAAACTCACAATCCAGGCCTAGTCCTATAGACCTTAAAATCTAATTGTTCTCAAGTTATCGCTCCTTATCACTCCAGATCTCAATCACCTTGGATCGAGCTAATCTTGCTCTGATACCAAATCGAATGGGGATGTCACACCCCGAACCAAGCGAACACGCGAACATCCCTGTCCATGCTGTTCATTCGAGAAAGTTCCAGGATCCAACGGCCAATAACTTACAAGAATACGCATGCAAAAGCAATGCCTTCTTCAATTATATAAATACAACTGTACCCGATAACTTAGGACAGATACATCAAAATCAACAACCAATACACGTAGGTTCAACTCTTAGAGCGCCAATTAGATATACAATCCTAATATCACAAAAGACAAATATACTATAAACACAACTGTCCATTTTCCATTTTAATGCCACTCCATGGCAAACTCGTGCTCCCTTCACCTGCAACCTGAAAAATATAAGCCCCCACTAGGGTGAGATTTAAATCTCAAAAAGGTGGGTCCTAACTCTAGGTTAGGCCGACCGTCCACTCACGCAGTCCTCCAATCCTCTATATTTTCAAACTCAAAACTTACGGGCAGATAGGGCACCATTCAATGAAGCAATGACATATAAACGACAGGCATGCAAAATGAATTCATGTCACATTCAGATGATAATGCACTTGTATATTCAGCTTGCCACTTCACCACATCCATGAACCTCTGTCTGCCTCATTCTCTAGCCCGCGATTAGATCGTATCAGGCTCGACCCGCGTAAACGCATCAGACCGTCATCGGTGACCCGCGTAAACGCATCAAGTCCCGGTCCATCTCCAGGCAGGGTTTTATGAGCTCATACTCAGTCCTGCGATTAGAACGCATCAGGACTGTGGCTATCTCAGCCCTGCAACTTCGTTGCATCAGGGCGCTATCTAATCATTCTTCACCCTGCGACCTCATCGCATCAGGGTCTCAACCTTCCGCCCCGCGTCTCACACGCCTCAGGGCCATGCCATGTCATACTCATGCCACATCATATTATATGCTTGATTATCAAATCAATTTCACACCTATTGGCAAGCGCGCATTCAAATGCGTTTTATAATTTTCGTGGCATGCAATTCAATGCAAATGATATACGTGCATGGCAATTAACTCAGACACACAATATCACTCACAATCAATCCTATATCGTCTTAGCATATCACTAAGCTACCCACTTGAATAAATTCTCATAAATTGTTCCTATCGACCCTCGACTTACCTAATCGAGCCCAATCGTCTTAACAAAGGGTTAGAAATTCCCTTACCTTGAATTTGGCAACTCAATTTACTCCTCTCGAGCCTCCAAAGTTTCGGCCTTCAATGGTCCAAGACCGAACTCAATGTGCAACCTAATCAAATCCAACCAATTACATCAATTTCCAATCCAATTCAACCATCCATGAACCTCAAGCCTCCATAGCATTATCCTCATCATTATAACATGCTTTAATCATCAATTTGGAGCTCAATTCAACAATCATAGCCCTCTAAGATTCGGCCATGCACATAGCCAAATCGGTTCCTCGTGGTTTTGTGCATGTCGTGAGGTACCAGCCTCAATTCAACTCTAAATCCATCATTTAAATGCTATACCACCTCTTAACATGATTATCTAAGGGTCCAAGAGGCTCATCGAAGATTTGAGCTTGATTTGTTGTCGGAAACCCTTTAAAGTCGCCGGATTCTTCCTTTGTCAGTACCGGCAGTTTTCTTCTTTAATTTCACAAGACCGGTTCGAGGTCAAAACTTTATCAATGCAAGCCCTAATTTTTACCACAGATTTATCTACATCTCTGATGAGTCTCCACAAAATTTGAGCTCAAAAATCCAATATTTCGACTGGTTAAAGGGGTAAGAATAGGACCTACCTCGGGTGGGTTCTGATTCCGTCGGCTTTTGGGAAAACTTCTACCCAGAACACCTCGATGCTCCAACCGCCGCAATTCTTGTTAGAGGAGCTCGGCAAGAGGTGGAGCTTTGTTGTGGGGATCGGTCGGAAGCAGATGGTGGCCAGGAGTGGCCCTCGTGGGCACCGAACAGAGGCTCCAGAACCGGTCGCTGGTTCCTCCAAGTCAGTTTTTTGGTAGTTTCTAGGCGAAATGTACAAGGTCGGTTTGTGGTCAAAATATTATCAAATTAAGCCCAACTTTTTACCATAGATTCTTACATGTCTCAGCTTGATCTCCACAAAATTTGAGCCAAAGATTCCAACATTTCGACCATCAAAGGGCTAAGAACCGAACCTACCTCAGTTTGAGTTCGAATCTGTCGGCTTTTGGGAGAATTTCTACTCCGGACTCCTCGATGCTCTAAATGGTTCGATTCCACTTCGAGGAGGTCGGCAGGACATGGGGCTACGTTGGTGTGGCAGCCCGACATCCAAGAGTGGCCAAAAGTGGCCGACGAATAGCAGATTGAAGAGGAAGAAAGAGTGGCTGTCGTGGGTTCTGGGGAAGGGAATGGCTGGTCAAATGGTGAGGAGAGAGAGAGAAAAAGTCTATATTCAAGGCTTGAGTCAAAGTTTTGAATGGTAGTTGTGTAAAGTAGATAAGACCTCCCTTTTGCACATCCATTGACACTTATCCAATTGCTTTTCCAAGGAAGATCCAATGGCCATAATCCTCCTTGAATTTTCAGCAGCCATGGGAGGGCATAATGTCCAATTTGCCCTTCTTCAATTATAAAGACAAAGTTCTAATATTGAGGGGCAAAATTGTCATTTTACCCTCAACGCTCGGAACGTCGTTTTTCTCATTCCGGAAACCTTTGATAGGGCGACGGCCAATCCAAATGACATTGGAATTCTTGATTTTCCATTTCAAATCTTTCAAGGCTCATTTCTGATAGTTTTCTCTATCAAACGTGGTTCCAGCCTATCCCAAACATACGGGCGACTTTTGCAGACATTTATGCGTATCGACCCCGTGATTCACATCACGTTTAGGGCTCGTCAATTCGTGGCGACTTTGGTTTTCATGATCTTCATCGTCTGATTTAGGAAGATTTAATTGTGAGGTTCTATCACTAGCTCCTAAGGTCTCGATCTTCATCGTCCAATTTAGGAAAATTTTACAAATCATACGTTGGTTAAGCGGCATCACCCCGCTCTAATCATATGACACTCACAAGGCATCCCTTAATTGTTCTTGGATCGGCCTTTTTGTGGCTCTACGTCCTCGAGACTCACAAGGCATCACATTGACAATCTTTATGGTTAAAGCGTCGTTCCCTATCCGAGTTCCCTAGGTCCACGTAACTCGTCTCACGTTAGTCTTTCCCTTTTGGTCAGTCTAATCGAATTGATCGGATTCGAGCGGGATACTACTGAAATACATCTCGAGATACACACTCCTCATTACTGAGCCTGAAATTGACTGAAAATCAGAATGTCACATCCCGTCTCCTATGATCATATGAACGAGGAATAAGATCTTGTCTTATCAGAATTCACATTTACTGAACTTATCATATAGTTGGTGTTCTCTCAACACCTGTGGTACCATCCATAAATATTCTATGTGCTCCTTAAGTCCCTTGGAATACACCAAAATGTTGTCAATGAATACTATAACGAACTGATCCAAGTATGGCTTGAGTACTTTGTTCATTAAATCCATGAATACGACAGGGGCATTGGTAAGTCCGAACGGCATGACCACGAACTCATAGTGTCCGTATCTGGTACAGAAATCCGTCTTGGAAAAATCCTTTTCTCTAATAGCCAGCTGGTGGTAGCCTGACCTTAAGTCAATTTTTGAGAAAACTGAAGTCCCTTGCAATTGGTTGAATAGGTCGTTAATTCTTGGCTGGGGATATTTATTCTTGATGGTCATCTGATTTAGTTGTCTATAATCAAAGCAAAGACGTAGCGACCCATCTTTTTTCTTAACAAATAATATTGGTGCTCCCCAAGGTGAGGTACTTGGTCTAATAAAACCTGTATTCAACAACTCCTGCAACTGTACCTTCAACTCCTTAAGTTCAGTCAATGCCATCCTCTAGGGAGCTTTGAAAATAGGCTCGACACTGGGGCCAATTCAATAGTGAATTTGACTTCCCGCTTAGGTGGTAATCATGGTAGTTCTTCAGGAAAGACATCCGAAAATTCTCAAACCACTGGAATCTCATTAATTTTGGCTTCCTTCTTAATCAAATCTTTAATGCTAACCAGGAATCCCTGACATCCATTGTCTAGGAGTTTCTGAGCTTCCACTATAGACATTAAAGGTATAACCGTATTTATCCTAGTCACCACAAATTCGAAATCATCTCCATTGGGTGAACTAAATCGAATTATCTTCTTGAAGCAGTTTACATTGGCTCGAAAAATCATGTAGCCAATCCATGCCAATAATAGTGTCAAAATCATAGAAATCCATAACTATCAGGTCTATCCTTTGAGTTTTACCTCCTACTTTGATTTCGCATCCCTTACAAGTCAGGATGGTTATTACCCATCTTTCAAAGGTGTGGATACGCTAAGGGTTATCTCGAGTGTTTCAGGCTCCAGTCCACACAATTCAACAAACTTTGTTGATATAAAAGAATGCGTCGCTCTAGTGTCAAACAACATATAAGCATCCTTATCGTATAACGGGATTGTACCTGCTATAGTAGTCCCAGAAGCTTCCGCCTCCTCTTGAGTCATAGCTTGAATTATGCCTTGAATTGGGGGCCTTTGCTGTGCACCAATAGGTTTCGTCCGATTATCTTGATTCTACTGAATCTGTTGTCTTTTGTGGGGGTAATCCCTCACCAGATGTCTCATTCGTCGACAACCATAACATTCTCTCCCAAAATTACATGGTGAGTAACCTTGTATTTTGCCACAACGGTAGCAAACTCTTTTTCGATTCCGAACTTGCCCTATTGCTTGGTTATTCCTTGTTCCACGAAATTTTCCATAATTGCGCCTTTTATTGGAGGTCTCTTGGGATTTGTCGAACCATCTGGGCCTCTTGCTATCATGTTCCTGAGTTGTAACGCGGCTAGCTCTTGCTTTCTGCTCCACTTCCTTTTTTTCTCTTGTTAGCACTTGTTCTACAAGCTGAGCTCGTTCATATAACTCAGAATAATCGCTAATCCTTAAAGGCGCTAGCTACTTTTGTATTTCAATTTTGAGGCCATTTAGAAACCTATTGCACCAATGCCCTTGAGTTTCGATCAGTTAAGGAGCAAACCTGGAAAGTTTTGAGAATTTCGCTTCATATTAAGCCACAGTCATGTCGCCTTGTGTTAGGTTCATGAATTCAGAAACCTTCTTATCTTTAGCACAGTCAAAGAAATATTGGCTTTAAAAGACATTGACGAAGGCTTCCCATGTTACCACGGTTCCTAGTGGAAATACCACATTCTTGCTTGCATTCCACCAGTGTTGGGCGTTATCTTCCAGTAGATATTCTGCCAAGGTAATTTTGTCCACATTGTTATAGTTCAACAGCCTAAAAATTTTCTCCATACTCTTTATCCACTTCTCGACTTCGTGAGGTTATCCCAATCCTGTGAATTGTGGTGGCTTCAATTTTCAGGAATTGCTCTACCAGCTTCTGTAGACATTAGTCACCAATTCCATCCACCGCTCTAGCTTGAGCTTGTCAAGGTTGAACTCCTATTGCTGCACCAAGATTAGCCAGAGCTTGCAGAATTTCATCAATTCGATCAATGGTTCCTTCGGTTCTATCTCCTGTTCCAGCATCCCCATTTCCTCCAGAAGATGATGCACTCGTCCTCCGCATGATGGACTATTGATCCTGCATTTCGGTCCATTTCCCTTGTTGTTAATATAGCTAGTTTTGCTATCACTAGTAACCGTACTTCTTGTAAGTAGCTTCGGTAAGGCTACTAATTACATAATAATCCTAGCAATCACAGGCATCAAACTTCATCACACGCGTCCTAATACCCCAATTTTGCTATCGCACCTTATCACTCCAAGAAAAATCTATGCTCTGATACCACCTCGGCGAGCTATGGCGTCCCAGACCGCCACCCTACTGTAATAGGTCTCCTAAATAACATAATTAAGGATTACCTTCGCATATGATAATTAATCCACATGCCACTATATAAGTAAGTAAAATTATTAGATATTACTAGACGATCACAAAGTCAAGATCTGAAAATTTTATTTAGAAACACATCAAGCACAACCACATAAGAGTTCATGTATAAATAGACATATAACTAAGGTCGCCGATCCATATGCATATCTGGGACGGCCAAAAGGAAATGTATTCCATCATCTAAAAAGATCACATAAACCAAAAAGCTAACGAGCCTATCTCCAGTCCTTAGTCTTCCTCTAATGGGTCGGTAAACAACATCTCTTCGTCCTCGGTGTCCTCTAGTGGCTTTCGCGGTGGAATGAACACCTCCGGCTCGATTAGCTCCGGAGGGTGGACAGGTGCATCTGCATGAGGAGCTGGGGTACATGCATAACAAGTCTCAATTGAGGTACATCAAGATGGAATATGACTTAGAGTGAAAAGGAACACCAAAACGCCTGGGAGCAGCAACCATGGATGTTAATCTGAAAATGTGTCTACGAACGTGGGTTAGCGTGACGGCTAGCAAGAAAACATTCAATCCCATGATAGGGGTCCTAAGACTCCCTATAATAACTATAATATAAACCTGTAGTAATTATAGTGCACAAGCATTCCAATATGCAAACAGGCATCAAACAATGCAAGAATGTCCATGAGTCATGATCATGACATGTTCTTTAATCATCTCACCATCGCAAGCCAAGTTACTTGCGATCCCAACTCCGGGGCATCCTCGACGCGTAGTATGACTCTACCCCGCACACAGCTCTAGGTCATCAAGTTTGTGCAAATCCCCACACACAGCCCAGGGGCGTCAACTCAATTCCGTGCACTGAAGAGCTAATACTCCTCATATATCCTTGGATAATAATCATGTACCATGTACCAATGCATGCCCGGCCATGAATCATAAGATTCTCAATGTCAATTATGCAAATAACGTCATAGTCCTAGGCGACATACAAGCACGAATACTTACACGGATATGTACATGAGGAAGAGCATCATGGTGTTCGATCAAGCATAGTATCACAAACGGAATTTCATTGGTCAAGTGACTATCGCATCCTCTCTTTGAAGCTCTCGGTCAGTCATACATCTTGATCGTATAAATTACAAGCAAGTAAATCGACCAATACTCCATTCTAAAGATCAATAAGAAGACATCCTTTAGTTCCATTATAAAATTTCATAACAACGAAATTTGAATTAGCCAATTTCCTCACTAACTTTTATCCCAAAATCTAGTTTATCCTATATGACTCATTCACGATTTTCCTTCTTAAAACAGCTCCAAATCTTCTTAATTTCATTAGACGTTCATGCTCGCTTGTTATACAAACATAGCTTATCCTTTAACTAGTCCAGAACACACTAAAAGGTTCGATTTTGCCTTAAGAACAGTATATAAACAGAATCGCACTAGTCATGTACCGTACCCATTTTTGACCTCAAAGCCATTCTTATTTTCCATCACTTCACCGATCATTCGAATACACACTGGAAAACAATATACCTCTCCATTAACCAAAATCAAAAGAATAATGACCTAGCTCGGTATTTATACCAAAATAACATCAAAACAGTAGCTACACACAGAATCGTGTTCTAGAACCGAACACAGTTATGTCCTTATCCTGTGTTTCAGCCTCAAACCACCTTGAATCAAATAATCAATTCGAACCTCACTTGTTAAAAATAAATCCTGTAAGGTTCAAAGTAAAATAACATAATGTGAATTGATTTTTATCACTAAATAGTACACAAACGGAATAAGTCCTGCACTAAGAACCGAACACCAACAACAGAGATATTCCAACTCACAGAGCTCATTTTCTATCCTCATCTCTTAATTTGAGCTTCCTAGCATGTAACTACACGAAGACAACTATCCTACCGTAAGATTAAAGAATTTCTTGCCTTCTTAAAGTCGTGAAGCTATTCAAATTTTTCCTGCAACTCTCGGTCTCCTCAGTGAAGTTGCTGATGAGCTCTATCTCTCCCTTTACTCTCTTGGTCGTGCCATAGGTGAATGAGCAGAAAAAGCTCTCCTTGCTCATAAAAACTACCTATTTATACTAGAAGGGAGAGAGTGTAGAATGAAATTCTTGGGTGACAAATGGAAATCGAATTCTACTACTCCTAACATGTTCGACCAAATGGCATCACGCATGTCACTTAAAAATTCTGATGTTGACAAATGTAGATAATCCCTCAATTCGTGGATTTGTCTCTAGGATCTTCGCCACATCTCATTGCCCTCATTAGCCAGCTATCATTGGCAAGATATTGAAAGGACTTTGGACCAATGATTAATCACTTGTTCTTGTTCATTCCCTATGCAATTCGACCAATAGAAGTTCATGCACTAAGGAAACAAGGCACCACCTTGCATATCCCTCAATGGTGAGAAGTCATTCTTATAAAATCTTGATAGGACTATTAGCTAATGATTTTCATTGCATCTTCTCTAGGTTCAATCGGCCAATAGCACTTCATGCAAGAATGGACAATGCCGCCACTTGTCCTAACCCCAAGTGTTCGGTGATCAATTGCTAGATTGTGATGGGATTGAAGCCAATGATTGCAATACATTCTTCTTGCTTATTTCCTATGAAGGATCAGTCAATTACAACTCAAACATGAAAAATATTATTGCCATTTGACGTCACCCTTAATGGCCGAACTTCCTTGTCCATCAAGGCTAAGAATTTTCGGATATATGTTCGTGTATTACTTAATCCTCATGAATTCTTAAATATTCGACTAGATTTGTAGCCCTCAATCCCGAGTTCATTCTCATGTATTATGGTCCATCCATTTAAAATTTCTTAACCAATCCTTCAATATCTTATCTATATGACTAAACAACCCTAAACCTTGTCCTAACATGCTTCAATGTTCACAGCTCATTTTTCCTTGTATTTAAGGAACTTCACTCAGCTTTATATTAGAAACTTGAGTCCTCGCAGTAAAAGTAAGCTTTCAAATCCATTTCGATCATTTATGATCATTAGGAATCTATCAAACAGGGGATGCCATAACTTCTCCCCCTCCTTATAAAAATTTCATCCTCAAAATTGTTTCCTAATACCCCAAGTAGGTCTCAGGAAAATTTTACCCAAAATCCTCCTCATTTATAACCAGTCGCAGCAAAAATGTTTTTGGTATATTCATTTACAGGGTATAGATTTACAATTGTAATCCACAAATCCTAGGGTCGATCCTGCGACCACCTTTTCAGACCACGTCACTCCCCTGATGCCACTTGACTATTAAGTCGACAGCGGTCACCTCATGCTTTATATTTCTTATAGTGTTTACTTGCGCTATTGACGGCCTAGGCTTATTCCTCTCATTTTCCTTTAGAACAATCATTTACGAACATCCTAGTAGTATTACGCCAATTGTAGAATGAACCAGTCGATCGTCTTGTAAGTTCATAATCCAACTAACACTCTCTACAATAGTCATTGCAATGAAACACATCATGTCTAATCAAGAGTCTAATTACTGACCTATGACTTCAAATAATTGAGGGTGCTGTTGCTTTATTGTCTCCTCAAGTTCCCATGTGGCTTCTTCCATTCCATGTTGTTCCCATTAAACTTTCACTAGAGGAATAGTTTTGTTCCACAGGATTTGCTGCTTTCGATCCAAAATTCGTACTGGCTTTTCTACATATTCACCCTTTTCACTTACTTCATTAGTTTCATAATCTAGTATATTCTCGTCATTTGGGTGATATTTCCTCAGCATCGATACATGAAATACATTATGAACATTTGACAATTTTGGCGGTAAAGCTATCTGATAAGCTAAATCTCCAATCTTTTCCTTTACTTCGAAAGGTCCAACGTACCTAGCGCTCAATTTACCTTTCTTCACAAATCTTGATATTCCCCTTAGTGATGAGACCTTTAAAAACACATAGTCGCCTACTGTAAACTCCAACGGTCTACTTCGCTTGTTTGTATAACTATTCTGACGACTTTGTGCTGTCTTAAGCTTACCACGGACAATTTGTATCATTTCAGTTGTAACCTGTACCATCTTCGGTCCTGTGATCCTTTGCTCTCCTAATTCGTTCCAACGCAGAGGTGTTCTACATATTCGTCCATATAAAGCTTCGAATGGTGCCATGTCACGCCCCAAACCCATCGAGCACGTGAACATCCCTACAAGCAAACAACGCATCTCTCGCGGTGTCAAGATCCACAAACAAGTCGAGAGATAATATATATATATACACATTAAGCATGCGAAAGTGGTACTCGTATAAATCCCCGTACAAAATATAAGTTAAGTGGGACCTAGATAGCATTATAACTATCATACATCGTGACATACTGTTCATACAATTACCGACTACTAGAATCTTCTAAGCAAGGGGCGACTGGGTAAGCATATAAAAAATATGACCATCATCAACATCCAAAATAGCCATGGTCGGGGGTCGCCATCAAATGATCGAGCTAATAAGTCAGGACACCTAAGATGAGCTGCTGGAGTCCCCTGTATCCTCTGCATCCTCTGTCGGCTCATTCTCCGAGAAAGTCTGTGACTGGAACTTCAATGGAAGCCTCCATGGTCGCCTCATGTGACGGCTCCACCAGATCCTCCTCGGTGGCCTCCATGACAATCACCTCGTCCTCAATGAACTCTAACGTCGGGGTCTTCTCTGGTCCATTCCTAGACCCAACAACCAAACCCTCTGGCAGCTCTTGCTCTCCGGCAATCTGGCACCAATCAAGGATAACTCCCTGGGGTACCTCGTAGGGCTTCAGCGGCCCAATCTGCTCGTCTCTGACTTTCTTAAACCATGCCTCAAACCTATAAGGCTTCCAATCCGGGCTACCCTTGTCAACCCATGGAACCGTATATTTTCTCACAAAAATGTTCCCCTGTCTATCTGGGAACTCGTCAAAATATGCCGTCATCTCCTTGGAATCCCCAAAACGAATAGTCCACATAGCTAAGGCCTAGGATCTGTAAAAATAGGGGTCCCTAAAGAGGTGAGATACACATCTCAGTAAAAGAGTCTTAACCCTAGGTCAGGCTGATCGTCCACTCAGGCAGTCATCTATCCCAAAATTCCAACATCATAATCATACAGGCACATACAAATAAAGATAGTGACACACAGGTGATGGGCATGCAACTATGACACCATGTCATACTTAGATGATTATGCACATCTCATCCAACCATCTCACCACAACCATCTCTTCCTGCCTGCCTCATTCTTCAGCTCGCGATTAGATCGCATCAGGCTCGATCCGCGTAAACGCATTAGACCGTCATTGGCAACCCACGTAAACGCATCAGGTTCCAACGAATCTCTAGGCCAATCATCATCACCTCATACCTCCGTCCTGCGAATAATTCGCATCAGGACCAAAGCCATCTCAATCCCGCGATTAGATCGCATCAGGACACCACGCAACCTCAACTACATCCCGCGATTACATCGCATTAGGGTATCCATATCCAGCTCCACGTCTCATACACCTCAGGGCTTCGCCATGTCATGCTCATGCCATGGTTTTCAATTTATTTTCCATACAAGACGACATGTGCAATTCAGGCACAATTCAAAGAACTCATGGCATGCAAGGCAATCTAGTGACACACACACATGGCGAATGATTTAAACACAAACAATAGCATACATAACCCTCCTATAACCACTTAGGATATACCAAGAACTATCCTTTGGAAACTTCCCATAAACCAATCAAACTAAACCTCGACTCACCCAATTAAGTCCAATCTTCCTATCCTAAGTTTAGGATTCCCTTACCTTAAGCTTGATAACACAAATCTCTTCTTGCAATAGCCTCAAAGTCTCGGCCAAATAGTCTAAGGGTTCAATTCACCATGCAACCTAGAATATTCAACCAATTCATCAATTTTCCATATCCGATTCCTCATTCCATGATTCATAATTCTCCACCACACAATCTCAATCATCTTAACATGTTTTAAACATCAATTTGAGACCCATCACCATCTGTTCTTGCCCCTACCAGAATCGGTTTTGCACAGAACCGAATCGGTTCCTCTCGGTTCTGTGCATACCGTGCACTTCTAGTTCTAAATCTTCATCAAATCCTTCATCTACTCACTATCCTACCTCTTAACATGTCTATCTAAGGGTCTAAGAGGCTCACCGTGAGTTTGAAGTCGAATGGTTGCCAGAATCCCTTCAGAAGTCGTCGGATTCCTCAAGTCAGTTTTCCGGCAGATTCTGTCCATAGTTCACAAGACCGATTCGAGATCAAAACTTCATCAAATCAAACCCTACTTTTTACCACAGATTCATATACATGTCTACTAGATCTCCATAAAATTTGACCTCAAAACTCCAAAATTTCGGCCTCCTAAAGGGTTAAAAACGGGACCTACCTCAGGCTGGAGCAGATTCCGTCGGCTCTCGAGAAAACACTTGGCCGGAGCTCCTCGATGGTCCAAATTCCTCGCTTCCACTTCGAGGAGGTCGATAAGACATAGATATAGATTGGTATAGCCAATCAGCGGTCAGGCGGTGGCCAGAGGTGGGCGTCGAAACGGCCGAACGGCGCAAGCTGGTCTGGGCGGCGACGGGCAGAGAACAAAGAAGAAGAAGAAGGTGATTGGCGTGAGTTCTTGGGGTGGTGGCCGGCCCAAGTAAGTGAGGAGAGAGAAGAAAAAGACTATATACAAGCTTGAATCAGTGTGTTGAATGGTAGGTTTGAAATAGTGGATACGACTTCTCTTTACACCATCCATTGACACTTGTCCCCTTGTCATTCAAACTTTGATCCAATGGCTCTCCTCTCTTCTTGAATTCGACAACCTTGAGGGGTATATAAAGTCCAAATTGCCCTCCTTCAAATGCATGGCAAAGTTCTAAGCTTGAGGGGGCAAAAAGGTAATTTTACCCTCGACATTCAGAACGTCGTTTTTCTTGCTCCAAAACTCTTCGATAGGGCGACAACCAATCCGAATGACATTGGAATTCTTGATTTATCATTTCAAATTTTTCAAGACTCGTTTCTAATGGTTTCCTCTATCAAACGTGGTCCCAGTCTATCCCGAACGGACGGGTGGCTTTTGCAAACTTTACGCTTATCAACCTTGTGATTCTTATCACATTTAGGGCTCGTGAATTCATGGAAGCTTTGGTTATCATGTAATTGTGAGGGTTTATCACTAGTCCCTTTGGTCTCGATCGTCACTGTCCGATTTTGAAAAAATTCTGCAAATCATACGTTGGTTAAGTGGCATCACCTGCGCTCCAATCGTATGACACTTGCAAGGCATTCCCTAATTGTTCTTGGATCGACCTTTTGTGGCTCTAAATATCCCCTTGACAATCCTTATGGTTAAAGCGCCATTTCTTATGCGAATTTCCTAGGTCCACGTACCTTGGTTCGCGTTAGCCTTTCCCTTTTTGGTCAACCTACTCGAATTGATCAGGTTCGAGCGAGATATGACTGAAATACATCTCTAAATTCATTTCTCATTAATGAGTCTGAAATTGACTGGAAATCAAAATGTCACAACTCTTCCCCCTTACAAAATTTCGTCCCCGAAATTTACATTACACTTAATTACTCAAATAAATGGGGATTTGTCGCCTCGTCGTCTCTTCACTTTTCCGTGTGGAACCTTCAGTTCCATGGTGCTCCCACACTACTTTGACCAGTGGGATCTTCTTATTCCTAAGGATTTGCTCCTTCCGATTTTTGATCGTTATCGGCTTCTCCACATAAGACACTCTGTCATCCACTTCTATGGCTTTGTAGTCCAGCACATGTGTTGGATATGGTCCATATTTTCGCAGCATCGACACATGGAACACATTATGCACTTGGGATAGATTAGGCGGTAGGGCAAGCCTGTAGGCTAAGGTTTCAATCTGTTCTAGTATCTCAAATGGGCCTACATACCTTAGGCTTAGCTTCCTCTTCTTTCCGAATCGCGATAGTCCTCTCATTGGTGACACCTTGAGGAAGACGTGATCGCCCACTTGAAATTCCAAGGGCTTGCGCTGCTTATCTACGTAGCTCTTCTGACGACTCTATGCCGTCCTCAGTCTATCCCGGATTATCTTCACTGCTTCCACCGATTGCTCTACCAATTCTGGCCTGTGAAACTTCTTTCTCCAACTTCATCCCAGCAAATTGGGGTTTTGTAGGCTCTTCCATAGAGTGTTTCAAATGGTGCCATCTGGATACTCTGCTGGTAACTATTATTATAAGCAAACTCTACCAGATGTAGATGATCTTCCCATCCACCTTTAAAATCAATGACGCATGCTCACAGCATATCCTCAAGCGTCTGTATCGTCCTTTCCAACAGTCTGTCCGTTTGCGGATGGTAGGCTGTACTAAACTGTAATCGAGTCCCTATGGCTTCTTGTAGAATTTTCTAAATGTTTGTCATGAATTTGGGGTCTCTATCTAAGGTGATTGTTACTAGCACTCCGTGTAACCTCACTATCTGTCTCATGTACATCTCTACATACCTATCCATAGAGAAGTCCTTTCGCACCGGGATGAAATGTGCGAACTTGATCAATCTGTCCACGACTACCCATATAGAGTCGTGACCTCGCTTGCTCCTTGGAAGTCCCATTACAAAATCCATGATTATATGTTCCTACTTCCATTCTGGAATCTCCAGTGGCTGTAACAGTCCTCCAGGCTTACAGTGTTGCACTTTCACTTGCTGGCATGTCAAACACTTAGCCACATATTTTGCTCGTCCGCCTTCATCCCGTTCTACCAATAGTGTTGACACAGGTTCTGATACATTTTCGTACTTCTAGGGTGGATGCTATAATTGCTCCTGTGAGCCTTTGATAAAATCCTTTTCCTAAGTCTTTATCCTTGGGCACGCACAATCATCCTCGGAACCTCAGGATTCCATCCTCAGACACCTGAAATTCTAGTTTTCTCTTCGTCACGTCCATCTCAAGGGTCTTCTGAATCTCTAGGTCCGTAGACTGTAAGGTTTTTATTCTTTCTTGGACCTCAGGTTCCACTCTCAACGTAGCTATCAAGCTAGACAACTGACAGACTTCTAGTTTGAACTCAGAATCTCTTAGATTCTCAATCATCGACCAACCCTTCACCAACAGACATGTGATGCTTGACTTCCGACTCAGCGCATCTGCTACTCTGTTTGCTTTCCTAGGGTGATATAGTATATCACAATCACAATCCTTGAGTAGCTCCATCCACCTACGCTGCCTCATATTCAGCTCTTTATGGGAAAATAGATACTTTAAAATTTGGTGGTTGGTATAGATCTGAAACTTCTCGCCACAGAGGTAGTGTCTCCAAATCTTTAGAGCAAATATAATCGCCGCTAACTCCAGGTCATGAGTTGGGTAGTTCATCTCGTGTGCCCTCAACTCTTTGGATGCGTAGGCTACTACTCTTCCATGCTGCATCAACACACAGCTCAATCCTTTCAGCGAAGCATCGTTGTATATCTCATAGCCCCCCGGTCCTGATGGAATTATCAGCACTGGCGTGGTCGTCAGTCAATGCTTGAGCTCTTGAAAACTCTTCTCACATTTGTTAGTTCATTCAAATCTCGTTTCCTTCTTCGTCAACCGCATCAATGGATGGCCGTGGATGAGAATTTCTCCACAAAACGTCTATAGTACCCTGTTAATCCCAAGAAACTTCTAACTTCAGTTACTGTAATGGGTCTAAGCCAATTTATTATGGCCTCAATATTTGCAGGATCCACTGCAATCCCTTTTCTCGACACCACATGACCAAGGAATGCTACCCTGTGCAGCTAGAATTCACATTTACTCAGCTTCGCATAGAGCGCATGCTCCCTCAGAGTCTGCAATACAATCCTCAAGTGCTTCTCGTGTTCTGCTTCACTCCTCGAGTAAATCAAGATATCGTTAATAAAGACTATGACGAATCTGTCCAGAAATTCCTAAAATACTCGATGCATTAGGTCCATAAAAGCAGCTGGAGCGTTGGTCAAACCAAACGGCATCACGTAAACTCATAATGACCATACCTCGTCCTAAAGGCAGTCTTAGGTATGTCTTCCTTCTTAGACCTCAACTGGTGATACCCTGTCCTCGGGTCAATCTTCGAAAATACTGCCGCTCTTTGTAATTGATCAAACAGATCGTCAATCTTCAGCAGTGGGTACTTGTTCTTTACTATCACTTGGTTCAGCTGTCGATAGTCGATGCACAAACGCATAGACCCATCCTTCTTTCTTAAGAATAGCACCGGTGCTCCACAGTGAAGCACTAGGCTAGATAAATCCTTTATCTAGCAGCTCTTGCATCTCCATCTTTAACTCCTTCAGTTTTGACAGGGACATCCTGTCAGGTGCTTTCGAGATCGGTTCTATTCCAGGGTTAACTTGATTACAAATTCTATTTCCCGTTCCGGTGGCAACCTTGGCAACTCTTAGGGAAACACATCAGGAAATTCATGCACTACCGGGATACTCTCTAAATTTGGCTCTTTGGTAGTCGTGTCCATTACTGCCACTAGGTATGCCTGACACCCTTCAAACATCAACTTAGTTACTTCCACAGAGGAGATTAAGGGAATCAAGGTTCCCCCTCGACTTCCCACCAATTCAAAGCTAGGGCGGCCTCTCGGATAAAACCAAA
Organism: Rhodomyrtus tomentosa; assembly: GCA_028455895.1. Taxonomy (NCBI): domain Eukaryota; kingdom Viridiplantae; phylum Streptophyta; class Magnoliopsida; order Myrtales; family Myrtaceae; genus Rhodomyrtus; species Rhodomyrtus tomentosa. The sequence goes on from JAPCWY010000008.1 coordinate 17,107,097, forward strand.
TTATCCTACTACCACAATCCACTACTGCCCCCTGTTTACCCAACCAATCCAATCCTATGATTACGTCAAAATCGTACATGGGTAAGACAACTAGATCAATACTTTCTTTACTTCCTCCAATCAAAATCTCGCAACCCGTACAACCCAAAGAAACCAATATGTTATCCTTTAACGGTGTGGTAACATGCAAGATTACATTCAACGGTTTCAAATTCATGCCCACCAAATCAGCAAACTGTGTAGACACAAACGAATGCGTGGCACTTGGGTCAAACATGCGTATGCGGCTTGATTGCACAAGTAAACCATACCTGTGACCACACCTGGTGTCTCTTCCACCTCTCTGCGGGCTACTGCATATACTCTTCTCTGTGCCGGTGGTCGATTCTGCTAGAATTGAGGGGTTACAGTCGACGGTCCAGCTTGCGGTCTCTGTTCTTGCGGTCGACTTGTCGGAGCTTGATCGGGCACTTCCTCATCTGGTGGCACAGCTGACCACACTTAAAGCAAGCTCCAGTCCTCATTGGGCATGGCCCATTTCCATGCCCTCTGCCACAAAGTCTACCGCTCCAGTTATTGAAATTCGGTGGCTTCAAAAAATATTCTTCCGCACTGGTGGTATAAAACGCCTATTGTTCGCCATCGGTTTCTTGCCCATCTGGCGGTTATATCTGAAGGACGTAAATCTCGATCCAGTTACGGTATTTCTCTCTTTCAAATATCATTCAATCATCTGGCCCCGCTCGTAGATCTCCTTGTAGGTCCTCAAATTTAGAGCAATCATCTAGCTATAGAGCTCGGACCTTAAACCATCCCTAAACCTTATTGCTTTCTCCTGAGGGTCCTCTACCAATCGTGGTGCATACCTTGACAGCCTCGATAACTCGACCTTGTATTGATCTATCGTTAACTGGTTCTGGTGCAATTGTAGGAATTCTACCTGCTTCCTTTCCCTGGCCGTCTCTAAGAAATATTTATCATTAAAGGCTGTCTTAAAGGCTTCCCAATTCATGACTGTTCCTTCAAGGAAGACGCCATTCTTGGTGGCAGCCCACCAATCATTTACCGTACCTTCCAGCTGGTACACGGCTAGTAGTACCTTCTCCTTATCGGTGCATCTCAGCACTCCAAAGGCTATCTCTAACTTCTCGATCCATCTAGGTGCTAGCTCGGGATCTCCAGCCCCATCGAATTGAGTCAGCTTCAACTTTATAAACTGCTCTACTAGTTGGCCCATCTATCTAGCCACGATGATCTCTTCTTAGGCATTCACAGTTTCATTGCCTTGGCCATGTTCATTTTGGCTTGCATTACCACCATGGTTGCCGTTGTTGACATTGACGGCTGTTATGGCAGCTCCTACTGCCTGGGCGATGGCAGCGCTCCAATCTTGAGCCTGCCTATCAATTATATCACCAATTCTTTCTAGTTCCCTCAATACACCATCCATTCTTGGATCTTTAGTGACAGGCGGCCTCGAGCTAGAAGCTCCGCCTCTTGGCCTTCCAGCCCTTCTAGATGGGTTGCTCACCCTGGCTTCTCTCTATTGAATTTGATCCACCACAAGTTCAGCAAGGGGTTAGTAACTTACTCAATTATTCAAATCTAGAGCTACTAATTACTCCTTAACATAAACAGTGACAATTCAATGGTACTCCAGAAGTATTTCAACAAATAGCCTATGGCCAATTCTCAGCTCCATTCACTTCAGTGATTCATTAAGACCAATCACTTTCCTTCCTCAAACAAACCAAGGTCTAGAAATGACCTTCAATCCTAGGCAGTTAATTTAATCCTCCTACATTACCACGACCCTTCCGAAGACCCATGCCAACCTTAAGTACTAGGTCACAAACCTTACACCCCATGCCTTATCTTAACTAGCCTCCTAAGGTCTTGCTATCCGTCCTTGTCCTAACTTAATCCTTCTTATTACTCTAGTCCTCAACCAACTTTGGATCGAGATGACCTTACTCTGATACCAAATCGGACGGGGATGTCACGCCTCGAGCCCATCGAGCATGCGAACATCCCTACAAGCAAACAACGCATCTCTCGCGGTCCCAAGATCCACAAACAAGTTGAGAGATAATATATATATATATACACATTAAGCATGCGGAAGCGGTACTCGAATAAATCTCTGTACAAAATATAAGTTAAGTGGGATCTAGATAGCGTAATAATTGTCATACACATGACATACTGTTCATACAATTACATACTACTAGAATCCGCTAAGGAAGGGGTGACGGGGTAAGCATATAAAAAATATGACCATCATCAACATCCAAAATAGCCATGATCGGGGGTCGCCATCAAATGATCGAGCCAATAAGTCAAGACACCTAAGATGAGCTACTGGAGTCCCCTGTATCCTCTGCATCCTCTGTCGGCTTATACTTCAAAAAAGTCTCTGACTGGACCTTGATGGAATCCTCCACGATCGCCTCATGTGACGACTCCGCCAGATCCTCCTCGGTGGCCTCCACAACAATCACCTCATCCTTAGTGAACTCCAAGGTCGGGATCTACTCTGGTCTATTCCTAGACCCAACCATCGAACCCTCTCGCAGCTCCTGCTCTCCGGCAGTTTGGCACCAATCAGGGATGACTCTCTAGGGTACCTCGTGGGACTTCAGCCGCCCAATCTGCTCCTCTCCGACTTTCTAAAACCATGCCTCGAACCTATAAGGCTTCTAATCCGGGCTACCCTCGTCAACCCATACAACCGTACATTTTCTCACAAAAATGTTCCCCTGTCTATCCGGCAACTCGTCTAAATATGTTGTCATCTCCTTGGGATCCCCAAAATGAATAGGCCACATAGTTAAGGCCTAGGATTTGTAAAAATAGGAGTCCCTAAAGGATGAGATACACATCTCAGTAAAAGAGTCCTAACCCTAGGTCAGGCTGATCGTCCACTCAAGCAGTCATCTATCCCAAAATTTCAACATCATAATCATACAAGCACATACAAATAAAGATAGTGACACACAGGTGATGGGCATGCAACTGTGACACCATGTCACACTCAGATGATTATGCACAACTCATCCAACCATCTCACCACAACTACCTCTTCCCGCCTGCCTCATTCTCCAACTTGCAATTAGATCGCATCAGGCTCGGTCCGCATAAACGCGTCAGACCGTCATTTGCAACCCGCGTAAACGCATCAGGTTCCAATGAATCTCCAGGCTAATCATCATCACCTCATACCTCCGTCCTGCGAATAATTCGCATCAAGACCGTGGCCATCTCAACCCCATGATTAGATCGCATTAGGGTGCCACGAAACCTCAACTCCACCCCGCGATTACATCGCATCAGGGTATCCATATCTCGTTCCGCGTCTCATACGCCTCAGGGCTTTGCCATGTCATGCTCATGCCATAGTTTTCAATTTGTTTTCCATACAAGACGACCTGTGCAATTCAGGCACAATTCAAAGAACTCATGGCATGCAAGGCAATCAAGTGACACACACACATGGCGAATGATTTAAACACAAACAATAGCATACATAACCCTCCTATAACCACTTAGGATATATCAAGAACTATCCTTTGGAAACTTCCCATAAACCGATCAAACTAAATCTCGACTCACCTAATTGAGTCCAATCTTCCTATCCTAAGTTTAGGATTCCCTTACCTTAAGCTTGATAACACAAATCTCTTCTTGCAATAGCCTCAAAGTCTCGGCCAAATAGTCCAAGGGTTCAATTCACCGCGCAACCTAGAATATTCAATCAATTCATCAATTTTTCATATCCAATTCCTCATTCCATGAACCATAATCCTCCATAACACAACCCCCATCATCTTAACATATTTTAAACATCTATTTGAAACCCATCACCATCTGTTCTTGCTCCCACCAGAATCGATTTTGCATAGAACCGAATTGGTTCCTCTCGATTCTATGCATACCGAGCACTTCCAGTCATAAACCTTCATCAAATCCTTCATCTACTCACTATCCTACCTCTTAACATGTCTATCTAATGGTCTAAGAGGCTCACTGTGAGTTTGAAGTCGAATGGTCGTCGGAATCCCTTCGGAAGTCGTCGGATTCCTCAAGTCAGTTTTCTGGCATATTCTGTCCATAGTTCACAAAGATTCGAGATCAAAACTTCATCAAATCAAACCCAACTTTTTACCACAGATTTATATACATGTCTACTAGATCTTCACAAAATTGGATCTCAAAAATCCAACATTTTTGCCTCCTAATGGGTTAGGAACCGGACCTACCTCAGGCTGGAGTAGATTCCATCGACTCTCGGGAAAACACTTGGCTGGGGCTCCTCGGTGGTCCAAATGCCTCGCTTCCACTTCAAGAAGATTGGCAAGATGTAGATCTAGATTGGTATGGATGACCAGTGGCCAGGCAGTGGCCGGAGGTGGGCGTCGGAATGGCCGAATAGCGTAGGCAGGTCTGGTCAATGACGGGCAGAGAACAAAGAAGAAGAAGAAGGTGATTGGCGTTAGTTCTTAGGGTGGTGGCCGGCCAAAGTGAGTGAGGAAAGAGAAGAAAAAGACTATATACAAGCTTGAGTCAATGGGTTGAATGGTAGGTTTGAAATGGTGGAAATGACTTCTCTTTACACCATCCATTGACACTTGTCCCCTTGTCATTCAAACTTTGATCCATTGGCTCTGCTCTCTTCTTGAATTCGGTAGCCTTGAGGGGTATATAAAGTCTAAAATGTCCTTCTTCAAATGCATGGCAAAGTTCTAAGCTTGAGGGGCAAAAAGGTAATTTTACCTCGTACGTTAAGAACGTCATTTTTCTCGATCCAAAACTCTTCGATAGGGCGACGACCAATTTGAATGACGTTGGAATTCTTGATTTTCCATTTCAAATTTTTGAAGACTCGTTTATGATGGTTTCCTCTATCAAACGTGGTCCCAGTCTATCTCGAACCGACGGGTGGCTTTTGCGGACTTTACGCGTATCAACCCTGTGATTCTTATCACATTTGGGGCTCGTCAATTCGTGGCGGTTTTGGTTGTCATATAATTGTGAGGGTTTATCACTAGTCCCTTTGGTCTCAATTGTCACTGTCCAATTTAGGAAAAATTTTGTAAATCATACGTTGGTTAACCGGCATCACCCGCGCTCTAATCATATGACACTCGTAAGGCATTCCCTAATCGTTCTTGGATCGGCCTTTTGTGGCTCTAAATATCCCCTCGACAATCCTTATGGTCAAAGCGCCATTTCTTATCCGAATTCCCTAGGTCCACGTACCTTGTCTCGCATTAGCCTTTCCCTTTTTGGTCATCCTACTCGAATTGATTAGGTTCGAGCGAGATATGACTGAAATACATCTCTAGATTCATTTCTCATTAATGAGTCTGAAATTGACTGGAAATCAGAATGTCACATGCCTTGTCAATGCTCTTCTGATAACTGTTATTATAAGCAAATTATGTTATGTGCTATTTCTCTTCCCCATTACCCTTGAAATCCAAAATGCACGCGTGCAGCATATCTCTAGGATTTGTATTACTCTTTGTCTGATCGTCCGTCTATGGGTTGAAAGCTTTACTAAACTGAAGTTTAGTCCCCCTAACCTCCTGTAGGCTCTTCCAGAATTTAGATGTAAATCTTGGGTCTCGATCTGAGGTAATGCTCACTGGAATTCCATGTAGCCTCACTATAGTTTATACATACATTTCAGCTAACTTCTTTAGAGAGTATGTTGTCCTAACTGCCAAGAAATGAGCCGACTTGGTCAATCGATCCGCAATTACCCATATAGAATCATGACTCTTCGGTGTTCTCGACAATCCTTGAACAAAATCCATTGTTATGTGTTCCCACTTCCATTCAGGAATGTCTAACGATCTTAGCATTCTAGCAGGCTTTAAATGTTCAGCTTTTACTTGCTGACAAGTTAAGCATCTCGCAGTATATTCAGCAATGTACTTCTTCATTCCATTCCACCAATAATGTTGTCGAAGATTTCGATATATTTTTATGCATCTTGGATGGATACTGTGGTTGCTTCGATGAGCTTCATTCAGAATATCCTTCCTTAACTTCTCTTCTTCTAGAACACAAAAACGTCCTTGAAAACATAAAATTTCATCTCCTGATATTGAGAAATTCGGCCTTTTGCCCTCAATTGCTTCATCTTAGAGCTTTGAGATTTCAAGGTCCGTCCATTGCGACTCTTTATTTCTCTATATTAATTCTGATTCAATTCTCAATGTAGCAAACACGCTAGTTAGTTCATCCAGTTCGACCTTGAAATTCGAATTAGAAATTTCGTCTAATAGATTCCATTCCTTGCCCATCATGTGACATTTTGATTTTCCTTGTCATTTCAAGACTCATAAAAAAGAAAGTATCTAGCAATGTATTACAGTCGTATCTCGTTTAGATCTGATCAATCTCGAGTTGACTGACCAAAGGGAAAGACTAATGCGAGACTAGGTACGTGGACCTAGGAAACTCGAATAGGAAATGGCGCTTTGACCATAAGGATTGTCGAGGGGACATTTAGAGCCATAAAAAGGCCGATCTAAGAACGATTAAGGAATACATTGCTAGCGTTATATGATTGGAGCACGGGTGATGCCGCTTAACCAATATATAATTTACAAAATTTTCCTAAATCGAACAGTGATGATCGAGACCAATAGAACTAGTGATAGACCCTTCCAATTACATGACAACCAAAGTCGCCAAGAATTGATGAGCCCTAATTGTGATATGAATCACAGGATCGATACGCGTAACGTCTACAAAAGCCGCCCGTCAGTTCGAGATAGGCTAGAATCGCATTGGATAGAGAAATGATTTAGAAACAAGTCTCGAAATTAGAAAATAGAGAATAAAGAATTCCAAAATCATAATTGGATTGGCTGTCACCTTATCGAAGAAAATTGAAATTTGAAAAACGACGTTCCGGACATCGGGGGTAAAATTACCATTTTGTCCTCAAGCCATAACTTTGCCTTAATAATTAGACAAGGGCATTTTGGTTATTGAAGCCCTTTAGAGCTGCTGAAAATTTGAAGAATTGAGAGCCATTGGATGAGCATTGATTGACACTATGGACAAGTGTCAAGAGATTAAGCTTTGATGTTGATTGAGTCATTTTTAACCTAGCATTCAACAAGTTGACTGTTGGAATTGAAGTATAAACCTCTCTCTCTCTCCTCTTGGCCAAACGCCCTCCTCCATTCTGCAATTTCTCTTCTTCTTCTTCTTCTTCCCTTCTGCCGACCGCTCGCCGCCCGATTGATTCTATCCGTCAGCTTCACTGCCGTCGACCGTCATCTCCGGCCACAGCCTAGACCCGAGCCGACCACTTGCTGCTTCCTCATCCTCTTGCCGACGTTCTCCAAGTGGAAGCAAGCCATTTGACTTAGTGAGGAGCTCCGTCCGTCCAATCTCCCGAAAGTCGACGAAAATCGTCATAGCTGGAGGTAAGCCATGGTTTATTCTTCGTAGGACCCCAAAATCTTTGAGTTGTTCGACCAAATTTTGTGGACATCTAGGGGACACATAGAATGAGCTGTAGCAAAACGTTTGGAGAAATTTGATGGAGTTTGGAGCCCAAATGGGTCTTGTGTTTGAAGGGCCAGAACTGACCGATAGCAGACTCGGAGGAACCGACGCCGTTCAAGGACTTTTCGGCGTCGCCTTGGCTCTAAATTTTTGGTTAGACTCCCCAACCCTTAGAACTACATATTAGCAAGTAGATTAGCGAAGAAATTGACAGTTTAAGTTAGTTTAAGGGCTGTTAAGTTAGGATATACACAGAACCGAGTAAACCCTATTTCGGTTCTGGGCAAACCGATTCTGTGGGAGGTTGTTGGTATTGAGATTGAGCTCCAAATTCTTCGTTGAGAAGTGTGAGGATGTTAATTGATAGGTCCATGAGGTGTATGGTTAATGGGGTGAAGTTTTGAGCAAGAAAAATTGATGATTGGATGAATTTCCTTAGGTTGCACGGTGGACTTGATCTTGGATCATTAGAACTGAACCCTTGAGGTGCTTGGAAGAAGAATTGTATTGCATTAAGCTTGAGGTAAGGTGATTCTAAACCTTTGATAGGAGGATTGGACACGATTGGGTGATTTGTGTGCGAATTGATCGGTTCTTGGAGGTCATAATGTGGTTGTCCAACGTACATCCTAGAAACATATAAAGGACTCAAAGGTTTGACAATGCTTGTGCTATAAATTGATTGTCACATTTGCATGTCAAATTTAATTCTCTCGCATGCCATGAATGTGTCCTTCGTCGCTTGCGTTGCATTCGAACGCGTGCTATGAAATGAAATGAACGTATGGCATGTATGAGAAGTTGTGACACCCTGAGGCGTATGAAACGCGACGTTGTGTGGATGAATGCACTGAAGCGTTGAGGCTCGAGGTTCGAATTGAATGGCACCATGAGGCGTGCGAGACGCGGGGTTGAGAAGGCCATAGTCCTGATGCGTTGAAACGCGGGACGGAGTTGAGATGTGTCGACACAGGCTTGAAATGAGATTGAAAACCTGATGCGTTTACGTGGGTTTGTCAATGAGACGGTCTAATGCATTAAAGTGGATCGAGCTTGAGACGTTCTAAACGCGGGCATGAAAGTGAGAAGGCGGGAAAAGGGTGGAAGGTGTAATCTGGCTTGATAATGTGTGCTTGAGCTTAATGATGTAATAAGATGCCTTGATTGCATATTTGACATCCGTGTGTTATTTCGTGATAGTTTAATGCCTCATATGATTTTGTATAAATTGCTTGTGATTGTATCTGCCTGAGTGGACGGTCAGCCTAACCTAGGGTTAGGACCCACCTTACCGAGATGTATGTCTCACCCCATTGTGGGACCCTATTTTTCAGATACTAGGCCTTAAGGATGTGGTCAATCAGACTTGATGACCCAAAGGAGTTGTCTGTATATTTTGAGAAGTTCCCTGACGGACAGAAGATTGTTTATGTTAGGAAGTGTGTAGTCGTCTGAGTAGATGAGGATGGTAGTAGCCGTAAGCCTCACAGGTACGAAGCATGGTTCAGGAAGATAGGGGACGTTTCTATAGGGCCGCTGAAGACCACTAAGGTAACCCGTGGGGTGATACCCAATTGGTGCCATCCCGCTTAGGATTTAGTAGAGGCCAAGGGATCAGTCGCAGACTCGAGGAACGGCCCTGAGAAGACCCTAACTCTGGAGTACACCGACGAGGTCATAGTGATTGAGGCTACCGAGGACGATCTAGTGGAGCCATCAGCTGACGAGACGATGGAGGGCACCGTGGAGGTTTGCTCGGAGACCTTCTCGATGTACGAGCCCACTGAGGAGGTTAAGGAGGAGACGGACGACTCCAGTAGCTCGACCTAGGAGTCTCTGCTTCTCTAGTATGATATTTTGATGGTGTTCTCGACACCTGCTTCTTTTGGAAGACTGATGCCTGTCTTTTATGTTAGCCTTGCCACCCTACCGACCAGTATGTTTAGTTTGTCGTACCTTGTATGGGTAATCGAAAGTTTATGTATTATTGGTACCCTCGTTACTCAGGTCCTATTTTATATTTGTACGGAGGATTTTTTATATCATTGCTTCCGCGTGCTTTCTATATGATATATCTCTTGACCTATATGTGAATCCTGGGACCTCGAGAGATAGTTTGTGCTTGTAGGGAGTGGCGCGCTCGTGCCCGGGACGCGGGGCGTGGCATCCCCGTTTGCTTGGTATCAGAGCAAGGTTAGTTTGATCCCAAAAATTGATTTAGGATTGGAGTGATAAAGAGATTTAAGTTGGGACAATGATGGGTAGCGAGACCATAGGAGACTTACTAGGATAAGGCATGGGATGCATGGCATATAATTTGGCACTTGTGATCGACATTTGGCCTTGGCAAATTTGGTGTGTGAAGAGTAAGTTCCATGTTTAGCATTGAAAGTCATTTTTGGGTTTTGGCCTGTTAAATGAATGGGCATAGCTTATTTTTGGTGAACCGTTGGAGTGAACGGAATTGAGGAATAGCCATGAACTGCGTATTGAAGAATCTGTGGAATTTGTTGTGTAGAAGGCTGTTGAAGTGTAACTGTTTCTATTAAGGCATAGTTTGGTAGCTCTGGACTTGGTTGAATGAATGAGTTACTAATTCCTTGATGAAATTGTGGTGGACCAGGCTCAATAGAAGCGTATAAGAATGAGTAATCTGTCTAAGAGACCTGGAAGGCCCAAAAGCGGAGCCTCTAGCTCGAGGTCGCTTGTAACAGAGGACCCGAGGATGGACGGAGTATTGAGGGCGCTCGAGAGGATTGGCGACCTCATCGACAAGCAGACCCAAGATAGGGATGTTGCCATAGCCCAAGCGGTAGGAGCCGCAATAGCTGCCGTCAATGCCAACAACGGCAACAATGGGGGCAACAGAAACAATGGCGACTACGCCCAGGACAATGAGGCAGTGAATGCCCAGGAAGAAATTGTTGTGGCCAGTCAGATGGGCCAGCTGGTCGAACAATTTATCAAGTTGAAGTCGAGCCAGTTTGATGGAACTGGAGATCCCGAACTAGCACCGAGATGGATCGAGAAACTAGAAAAGGCTTTTGGAGTCCTGAGGTGCGCGGACGAAGAGAAAGTACCATTGACGGTGTACCAATTGGAAGATACCGCGAATGATTGGTGGGCTGCCACCAAGAATGGAGTTTTTTCGAAAGGAACGGCCATGACCTAGAATGTCTTTACTACGACATTCAATGACAAGTATTTCTCGGAAACAGCCCAGGAAAGAAAGCAAGTTGAATTCTTACAGGTGTGTCAGAATCAGCTAACTGTGGACCAGTATGAAGTTGAGTTCTCCAGATTATCGAGGTACGAACCCCGATCGGTAGAGGATCCCCTAGAGAAGGTGCGGAGATTTCGAGACGGACCGAGGCCCGAGCTTCACAGCCAGATGATAGTCTTGAATTTGAGAACCTACAAAGACATCTATGAACGAGGTCAAATGATCGAGAGAGACCTGAAGGAGAGGAATGCCATATCTAGATCGCGGTTTAATTCATTCAGAGACAATCGCCAGACGGGTAAGAGGCCAATGACTGGTAATAGGCGTTTTGTCCCTCCGATAAGGAAGAACATTGTGAAGCCGTCGAATCCCATGAACTAGAACTGTCGCTTCTGTGGTAGAAGGCATAGTAATGAACCATGTCCAGCAAGAACTGGAGCATGCTTTAAGTGTGGTTTGATGGGCCATCAGATGAGGACTTGCCGGAACCAAACTCCAGTGAATAGACCTCAAGGGCAGCGATCGTAGGCTGGACCGTCGACTGCCACTCCCCAAGTTGATTAGTATCAACCCCCAACTCAGGAGAGAGTTTATGCAGTAGCTCGCAGGGAGGCAGAAGAAATGCCAGGCGTAGTTACAGGTACGGTTTATTTGTATGACCAAGCTACATATGCTTTGTTTGATCCTGGCGCAACACACTCGTTTGTATCTGCCCAGTTTGCTAATTTGGTTGATATGGAGTTAGAACCGTTGAGTATGATTCTGCATGTTGCCACCCCGTTGAAAGATAATGTGTTGGTTTCGTTGGGCTGTGCTGACTGTAGGATCGTAATTGGTGGTAGTAGGGAGAGTATTGATTTAGCTGTGTTACCCATGTATGATTTCAACGTGATCAAAGGAATAAGCTGGTTTGGTAAACAGGGGGCTGTAGTGGATTGTGGTCGTAGGATAATCCGTTTCTATCCAAAAGGCCGCCCTAGTTTTGAATTTGTAGGAAGTCGAGGAGGAACCTCGATTCCTTTAGTCTCCTCTCTTGAAGTGACGAAGTTGATGACTGAACGATGTCAGGCGTACTTAGTCGCAGTTATGGACACGACTGCCGAGGAGCATAAACTAGAAAGTATTCCGATAGTGCACGAGTTTCCTGACATTTTCCCCCAGGAGTTACCAGGATTGCCACCAGAGTGAGTAATAGAGTTTGTGATTTAGTTAGCTTCCGGAATGGAGCCGATCTCGAAGGAACCCTATAGAATGTCCTTGTTAGAACTGAAGGAGTTAAAGGTGCAGATGCAAGAGTTACTGGATAAGGGATTTATCCGACCGAGTTCTTCGCCGTGGGGAGTGCCGATATTGTTTGTAAGGAAAAAGGATGGGTTATTGCGTCTATGCATCGACTATAAATAGTTGAGTCAAGTGACAATGAAGAATAAGTACCCTCTGCCGAGGATTGATGATTTATTTGACCAATTGCAAGGAGATGTGGTATTCCCTAAGATTGACCGATAACCGGGTATCACTAGTTGAGAATTAAGAAGGAAGACATACCTAAGATTGCTTTAGGACAAGGTATGGTCATTATGAATTCACCGTGATGCCTTTTGGATTGACCAATGCTCCAGCTGCATTCATAGACCCGATGCATCGGGTGTTTAAGGAATTTTTGATAGATTCATCATAGTCTTCATTGATGATATCCTAACTTACTCTAGAAGTAACGAGGAACACGAAGAGCACCTAAGGATTATTTTGCAAACTCTGAGGGAACACTCGCTTTACGCTAAGTTTAGCAAATGCGATTTCTGGTTGAATAAAGTGGCGTTTCTTGGTTATGTGGTGTCTAGAGAAGGAATTGCGACGGATCCTGCGAAGATTGAAGCCGTTACAAATTGGCCTAGACCTACTACCATTACCGAAGGCCGAAGTTTCTTAGGATTGGAAGGATATTACAGGCATTTCGTGGAGAAGTTTTCATTTATAGCTGTGCCACTGACAAGGTTGACAAAGAAAGAAACGAGGTTCGAATGGACGGATAAGTGCAAAAGGAGTTTCTAAGAGCTCAAACATCGGTTGACAACCGCACCGGTGTTGACGATCCCATCAGGACCTGGAGGCTATGAGATATATAGCAATGCTTCACTAAAGGGGCTAGGCTGTATGCTGATACAACAAGGAAGAGTAGTCGCTTATGGGTCTCGATAGCTAAGACCACACGAAATGAACTATCCGACTCACGATTTGGAGTTTGTAGCGATCGTCTTTACTCTGAAAATCTGGAGACTCTATTTGTGTGGTGAAAAGTTTTAGATTTACACTAACCACCAGAGCCTGACGTATCTATTTTCACAAAAGAAACTGAATTTAAGGCAGCGTCGATGGATGGAGCTGCTTAACGATTATGATTGCGATATACTGTATCACCTTGGGAAAGCGAATCAAGTCGCGGATGCGCTCAACTGAAAGTCGAGCATTGCTTGTCTATTGGTGAAAGGATGGTCGCTATTCGAAAACTTAAAGGATTCTGAGTTCAAATTGGAAGTCTGTCAGTTATCCAGTTTGATAGCCACACTGAGAGTAAAACCTGAGGTCCTAGAAAAGATAAAAGCCTTACAGTATACGGACCCAGAAATTCAAAAAATCCTAGGAACGGACACAACAAATAGGAAATCGGAATTCCAAATGTTAGAGGATGGAATCTTGAAATTTCGAGGGCGTCTATGCGTGCCAAAGGACGAAGAGCTTAAAGAAAGGATCTTATCAGAGGCTCATAGGAGCATTTATAGTATCCACCCACGAAGCACGAAGAAGTATCAGAACTTACGTCTACACTACTGGTGGAACGGGATGAAAGTTGATGTGGCAAAGTATGTGGCCAAGTGTCTGACATGCCAGCAGGTGAAGGCCCAACACTATAAGCCTGGTAGATTATTACAGCCACTAGAGATTCCTTAATGGAAGTGGGAGCACGTAACGATGGACTTTGTAATGGAACTCCCAAGGAGCCAGAGAGGCCACGATTCCATTTGAGTAGTCGTGGACAAGTTGACCAAGTTTGTACATTTCCTTCCTGTGCAAAAGCATTTCGCAATGGACTGATATGCCGAATTGTACATGAGACAGATAGTGAGACTACATGGAGTGCCCGTGACGATTACATTGGATAGAGATCCCAAATTCACGGTGAATTTCGAGAAAAGTCTTCAAGATGCCATGGGAACTTAATTACAGTTTAGTACGGCATACCATCCACAAACGGATGGATAATCAGAGAGGATGATTCAAACACTCGAGGACATGTTGCGAGCATGCGTAATAGACTTCAAAGGTGGGTGGGAGGATCAGCTGTATTTGGTAGAGTTCGCATATAATAACGGCTATCAGTAGAGCATCCGGATGGCACCTTTTGAAGCACTCTATGGAAGAGCTTGCAAAACCCCGATTTGCTGGGACGAAGTTGGAGAAAGAAGTATTGCAGGCCTAGAGTTGATAGAGCAATCGATGGAAATGGTAAAGATAATTCGGGATAGACTGAAGACGGCACAGAGTCATCAGAAGAGTTATGCGGATAGACGACGTAAGCCTTTGGAATTTCAAGTAGGCGATCATGTTTTCCTTAAGGAGTTGCTGATGAGGGGATTATCTCAATTTGGAAAGAAAGGAAAACTGAGCCCAAGATATGCAGGTCTATTTAAGATTCTGGAGCAGATTGGGACCTTAACCTACAGACTGGCCTACCGCCTAATCTATCCCAAGTGCACAACGTCTTCCATGTGTCCATGTTACGGAAGTACGAACTAGACCAGACGCATGTGCTGGATTACGAGGTTATAGAAGCGGATGATAGGGTATCCTACGTGGAGAAGCCAGTTAGGATCGAAGATTGAAAGGAGCAAATGCTAAGGAATAAAATGATTCCATTGGTCAAAGTTATTTGGGAGCACTATGGAACCGAAGGCGCTACGTGAGAAAACGACGAAACGATGAGGCGTCAATACCCCCATTTATTTGAGTAATGGGTTTAATGTAAATTTCGGGGATGAAATTTTTGTAAGGGGGGAAGAGTTGTGACATTTTGATTTACCCCGTCATTTCAAGACTCATTAATGAGAAAGTATCTAACGATGTATTTCGATCGTATATCGCTCGGATCTGATCAATCTCGAGTTGACTATCTAATAGAGTAAGGCTAACGAGAGACTAGGTACGTGGACCTAGGAAACTCGAATAGGAAATGGCGCTTTGACCATGAGGATTGTCGAGAGGACATTTAGAGCCATAAAAAGGCCGATCTAAGAACGATTAAGGAATGCATTGCTAGCGTTATATGATTGGAGCGCGGGTGATGCCGCTTAAGCAATATATAATTTGTAAAATTTTCCTAAATCGAACAGTGATGATCAAGGCCATCGGAATTAGTAATAGACCCTCATAATTACATGACAACCAAAGTCACCATGAATTGACGAGCCCTAATTATGATATGAATCACAGGGTCGATATGCGTAACGTCTGCAAAAGCCACCCATCAATTCAGAATAGGCTAGAATCGCATTGGATAGAGAAATGGTTCAGAAACGAGTCTCGAAATTAGAAAATATAGAATCAAGAACTCCAACATCATAATTGGATTGGTTGTCGCCTTTTCGAAGAAAATTAGAATTTGAAAAACGACGTTCTGGACATTAAGGGTAAAATTACCATTTTATCCCTTAAGCCTTAACTTTGCCTTAATAATTGGACAAGAGCATTTTGGTCATTGAAGCCCTTTATAGCTACCGAAAATTTGAGGAATTGAGAGCCATGGGATGAACATTGATTGACACAATGGACAAGTGTCAAGAGATTAAGGCTTGATGTTGATTGAGTCACTTTTAACCTACCATTCAACAAGTTGACTCTTGGAATTGAAGTATAAACCTCTCTCTCTCTCCTCTTGGCTGAACACCCTCCTCCATTCTGCCATTTCTCTTCTTCTTCTTCTTCTTCCCTTCTACTGACCGCTCGCCGCCCGACCGATCCTATTCGCCAGCTTCGCGACCGTCGATTGCTGTCTCCGGCCATCGCCTGGACCCGAGCCGACAACCTGCTACTTTCTCATCCTCTCGCCGACGTTCTCCACGTGGAAGCAAGCCGTTTGACTCAGTGAGGAGCTCCGGTCGGCCAATCTCCCAAAAGTTGACGGAAATCGTCACATCTGGAGGTAAGCCACGGTTTAGGCTTAGTAGGACCCCGAAATCTTTGATTTTTTTGATCAAATTTTGTGGAAATCTAGGGGACACATACACTGAGCTATGATAAAAGGTTTGGAGGAATTTTATGGAATTTTGGCCCCAAATGGGTCTTATGTTTGAAGGGCCAAAACTGACCGGTAGCAGACCCTGATGAACCAACGTCGTTCAAGGACTTTCCGGTGTCGCCTTAGCGCCAAATTTTTGGTGAGACTCCCCAACCCTTAGAACTATATGTTAGCAAGTAGATTAGCGAATAAATTAAGGGTTTAAGTTAGTTTAAGGGCTGTTAAGTTAGGATATGCACAGAATCGAGTCAATCCTGTTTCGATTTTGTGCATACTAGTTTTGTGGGAGGCCGTTGGTGTTGAAATTGAGCTCCAAATTCTTCGTTGAGAAGTGTGATGATGTAAATTGATAGGTCCATGAGGTGTATGGTTAGTGGGGTGAAGTTTTGAGCAAGAAAAATTGATGATTGGATGAATTTCCTTAGGTAGCGCGGCGGACTTGATCTTGGATCATTAGAATCAAACCCTTGAGGTGCTTGGAAGAAGAATTGTATTGCATTAAGCTTGAGGTAAGGGGATTTTAAACCTTTGATAGGAGGATTGAACTCGATTAGGTGATTTGTGTGCGAATTAATCGGTTCTTGGAGGTCATAATGTGGTTGTCCAATGTACGTCCTAGAAACATATAGAGGACTCAAACGTTTGACAATGCTTGTGCTATAAATTGATTGTCACATTTGCATCAAATTTAATTGTCTCGCATGCCATGGATGTGTCGTTCATCGTATGATTTGCCTTCAAACGTGTGCTATGAAATGAAATGAACTTATGGCATGTCTGAGAAGTTGTGACACCCTGAGGCATATGAGACGCGGGGTTGTGTGGATGAATGCCATGAGGCTCTGAGGCGCGAAGTTCGAATTGAATGGCACCCTGAAGCGTACGAGACGCGGGGTTGAGAAGGCCATAGTCCTGACGCGTTGAATCGTGGGACGGAGTTGAAATGTGTCGATACAGTCTTAAAATGAAATTGAAAACCTGATGCGTTTACGCGAGTTTATCAATGAGACGGTCTGATGCGTTTACGCAGACCGAGCCTGAGGTATTCTAAACGCGGGCATGAAAATGAGGAGGAAGGAAAGGGGTGGAAGGTGTAATCTGGCTTGATAATGTGTGCTTGAGCTTAATGATGTAATAAGATGCCTTGATTACATACTTGACATCCGTGTGTTATTTCGTGATAGTTTAATGCCTCATGTGATTTTGTATAAATTGTTTGTGTTTGTATCTGCCTGAGTGGACGGTCCGCCTACCCTAGAATTAAGACCCACCTTACTGAGATGTATGTCTCACCCCATTGTGGGACCCCATTTTTCAGATCCTAGGCCTTAAGGATGTAGCCAATCAGGTTTGGTGACCCAAAGGAGATGTCTGTATATTTTGAGAAGTTCCCTGACGGACATGGGACCATTTATGTTAGGAAGTGTACAGTCGTCTGGGTAGATGAGGGTGGTAGTAGCTGGAAGCCTCACAGGTACAAGGCATGGTTCAGGAAGATAAGGGACATTTCTACAGGGCCGTTGAAGCCCACTGAGGTGCCCCATGTAGTGATACCCAGTTGGTGCCATCCCGCTCGGGATTCAATGGAGGCCGAGGGATCAGTCGCTAGCTCGAGAAATGGCCTTGAGAAGACCCCGACTCTGGAGGACATCGACGAGGTCATAGTGATCAAGGCTACCGAGGATGATCTGGTGGAGCCATCAGTTGACGAGATGATGGAGGACACTACGAAGGTTTTCTCGAAGACCCTCTTGGAGTATGAGCCTACTGAGGAGGCTAAGGAGGAGGCTGATGACTCTAGTAGCTCAACCTAGGAGTCTCTGCTTTTCTGGTATGATATTTTGATGTTGTTCTCGACACCTGCTTCTTTTGGAAGACTGATGCCTATCTTTTGTGTTAGCATTGCCACCCTACCGACTAGTATGTTTAGTTTGTCGTGCCTTGTTGGGCAATCGGAAGTTTATGTATTATTGGTACCCTCGTTACCTAGGTCCCATTTATATTTGTACGGAGGAGTTTTTATATCATTACTTCTGCATGCTTTCTATATGATATATCTCTCGACCTATATGTGAATCCTGGATCTCGAGAGATAGTTTGTGCTTGCAGGGAGTCGCACGCTTGTGCCCGGGGCGCGAGGCGTGACACATCATGCTGGCCATGTGTAATGTGGTTTTCCTACTTAAAGCATCTGCCACCTTGTTTGCTTTGCCAGGGTGGTAAAGAATTTCACAGTCATAATATTTGAGTAATTCCATTCTTCGTCGCTGCCTTATATTCAATTCCTTTTGTGAGAAAAGATACTTCAAGCTTTTATGATCGGTGAAAATCTAAAATCTTTCCCCATACAGATAGTGCCACCACATTCTTAGTGCAAAAATTACTACGGCCAACTCTAAGTCATGCGTCGGATAGTTCACTTCATAAGGTCGTAATTGTCTCGAGGCATTCGCCACAACCTTTCCATGTTGCATCATAACACAACCCAATCCATCGTAAGACGCATCACTGTAAACCACGAATCCTCATGATCCCAATGGTATTGTCAATATTGGTGTCGAAGTCAATCTTTTCTTGAGTTCTTGAAAGCTTTGCTCACATTTTTCTGTCCATTCAAATCTAACTCCCTTCTGAGTTAATTGAGTCAATGGCCCGACAATTCGAGAGAATCCTTCCACAAACCTACGGTAATATTCTGCAAGGCCAAGAAAACTTCGTATCTCCGTAACGGTAGTTGGTCGCGACCAATCCACAATAGCTTCAATTTTGGCAGGATCAAAAGAAATCCCATCTCCTGTAACCATATGACCAAGGAATAAGACCTTGTCTAATCAGAATTCACATTTGCTGAACTTAGCATATAATTGGTGTTCTCTCAGCACCTGTAGTACCATCCGTAAATGTTCCTTATGCTCCTTATGTCCCTTGGAATACACCAAATGTTGTCAATGAATACTATAACGGACTGATCCAAGCAAGGCTTGAATACTCTGTTCATTAAATCCATGAATGCGGCAGGGGAATTGGTAAGTCCAAACGGCATGACCTCGAACTCAGAGTGTCCGTATCTGGTACGAAATGCCGTCTTGGGAATATCCCTTTCTCTAATAGCTAGCTAGTGGTAGCTCAACCTTAAGTCAATTTTTGAGAAAACAGAAGTCTCTTGCAATTAGTCGAATAGGTTGTCAATTCTTGGCTTGGGATATTTGTTCTTGATTGTCACCTGATTTAGTTGTCTATAATCAATGCAAAGACGTAGCGACCCATTCTTTTTCTTAACAAATAATATCGGTGCTCCCCTAGGTGAGGTACTTGGTCTAATAAAACCTTTATTCAACAACTCCTGCAACTGTACCTTCAACTCCTTAAGTTCAGTCAATGCCATCCTCTAGGGAGCTTTGAAAATAGGCTCGGTCCTTGGGGCTAATTCAATAGAGAATTCGACTTCTCGCTTATGTGGTAATCCTGGTAATTCTTCAGGAAAGACATCTGAAAATTCTCGAACCACTGGAATCTCATTAATTTTGGCTTCCTTCTTAATTAAAACTTTAACGCTAATTAGGAATCCCTGACATCCATTGTGTAGGAGTTTCTGAGCTTCCACTGCAGACATTAAAGGAATAACCGTATTTCTCATAGTCCCCACAAATTCGAAATCATCTCCATCGGGTGGGCTAAACCAAATTATCTTCTTGAAGCAGTCTACATTGGCTTGAAATTCATGTAGCCAATCCATGCCAATAATAGTGTCAAAATCATAGAAATCCATAACTATCAGGTCGATCCTTTGAGTTTTGCCTCATACTCTGATTTCACATCCCTTACAAATCAAGTCGGTTATTACCCTATCTTTCAAAGGTGTGGATATGCTAAGGGCTATCTCGATTGTTTCAGTCTCGAGTCCACACAATTCAACAAACTTTGTTGATATTAAAGAATGCGTCGCTCCAGTGTCAAACAATATATAAGCATCATTATCGCATAACAGGATCGTACCTGCTATAGTAGTCCTAGAAGCTTCCGCCTCCCCTCGAGTCATAGCTTGAATTCTACCTTGAACTGGAGGACTTTGCTGTGCTTCAATAGGTTTCGTCCGATTACCTTGATTCTGCTGAATCTGTTGTCTTTTCTGGGGGCAATCCCTCACCAGATGTCCCATTCATCCACAACCATCACATTCCCTCCCTGCATTACATGGTGAGTTACCATGTATTTTGCCACAACGGTGGCAAACTCTGTTTCAATTCCGAACTTGCCCTATTGCTTGGTTCTTCCTTGTTCCATGAAATTTTCCATAATTGCTCCTTTTATTGGAGGTTTCTTGGGATTTGTCGAACCATTTGGGCCTCTTGCTGTCATGTTCCTGAGTTGTCACGCGGCTAGCTCCTGCTTTCTGCTGTGCTTCCTTCTTTCTCTTGTTAGCACTTGTTCCACAAGCTGAGCTCGTTCATAAAACTCAGAATAATACCTAACCCTCCAAGGTGTTATCTATTTTTGTATTTCAATTTTGAGGCCATTTAGAAAACTCTTACACCGACGCTCCTGTCACGCCCCGAACCTGTCAAGCACGCAAAATCCCACCAGGGCCGTCTTGTCTCGGTGGTACCTAGGATCCGTCGACCAACAATTTACAACTTTTAAAAGATACAAACATACGAAAGCGATGAAACTTCTCCATACAATTCAAACTTAAGATGACTTAGGACATAGGGTACGTCTTGTTATAAATATCGACTACAGATTCAGAGGGTACAACTCTAACTTCAAGGTAACATGAAATCCTTAAAGTCACAAAAGAGTAAATCCATTTCCTATAATTACTTCTTCAAATATCGATCATTGGCAAGCTCAGATTTCCATCGCCTAGGACCTGAAAATGTTAATCCCACGTCGGGGTGAAATATAAATCTCAGTAAGTTTATCCTAAACCTAGACCAGGCCATTAGTCCTTCCAGATTATGTAATAAAACAACAGACCAGGATTCAAAAACAACACATGACAATGAAACATCAAGGCATCTCGATACGTCTAGCATAACTCAATCACGACTCCATAACGATCATATCATCATAACTTTCAATTCCAATGGCTAAGCCCGTGTCAATACGCATCAGGCTCATCACAAATTTAATCCCAATGGCCAAGCTCGCGTCAATATGCCTTAGGCTAATCAACGTCTCGATTGGCAATCCGCATTCTGACGCATCAGGTTCCAAAGGCCATTTCGATACTTGTGTCGACACGTATCAAGACTATCACGCGTTTTGACGCATCAGGATATCAATTCCCTTTTCAATAGCTATGCCCGCGTCAAGACGCCTCAAGCTCGGTCCGCGCCATTACGCCTCAGACCATCAAATTGACAAACTCGCGTTAAACGCATCGGGTTTTCAATTCTCTTTTCAATAGCTATGCCCGCATCAATACGTCTTAGGCTCGGTCCGCGTCATTACTCCTGAGACCATCAAATTGACAAACCCGCGTTAGACGCATCAGGTTTTCAATTCTCTTTTCAATAGCTATGCCCGCGTCAATACGTTTAAGGCTCGATCCGCGTCATTATGCCTCAGACCATCAAATTGACAAACCCGCATTAAACGCATCAGGTTTTCAATTCTCTTTTCAATAGCTATATCCGCGTCAATACGCCTTAGGTTCGGTCCGCGTCATTACGCCTCAGACTATCAAATTGAGAAACTCGTGTTAAATGCATCCAGTAGTGTCCTAACTTCCTAGGAAAGGTTTAAGAGTCACTTACCTTTCAATTTAATATGTAAAAGTCCCTCCAGGACTCCTCCAAAGATTCGGTTCCCTTAAACTTAAAATAGGGCAGCCGTACAACCCGGTCCAAAGTTCGTCAAATGATCAATTTTTCTAGTCCAATCACCAATTCACAGAGAATACACCTCATTAACATCTCAATTAACATTCTTGTATGTCTTAACTATGAATTTAAAGCATGGCTACGCCTCCCACAGCCCTCAAAGGGCTCGGTTCATCCAAACCGAAATAGGGCAAAATTCCGTTCTGCCTCTACCTCCTTGATCAATCCATAATTCAACTCTAAACCTTGATTTACCACAAAATCAACTTGCTAACATGTTGTTCTAGGAGTTAGAAAGCCTCACCGAAGATTTGGAAGTAAAATAACAACTCAAGGACTTCCGATCAGCCCGGTTCCACACGGTGTACATGTGGTCAGATTCTGCCCTAGAAAAACCGCCTCAAATCAGCCATGAAAATCCATCTTAACTCAACTACAATTGCAACCACAGCTCATCCAACTTTAATACTGTAAGTGTAGAAGACCTCACCGAAAATTTGAAGTAATTTGAAGTTTTGAAGTGGCCAAACGAAGACATTCCCCCAACTCAGTCAGAATTTGCCTCGTTTTAACCTTTGTCCACTCAAATCGAGCTATGGGAAGATCTACCAAGTCAAATTGAGCTTCTAATATGTTCATGGAAAGATAAGACAATAAGCTTTCATTTGACGGTAGTTTTACCTTGATCCGGTATCGGAATAATTAGACGGTCGGGACTAGTCGGCTGAGAGCTCTTGGATTCAAAATTGACCAGACTGACCTTTGCTCCTTCAAACGGCTCTACGGGACAAAGGGCAGGGTGGATTTGGACCTACAATACCTTGTTGGAACAGAAAGACGAAAATTTTTCTAATGGTAGATGCCACGCCTTAATCCGATGACGAACGAAGAAGTTATAGCCAAAATAGTGGCTGGCGACTGGCGAGAGAGAAAAGATAGGAAAATGAGAGAAAGGTGGGGGGGAGAGGGTTTGGCCTAGCAAAATAAGGGAGAGAGAGAGAGAGAGAGGCTTTCTTTCAATCTTCCAATTGGTCAAATGCTTAGAATGGTAGGTTAAAAGGTGATTCAATCAATATCAATGCCTAATCCTTTGACACTTGTCCTCATGTCAATCAAGGCTCATCCAATGGCCCTCATTTTTCTTGATTTTCGGCAACCTATAGGGTATTTTGATTGACCAAAATGCCCTTATATAATTATAAATGCAAGGTCAAGGCTTGAGGGGCAAAATGATAATTTTACCCTCGACATCCGGAACGTCGTTTTTCTGATTCGAATTACCTTTGATGAGGCGACGTCTAATTCGATTAGAACATTGAAATCTTTATTTTTTATTTTTTAATTTTGAGATTTCATTTTAAATCTCAAGCCTCGAGGGGATGGAAAATTCGAAATGTCACAACTCTTCCCCCTTAAAGAAATTTCGTCCTCAAATTTTACAACCTTCTAACCATCCAATCCTTTGGGGTATCGGTGTCTCATCGAATCCTCATTCTTCAGAATAATTCCTTTCATGAGTTGACAATCTTACTTGTCCTTCTCGACCAAAGCCATATTTCCCTATGACTTGTCTCATTTAGTCCTCAATCTGATTTGCTTCTCTCCATTCTCTTTCGATATTCATAACATCCGTTAGCATTTCATCCTCGAGCGTTCACCTCATCTCTTCCATTTGTCCGTCACCATTATTACTAAACCGTCGTCAGAATGCACTCTTTAATGCCCATACCATTCGGAGTATCAATCCTTTCAAGGGCATGCATTTTTCTTGTCAGCTCGTTTAATACTTGACCTCATGTTTGACTAACCAAACTTTCAGCCCATTTCATCGATAATACCGATGCAAGTCTAGCATACCTTTATGTCATCCCAAGGGACACCATAATCCTCTCTTCAAATTTCTGATGAGGTCATTTCTTTAAGTTCCTTTTCAATATTGGACTCGTACTCTCGTCCATGGGACTTTAAGGTTTCTACCATCAACTTTGAAGTTTCTATCCCAAGTATCCGAAAATCTGGATTTCCTCCCTGTTCTATCCATTTCTATAACCCCCTTAAATGTCAGGGTCTGTTCATTGCAGCATCTCAATTCCTCTGACTTCAAGCTTGATGCTTCAGGTAGTTATCAAACTAGTCAATTGACAACCTTCCAATTTAGGAGTTGGATTTCTTACTTCCTTGAGCAAAGCCTATCCTTTATTCGCCAAATGTACGATGCTCAATTTTCGCTTATATGCATATGTTTCTTAAATCACCCTTTTCTAGGCGATATAAGATATTTCATTCTTAGTCCTTAAGCAATCTCCTTCACACACGTTGTTCCTCATTCAATTTTTCTAGGCAACTACATACCTCAAATTCTTATGGTTCGTGTAAACTTGAAACCTCTCAATGCGAGTCGTGTTTTCCAACTTCATCACAAGAACATTTGCAAGCCAACTTCAACCATGCATTAGACATTCCAACTCATATGGCTTTACTATCACGACGTATCGCATAGCCCACTTTAGTTTGCCTTGCTACGCCTCAAATTTCCTTTCTACGTCACGTCATTATGATTCACTCGACCCCTTTTTAATTCAAAATAGGAACACTAGTCATCAACTTCACTTAAGTTCTCAAAAACTCTTTTCGTATTCATTTATCCATGGAATTGCTTTTGTGGGAAATCTTCCCCCGATCCATCCATAACAATTCACCAATTCCAAAAAACTTTCAATTTCCGCAACTCATATCAATCTTAGTCGATTCATCACTTATTCTATTCCTCAAGGGCTCCATAGGGATTTCATTTCTTAGAAATCTCACTATTGAGGAATCTTACATCATCAGACCCGCAACTCGTACCCTTTACGACTAGCAGCACACAACGAGCATCTCCTTAGAGTCCATAGGATACTCTTGAAAGTTATTCATGTTTCTCATGGCTCCTTAAATGAGTCTATTCATCGTCTCTAAAGACGGTAACAATCAATCTCATTATTCCTTGGATACTCAGTCTGACTTTTATCTGTTTCTTTCTACCAAGTGTCGAATTTTCAATCTATTATTCACACTTTTCACTTGAGAGCTCAAACCTTGGCCCTCTACTCTCATGAGTCCCCGCTTGAACTACACAACATTCTGTTTATTTTTGTCAATTTTTCTCAAGAAATATTAGAGCCTTGATCTCTTGGTTTCACAACTAGCTAATGCGACCTTATCTCAATTCTATATGTCGCACTGAACGTCGACATTATCCTGGAATTCAACATCGTCTACAAGACAGTCTCTCGAACTTAACTTCCCTTACAGCAATCATTCAAGTTCTACGTCGTCTTTCTCAGTCTAGATACTCTATCTTAATATCAAGACAGTTAGGATTTTCTCTTTCTTCCACACTAGGTTCTCTTACCATGTAAAGGAAGCTATACACTTCAGTAGCATTCTCTTATTTCAAATCCACCATGCCCTTCCTATTCCATAGGATGTCGATCTTGGGGTCGGCGCCAACGACGGTGTTTTACTCTAGAACGTAGATGCCACCATACTCGGCATTTTTCTTCCCATAATTCAATCACCTCAAGTGACAATATCTGTTCGTCCTTGGTTTCCACCAATTTACGTATCGAATACTCGATTAGATTACCTCAATTTACTCTGCAATTACTCTCTAAGCGCACTTTTCGCTTCCTCAATCATTCACCAGAATTACGAACAACCAGGACTATCCAGTCCATTCACTTTCTTTTCATCAACGACCATCTCATGGTCCAATCATCCTTTAAGAGTGACACCCTACCTTTTAGGGCCGATAACACACAATACCACTTCTAGTGGTCTAGATTTATGCTCAATCAATCTCATAAAATCATCAATGTCAGACAACTGACAGATTTCTTTCCTCAACTTTTCCAACGACGGAAGGAAAGGCATGTCAGTCTCTCATTACGAGACTGGCGACAAGGTAGCAACCATCTCTCGCAAGTACGTTTCATGTTCCAAAATGAACATCTCTTTGCTCGTAATCCATGAGTAGGAGTTCTCTTCTTTTATTGAGTCCCATTAACATTCCTCAAAATCAGGAAGAACAACTAGCCACAACACTTTCAAACTCCAATCCACTCAGAGAATTACTTATCTTATTCAAAGGTCCTTAACTACCTTTACTCTATGCTTAAACGACCTTGAGAACTCTGTCTCACACTGGTCGATCGTCCTCTGATCTTTGCAAAAATATTAGGATCAAAACAACCTTTGTTATCAAGAAATTCAGGGAAAGCACTTCCATTAAACAATTCAATAAAGGCAGTCCAAGCAGATATCATGCTTTCGAGGAAACCCTTCCTCCGGTGCCTTTCACCAATTATCAACAGCCTCTTAAGGCTACAATCTGCCAAGGTCACTTTCTTTCCTTAACGTACCCAAAACCTCTAAGGTTTCCTTACCAAGATCCCTAATCAAGAGGGAGACAACTTCAAATCTCATCCCTCCTTCAAACTTGGTCAATCTCAACCTTATACATGGCTTCACAAGCTTTTCAAAACTCTCGTGGTTCTTAACACACATTCAATTTAGAAAGGATTAAATCAGAGTCACCTCTCTTGTGACTTCTATCATTTAACTCATCAGCACTAGCTTCAATCGACTTAGCGACTTGGGTATAATGACATCTCCTTTTCGAGTCTGTCTACCCATCCACTTTCTCATTTTCATTCAAAGTTCTCATGACCCTTTCAACTTCTAGGTCTTGTACAGTCCACAAGCTCGAGCCAAACAGTTTTCTAGCATTCATATTATGATTACTCATCTTTACTCAGTTCTCACAACTCCCTCTAGTTCTAGAGTCATCTCATATCTTGCATACTCAAGCCAATGCTCCTCTAGTGACCATTCTCTTTTCGTTCAACCTCATTAGGTTCTTATGGCACTCAAACCACTACAATTCCCTCTAGAAATCAAATACTTAAGTTATCTACTCAAGTCCGGCAGTCTTAGACTGCTCATCTCATCATCTATCACCATCAAACAACCATCCAGTGGTCCCTATGCAATTCTCAACTAATTGCCGATTATCTGAGGATTCCAAATCATCCTTAAGCAGCAGCCATATATCAAACCAGCCTCAACTAGGTAATTTCTTAATTAACAGTCAACTACTAAGCAAGCCTTAGCTCGGCAACTATCAAACAAGCACTCAAGGCATCAATTCAATGAGTCAATTGATCATGCTATAAGTCTAAGGCATTTGTCACTCTGTCATAAACACAACATGCTTTCTCATTCTCAACAGGCCAATCATAAAAATCAATTTTTCTTTTCAAACGGCATCCACCGCCAAGCACAAAGCTTTTAATTATGCCAATCACAGGCATCATTTCACAACCTTGGAACATCTTCTTCGAGGATCAATCTTGTGCCATACATCTATTAACCACGATTGGACTCAACCTGATACCTAGACTTTCCCTTTCAAGTTATGACTTGGGTCATTCCTGCCTCTTGTCATCTTAGAAGCCCGCTAGGAGTCGTTTCTTGTCCGGACCTCTCTATCCCGGTGATCGCTCCCTACCCTCATCAGACCTGACCGTTGCAGGATGTGACATTCTGATTTCCAGTTGATTTCAGGCTCATTCATGAGAAGTTTGTATCTGGAGATGTATTTCGATCGTATCCCGCTCTAACCTGATCAATTTGAGTAGACTGACCAAAGGGAAAAGGTTAACGTGAGACGAGGTACATGGACCTGGGGAACTCAAATAGGAAATGATGCTTTGACCATAAGGATTGTCAAGGGGATATTTATAGCCACAAAAAGGCCGATCCAAGAACGATTAAGGGATGCCTTGCGAGTGTCATAAGATTAGAGCGCGAGTGATGCCGCTTAACCAACGTATGATTTGCAAAATTTTCCTAAACCAGACGGTGAAGATCGAAACCTTAGGAGCTAGTGATAGACCCTCAAAATTACATGACAATCAAAGCTGCCACAAATTGACGAGCTTTAAACGTGATATGAATCACGGGATCGATACGGGTAATGTCTGCAAAAGCCGGCCGTCGGTTCAAGATAGGCTAGAACCACGTCTGATAGAGAAAACTATCAGAAACGAGCCTTGAAAGATTTGAAATGGAAAATTAAGAATTTCAACGTTGTTTGGATTGGCTGTCGCCCTATCGAAGATTTTCGGAACGAGAAAAAAATGACGTTCTGAACGTTGGGGGTAAAATGACCGTTTTATCCCTCAAGCTCAAAGCTTTGCTCAAGAAAATGAAGAAGGGCAATTTGGACAATAAACCCCCCAAGGGCTACCAAAATTCAAGAATGAAAATGAGCCATTGGATCATCTTGGAAAGGGCAAATGACAAGTGTCACAAGATCAAGGGGCGAGGTCATGTCCAACTTTTTTATACCTACCATTCAAGCCCTTTGACCCAAGGTTAAATATGAGCCTTCTCTCTCTCTCTCCTCAAGTGATTTGGCCAGCCACACCTTTGGAGAACCACCGAAACCACTTCTTCTTCCTTCCTCTCCACTCTACTCATCGGAGACAGTTTCTAGCCTTTTGTTTGCTGGCCACCACGGCTGCCTCCGGCCATTCTTTGACTTCTAGCCAACCACAGGAACAAATATCTATGTCTTTCTGACATTCTCCAACAAGAATCGAGGCATTTGGAGCACCGAGGAGTCCGGTGCAAGGATTCTCCCAAAAGCCGATAGATTAAGACACAAACTGAGGTAGGTTTGGTTCTCAGTCCCTTTGGTGGTCGAAATATTGATATCTTTGGCTCAAATTTAGTGGAGATCAAGGTGAGATGTGTAGGAATCTGTGGATTGGGCTTAATTTGATAAGTTTTTGACCACGAACTGACCTTGTAAATTTCTCCTAGAAACTACCGAAAAACTAACTTGGAGGAACTGACGACCGGTTCTAGAGCCTCTGTTCGGTGCCCACGAGGGCTACTCCCGGCCACCATCTACTGCCAGATGACCACCACAACAAAGCTCCACCTCTTTCTAAACTTTGCCAACAAGAATTGTGGCGTTTGGAGCACCGAGGTGTTCTGGGCAGAACTTTTCCCAAAAGCCGACGGAATCGAAACCCACCCGAGGTAGGTCCGGTTCTTACCCCTTTAACCAGTTGAAATCTTGGAATTTTGGGCTCAAATTTTGTGGAGAATTAGTAGAGATATAGATGAATTTGTGGTAAAAATTGGGGCTTTAATTGATAAATTTTTGAACTCGAACCAGTCTTGTGAAATTGGAACAGAAAATTGTCGGTACTGACCAAGGAAGAATCCGGCGACTTCAAAGGGTTTCCAGCAACCAATCAAGCTCAAATCTTCGGTGAGCCTCTTGGACCCTTAGATAATCATGTTAAGAGGTGGTATAGCATTTAAATAGTTAATTTAGAGTTGATATATGGCTGGATCCATTCGGTTCACACAAAACCGAACATAGCCCGATTCGGTTCTGTGCAAACCGAATCTGTGGGGCTGTTGATGGTTGAGTTATAAGTCTTAAATTGATGATTAAGGCATGTTATAATGATGAGGATAATGTTATGGAGGCTTGGGGTTCATGGATGGTTGAATTGGATTGGAAATTGATGTAATTGGATGGATTTCATTAGGTTGTACATTGAGTTCGGTCTTGGAACATTGGGGCCGAAACTTTGGAGACTCAAGAGGAGTAAATTGGGTTGCCAAATTCAAGGTAAGGAAATTCCTAAACCGAGGCTAAGGGGATTGGACTCAATTGGGTAAGTCGAGGGCCGATTAGAACGATTTATGAGAATTTATTCAAGTGGGTAGCTTAGTGACATACTAAGATGATATAGGATTGATTATGAGTAATATTATGTGCATCAGTTATTTGCCATGTCTGTGTATCATTTGAATTGAATTTCATGCCACGAAAAGTATGAAACACATTTGAATGCGCGCCTGCTAGTGAGTGTGAGAGTAGATGGAAAATCAAAGCATATGATGTGTTGTGGCATGAGCATGGCATAGCATGGCCCTGAGACGTGTGAGATGCAGGGAGAAAGGTTGAGACCCTGATGCGACGAGGTCGCGGGGTAAAGTATGATTAGATGGCGCCCTGATGCGACGAAGTCGTGGGGTTGAGATAGCCACAGTCCTTATGCGATCTAATCGTAAGATAGAGTATGAGCTCATAAACCTTACCTGGAGATGAACCGGGACCTGATGCGTTTACGCGGGTCACCGAAGATGGCGGTCTGATGCGTTTACGCGAGCCGAGCCTAAGGCAACTAGTTTGCGGGCTAGAGAATGAGGCAGACAGAGGTTGATGGATGTGGCGAAGAGGCAGGCCGAGTATACATGTGCACATGAGTGTAGCACGAGGTCACAAATGCATGCCTGTCTTCTGTGTATTGTCGTTTATTGAGCTGTGATTGTTGTGCCTATGTGTTCATAAATTTAGATTTGTCGAGTGACGCGACTGCCTGAGTGGACTGTCAACTTAACCTAGGGTTAGGACCCACCTTAATAAGATTTATATCTCACCCCGGTGGGGCTTACCTTTTTCAGGTTCTAGGCGGAGGGCGCACGAGTTGCCAAGGAGTGACATTTAAAGGGATAATGGACAGTTGTGCTTATAGTATATTTGTCTTTTGTGATATTAGGATTGTATATCTGATTGGCAGGTTAAGAGTTGAACCTTCGTGTATTGGTTGTTGATTTTAATGTATCTGTCCTAAGTCATCGGGTACAATTGAATTTATATAATCGAAGAAGGCATCGCTTCTACATGTGTATTTTTACATGATGTTGGCTGTTGGATCCTAGAGCATTATTAAATGAACGGCATGGACAGGGATGGTCGTGCGCTCACCAGGTTCGGGGCGCGACACAGGTTGTCCCAAGTCATGCATCTACGGAAAAAGTTTCATTCCACATGTCCCATATCATGTTTCATTACAATTTATAGGTATCCTATCAACTTGTCCCATACCAAGCGACAGTTTATTAAGTCCAACAACGATAAGTTCATGCATGCACCTTCATCAACTTTCGTTTCAAAGCCACAAACACATGCACATCATAACTGTCCTCACTACTTGTCATATCAAAATTGCCTTCAGATCAATTCCTATCCATTGAAGAGTTCTAATTCTACCGATCAATTGCCTATATTCAACCATATACCTCAAGTGGAGTCGCTAACTAAATCAAATCCATAAGCATTCGATTACAACTGGCCTTTAATCCAATATACCTTGTATACACCTCACCTCATTTCGTCCAAGGCTGAGAATAGCAATTGATAGCTAAACCATCAAGATATCACGCAATTCAAGCCTGAATCCACCAATACCAGCTGTCTCTTTATAACTCATACTCCCCAAGTTGGGTCATTGACAAACCACAATCACAATTGTATAACCCAATCGACCCTTCATTCATAAGTTATTCTCTAGCAACCTCAATCCAAGCTTATGACTCCTCAATTTCTATTCACTTCCTTGTGAGCCTTATTCATAAAATAACTCAAGATCATCCCTTGAATCGGCACTAGGACCATTAGAATACTACACAAGTTCAAGCCTATAGTCCTCAAAATTCAGCAATCCATGCTTATCCCTCAAGGTCCACTACCTAATTGTCCTCAAGTCATTGCTCCTTATCACTCCAAATCTCAATCACATTGGATCGAGCTAATCTTGCTCTGATACCACATAAACGGGGATGTCACGCCCCGAACCTGTTAGGCACGCAAAATCCCATTAGGGCCATCTTGTCTCGGTGGTACCCAAGATCTGTCGGTCAACAATTTACAACTTTTAAAAGATACAAATATACGGAAGCGATAAAACTTCTCCATACAATTCAGACTTAAGATGACTCAGGACATAAGATACGTCTTGTTATAAATACCGACTACAGGTTCAGAGGGTACAACTCTAACTTCAAGGTTACATGAAATCCTTAAAGTCACAAAAGTGTAAATCCATTTCCTATAATTACTTCTTCAAATATCGATCATTGGCAAGCTTAGATTTCCATTGCCTGAGACCTGAAAAAGTTAAACCCACGACGGGTTGAGATATAAATCTCAGCAAGTTCATCCTAAACCTAGACCAAGTCATTAGTCTTCCCAGATTATGCAATAAAACAACAAACGAGGATTCAAAAACAACACATGACAATGAAACATTAAGGCACCTCGATACGTCTGGCATAACTCAACACGACTCCAAGACGATCATATCGTCACAACTTTCAATTCCAATGGCCAAGCCCGCGTCAATACGCATCAGGCTAATAACAAATTTAATCCCAATGGCCAAGCCCGCGTCAATACGCCTCACGCTAATCAACGTCTCGATTGGTAACTTACGTTCTAATGCATCAGATTCCAAAGGCCATTTCGATACTTGTGTCGACACGTATCAAGATTATCCCGCGTTCTGACGCATAAGGCTATCAATTCTCTTTTCAATAGCTATGCCCGCGTCAAGATGCCTCAGGCTCCGTCCGTGTCATTACGCCTTAGATCATCAAATTGACATACTCGCGTTAAATGCATTGAGTTTTCAATTCTCTTTTCAATAGCTATGCCCGCGTCAATACACCTCAGGCTCGGTCCGCGTCATTACGCCTCAAACCATCAAATTGACAAACCCACGTTAAACGCATCAGGTTTTCAATTCTCTTTTCAATAGCTATGCCCGCGTCAATACACCTTAGGCTCGGTCCGCATCATTACGCCTCAAACCATCAAATTGACAAACTTGCGTTAAACGCATCAGGTTTTCAATTCTCTTTTCAGTAGCTATGCCTACGTCGATACGCCTCAGGCTCAGTCCAAGTCATTATGCCTCAAACCATCAAATTGACAAACCCGAGTTAAACGCATCAGGTTTTCAATTCTCTTTTCAGTAGCTATGCCCACATCAATACGCCTCAAGCTCAGTCCGCGTCATTACGCCTCAGATCGTCAAATTGCTAAACTCGCATTAAATGCATCAGGTTTTCAATTCTCTTGTCAACTCCTTCATATTTCTCAAACAGTCGCCATTTAAGGCCAAATATTACATAGCCATACCAACATCCATGTCAATCGAATGCACACAACAATAATTTAGCCATGAGAGTTATAATTTCTCATTATCAGGAGTACACACGACTCACACCTCCATTATCTCAGTCGATCATGAACAATCAATGTAATAGACTCCCAAATTTATCAATATATCATTCAAACGCATCCAGTAGTGTCCTAACTTCCTAGCAAAGGGTTAAAAGTCACTTACATTTCAATTTAATCCGTAAAATTCCTTCCAAGACTCCTCCAAAGATTCAGTTCCCTTGATCCCAAAATAGGGCAGCCTTATGACCTAGTCCAAAGTTCGACAAACGATCAATTTTTCTAGTCCAATTATCAATTCACGAAGTATGCACCTCATTAACATCTCAATTAACATTCTTGTACGTCTTAACGATGAATTTAAAGCATGGCTACACCTCCCACAGCCCTCAAAGGGCTCGGTTCATCCAAATCGAAACAGGGCAAAATTCGGTTCTACCCTCTACCTCCTTAATCAGTCCATAATTCAATTATAAACCTTGATTTACCACAAAATCAACTTGCTGACATGTTGTTCTAGGAGTTACAAAGCCTCATCGAAGATTGGGAAGCAAAATAACACCTTAAGGACTTCCGATCAGCCCTGTTCCACTCGATATACACGCGGTTAGATTCTACCTCAGAAAAACCGCCCTCAAATCAACCATGAAAACCCATCTTAACTTAACTAAAATTGCAATCACAGCTCATCCAACTTTAATACTATAAGTGTAGAAGACCTCATCGAAAATTTGAAGCAATTTTAAGTCTTGAAGTGGCCAAACGAAGACATTCCCCCAACTCGGTCAGAATCTGCCTCGTCTGGACATTTGTTCACTCGAATCGAGCTATGGGAAGATCCACTGAGTCAAATTGAGCTTATAATATGTCTATGGAAAGATAATACAATAAACTTTCATTTGCCAGTAGTTTTACCTCGATCCAGAATCAGATGAAGAAAAAATGGCCTGAATAGTGGGAAGGTCGGGATTGGTCGGCTAGGAGCTCTCGAATTTAAAACTGACTAGCCTAACCTTAGCTCTTTCAAACGGCTCTACGGGAGAAACAGCTGGGTGGATTTGGACCCATAATATCTTATTAGAACGGCAAGACGACAAGATTTCTAATGGTAGGTGGCACACCTTAATCTGATGATGGACGAAAAGTTATGGCCAAAACAGTAGCCGGCGAAGGGACTGGATAGTGTTCTGGCGAGAGAGAAAAGAGAGGAAAATGAGAGAAAGGTGAAGGGGAGAGAGTTTGGCCGAATAAAATGAGGGAGAGAGAGAGAGAGTGAGAGGCTTTCTTTCAATCTTCCAATTGGTCAAAGGCTTAGAATGGTAGGTTAAAAGGTGGTTCAATCAATGTCAATGTCTAATCCTTTGACACTTGTCCTATGTCAATCAAGGCTCATCCAATGGCCCTCATTTTTCTTGATTTTCGACAGCCTATAGGGTATTGTGATTGACCAAAATGCCCTTATACAATTATAAATGCAAGGCCAAGACTTGAGGGGCAAAATGATAATTTTACCCTCGACGTTCGGAAAGTCGTTTTTCTAATTCGAATTGCCTTTGATGAGGTGACGTCGAATTCGATTAGAACGTTTGGAAGCTCTCGGACTACCTTTGATGAAGCGACGTCTAATTTGATTAGAACCTTTGATCTGGTATTGGACGAAGAAGAAATGGCCGGAATAGTGCGACGGTCAGGACTGGTCGGCTGAGAGCTCTTAGTTTCAAAATTGACCAGCCTGACCTTTGCTCCTTCAAACGGCTCTAGGGGACAAACGGCTGCGTGGATTTGAACTCATAATACCTTATTGGAACGGTAAGACGATAAGCTTTCTAATAGTAGGTGGCACGCCTTAATCTGATGATAGATGAAGAAGTTATGGCCAAAACAGTGGCCAGCGACGGGATTGGGTAGTGTTCTGGCGAGAGAGAAAAGAGAGGAAAATGATAGAAAGGCGAGGGGAAGAGGGTTTGGCCGAGCATAATGAGGGAGAGAGAGAGAGTGAGAGGCTTTCTTTCAATCTTTCAATTGATCAAAGGCTTAGAATGGTAGGTTAAAAGGTGATTCAATCAATATCTATCACGCCCCGTGCCTCGGGCATGAGCACGCGACTCCCTGCAAGCAAACCAAATATCTCTCGTGGTCTCAAGATTCACAAATAAGTCGAGAGACATAATATATATATCAAGCACACGGAAGCACTAATGAAATAACTCCTTCGTACAAAATATAAGTGGGACCTAGATAGCGCAAATACTGTCATACAAATATCCAACTGTTCATACAGGCACATAGCTACTAAATTCGCTAACACGAGGGGCGATGGAGTAAGTACACAAAAGGGTTCATCATCAACATCCAAAAGAGACAGGGTCAGGGTTGCCACCAAAGGATCAAATTGATAAATTGGAAGCTCCTAAGAAGAACTACTGGACTCCCCGGTATCCTCGGCATCCTCCGTAGGCTCACACTCTAAGAAGGTCTCTAAGCGAACCTCGATAGTATTGTCCATGGTCGCCTCGGCAGATGGCTCCACGAGATGCTCTTCAGTCGCCTCCAGCACAATGACCTCGTCCTCTGTGTCCTCCAAGGTCGGGGTCCTCTTCGGTCCAATCCTAGAATGGGCAACTGACCCCTCAGCCTGGTCTAAGTCTCGAGTGGGGTGACACCAACTAGGGACGCCCCCTTGGGACACCTCATAGGGCTTCAATGGCCTAGTAGACACATCCCCAACTTTCCTAAACCAGGCCTCATACTGATGAGGCTTCCAACTCATACTACCCTCGTCCACCCATATAACAGTACACTTCCTTACATAGATAGTTCCCCGCCCATCAGGGAACTCGTCAAAATAAGTGGACATCTCTTTCGGGTCTCCAAAATGAATAGGCCACATTGTCAAGGTCTAGGATCTGTAAAAAGAAAGGGTCCCCAACTGGGTGAGATTCACATCTCAGTAAGGTGGGTCCTACCTAGGTTAGGCCGACCGTCCACTCAGGTAGTCACATACCCCAATAATTCAAGCTCACAGACGAACAGGCAAGTACAATTAAAGATGACAATACATAGATGACAGGCATGCAACTATGACATCATGCACACTCAGATGATTACGCACACTCGTCCTGCCACTTCATCACATCCACCATTTACCGCATGCCTCATCCTTTCAGCCCGCAATTAGATCCAATCAGGCTCGGTCCGTGTAAACGCATCAGGCTGTCATTGACAACCTGCGTAAACGCATCAGGTTTCAATGATACTTCATGCTAGTGTCGACATCTCATATCTCTGTCCCGCGTAAACGCATCAGGATAGTGGCCATCTCAACTCGCAATTAAATTACATCAGGGCGCCACACAACCTCTACCCCACGCCTCAGCGCCTCAGGGTATCCCCCACATCACCCCGCGTCTCATACGCTTCAGGGTCTCGCCTCGTCTCTACCATGCCACAACCACAAATCATGCATACAAGGCTAAGTGCAATTCATGCATAAACGATGCATCCATGGCATGCAAGACGTTTAAAGTGATACTCAGACATGACAAGTAATTCAAGCACAAGCAATAGCACCCATTAATCCCCTATCCATTTTAGGACGTACCAAGAACATTCACCTTGGAACTTCTCACAAATCAATCGAATTATCGCCCGACTTGCCCAATTGTGTCCAATCTTCCTATCCTAAGTTTAGAATTCCCTTACCTTGAGTTTGATGCCACAAAATTCTCTTCTTGAGCCTTCAAAGATTCGGCCCTCAATGGTTCAAGACCAATCTCACCGCACAACCTAAGAAATTCCAACCAATTGTCAATTTCCATGTCCAATTCACCCATCCGTGAATCACAAACCTCCGTAACACAATCCTCATCATCTTAGCATGTCTAAATCACCAATTTGGGACTTAAAATCATCATCCACTAGCCTCCACAGGTTCGGCCTTGCACAGAACCGAATCGGCTATTTTCGATTCTGTGCAAACCGAGCATGTCCAGTACTAAATCTCCAGCAAATCCATCATTTAATCACTAACCTACTTCTTAACATATCTATCTAAGGGTCTAAGAGTCTCATCAAGAGTTTAAAGTCGCGTCGTCGCTGGAATCTCTTCAAAAGTCGCTGGATCCTCCAAGTTAGTAAACTGGCAGTTTCTGTCCAAGGTTCACAAGATCAAAAAATCATCAAATCAAGCTCAACTTTTTACCACAAATTGATATACAAGTCTCCTAGATATCCATAAAATTTGGTGGCAATATTCTAACATTTCGATGTCCTAAGGGGTCCGAAACTCGGCGTACCTCAGTTTGAGTCAAATTCCGTCAGCTTCTGAGGAAATGCTTGGCCGGAGCTCCTCGATGGTCCAATCGACGTGATTCCACTTCGAGGAGGTCAGCAAGAAACTAAGCTAAGAGGGTGTGGTCGGTCGGAGTCCAAGTGGCGATCGGAAGGCGGCGTCGACAGCGGTGAACGACAAGGGCAGAACTGGTCGGCAAACGCAAAAGGAAGAAGAAGAAGAAGAAGAAGAAGATGGAGTTTCGGTGAGTTGAGGGGTGAATGGCCGGCCAAAGTGAGGTGAGAGAGAGTGAAAAAGAGTTATATTCAAGGCTCAAGGTCAATGGTTGAATGGTAGGTGGATAAAGGTGGACATGACCATTCCAAGCTTGATTTTTGGACACTTGTCCTAAGTGTCATTCTAACTCAATCAAATGGCCACAATTCCTTCACTTTTTTGGTAGCCTTGGGGAGTGTATGAAGACCAAAACACCCTTCCTTATTTGCATGGACAAGGCTTAAGCTTTGAGGGGCAAAATGGTAATTTTATCCCTGACGTCCGGAACGTCGTTTTTCTCGTTCCAATATTCTTCGATAAGGCGACGGTCAATCCGAATATAACGTTGGAATTCTTGATTCTCCATTTTCAATTTTCAAGACTTGTTTCTGATTGTCTTCTCTATCAAACGTGGTCCCAGCCTATCCCGAACCGACGGACGGCTTTTGCAGACATTACGCGTGTCGATCCTGTGATTCATATCACATTTAGGGCTCGTTAATTCGTGGCGCCTTTGGTTGTCATATAATTGTGAGGGTCTATCACTAGTCCCTTTGGTCTCGATTGTCACTATCCGATTTAGGAAAATTTTGCAAATTATACATTGGTTAAGCGACATCACCCGCGCTCCAATCGTATAACGCTAGCAAAAACATTCCTTTATTGTTCTTAGATCGGCCTTTTTATGGTTCTAAATGTCCCCTCTATAATCCTTATGGTCAAAACGCCATTTCCTATTTGAGTTTTCTAGGTCTACGTACCTTGTCTCGCGTTAGCCTTTCCCTTTTGGTCAACCTACTCGAACTGATCAGATTCGAGCGAGATACGACTAAAACACATCTCTAGATTTACTTCTCATTAATGAGTCTGAAATTGACTGGAAATCAGAATGTCACAATGTCAATGCCTAATCCTTTGACACTTGTCCTATGTCAATCAAGGCTCATCCAATGACCCTCATTTTTCTTGATTTTCGGCAGCCTATAGGGTATTGTGATTAACCAAAATTCCCTTATACAATTATAAATGCAAGGCCAAGGCTTGAAGGGCAAAATGATAATTTTACCCTTAATGTTCGAAACGTCGTTTTTCTGATTCGAATTACCTTTGATGAGGCGACGTCTAATTCGATTAGAACATGGAAATCTTTATTTTTCATTATTCAATTTTGAGATTTCGTTTCATATCTCAAGTGTCGAGGAGGCGAAAAATTTGGAATGTCACAGTTTCGATCAGTTGAGGAGCAAATTTGGAAAGTTCTGAGAAATTCGCTTCATATTGAGCCACAGTCATGTTGCCTTGTGTTAGGTTCATGAATTTAGAAATCTTCTGATCTTCAGCACAGTCAGAGAAATATTGACTGTAAAAGGCGTTGACGAAGGCTTCCCATGTTACCACAGTTTCTCGTGGAAATACCACATTCTTGCCTGCATTTCACCAGTGTTTAGCATTATCTTCCAGTTGATGTTCTGCCAAGGTAATTTTATCCACATTGTTACAGTTCAACAGCCTAAAAATTTTCTTGTGACATTCTGATTTTCAATCAACTTCAGACTTTGTAATGAGAAGTTTATTTATATCAAGCGATGTATTTCAATTGTATTTCACTCAAATCTAATCATTTGAGTAGGCTGACCAAAGGGAAAAGGCTAACGAGAGAAGAAGTACGTGGACCTAGGCGACTCGGATAGGAAATGACGCTTTGACCATAAGGATTATCGATGGGATATTTAGAACCACCAAAAGGCCGATTTAAGAACGATAAAGGATTACCATGCGAGTGTCGTGCGACTGGAGCGCGGGTGACGCCGCTTAACCAGCGTACGATTTGCAAAATTATCTCAAATCGGATTGTAACGATCGAGACCCTAGGGACTAGCAATAAACCCTTGCAATTACATGACAACCAAGGTCGCTATGAATTAACGAGCCCTAAACATGATGAGAATCACAGGGTCGATATGCGTATAGTCTGCAAACGCCGCCCGTCAGTTCGGGACAGGCTGGAATCATGTCTGATAGAAGAAACGATCAGAAACGAGTTCTGAAAAAGGTTGAAATGGAAAATCAAGAATTTCAACATCAATTGGATTAGCCGTCGCCCTATCGAAAAAGTCAGAAATGAGAAAAACGACGTTCCGAACGTCGGGGGTAAAATGACTGTTTTGCCCCTCAAGCTTAGAGCTTTGTCTTTATAATTGAAGGAAGGGAAAAATGGACATTCTCCCCCCTCCAAGCTACCAAAAATTCAAGGACAAGAGATGGCCATTGGATTTCATGGGATAGAGTAATGGACAAGTGTCAAGCATCTAAGGGTAGAAGATCAATTCATCAATTAATGCCCACCTACCAATCACTTCAATTAATTAATTTTTGGGGATAACCAGCTCTCTCTTTCTGCTCTCTCTCACTCTCCATTCGGCCATTTTTTCTCCCCTAAAGAACCGTGGACCATCTTCTTCTTCTTCTTCTTCAATTTTGCTGCTCGCCGACCGAGCCGGACGCCGCCCGTTTGGTCTATATGATCGGCTCCTCCGGCCATCCCCTGCTGCCGGTCGACCACCCAGATGTAGATCCACATCTTGCCAATGTCCTCTAACTTGAATTAGGTCATTTGGAGCTCTGTGAAATTCGGGGCAAGCATTCTCCCATAGGTCGATAGATTCTGCTCAGTTTGAGATAGGTTTGGTTCTAAACCCTTTTGATAGCCGAAAAATTGGAATCTAGAGCTCAAATTTGGTGGAAATCAAGTATACACATAGATGATTATGTGGTAAAAATTTGAGATTTATTTGATAAGTTTTTGACCATGAACCACCCTTGTACATTATGCCCAGAATCTGCAGGTATTTTGTGTCGGGTGATTCAGCGAGTTCCGACGACTTTTCGGCAACCACGCCGCTTGAAACTCTCGGTGAGCACTTCAAACCCTAATTTAGATGTTATAAGAGGTAGGGTGGTATATAATTGAGGGATTTAGAGTAGATTAGAACCGGTTGGACCCGGTATGTGTAGAACCGAATGGAACCGGTTCGGCGCCAGGCCAAACCGATTCTGTTGGAGGCTGTGAATGATGGTTTTGTGCTGCAAATTGGTGTTTAAGATGTAAAGAGATGATGAGGGGTATGTTATGGGCAATTTGGATTGATGGATTGAGAAATTGAGTACAAAATTTGACGAAGCGGTTAATTATTCTAGGCTGCGCGACAAATTGGCCTTGGACTTGAGTTGGCTGAAGGTTAGGTGATCCAAGAAGAGAAAATTGTGTTGCCGAGCTAAGATAAGAAATTTCCTAAA
Source organism: Rhodomyrtus tomentosa (assembly GCA_028455895.1). NCBI lineage: Eukaryota > Viridiplantae > Streptophyta > Magnoliopsida > Myrtales > Myrtaceae > Rhodomyrtus > Rhodomyrtus tomentosa. The sequence continues at coordinate 17,147,906 of JAPCWY010000008.1, forward strand.
CCAAGGCTAGGGGGATTGGACTCGATTGGGTAAGTCGAGGACTGATCGGAATGGTTTATGAGAAAATTCTCATTGGTAATAGCTTAATGTGTTCTTGGATGCTATTGAATGATTTCATGACATAGCCTATGCTCGAGTGGTTTGCGTGTTTAGGTGTCATTTGAATTGATTCGCATGCTACGAATTTATGAATCGTATTAGAATGCGTATTTTCTATTGAAATGTGAAATTTGAATTGAAGAAGCAAGTTGTTTGTTATAACGTGGCATGAATTATGATTGTGACATTACATGGCATGGCACCAAGGCGGGGCGAAAGGTTGAAACCCTGATGCGACGAGGTCACAGGGTAAAGTATCATTAGATGGCGCCCTGATACGACGTAGTCGCGGGATTGAGATAGCCACAGTCCCGATGCGATATAATCATGGGACAGAGTATGAGCTCATAAACCCTGCCTGGAATTAATTCGGGACCTGATGCGTTTACTCGGGTCACCGACGACGGTCTGAGGCATTTGCGCGGGCTGAGCTTGAGGCGACTAGTTCGCATACTGGAGAAAGAGGCAGGCAGAGGTTGATAGATGTGGTGAAGTGACAGGCCGAGCATACATGTACATTCGTGTGTGATACGAAATAATAAATGCATGCCTGTCCTTCGTGTATTTCTGTTTATTGAATTGTGAATGTTATACTTGCGTATAACCATGAGATGGATAAGTTGAGTGACTTGGCTGCCTAAGTGGATAATCAACCTGACCTAGGGTTAGGTTTTTCTTACTGAGATGTGTATCACACCCATTTTGGGGAAATCTTACTTTACAGATCCTAGACAGTAGCTATGTGGCCTATCAGGTTCGGGGACCCGTACGAGATGACGGCATTTTTGACGAGTTTTTCGATAGGCAGGAGAATATATACGTAAGGAAATGTACAGTAGTTTGGGTAGACGAGGGAAAGCCGGATTAGAAGCCTCATCGATTCGAGGCATGGTTTAGACGGGATGGGGATAGGAAAGTCGGGCCGCTGAAGCCCCATGAGGTTCCAGAGGGTTTCATACCTCCCTGGTGCCAGACGATCTCGAACCAGGAGTTTCCCAAGGGCTCAGTGGTTGGGTCGAGGAACGGCCCGGAGCGGATATCGACCACGGAGTACTTTGTGCCACCGCCGGAGGACGAGGTCATCGTGGTGGAGCTGTCAGAGGAAGACCTATTCGAGCCGGACGAGGAGGCGACCATGGATGGAGACCCAGCTGAGTCGTCGTATGAGGCGACTATGAAGGACTCTGTGGAGATTCCGTCGGAGACTTTCTCCAAGTACGAGCCATCAGAGGAGAGCGAGGACACCAAAGATTCCAGCAGCTCTTCCTAGGCGACTCTGGACATCGATCTGACTTTTTGAATGGCGACCTGACCTCATCCTTGGTGGATTTTGTGAATACCTTTTTGGCATGCTTACCCGTCGCCCCTGATGTTTAGCTAATTTAGTAGTTATTGGTCTGTAGGTGATGATGTACGAGCTTCTTGATGCTATCCATGTCCTACTTAGTTTGTATGTATATATATAATGTACGAGGATTTGTAAGGGGAACCTCTTCCGTATGTTTAATGTAAATTATTTTATCTCTCAACCTTTCTTTTTATATAGGTGGATCCTTAGGACCGCCGAGAGATTATTGTTGTTTGCTTGTCGGGATGTTTGTGTGCTCGCGATGAGGCGCGGGGCGTGACATCCCTGCTTGTTTTGGTATCATAGGGTCAGCACGATATAAGATTGGTGAAGGATTGGAGTAATAAAGAGGATTAGGTGGGACAAGGAGGAATAGCTAGACCTCAGGAAACTGGTCAGGGTAAGACATGGGATGCCTAGTTGTGACTTGACACCTATAGATAGTGTTTGATTTTGGTAAGTTGTGACAGGGCATAGAGAATTAAGTTCTCTGCTTAGGATTGAAGTCATTTCTGGACCTTGGCTTGTTTGATGCTTGAAAGTGATTGATTTTAGTGAATCACTGGGGTGAATGGAATTGAGTAATGGCCATGAGCCATTGGTTGAAGCATTCCCGAAAGTAATGTTGATGTATGGAGTACCATGGTTGTGTAATTGTTTTTGTCAAAGAGTAGTTAGTAGTTCTGGATTAGATGGATGAGTAAGTTGCTAACCTATTGTTGAACTTGTGGTGGACCAGGTTTAGTAGCAAGTGACAAGGATGAGTAACTCGTCCAGGAGATCAGGAAGGACCAAAGGCGAAGCTTCTAATTCGAGGCCGCCCGTAGCCGACGACCCAAGGATGGATGGTGTACTCAGGGCTTTGGAAAGGATTGGTGACATGATCGATCAACAGGCCCAAGATCGAGATGCTGGCATAGCTCAGGCAGTAGGAGCTGTCATAGCAACCGTCAATGCCAACCAAGGTAACACTGGGGGTAATGGAAGTCAAGGAGAACCAAACCAGAGTAATGAGACAGGGAATTCCCATGAGGAAATCATAGTGGCTAGATAGATGGGCCAACTGGTGGAGCAATTTATGAAGCTAAAGCCGACCCAGTTTGACTAGATTGGAGATCCCGAGCTAGCACCCCGATGGATAGAGAAGTTAGAGAAGGCTTTCAGAGGGTTGAGATGTATATATGAAGAAAAGGTGTTATTAGCAATGTACCAGCTGAAGGGTACGGCAAATGACTGGTGGGCTGCCACCGAGAACGGAGTCTTTCCTGAAGGTATGGCCCTGAACTGGAACACTTTTAAGAGGGCGTTCAACGATAAGTATTTTTCAGAAACGGCCAGGGAAAGGAAACAGATTGAGTTCCTGCAACTACGTCAGAACCAGCTGACGATAGATCAGTACGAAGCTGAGTTTGCAAGGCTCTCAAGGTACATCACTCGATCGGTGGAGGATCCTTTTGAGAAGGCACGGAGATTTAGGGATGGTCTGAGGCCCGAACTCCGCAGCTAGATAATAGCCTTGAATTTGAGGATCTACAGGGAGATATACGAGCGAGATTAGATGATTGAGTGAGATCTAAGGGAAAAAAATACCGCAACTGGATCGCGGTTCTCGTCATTCAGAGGCCATCTTCAAATGGGTAAGAGGCCGATGGTAGGTAACAGGCATTTCGTGCCACCAACAAGGAGAAATATACTAAAACCACCAAATCCGGCGAACTGGAGCTGCAAGTTGTGTGGCAGAAGACATGGGAATGGGCCATGCCCAGTAAGGACAGGAGTCTATTTCAAGTGTGGTCAGCTGGGCCACCAGATGAGGACGTGTCCAAACCAAGCATCGGCCAGTCGACCACAAGGACCGAGGCCACAAGCAGGACCGTCAACTGCCGTACCCTGGATAGAACATAACAGACCACAAGCTCAGGACAGAGTGTACGATGTAGCTCGCAGTGAGGTGGAGGAAGCGCCCGGAGTGGTCACAAGTACGATCTACTTGTGTAATCAGACTGCGTATGCATTGTTCGACCCGGATGCCACGCATTCTTTCATATCTACACAATTTGCTGAGTTAGTAGGCATGAGATTGGAACCATTAAGCATGACATTGTATGTTGCCACCCCATTGAAGGATAATGTCTTGGTTTCATTAGGGTGTGCTGGATGTAAGATTGTGGTTGGAGGAAGTAAGGAAAGTATCGACTTAGCCGTATTGCCTATGTTTGATTTTGATGTGATTATAGGAATGGATTGGCTGGGTAGGCAGGGAGCAGTGGTAGACTATGGAACTAGAACAATTCGGTTTTATCCGAAAGACCACCCTAGTTTTGAGTTGATAGGAAGTCGAGGAGGAATCTCGATTCCCTTGATTTCATCTTTGGAAGTAACTAAGTTAATGTCTGAAGGGTGTCGGGCATGCTTAGAAGCCGTGATGGATACGACTGTCGAGGAACCCAAGTTGGAGAATATTCCTGTGGTGCGTGAGTTTCGGGAAGTGTTTCCCTAGGAATTGCCAAGATTACCACGGGAACAGAAAATAGAGTTTGTGATTGAATTAGCTCCTGGAACGAAGCCGATTTCGAAAGTACCATACAGGATGTCCTTATATGAATTAAAGGAGTTAAGGTGCAAATGCAAGAGTTGTTGGATAAAGGATTCATCCGACCAAGTGCTTCACCGTGGGGAGCACCGGTGCTGTTTGTAAGGAAGAAGGACGGATCCTTACGACTAAGCATTGACTACCGGCAGTTGAATCAGGTAACGGTGAAGAATAAGTATCCGCTGCCGAGGATTGACGATCTCTTTGATCAATTGCAAGGAACAGCAGTGTTCTCGAAGATTGACCTGAGGACGGGGTATCGCCAGCTGAGGATCAAGAAGGAAGACATACCCAAGACTGCATTCAGGACGAGGTATGGTCATTACGAGTTCACGGTGATGCCGTTTGGACTGACAAATGCCCCAGCTGCTTTTATGGATTTGATGCATCGAGTATTCAGGGAATTTCTAGACAGATTCGTCATAGTTTTCATTGATGACATTTTAATTTACTCGAGAAGCGAAGTAGAGCATGAAGAGCATTTGAGTATCGTATTGAGGACCTTAAGGGAACATTCACTATATGTGAAGCTAAGCAAATGTGAATTTTGGCTGAACAGGGTAGCATTTCTGGGTCATGTTGTGTCAAGTGAAGGGATTGTAGTGGACCCTGCAAAGATAGAGGCTGTAATCAATTGGCCGAGGCCTGCTACGATCATGGAGGTCAGGAGTTTCTTGGGACTGGCAAGATATTATGGGCGATTCATGGAAAAGTTCTCATTTATAGCCGTCCCATTGACACAGTTGACGAAGAAGGAAACGAAGTTCGAATGGACTGGCAGATGTGAGCAAAGTTTTCAAGAGCTTAAACATAGGTTGATGACCGCGCTAATACTGACCATTCTATCGGGACCAGGAGGCTACGATATTTACAGCGACGCTTCGCTGAAAGGATTAGACTGTGTATTGATGTAGCACGGTCGGGTAGTGGCTTATGCATCCAAGCAGTTGAGGCCACACGAAATGAATTACCCGACCCACGATTTGGAGTTAGCGGCGTTTATGTTTGCCTTGAAGATTTGGAGGCATTACCTTTGTGGCGAGAAGTTTTAGATATACATAGACCACCAGAGTCTGAAGTACTTATTTTCCTAGAAAGAGCTGAACTTGAGACAGCACAGATGGATGGAGCTGTTAAAGAACTATAATTGTGAGTTATTATATCATCTTGGGAAAGCGAACAGAGTGGCAGATGCATTAAATCGAAAGTGGAGTATTGCATGCCTGCTGGTGAGGAGTTGGTCGACCATAGAGGACCTGAGTGATTCTGAATTCAGATTGGAGGTCGATCAGCTATCTAGTTTGATAGCGACTTTGAGGGTAGAACCTGAGATCCAAGAAGGGATTAAGGCGTTACAGTCTATGGACCCAGAGATTCAAAAAATTGTTGGCATGAATGCAGCAAAGAGGAAGCCAGAATTCCAGGTGTCTAAGGACGGACTTTTGAGGTTCCGAGGACGATTGTGTGTGCCGAAAGATGAAGGACTTCGAGAAAGAATTCTGTCAAATGCTCACAGGAGCAACTACAGTGTCCACCTTGGAAGTACAAAGATGTACCAGAACTTGAGGCAGCATTATTGGTGGAACGGGATGAAGGTAGACGTGGCAAGGCATGTTGCTAAATGTTTGACTTGCTAGCAAGTGAAGGCGCAACATTGTAAGCCTGGAGGATTGTTGCAACCGCTGGAAATTTCGGAATGGAAGTGGGAGCACATAACTATGGATTTTATGATGAGACTTTCGAGGAGCCAAAGAGGTCACGACTCGATCTGGGTAGTCGTGGATCGATTGACTAAGTCCGCCCACTTCATTCTCGTACGAACAGACTTCGCCATGGATAAGTACGCATAACTGTACATGAGGCACATAGTAAGGTTACACGGAGTGCTAGTGACGATCACCTCAGATAGGGATCCGAAGTTCACGGTGAACTTTTGGAAGAGCCTACAAGAGGCCATGGGGACCCGACTACAGTTTAGTACAGCGTACCACCCACACACTGATGGGCAGTCAGAAAGGACCATCCAAACACTCGAGGACATGTTGAGAGCGTGCGTCATAGATTTCAAAGGCGGATGGGAAGATCAGTTACACCTGGTAGAGTTCGCATACAACAATAGCTACCAGTAGAGTATATAGATGGCACCGTTTGAGGCACTATATGGCAGAGCCTGCAGAACACTGATATGCTGGGACAAAGTAGGAGAAAGGAGCATCACGAGCCCCGAATTGGTAGAGTAATCGGTGGAGTAATCGGTGGAAGCAGTAAAGATCATGCGGGATAGATTGAGGACGGCGCAGAGTTGCCAGAAGAGCTATGTGGATAAGCGGCGCAAGCCTTTGGAGTTTCAAGTGGGCGATCATGTCTTCCTCAAAATGTCGCTAACAAGAAGACTTTCGTGATTCGGAAGGAAAGGGAAGGTGAGCCCGAGATATGTAGGCCCTTTCGAGATATTGGAGAGAATTGGAACCTTGGCCTATCGGCTTGCGTTACCGTGAAATCTGTCTCAGGTACATAATGTATTCCATGTGTCGATGTTAAGAAAGTATGAGCCTGACCCGTCACATGTGCTAGACTACGAAGCCATAGAGGTGGACGACAGAGTATCCTATATTAAAAAGACAATAAGGATCGAGGACCGAAAGGAGCAGATCCTCAGGAATAAGAGGATTTCGCTGGCCAAAGTAATATGGGAGCACCACGGAACGGAAGGAGCCACGTACGAAAACGAAGAGACAATGAGGCGACAGCACCCCCATTTGTTTGAGTGGTCGAGTGTAATGTAAATTTCGAGGACGAAATTTTTGTAAGGGGGAAGAGTTGTGACATTCTGATTTTTAATCAACTTCAGACTCTGCAATGAGAAGTTTATTTATATCAAGCGATGTATTTCAGTTGTATTCTGCTCAAATCTGATCAATTTGAGTAGGCTGACCAAAGGGGAAAGGTTAAAACGAGACGAAGTACGTGGACCTAGGCGACTCGGATAGGAAATGACGCTTTGACCACAAGGATTGTCGAGGGGATATTTAGAACCACCAAAAGGCCGATTTAAGAATGATCAAGGATTACCATGCGAGTGTCGTGCGACTGAAACGCGGGTGATGCCACTTAACCAGCGTACGATTTGCAAAATTATCCTAAATCGGACTGTGACGATTGAGACCTTATGGACTAGCAATAAAGCCTTGCAATTACATTCCAACCAAGACTGCCATGAATTGATGAGCCCTAAACGTGATGAGAATCACGGGGTCGATACGCATATAGTCTGCAAAAGCCGCCCGTCAGTTCGGGATAGGTTGGAATCACGCCTGATAAAAGAAACGATCAGAAACGAGTCCTGAAAAAGGTTGAAAGGGAAAAACAAGAATTTCATCGTCAATTGGATTGGCCGTCGCCCTATCGAAGAAGTCAAAAATGAGAAAACGACGTTCCGAACGTCGGGAGTAAAATGACCATTTTACCCCTCAAGCTTAGAGCTTTGTCTTTATAATTGAAGGAAGGGCAAAATGGACATTCTCCCCCCCAAGCTGTCAAAAATTCAAGGATAAGAGATGGCCATTGGATTTCCTGGGATTCTATGTTGGGTGATTCGGCGAGTTCCGACGACTTTTCGGCAACCATGCCGCTTGAAACTCTCGGTGAGCACTTCAAACCCTTAGGTAGATGTTATAAGAGATAGGGTAGTATATAATTGAGGGATTTAGAGTAGATTAGAACCGGTTGGACCCGGTATGTGTAGAACCGAATGGAACCGATTCGGGGCTGGGCCAAACCGATTCTGTTGGAGGTTGTGAATGATGGTTTTGTGCTACAAATTGGTGTTTAAGATGTGAAGAGATGATGAGGGGTATGTTTTGGGCGATTTGGATAGATGGATTGAGGAATTAAGTACAAAATTTGACGAAGCGGCTGATTATTCTAGGGTGCGCGACAAATTGGCCTTAGACTTGAGTTGGCCAAAGGTTAGGTGATCCAAGAAGAGAAAATTATGTTGCCGAGCTAAAGTAAGAAATTCCCTAAACCAAGGTTAGGGGGATTGGACTCGATTGGGTAAGTCGAGGATTGATTGGAATGGTTTATGAGAAAATTCTCGTTGGTAATAGCTTGATGTGTTCTTGGATGCTATTGAATGATTTCATGACATAGCCTATGCTCAAGTGGTTTGCGTGTTTAGGTGCCATTTGAATTGATTCGCATGCTACGGATTTATGAATCATATTAGAATGTGTATTTGCTATTGAAATGTGAAATTTGAATTGAAGAATAAAATTGTTTGTCATAACGTGGCATGAATTATGATTGTGGCATTACATGGCATGGTCCTGATGCGTGTGAGACGCGAGGCGGAAGGTTGAGACCCTGATGCGATGAGGTCGCAGGGTGAAGTATGATTAGATGGTGCCCTGATGTGACGATGTCGCGGGGTTGAGAGAGCCATTGTCCTAATGCGATATAATCACGGGATAGAGTATGAGCTCATAAACCCTGCCTGGAATTAATTCGGGACCTGATGTGTTTACGCGGGTCACCGACGACGGTCTGAGGCGTTTACACGGGCCGAACCTGAGGCGACTAGTTTGCGGGCTAGAGAAAGAGGCAGGCAGAGGTTGATAGATGTGGCGAAGTGACAGGCCGAGCATACATGTACATTCGTGTGTGATACGAAATAATAAATGCATGCTTGTCCACCGTGTATTACTGTTTATTGAATTATGAATGTTATACCTACGTGTGACCATGAGATGGATAAGTTGAGTGACTTGGCTGCTTGAGTGGATAGTCAACCTGACCTAGGGTTAGGTTTTTCTTACTGAGATGTGTATCTCATCCTTTTTACGGAAATCTTACTTTACAGATCTTAGATAGTAGTTATGTGGCCTATCAGGTTCGAGGACCCGCAGGAGGTGACGGCATTTTACGATGAATTCCCCGATAGGCAGGAGAATATATACGTAAGAAAATGAACAGTAGTTTGAGTAGACGAGAGAAAGTCGGACTAGAAGCCTTATCGGTTCAAGGCATGGTTTAGAATGGATGGGGATAGGAAAGTTGGGCCACTGAAGCCCCATGAGGTTTCGGAGGGTTTCATACCTCCCTGGTGTCAGACGATCTCGGACCACGATTTTCGTGAGGGCTCAATGGTTGGGTCGAGGAGCGGCTCGGAGCATACGCCGACCGCGGAGTACTCTGTGCCACCGCCGGAGGATGAGGTCATGGTGGTGGAGCTGTTAGAGAGAGACCTATGCTAGCCGGACGAGGAGTCGACCATGGATGGAGACCCAGCTGAGCCGTCGCATGAGGCTACTATGAGGACTCTGTGGAGATTCCGTCGGAGACTTTCTCCGAGTACGAGCCATCAGAAGAGAGCGAGGGCACCAGAAATTCCAGCAGCTCTTCCTAGGCGACTCTGGACGTCGATCTGACTTTTTGAATGGCGACCTGACCTCATCCCTGTTGGATTTTGTGGATACCTTTTTAGCATGCTTACCCGTCACCCCTGATGTTTAGCAGATTTAGTAGTTATTGGTCTGTAGGTGATGATGTACGGCCTTCTTGATGCTATCCATGTCCTACTTAATCTATATGTATATCTATAATGTACGGGGAGTTGTAAGGGGAATCGTTTCCGTGTGTTTAATGTAAATTATTTTATCTCTCGACCTTTCTTTTTATATAGGTGGATCCTTGGGACCACCGAGAGATTATTGTTGTTTGCTTGCAGGGATGTTTGCGTACTCACGATGAGGCACGGGGCGTGACATTTCTCCATACTCTTTATCCACTTCTCAGCTTTGTGAGGATCTCCCAATCTTGTGAACTGTGGTGGCTTCAACTTCAAGAATTGCTCTACTAGCTTATGTAGACATCGGTCGCCAATTCCATCCTCTGCTCTAGCTTGAGCTTGTCAAGGTTGAGCTCCTATTGCTTCACCAAGATTAGCCAGAGCTTGCAGAATTTCATCAGTCCGATCAATGGTTCCTTCGGTTCTATCTCCTGTTCCTGCATCTCCATTTCCTCCAGAAGACGATGCTCTTGTCCTCCTCATGATGGATTATTGATCATGCATATCAATCCATTTCCCTTGTCGTTAATATAGCTAGTTTCGCTACCACTAGTACCCGTACTTCTTGTAAGTAGCTTCAGTAAGGCTACTAATTACATAATAATCCTAGCAACCACATGCATCAAACTTCATCACACGCGTCTTAATACCCCTATTTTGCTATCGCACCTTATCACTTCATGAAAATCTATGCTATGATACCGCCTCGATGAGCTGTGGAGTCTTAGATCGCCACCCCACTGTCATAGGTCCCCTAAATAACATAATTAAGGATTACCTTCGCATAATCCACATGCCACAATATAAGTAAGTAAAATTATTAGATATCACTAAACGATCAAAAAGTCAGGATCTGAAAATTTTATTTATAAACATATCAAGCATGACTACATAAGAGTTCATATATAAACAGACATATAACTAAGGTCGTTGATCCATATTTATATCGGGATGGCCAAAAGTAAATTTGCTCCATCATCCAAAAAGATCACCTAAACCAAAAAGTTAACGAGGCTATCTCCAGTCCTCAGTCGTCCTCTAATGGGTCGGTAAGCAACATCTCCTCGTCCTTGGTGTCTTCTAATGGCTCGGGCGGTGCATTGAACACCTCCGACTCGACTGGCTAGGGAGGGTGGACAAGTGCAACTGCATGAGGAGCTGGTGCTACCAGCTCAACAGGATCCGGGGGTGCATCAAAACTCTCAGGAAAAGGACCCACTAGTTTATTACCTACTCGAATGTAAATAGCATACCAACGATATATAGCTAAGCCAGGTGCTCCCTTGTCAACCCACATAGTATGTACATATATAACAAGTCTCAGATGAGGTACATCAAGATGAATCATATCACGTGTATATGACTCAAAGTCAAAAGGAACACCAAAACGCTAGGGAGCAGTAGCTATGGATGATAATCTAAAAATGTGTCCACGAACGTGGGTTAGCGCGACGGCTAGCTAGAAAACATTCAATCCCACTATAGGGGTCCTAACACTCCCTAGAACAACTATAATATAAACCTATAGCAATTATAGTTCACAAGCATTTCAATATGCAAACAGGCATCAAATAACGCAGGAATGTCCATGAGTCATGATCATGACATGTTCTTCAATCATCTCACCATCGTAAGCCAAGTTACTTGCGATCCCTACTTCAGGCCATCCTTGACGCGTGGTATGACTCTACCCCGCACATAGCTCAGGATCGTCAAGTCTGTACAAATCCTCGCACACTGCCTAGGGGCGTTAACTCAATTTAGTGCACTGAAGAGCTAATACTCCTCATATCTCCTTGGATAATAATCATGTACCACGTACCAATGCATGCTCGGCCATGAATCACAAGATTCTCAATGTCAATTCTGCAAATAGTGTCATAGTACCAGGCTGACATACAGGCACGCATACTTACAAGGATATGTACATGAGGAAGAGCATCATGGTGTTCAATCAAGCGTAGTATTACAAATGGAATTTCATTGGTCAAGTGACAACCGCTTCCTCTCTTTGAAGCTCTTGGTCAATCATGCATCTTGACTGTATAATGGCAATTTCAAGCAAGTAAATCGACCAATACTCCATTCTAAAGATCAATAAGAAGACATCCTTTAGTTCCATTATAAAATTTCATAACAACGTAATTTGAATTAGCAATTTTCCTCACTAGCTTTTATTCCAAAATCTGGTTTGTCCTATCCTGACTCATTCACGGTTTTCCTTCTTAAAACAGCTCCAAATCTTCTTAATTTCATTATGCGTTCATGCCCGCTTGTTAAACAAACGTAGCCTATCCTTTAATAAGTCAAGAATGCAGTAAAAGGTTCGGTTTTGCCTCAAGAACAATATATAAACAGAATCGCACCAGCCATGTACCGGACCCGTTTCTGACCTCAAAAACATTCCAATTTTTCATCACTTCACCAACCATTCGAATCCACACTTGAGAACAATACACCTATCCATTAACCAAAATGAAAAGAATAATGACCTAGCTCGGTATTTATACCAAAATAACATCAAAACAGTGGCTACACGCAGAATCATTTCTGTTCTAGAACCGAACACAGTTATGTCCTTATCCTGCGTTTCAGCATCAAACCACCTCGAATCAAATAATCAATTCGAACCTCACTTGTTATAAATAAATCCTCTAAGGTTTAAAGTAAAAGAACATAATGTGAATTGATTTTTATCACTAAACAGTACACAAACGGAATAAGTCCTGCACTAAAAACCGAACACCAAAAGCAGAGATATTCCAACTCACAGAGCTCATTTTCTATCGTCATCTCTTAATTTGAGCTTCCTAGCATGTAATTGCACGAAGACAACTATCCTACAGTAAGATTGAAAGAGTTTCTTGCCTTCTTGAAGTCGTGAAGCTGTTCAAATTTTTTCTGCAACTCTCGGTGTCCTCAGTGAAGTTGCCGATGAGCTCTATCTCTCCCTCTACTCTCTTGGTCGAGCTATAGGTGAATGAGTAGAAAAAACTCTGCTTGCTCGTCAAAACTACCTATTTGTACTAGAAGGGAGGTAGTGTAGAATGAAATCCTTGGGTGACAAATGGCAATCCAATTCTATTACTCCTAACATGTTCGACCAAATGGCATCATGCATGTCACTTAAAAATTATGATCTTGACAAATGTACATAATCCCTCAATTCGTGGATTTGTCTCTAGTGTCTTCGCCACATCTCATTGCCCTCATTGGTCGACTATCATTGGCAAGATATTGAAAGGACTTTCCACCAATGATTAATCACTTGTTCTTATTCATTTCGTATGCAATTCGACCAATGGAAGTTCATGCACTAAGGAAATAAGGCGCCACCTTGCATATCCCTCAATGGTGAGAAGTCATTCTTATAAAATCTTGATAGGACTATTAGCCAATCATTTTCATTGCATCTTCCCTAGGTTCAACCGGCCAATAGCACTTCATGCAAGAATGGACAATGCCGCCACTAGTCCTAACCCTAAGTGGTTGGTGATCAATTGCTAGATTGTGATGCGATTGAAGCCAATGATTGCAATACATTCTTCTTGCTTATTTCCTATGAAGGATCGGGTAATTACAACTCAAATATGAAAAATAGTCTTGCCATTTGGCGTCACCCTTAATGGCCGAACTTCCTTGTCCGTCAAGGCTAAGAATTTTCAGATATATGTTCATGTATTACTTAATCCTCAAGAATTCTTAAACAATCAACTAGTTTTGTAGCTTTCAATCTTGAGTTCATTTTCATGTATTATGGTCCATCCATTTAAAATTCCTTGACCAATCCTTCGATATCTTATTATATGACTAAACAACTCTAAATCTTATCCCAACACGCTCTAATGTTCACAGCTCATTTTTCCTTATATTTAAGGAACTTCACTCAGCTTTATATTACAACCTTGAGTCCTCGCACTAAAAGTCAGCTTTCATATCCATTTCGATCATTTCTGATCATTAGGAATCTAGCAAACAGGTGATGCCACATAACCAGCTAGTCTTAGGAAGCTCCGAACTTTCGTAACCATAGTAGGTCTGGGCCAATTCATAATAGCATCAATCTTCGTAGGGTTTACAACAATTCCCTCTCCAGATACCACATTGCCAAGAAATGCCACTTTATTCAACCAAAACTCGCATTTGCTAAACTTAGCGTAAAACGAGTGCTCCCTCAGAGTCTGTAAGACAATCCTCAAATGCCTTTCGTGTTCTTCGGTACTCCTTGAGTAAATTAGAATATCATCAGTAAAGACGATAATGAACCTGTCCAAGAGTTCCTTGAACACTCGATGCATCAAATCCATAAATGCAGTTGGAGCATTAGTCAATCCAAAAGGCAAAACTGTGAACTCGTAGTGACCGTATCTTGTCCTAAAAGCTGTCTTCGGTATGTCATCTGTCTTAATTCTCAACTAATGATAACCGGTCCTCAGGTCTATTTTAGAGAATACAGAAGCTTCTTGCAATTGATCGAACAAATCATCAATCCTTAATAGTGAGTATTTATTCTTTACAGTTACTTGATTCAACTGCCTAAAATCAATGCATAAGCATAAGGATCCGTCCTTTTTCCTCACAAACAACACTGGTGCTCCCCACGGTGAAGCATTCGGTCGAATAAATCCCTTATCTAACAATTCTTGCATTTGCACCTTTAATTTCTTCAGTTTTGATAAAGACATCCTATAGGGTGCCTTCAAGATCGGCTCCGTTCCGGGAGCTAACTCGATCATAAATTCAATTTCTCTCTCCGGTGAAAATCCCGGCAATTTTTTAGGAAATACATCAGGAAATTTGCACACTACTGGAATACTTTCTAATTTAGACTCCACGGTAGTCGTATCCTTTATTGCCACCAAATAGGCTCGACACCCATCAACTATCAGCCTTGTCGCTTCAAGTGATGAGATTAAAGGGATCGAAGTTACTCATCAACTTTTCAAAAATTCGAATCTAGGGTGACCATCCAGATAAAAGCGAATCACCCCACTACCACAATCAACTACGGCCCTTTGCTTGCCCAGGCAATCCATCCCAATAATTACATCGAAGTCGTACATAGGCAACACGGCCAAATCTATACTCTCTTTGCTACCACCAATTACAATCTTACAGTTCGCACAGCCTAATGAAACCAACACATTATCCTTTAACGGGGTGGCAATATGTAGTATTACATTCAGCGATTTTAACTTCATATTGACCAAATCAGCAAATTGAGCAGATACGAAAGAGTATGAAGCGCCGGGTCAAATGGCATAAGTGGCTTGGTCACATAAATAAATCATACCCATGACCACACCGGGCGCTTCTTCCGCTTCCCTGCATGCCACAGCATAGACCTTTCCTTGAGCTGGGGGTTGATTTTGATCATTCAGTGGAGTTGCAAACGACGATCCTGCCTGTGGTCGTTGCTGTGACATTCTGGTTTCCAGTCAATTTTAGATTCACTAATGAGAAGTAAATCTAGAGATGTATTTCAATCGTATTCAGCTCGAATCTGATCAATTCGAGTAGGTAACCAAAAGGGAAAGGCTAACGCGAGACGAGGTACGTGGACCTAGGAAACTCGGATAGGAAATGACGCTTTTACCATAAGGATAGTCAAGGGAATATTTAGAACCACAAAAAGGCCGATCTAAGAACTATTAAGGAATGCTTTGCAAGTGTCATACGATTGGAGCGTGGGTGATGCCACTTAACCAACGTATGATTTGCAAAATTTTCCTAAATCGAACGGTGACGATCGAGACCTTAGGGACTAGTGATAGACCCATAATTACATGGCAACCAAAGTCTCCACGAATTGATGAGCCCTAAACGTGATATGAATCATAGGGTCAATACGCGTAATGTCTGCAAAAGCC
Source organism: Rhodomyrtus tomentosa (assembly GCA_028455895.1). Lineage (NCBI taxonomy): Eukaryota > Viridiplantae > Streptophyta > Magnoliopsida > Myrtales > Myrtaceae > Rhodomyrtus > Rhodomyrtus tomentosa. Next base: position 17,163,385 of record JAPCWY010000008.1, read on the forward strand.
GTTCGTCGGTTCGGGATAGGCTGGAACCACGTCTGACAGAGTAAACTATCAGAATCGAGTCTCGAAAATTGAAAATGGAGAATCAAGAATTCCAACGTTATATTTAGATTGGCCGTCACCCTATCGAAGATTATTGAAACAAGAAAAATGACGTTCTGAACGTCGGGGGTGAAATTACCATTTTGCCCCTCAAGCTTAAGCCTTGCCCATGCAAATAAGGAAGGGCATTTTGGTCTTTATCCCTCCCCCAAGGCTGCCAAAAAAGAGAGAGAATGTAGGCCATTGGATCAAACATGATTGACATTGAGGACCAGTGTCACAAGATCAAGCATTGAGTGGTCAAGTCCACTATTCTATACCTACCATTCTTCCCTTTGACTTGTGAGTTGAATATAAGGTTTTTCTCTCTCTCTCACACCTCACTTGGCTGGCCATAACACCCCACCACCACCGAGACTTCTTCTTCTTCTTCTTCAACCTGCCGAGAGCTGCTGTCGCCCGATCGCTTCTGCCCGTGTCGTTTGCCGCCGTCGACGAGCCCTTCCGGCGGCCACCTGCCAGCGCACTGACCACCTAAGTTTAGCCCCACGTCTTGCCTACCTCCTTGAGCTAGACGCGAGCCATTTGGACCACCGAGGAGCTCCGGCCAAGCATTTTTCCGAGAGTCGACGAAATATTACCCAATCTAAGGTAGGTTCCGTTTCTGACCCCTTAGGAGGCCAAAATGTTGGAATTTTGAGGTCAAATTTTGTGGAGATCTAGAAGGCATATATATCAATCTGTGGCAAAAAGTTGGGAATGATTTGATGAAGTTTTGACCTCGAATCGGTCTTGTAAACCTTGCACAGAAAATTGTCGGTATTGACCTTAGAGGATCCGACAACTCCCGATGGGTTTCCGACGACGATTCGACTCCAAACTCACGGTGAGACCCTTATACCCTTAAATAGACATGTTAAGAGGTAGGATAATGATTAAATGATGGATTGAGAGTTGATTGTTTAAATGATGCGATTGAAGCCAATGATTGCAATACATTCTTCTTGCTTATTTCCTATGAAGGATCGGGTAATTACAACTCAAATATGAAAAATAGTCTTGCCATTTGGCGTCACCCTTAATGGCCGAACTTCCTTGTCCGTCAAGGCTAAGAATTTTCAGATATATGTTCATGTATTACTTAATCCTCATGAATTCTTAAACAATCAACTAGTTTTGTAGCTTTCAATCTTGAGTTCATTTTCATGTATTATGGTCCATCCATTTAAAATTCCTTGACCAATCCTTCGATATCTTATTATATGACTAAACAACTCTAAATCTTATCCCAACACGCTCTAATGTTCACAGCTCATTTTTCCTTATATTTAGGGAACTTCACTCAGCTTTATATTACAACCTTGAGTCCTCGCACTAAAAGTCAGCTTTCATATCCATTTCGATCATTTCTGATCATTAGGAATCTAGCAAACAGGTGATGCCACATAACCAGCTAGTCTTAGGAAGCTCCGAACTTTCGTAACCATAGTAGGTCTGGGCCAATTCATAATAGCATCAATCTTCGTAGGGTTTACAACAATTCCCTCTCCAGATACCACATTGCCAAGAAATGCCACTTTATTCAACCAAAACTCGCATTTGCTAAACTTAGCGTAAAACGAGTGCTCCCTCAGAGTCTGTAAGACAATCCTCAAATGCCTTTCGTGTTCTTCGGTACTCCTTGAGTAAATTAGAATATCATCAGTAAAGACGATAATGAACCTGTCCAAGAGTTCCTTGAACACTCGATGCATCAAATCCATAAATGCAGTTGGAGCATTAGTCAATCCAAAAGGCAAAACTGTGAACTCGTAGTGACCGTATCTTGTCCTAAAAGCTGTCTTCGGTATGTCATCTGTCTTAATTCTCAACTAATGATAACCGGTCCTCAGGTCTATTTTAGAGAATACAGAAGCTTCTTGCAATTGATCGAACAAATCATCAATCCTTAATAGTGAGTATTTATTCTTTACAGTTACTTGATTCAACTGCCTAAAATCAATGCATAAGCATAAGGATCCGTCCTTTTTCCTCACAAACAACACTGGTGCTCCCCACGGTGAAGCATTCGGTCGAATAAATCCCTTATCTAACAATTCTTGCATTTGCACCTTTAATTTCTTCAGTTTTGATAAAGACATCCTATAGGGTGCCTTCAAGATCGGCTCCGTTCCGGGAGCTAACTCGATCATAAATTCAATTTCTCTCTCCGGTGAAAATCCCGGCAATTTTTTAGGAAATACATCAGGAAATTTGCACACTACTGGAATACTTTCTAATTTAGACTCCACGGTAGTCGTATCCTTTATTGCCACCAAATAGGCTCGACACCCATCAACTATCAGCCTTGTCGCTTCAAGTGATGAGATTAAAGGGATCGAAGTTACTCATCAACTTTTCAAAAATTCGAATCTAGGGTGACCATCCGGATAAAAGCGAATCACCCCACTACCACAATCAACTACGGCCCTTTGCTTGCCCAGGCAATCCATCCCAATAATTACATCGAAGTCGTACATAGGCAACACGGCCAAATCTATACTCTCTTTGCTACCACCAATTACAATCTTACAGTTCGCACAGCCTAATGAAACCAACACATTATCCTTTAACGGGGTGGCAATATGTAGTATTACATTCAGCGATTTTAACTTCATATTGACCAAATCAGCAAATTGAGCAGATACGAAAGAGTATGAAGCGCCGGGTCAAATGGCATAAGTGGCTTGGTCACATAAATAAATCATACCCATGACCACACCGGGCGCTTCTTCCGCTTCCCTGCATGCCACAGCATAGACCTTTCCTTGAGCTGGGGGTTGATTTTGATCATTCAGTGGAGTTGCAAACGACGATCCTGCCTGTGGTCGTTGCTGTGACATTCTGGTTTCCAGTCAATTTTAGATTCACTAATGAGAAGTAAATCTAGAGATGTATTTCAATCGTATTCAGCTCGAATCTGATCAATTCGAGTAGGTAACCAAAAGGGAAAGGCTAACGCGAGACGAGGTACGTGGACCTAGGAAACTCGGATAGGAAATGACGCTTTTACCATAAGGATAGTCAAGGGAATATTTAGAACCACAAAAAGGCCGATCTAAGAACTATTAAGGAATGCTTTGCAAGTGTCATACGATTGGAGCGTGGGTGATGCCACTTAACCAACGTATGATTTGCAAAATTTTCCTAAATCGAACGGTGACGATCGAGACCTTAGGGACTAGTGATAGACCCATAATTACATGGCAACCAAAGTCTCCACGAATTGATGAGCCCTAAACGTGATATGAATCATAGGGTCAATACGCGTAATGTCTGCAAAAGCCGTTCGTCGGTTCGGGATAGGCTGGAACCACGTCTGACAGAGTAAACTATCAGAATCGAGTCTCGAAAATTGAAAATGGAGAATCAAGAATTCCAACGTTATATTTAGATTGGCCGTCACCCTATCGAAGATTATTGAAACAAGAAAAATGACGTTCTGAACGTCGGGGGTGAAATTACCATTTTGCCCCTCAAGCTTAAGCCTTGCCCATGCAAATAAGGAAGGGCATTTTGGTCTTTATCCCTCCCCCAAGGCTGCCAAAAAAGAGAGAGAATGTAGGCCATTGGATCAAACATGATTGACATTGAGGACCAGTGTCACAAGATCAAGCATTGAGTGGTCAAGTCCACTATTCTATACCTACCATTCTTCCCTTTGACTTGTGAGTTGAATATAAGGTTTTTCTCTCTCTCTCACACCTCACTTGGCTGGCCATAACACCCCACCACCACCGAGACTTCTTCTTCTTCTTCTTCAACCTGCCGAGAGCTGCTGTCGCCCGATCGCTTCTGCCCGTGTCGTTTGCCGTCGTCGACGAGCCCTTCCGGCGGCCACCTGCCAGCGCACTGACCACCTAAGTTTAGCCCCACGTCTTGCCTACCTCCTTGAGCTAGACGCGAGCCATTTGGACCACCGAGGAGCTCCGGCCAAGCATTTTTCCGAGAGTCGACGAAATATTACCCAATCTAAGGTAGGTTCCGTTTCTGACCCCTTAGGAGGCCAAAATGTTGGAATTTTGAGGTCAAATTTTGTGGAGATCTAGAAGGCATATATATCAATCTGTGGAAAAAAGTTGGGAATGATTTGATGAAGTTTTGACCTCGAATCGGTCTTGTAAACCTTGCACAGAAAATTGTCGGTATTGACCTTAGAGGATCCGACAACTCCCGATGGGTTTCCGACGACGATTCGACTCCAAACTCACGGTGAGACCCTTATACCCTTAAATAGACATGTTAAGAGGTAGGATAATGATTAAATGATGGATTGAGAGTTGATTGTTTAAATGATGCGATTGAAGCCAATGATTGCAATACATTCTTCTTGCTTATTTCCTATGAAGGATCGGGTAATTACAACTCAAATATGAAAAATAGTCTTGCCATTTGGCGTCACCCTTAATGGCCGAACTTCCTTGTCCGTCAAGGCTAAGAATTTTCAGATATATGTTCATGTATTACTTAATCCTCATGAATTCTTAAACAATCAACTAGTTTTGTAGCTTTCAATCTTGAGTTCATTTTCATGTATTATGGTCCATCCATTTAAAATTCCTTGACCAATCCTTCGATATCTTATTATATGACTAAACAACTCTAAATCTTATCCCAACACGCTCTAATGTTCACAGCTCATTTTTCCTTATATTTAGGGAACTTCACTCAGCTTTATATTACAACCTTGAGTCCTCGCACTAAAAGTCAGCTTTCATATCCATTTCGATCATTTCTGATCATTAGGAATCTAGCAAACAGGTGATGCCACATAACCAGCTAGTCTTAGGAAGCTCCGAACTTTCGTAACCATAGTAGGTCTGGGCCAATTCATAATAGCATCAATCTTCGTAGGGTTTACAACAATTCCCTCTCCAGATACCACATTGCCAAGAAATGCCACTTTATTCAACCAAAACTCGCATTTGCTAAACTTAGCGTAAAACGAGTGCTCCCTCAGAGTCTGTAAGACAATCCTCAAATGCCTTTCGTGTTCTTCGGTACTCCTTGAGTAAATTAGAATATCATCAGTAAAGACGATAATGAACCTGTCCAAGAGTTCCTTGAACACTCGATGCATCAAATCCATAAATGCAGTTGGAGCATTAGTCAATCCAAAAGGCAAAACTGTGAACTCGTAGTGACCGTATCTTGTCCTAAAAGCTGTCTTCGGTATGTCATCTGTCTTAATTCTCAACTAATGATAACCGGTCCTCAGGTCTATTTTAGAGAATACAGAAGCTTCTTGCAATTGATCGAACAAATCATCAATCCTTAATAGTGAGTATTTATTCTTTACAGTTACTTGATTCAACTGCCTAAAATCAATGCATAAGCATAAGGATCCGTCCTTTTTCCTCACAAACAACACTGGTGCTCCCCACGGTGAAGCATTCGGTCGAATAAATCCCTTATCTAACAATTCTTGCATTTGCACCTTTAATTTCTTCAGTTTTGATAAAGACATCCTATAGGGTGCCTTCAAGATCGGCTCCGTTCCGGGAGCTAACTCGATCATAAATTCAATTTCTCTCTCCGGTGAAAATCCCGGCAATTTTTTAGGAAATACATCAGGAAATTTGCACACTACTGGAATACTTTCTAATTTAGACTCCACGGTAGTCGTATCCTTTATTGCCACCAAATAGGCTCGACACCCATCAACTATCAGCCTTGTCGCTTCAAGTGATGAGATTAAAGGGATCGAAGTTACTCATCAACTTTTCAAAAATTCGAATCTAGGGTGACCATCCGGATAAAAGCGAATCACCCCACTACCACAATCAACTACGGCCCTTTGCTTGCCCAGGCAATCCATCCCAATAATTACATCGAAGTCGTACATAGGCAACACGGCCAAATCTATACTCTCTTTGCTACCACCAATTACAATCTTACAGTTCGCACAGCCTAATGAAACCAACACATTATCCTTTAACGGGGTGGCAATATGTAGTATTACATTCAGCGATTTTAACTTCATATTGACCAAATCAGCAAATTGAGCAGATACGAAAGAGTATGAAGCGCCGGGTCAAATGGCATAAGTGGCTTGGTCACATAAATAAATCATACCCATGACCACACCGGGCGCTTCTTCCGCTTCCCTGCATGCCACAGCATAGACCTTTCCTTGAGCTGGGGGTTGATTTTGATCATTCAGTGGAGTTGTAAACGACGATCCTGCCTGTGGTCGTTGCTGTGACATTCTGGTTTCCAGTCAATTTTAGATTCACTAATGAGAAGTAAATCTAGAGATGTATTTCAATCGTATTCAGCTCGAATCTGATCAATTCGAGTAGGTAACCAAAAGGGAAAGGCTAACGCGAGACGAGGTACGTGGACCTAGGAAACTCGGATAGGAAATGACGCTTTTACCATAAGGATAGTCAAGGGAATATTTAGAACCACAAAAAGGCCGATCTAAGAACTATTAAGGAATGCTTTGCAAGTGTCATACGATTGGAGCGTGGGTGATGCCACTTAACCAACGTATGATTTGCAAAATTTTCCTAAATCGAACGGTGACGATCGAGACCTTAGGGACTAGTGATAGACCCATAATTACATGGCAACCAAAGTCTCCACGAATTGATGAGCCCTAAACGTGATATGAATCATAGGGTCAATACGCGTAATGTCTGCAAAAGCCGTTCGTCGGTTCGGGATAGGCTGGAACCACGTCTGACAGAGTAAACTATCAGAATCGAGTCTCGAAAATTGAAAATGGAGAATCAAGAATTCCAACGTTATATTTAGATTGGCCGTCACCCTATCGAAGATTATTGAAACAAGAAAAATGACGTTCTGAACGTCGGGGGTGAAATTACCATTTTGCCCCTCAAGCTTAAGCCTTGCCCATGCAAATAAGGAAGGGCATTTTGGTCTTTATCCCTCCCCCAAGGCTGCCAAAAAAGAGAGAGAATGTAGGCCATTGGATCAAACATGATTGACATTGAGGACCAGTGTCACAAGATCAAGCATTGAGTGGTCAAGTCCACTATTCTATACCTACCATTCTTCCCTTTGACTTGTGAGTTGAATATAAGGTTTTTCTCTCTCTCTCACACCTCATTTGGCTGGCCATAACACCCCACCACCACCGAGACTTCTTCTTCTTCTTCTTCAACCTGCCGAGAGCTGTTGTCGCCCGATCGCTTCTGCCCGTGTCGTTTGCCGCCGTCGACGAGCCCTTCCGGCGGCCACCTGCCAGCGCACTGACCACCTAAGTTTAGCCCCACGTCTTGCCTACCTCCTTGAGCTAGACGCGAGCCATTTGGACCACCGAGGAGCTCCGGCCAAGCATTTTTCCGAGAGTCGACGAAATATTACCCAATCTAAGGTAGGTTCCGTTTCTGACCCCTTAGGAGGCCAAAATGTTGGAATTTTGAGGTCAAATTTTGTGGAGATCTAGAAGGCATATATATCAATCTGTGGCAAACAGTTGGGAATGATTTGATGAAGTTTTGACCTCGAATCGGTCTTGTAAACCTTGCACAGAAAATTATCGGTATTGACCTTAGAGGATCCGACAACTCCCGATGGGTTTCCGACGACGATTCGACTCCAAACTCACGGTGAGACCCTTATACCCTTAAATAGACATGTTAAGAGGTAGGATAATGATTAAATGATGGATTGAGAGTTGATTTAGGGTTGGACAAGCTCGGTTTGCACAGGGCTGAGAAGAACTGATTCGGTTCTATGCGAGGCCGAACCTTTGGAGGCTGAGGGCCATTTGTTTAGAGCCTCAAATTGATGATTAGAACATGTTAAGATGATGAGGATTATGCTATGGAGGCTTCGAGTTCATGGATTGAGGAATTAGACATGGAAATTGACGGATTGATTGGGTTTTATTAGGTTGCATGGTGAGTTCGGTCTTGGACCAGAGGGGGCCGAACCTTGAGTACTCAAGAAGGAAAATTGTGTTATCAAATTCAAGGTAAAGGAATCCTAAACTTAGGATAGAAAGATTGGACTCAATTGGGTGAGTCGAATGATAGTTTGATTGAATTGCGAGGGATGTCAAGATGATTAATACTCGTGTATGCTAGAAGAGCTTAGATGTTTTAATTGATTAATTATGCTTGTGTCCTGAGTAAATCGCCACACTTGAATGTGCATTTAAATCGCCTTGCATGCCATGGATACATTGTTAATGCATGATTTGAACTTGACCTTGTGTGCATGAGTTGTGTTGATGGCATGGCGGAGGCGAGGTGAGACCCTGATGCGTACGAGACGCGGGGTGATGTGGTTGGTTCCTTGAGGCGTTGAGGCGCGGGGTAGGAGTTGTTTGGCGCCCTGATGCAATCTAATCGTGGGTCAGAGATATGAGGTGTTGATAATGGCCTGGAGAATCATTGAAACTAGATGTGTTTATGTGGGTTATCAATGACAGTCTGATGTGTTTACGCGGACCGAGCCTGATGCGATTTAATCACGGGCATGAGAAGGAGGCCAAGGGGAAATGGAGGATATGGTGATGTGGCAGAGCGAGTGTGCATATTATCTGAGTGTGTTGGGATGTCATAATTACGTGTTTGCCACCTATGTATTGTTGTTTGTACTTGCATTTTCTTAATATGCCTGTGAGTTTGAATGATTGGGGATTGCGACTGCTTGAGTGGATGGTCGGCCTAACCTAGGATTAGGACTCTTTTACTGAGATGTGTATCTTACCCCTTTGAGGACCTTTATTTTTACAGATCCTAGACCTTGACCATGTGGCCTATTTGTTTTGGAGAGCCTAAGGAGATGACCGCGTATTTTGATGAGTTCCTTGACAATCAGGGGACCATTTACGTGAGGAAGTATATAGTGGTGTGGGTTGACAAGAGTAGCATAGATTGGAAGCCTCGTAGGTACAAGACTTGGTTTAGGAAGGTTGGGGACGAGTCGATTAGGCCGCTAAAGCCCCATGAGGTGCTCCAGGAGTGATCCCTGATTGGTGCCACCTCGGTAGGGACCAGGATCAGGTAGAGGGATCAGTAGTCGGTTCTAGGAACGGGCCGAAGAGGACCCCGACGCTGGATTTCACTTTGAAGGAAGATGAGGTCATTGTCCTGGAGGCGACCGAGGAGGATCTCATGGAGCCGTCCCATGAGGAGACTATGGAGGATACCATTAAGGTTTGCTCCGAGATGTTCTTAGAGTACGAGACGATGGAGGACGCTGAGGACACCGATGATTCTAGCAGCTCATCTTAGGAGATTCTAGCGGTAGCTTGATCTTTGGTGATGACCCCGACTTTGTTCCTGTCGGATTTTGATAATGACCTATTTTGTATGTTTACCCTGTCACCCCCTTGTCTATCAGATGTTAATAGTTTTGTACTTGTATGAACAGTTGGTTATTATGCATGACAACTTCTATGCTATCCAGGTCCCACTTAACTTATATTTGTACAGGGGAGTTGTTTTATTACCACTTCCGCATGCTTGATATATTAACTATATCTCTCGGCTTAGATTGTGGATCTTGGGACTGCGAGAGATTATGTGGTGTGCTTGTAGGGAGTCGCGTGCTCGTGCCCGGGGGCGCGGGGTGTGACAGTTGCCTTTGACGTCAAGTCACTAGGGTTTGATTGGGTTAAGTCCTCATTTGATGGCCCATCTGACCACACTTGAAGCACGCTCCAATCCTAGTTGGACAAGGTTCGTTACCATGCCTCCTATCATAGAGGTGGCAGTTCCAGTTTGTCTGATGCATCGATTTCCCAATATTCTTCCTCACTGGAGGGATGAAGCGTCTATTGCCAACCATAGATCTTTTACCTGTCTAGCGATTATCTTGGAATGGGCTAAATCGCGATCCAGATGCGGTCGTCCTCTCCTTCATGTCCCTTTCTATCATTTTTCCCCACTCATAAATTTCCTTATAAGTTCTTAAGTTCAGAGCCACCATTCGACTGCAAAGTTCGGGCCTCAGCCCATCTCGAAACCTCTACACCTTTTCCAGCGGGTCCTCAACTGACATCGGTGCGTACCTCGACAATCTAGCGAATTCAACTTCATATTGGTCAACCATCAAATGATTCTGGCACAGCTGTAGAAATTCCACTTGTTTTCTCTCGCGCGCTTCTCGGAGAAATACCTGTCGTTAAATGCAGTGGTAAAGGCATTCCAAGTCAAGGCAGTTCCTTCCGGGAATACTCCGTTCTTGGTGGCACTCCACCAATCGTTTGTGGTACCTTCCAGCTGGTACGCCGCTAGTAATACCTTCTCTTCGTGAGTGCACCTCAGAACCCCAAAAGCTTTCTCAAGCTTTTCTATCCACCTTGGTGTCAGTTCAGGGTCTCCAGTTTCGTTGAACTGGGTTGGCTTCAGCTTAAGAAACTGTTTGACCAGTTGGCCCATTTGTCTAGCTGCAACTCCTACTTCCTGAGCATTGCCTACTTCATTACCCTGGTCATTGTCGCCGTTATTCCCATTACCTTCGTTGTTGTCATTATTTGCGTTAACAGCTGCTATAGTAGCCCCTACGGCTTGAGCAATGGCAGTATCTCTATCTTAGGTTTGCCTGTCGATGAGATCGCCAATACTTTCTAGTGGTCTCAGCACTCCATCCATTCTTGAGTCTTCCGCCACGGGCGATCTTAAGCTAGAAGCTCCACTCTTAAGCCTTCCAAGTCTTCTGAGCGGATTACTCATTCTTGTATACCCTTATCTCACCTCGACCACAGCAATTCCATCGCGGAATTAGAAACTTACTCATATAGTCAAGTCTAGCGATACTAAATTATACCTTAAAAGCAACAGTCACTACAAGTCAGTCATCCATACAGTCCTTTCCAAGGATACGTCAATCAGAGAGTCACAACTACAACTCAATTCCATCCACTTCAGCGGTTCATCATAACTAGTGATAATCATTTACTCAACAAACCGATGTCACACCTCGCGTCTCGACTTAATACGTAACATCCCACAATATACCGTTCACATCCTAGGATACGGTCACGCGATACACGTAAGGTAAAATGCGCATGCGGAAACGAAATGATCATAAACTCCGCACAAGTTCAAAATGAAAACTAGGATAGCGAAATATATAAACATAAACATATCCTAAACAAGAGTTTTACAAAAGATGCAGACAAGATACTCCGATAGACAGGTCGGGGTAAATGGGACTTAACCAAAAGACAATTGATTCTATGTCCCCAAAAGCTTACAAGCTAATGAGGGTCACCACCAAAAGACTGCCAAGTAAGGTCAGGAAACCCCTAAGTCGAACCACTAGCTCCATCGGTGTGACATTCTGATTTCCAGTCAATTTCAGGCTTATTAATGAGAAATAAATCTAGAGATGTATTTCAGTCATATCTCACTCAAATTTGATCAATCGAGTAGACTGACCAAAAGGGAAAGGCTAACACGAGACATGGTACGTGGACCTAGGGAATTCGGATAAGAAATGGTGCTTTGACCATAAGGATTGTCGAGGGGATATTTAGAGCCACAAAAGGCTGATCCAAGAACGATTAGGGAATGTCTTACCTTAAATGATTGGAGCGCGGGCGATGCCGCTTAACCAACGTATGATTTGCTAAATTTTTCTTAATCGGACAGTGAAGATGGAGACCATAGGAACTAGTGATAAACCCTCACAATTATATGGCAACCAAAGCTAACATGAATTGAACAGCCCTAAATGTGATGAGAATCACAGGGTCGATACGTGTAAAGTCTGCAAAAGCCGCTAGTCGGTTCGAGATAGGCTGGAACCACGTCTGATAGAGGAAACCATCAGAAACGAGTCTTGAAAGATTTAAAATGGAGAATCAAGAATTCTAACGTTATTCAGATTGGTCGTCACCCTATTGAAGAGTTTTGGAAAGAGAAAAACGACGTTCTGAACGTCGGGAGTAAAATTACCATTTTGCCCTCAAGCTTAAAGCCTTGCCCATGCATTTGAAGAAGGGCAATTTGGTCATTAAATCCACCCCAAGGCCACTGAAAATTTGAAGGAATATGGGCCATTGGATTGAATTGGAATGACAAGTTGACAAGTGTCACAAGATCAAGTATTAGGTGGTCATGTCCAACTTTATTCACCTACCATTCAACCCATTGACTCAAGCCTTGAATATAGTCTTTTTCATCTCTCTCTCTCCTCTCATTTGGTCATAGCACCCCCAAGAACCACCGAACACATCCTCTTCTTACTTCTTCAATCTGCTCACCGGCGACCGATTCTGGAGCTGCTGTTCGGCGCCGTCGACGCCCACCTCTGGCCACCGTCTGACCACCGGTCGACCATACCAAGCTAGATCTATATCTTTCCAACCTTCTCGAAATAGAAGCGAGCCATTTGGACCACCGAGGAGCTCCGGCCAAGAGTTATCTCGGAAGCCGACAAAATCGAGCTCAACCTGAGGTAGGTTCAGTTTCTGACCCTTTTGAAGGCCGAATGTTGGATTTTTTAGGTCAAATTTTATGGAGGTCTAGAAGACATATATATAAATCTTTGGTAAAAATTTGGACTTGATTTGATAAATTTCTGATCTCGAATCGATCTTGTGAACTTGGAATTGAAAGCTGCCGGTACTGACCTTGGACGATCCGGTGACCTTTGATGGGTTTCCGGTGACCATTCGACCTCAAACTCACGATGAGCCTCATAAACCCTTAGATAGACATGTTAAGAGGTAGGATGATGATTAAATGATGGATTTAAAGTTGATTTAGGGCTGATTGTGCTCGGTTTGCACAGAATCTAGAAGAACCGGTTCAGTTTTGTGTAAGGCCGAGGCTGCGGGGCTGATGATGGTTGGATTATGAGACTCAAATTAATGATTAAGACATGTTAAGATGATGATAGTTATGTTGTGGAGGATTATGGTTCATGGATTGAGGATTTGGACATGGAAATTGATGGATTGATTGGATTTTATTAGGTTGCGCGGTGAGTTGGGTCTTGGACCATTGGGGGCCGAACCTTTGAGGACCAAGAAGAAAATTTGTGTGGTATCAAATTCAAGGTAAGGAAATCCTAAACTTAGGATAGGAAGATTGGACTCAATTGGGTGAGTTAAGGTTTAGTTTGATCAATTTATGAGAATTTTTCCAAGAAGAGAATTTGTGTGGTATCAAATTCAAGGTAAGGGAATCCTAAACTTAGGATAGGAAGATTGGACTCAATTGGATGAGTCAAGGTTTAGTTTGATCAATTATGAGAATTTTTCCAAAGGATAGCTCTTGGTATATCCTAAGTGGTTATAGGAGGGTTATATGTGCTATTGTTCGTGTTTAAATCATTCACCAAGTGTGTATGTCACTTGATCGCCTTGCATGCCATGAGTTCTTTAAATTGTGCCTGAATTGAACATGTCGTCTTGTATGGAAAACAAATTGAAAATCATGGCCTGAGCATGACATGGTGAGGCCTTGAGGCGTATGAGACGCGAGGCGGGAGATGGATACCCCGATGCGATGTAATCGCGGGGTAGAGTTGATGTTGTGTGGCGCCCTGATGCGATCTAATCGCTGGGTTGAGATGGCCACAGTCCTGATGCGAATTATTCGCGGGATGGAGGTAAGAGGTGACGATATGGACCTAGAGATTCATTGGAACCTGATGCATTTACGCGGGCTGGCAATGACGGTTTGATGCATTTACGCGAAACGAGCCCGATGCAATCTAATCGTGGGCTGAAGAATGAGTCAGGCAGGAAAAGGTGGTTGTGGTGAGATGGCTGGATAAGGTGTGCATAATCATCTGAGTGTGACATGATGTCATAGTTGCATGCCCGTCATCTGTGTGTCACTATTCTTATTTGTATGTGCCCGTATGATTGTGAGTTTGAAACTTTGGGATAGGTGACCGCCTGAGTGGACGATCAGCTTGACCTAGGGTTATGACTCTTTCACTAAGATGTTCATCTCACCCCTTTGGAGACCCCTATTTTTATAGATCCTACGCTTTAACTATGTGGCCTATTCATTTTGGGGATCCCAAGGAGATGACGACATATTTTGACGAGTTCTCGGACTAACAGAGGAATATTTATGTGAGAAAATGTACAGTTGTATGGGTCGATGAGGGTAGCCCGGATTTAAAGCCTTATAGGTTCGTGGCATGGTTTAAGAAGGTCAGAGACGAGTTTTTTGGGCCACTGAAGCCCCATAAGGTACCCCAGGGAGTTATCCCTAATTGGTGCCAAACTGCTGGGGAGCAGGAGCTGCCAGATGGTTCTGTAGTTGGGTCTAGGAATGGACCAAAGAAGACCCCAACCTTAGAGTTCTCTGAGGACAAGGTGATTGTCGTAGAGGCTACTGAGGAGGATTTGGCGGAGCCGTCACATGAGGCGACCATGGAGGATTCCATTGAGGTCCAATCAGAGACCTTCTCGGAGTTTGAGCCGACAGAGGATGCAGAGGATACAGGGGACTCCAGTAGCTCATCTTAGGTGCCCTAATTTACTGGCTTGATCTTGTGATGGTGACCCCCGACCATGGCTATTTTGGATATTGACGATGGTCACACCTTTTTTTATGTGTTTACCCCGTCACCCCTTGTCTAGCGAATTGTAGTAGTCGGTACTTGTATGAATGGTATGTTATGATGTATGATAGTTATTATGTTATCCAGGTCCCACTTAACTTATATTTTGTACGGGGATTTATTTGAGCACCGCTTCCGCATGCTTAACGTGTGTGTATATATATATATATATATTATCTCTCGACATGTTTGTGGATCTTGGACCACGAGAGATGCATTGTTTGATTGCAAGGATGCTTGCGTGCTCGACGGGCTCGGGGCATGACAATCCATCTCGTTCTCATCTTCGTCACGATTATAATCCGAGAAAGTCTCAGATCATACATCCACCGAGTCGTAAGCCATGACGTCCTCTAGCTCATCCTCAGAAGCAGAGATCTCTATCACCTCGTCAGTGCCCTCCAGGGCAAGGGTCTTCTCCGACATATTCCTTGATCCCATTACAGAAGTCTCCACCTCTACCTCATCTCGGATAGGGTGACACCAACTAGGTATGACTCCTCGAGGCACTTCTATGGGCTTCAATGGACCTATCATGACCTCACCGACCTTATGGAACCAAGCTTCGAACCTATGTGGTTTCTAGTCTTTACCTTCCTCATCGACCCAAACGACAGTACATTTCCTATCATAAATGGTACCACGACCGTCAGGGAACTCATCAAAATAGGTTGTCATCTCTTTAGGATTGCCTAAACGGGTCGGAAGCATCCTTCAAGGTTTTGGGGTCTGAAAAAGTAAGGTCTCACGATGGGTGAGATTTACATCTCAGTAAGCTAAGCCCTAACTCTAGGTCAGGCTGACAGTACACCCATATATACATAGACAATGAATAAGGACATGCCAAACATTATAAGGCAAACTAAAAATCAGAATGATATATGGCATACGGCCATCATAATGAACCATAAAGAAACAAGTGGTAGACAATCATGCAAGCACATCCTCATAACTTACAACACAAGTCAGGCATGGAAATACAAAACCAACTATACATTCCACCACCATGATTCATCTCATTATCCACGTCCGCGTCATAACGCCTTAGGCTTGGTTCGCGTCATTACGCCTCAGATCATTATAAACATGAATCAGCGTTAAAAGCCTCAAGTTGCCAATGCCATTCAAGGCCTGTGTCGACACATATGTAGTCTCATCCCGCCTCGCGACTCATTAGGATATTAGCCAATACAACCTCGCGTCTCGACTCATCAAGGTATTGAAGTTCTCAAGTATGCCAGACCCCCTTCCATTTCAAGACTTCATAATCGAGTACAAGCTCATTCATCGAGTTAAGAGTCTATAGCATGTGAGTCAACAAAATTCATCACTCGCGAGATGGCATTCGACATAAAGTAGATGCATTAAGCAAGCATACACGAATTCATCAAACCACAATTGTCAACATTGAACAATCACACAATAAACTCACGAAAATTTACCCAATTCGAATCCAATTCATCCAGTAGAGGCCTATCCTCCTAGCCAAGATTTAGGGACTCCTTACCTCAAACTTTGATCAGCAAAAATTCCTCCCAAACACACCAATGATTCAGCTATAGTAGTCCAAAAACAAGGTAGCCACGCACCCTAAGGGAATTCATTCGATTAATCAATTTTCTCATCCAATTCTTCAAACTACGGGCACATGTCTCAATAACATCTCAATTTACATCCTAATATGTCTCAACGACGAAATTAGGACATGGAGACACCCCCAAATAGCTCTCAAGTACTCGGTTTGCGCAAACCGAAATAGAGGATTTTTGATTCTGCCCTTGTCTCTTCTAAACAGCCCTTAATTCGACATTAAACCTTAATTTATCACATAATTCACTTGATAACATATAGTTCTGTGTCTAATAGAGTCTCACTGAAAATTTTAGGGTGGTCGACATTTGAAAGCCCGCGAATAACTCCGATTCCCTCAAGTCTACCGCCGGTCATATTCTGCCCAACAGAATACCATCACAAAACAACCATGTCACCCTTCCAAACTCCATCAAATTTGCCATCGTAAATCAGCCAATTCTAATGCTACATGTTAAGAAAGCACAACCGAAAATTTGAAGCAAAACGGAGTCCTAAAGAGGTCGAATGAAGACTTACCCTCGGCTTCACTTAAATCTGTCCAGTTTTGGGAAAATGGCTAGTCGGGGCTCCTCTGGTGTCCAACGGCCAAGCTACCACTTGGAGGCTATTGGGAAGAATTGAGGGTGATGTTGGTGGGCGGAGCGAGCTGTGGTGGTCGTCGGAGTTGGCGGTCGTGTGGAATGAAGTAGCGGCGACAATTCGATTGAGCGGGAGCAGCTTAGTTGAAGAAGAAGATGAAGAAGAAGAAGATGTATATGGCAGGGGGTTTTCAACTGAGCAAGGGGGAATGAAGCGATACATCAATTTTGGATGGTCAACCATAAGGAATGGTAGGTTAAAAGGTGTTAATTAATGCCATAACACCAACTATTGACACTTGTCTTTTTGTCAATGAATCTTGTCATCCAATGGCCACCATTTCCTCAAATTTTCAGCAGCATTGGGGGTTTATAAAAGACCAAAATGCCCTCCTTCAATTAATAAGACTAAGCCAAAACTTGAAGGGCAAAATGGTAATTTTGTTCTCGTCGTCCGGAACGTCGTTTTTTCAATTCAAATTTCCTTCGATGAGGCGAAGTCCAATTCGATTAAAATGGTGGAATTCTTTGTTTTTCATTTTTCAATTTTGAGACTCGTCCTTGGGTCATTTCTCCGTCAAATGTAATTTCAGACTATCCCGAACTAACAGACGGCTTTTGCATACATTATGCGTATCGACTCTATGATTCTCATCACACTTAAGGCTCATCAATCCATGGCGACTTTGGTTGTCATGTAATTGCGAAGGTTTATTACTAGCTCCAATGGTTACGATTGTCATCGTTCGATTTAAGAAAATTTTGCAAATTATACATTGATTAAACGGCGTCACCCCCGTTCCAATTATATAACGCTAGCAATACATTCCTTAATCATTCTTAGATCGGCCTTTTAATGGTTCTAAATACTCCCTCAACAATCTTTATGGTCAAAGTACCATTTCCTATTTGAGTTCCCTACATCTACATACCTTGCATCGCTTTAGCCTTTCCCTTTTGGTCAGTTAACTCGAGATTGATCAGATCTGAGCGAGATACGACTAAAATACATCGATAGATATGTTTTTGTTGATAAGTCTCGAAATAACAAGAAAACCAGAATGTCACAACGCACAGCCGCAGGCGCCGACCCAAATGGTCAGAAACCGCCACAGACATGGTAGCGTTCAGCCCCGCGACAGAAGCTCGTAGATCAACTCGGCCAAATGTGAGCCAAATTCGACTAAAAAAAGCTCGCCGGAGGAACTAACAGAGCTGAATGGAATCCCCTTCGTTCCCGATGCCGTTTAAACATGAAATCACATGATCTTATGTGTAATTCACGCCAATGGATGCCCACCCCGGATTGCACGCCTATTTTGATTTTGGATATAGCTTTCGAAGAGGTTAGAGAACGAGAAAGGTAGTTGGTTCTGTTCTCATTCTCCAACAGAATAGAGAGAGATAGTAAGAAAGGTAGAGAGAAGCTCTTGGTGACACCATTGTCGAAGCTTTGAGCTTGACTTATATGAGTCCTGCCTAGCTGATCCAAGCCAAATCAAGCCGCAAATCCAATCCAGGAAGCTCGTCTGAGCTTCAAGGAGACGATCGCAACCTTTATTGCAGCTCAACATCCCCTAGAATGGTAAGGCATTTCTCTGAGCTTCATTCTGAGCATCAAAGGTGGAATGGTTAGTTCGTTAGACCGTCCGACAACCTAGGTTTTGCCATGTATTGACTGGGTAGCCATCGTATCAATACTAAATTTTTTGATTAATAAAAATCAAATTTTTCAAAATAAAAAATAATTGGTAGATCGGATGGCTAAGGGTTATTCAAGTCGTTCGATCTCAACGGTTGGGGTTTAGTCGGCTTTGGATCTGGGCCATAGGTTTTCATCGGCGCATTTGATGGTCGTGGAATAGCCACGTGGCTCAATAGGGACTGAAAGATTAGTCCGGGAACAAAGAAAATAAAAAGAAATAAAAAATAGGAAACGATGTCATTTTGGACATCCGGGTTACGTGGCACCGGGTTTGGGCCGTGTTCGGTCCGCATGGATTTGGCCGACCCGGTCCGAATAATTTCTTTTATTAGAAAAAGAAAAAATATTTTAAAAAAAAATTCAAACTAGAAAAATTCTAGAAAATTCTAAAAAAATGTTAGAAAGTCCAAAAAAAATCCACAAAAAATTAGACAAAATTGTAAAAAATTCCTGGACACTCCAGAAATTTCTAAAAATTAAGGAATGACTATAGAAAACTAACCAATCTCATTTTTGAGATTTCTTATATGCTCTTCTTGAAATTAACGATTTTTCTTTTTATGGGTAAATCGACTCTACTTTGTGTATGAGATAGAACAAAAATTCTAAGATTAAGATTAGGGTCGGTTAGGTGACCAATCCTTCAGTTTGGGTTTTCGAATCTCACCCTTTTCTTGAAATAACGATTTTACCCCTCAAAAGGTAAATCGTCTTTCCTATTCCAATTGAGTCATGAAAATTCTTAGAATTAGGTGATGGCTCAAGTGGGTGGCCAATCCTTCTATCTAGGATTTTCACGTCTCGTCCCCATCTCGAAATGAAGGTTTTACCCCTCAAGGGATAAATCATCTTCTAAAATTTTAGAAAATTCTAAAAATTGCCGAAAAATGGGAAATTGATCAATTTTATGATCAATCCTATTTTCGACCCCTTTTGATTCTAGATTTCTTCTAAAATGATAATTTTTCAATTTTTGAGAAAATTGTCCCAAATTTCTTCAAAATTACGATTTTGCCCCTTATGGGAAAATCATGTCTAAATAACTCATGATCTGTGATTAACACTATTTCTAGGCCAATAGGGCCATACTAGGGATGTCATGCTGTATTCATGTTATTTATCCACATGTTTTAGATCCTTGATTTGCGCACCTTTTTTCACTGTTTGTGAGTGCTAAGGTAGTCACTCCTATCTGCATGAACTCCTCAATTTAGGGTTCATACATCACCCATCTTTATGAAATCTTAGGGTTAGATAATTCAATCAACTTAGGTACTGAAAGGGTGCCAGCTTTGATAGTAGGCGTAACTAAGTCCCCAATCCCACTTCTTTAGTTCTCGCAGAATCGAATAGAAGCTCCCTACTATTTGATAGGGAATCCAATCGTTCCCTCTACGAAATGATTGTGACGACTCCTTGGCATGTAAACATATCAAATGTCACTAGACCACACTTAAGATCAACCACGTATACCTTCATTGTAACTTGGTAATGGATCTTGG
Organism: Rhodomyrtus tomentosa; assembly: GCA_028455895.1. NCBI lineage: Eukaryota > Viridiplantae > Streptophyta > Magnoliopsida > Myrtales > Myrtaceae > Rhodomyrtus > Rhodomyrtus tomentosa. The sequence goes on from JAPCWY010000008.1 coordinate 17,183,352, forward strand.
GAGAGGCCCGTGTCCGACCAAACCCGGATGGCCCATTAGCCCTCGCACTCAAGAGCGCTTGAATTTAAGGGTGGTGACAAGCACAATTATAGTTTCTCAGCATTAAGAGTATAGCCATGTGATTCTAATTTATTTCAAGGATCTTAATCACATGTATGACAATCTTGAGCAGCATAATAAGTGAGAGCATAATACTTGTGATTTAGAATTACTACACAATAGCTCAGAACTTTTAGTTTTAATACATGCTCATATTATAGCGATTGTAGCATGCTTGAGTTAACCTGTTTTGGCAAGTATATTACCAAACATACAGATTAATGAAATGCTCAAAGTGAGGAAATTGTTCACCTATTCGGCTTTAAGAAAGAAATGATATTTCTTTTCAAATCTTGTTTCTGCTAAACATGCGAACTTGTGTTCTCATATTTTCAATTTGACAACATGTGAGTCTGTATACACTTCTTCACGTGTAATTTCTGTTTGTATTCACAAAGTGCAATTTTCACTGCATAATGCATTTACAGCTTGTATGAATCATTCACTATTGTTGTTTTTGATATATTCCACAACACATTAATCCACAGGCTTTCACATGACATTTACAGTGTTCAACATTCAACACTTCTGTAACTTCTCACCCTTTTTGTCATTAGCACAAAATGGTAAAATGAATGACCTTTAAGGTCAAACACAACCAATAAAGCATGGAGATAGAATGTTACTCTGCCTTAACTGGTATTCATCTAGTAAATCATAAACAGGTTGATTGGCACACGATCAATTCATTACAATGTCTAACTGCTTCTAGACCTGATATTATTTTTAGTGTGTGCAAGTGTGCAAGATTTCAATCAGATCCTAATGAATCACATTTTACTACAGTCAAAAGAATCATCAGATACATAGGAACTAATCCTAATATAGGATTATGGTATTCTAAGACATCAGATCTTATATTATATTGCTATTCATATGCTGACCTTGCAGGCTGTAACATAGATAGAAAAAATATTTCAGGCACATGCCAATTTCTGGGATCAATGCTAGTGTCTTGGCTCTCTCAAAAATAAAGTACTATGGCTCTATCAACTGCAGAGCTGAGTACGTTGCATTAGGAAGTTGTTGTGCTCAAATCCTATTGATGAAGTAACAATTAAAGGACACTAATATTCGATCTCACAACGTCGAAATCAAATGTGACAACACTAGTGCTATAAACATTACAAAGAATCAAATATTACAGTCACGAGCTAAGCATATTGAAATCAAGCATCATGCTATTCGTGATCATGTGCATAATTGTGATGTTAGCATTCAATTTATTGATTCTAAGCATTGATTAGCTGACATATTCACCAAGCTGCTTAATAAAAATACATTTGAATATATCACATAAGAATTGGGTATTACTATTATGTATGTTGGAGCTGTTATTTAGATAGGAAAAATTTACTTTTGAGCATACTACAACATTTGAAAGAAGCAAAGAAATGCCCAAATTTCATTTGAAGAACTTCAATGACTACAAAGAACTCAGAACTTAAAACATCATATGAAGATGATTACTTTTGAGTGGAAACAACAAAAGATTTGATCATTCAAATTTTTCAAGGAAATGATAATTTCTACCAAAGTTCAGTGGGGACTCGTAAGACCTTGAATTTTCCCTGCTTAAAATTATCAAGGAAATGGTAGTTTATGCAAAATTGCATTCACGAAATTCCTTTCCTCATAGACTTGCTGAACAAAATGTGCAAAGTGAGGATTGAGAGAGTTTTTATGATGAGGAAAAATTATTAGTCCGGAGAATGCTAGTAAAAAGACTTTACCCCTTTACAATGATCGGGTTTTGTCAAAACAATCAATGAGAAAAGTAAAAGAGCAATGCCCATTGTCACGGCCCTCGATCAATTTCTATGGATATCGAGGGTTAATGGGCCGTCCGAAGTCTAGTCGGAAGTGGGCCTCTCCCAAGGCCCATTACCCAAGTCGCAACGGAGGTATACGTGGTCAACCTTCGGTGTGGTTTGGTGACATGTGATGTGTGTACATGCCAAGGAGTCGCAACCAATAATTTTGCAGAGGGCATATCGGAAGCCCTATTGAACAATTGGGAGAATTCTATTCGATTCTGCGATAACTAGACAAATGGGATCGGAGACTTTGTTACGTCAATTGTCAGAGTTGACGCCCTTTCGACACCTAAGTTGAATGATTTATCTAACCATAGGATTTCATGCAAATGAATGAGGTACGAACCCTAAATCTAAGAGTTCATATAGACAGGAGTGACTACCCTAGCACTCACAATTAGTAAAAATAGATGTGCAAATCAAGGATCCAAAATGTGCGGATAAATCACATGAACACAATGTGGCATCCCTAATAAGGCCCTATTAGTCTAGAGAAATGTCAATCAAGGCTCAAGAGTATTTTTGACATGATTTGCCCTTAAGGGGCAAAATCGTAATTTTAAAAAATTTTGGGACAATTTGAGCTAAAAGGGGAAATTCATCATGTCAAATGAAATATGGAGTCAAAAGATGATGGAAATAGGATCGGTTACCAAACCAATCCATTTCTTATTTTTCATGAATTTTCAAAATTTTTATGTAATTTTAGAAGCAATTTACCCTTTAAGGGATAAAATCGTCATTACGAAAAGTGACAAGAAGTGAAGATCCCAAACAAAAGGATTGATCGACCACCAGACCCAAATCTTAATTTTGAGCAATTTTTGTAACTCAATCGGAGTAAGAAAGACGATTTACACTTTGAAGGGTAAAATCGTCAATTTTAGAAAAAAAAACGAGATTCGAAAATCTAAGCATAAGAATTGGTCACCTAGCCGACCTTAATTCTCATCTTGACATCCGCGACCTATCTTATATACCAGGCAAAGGCGATTTACCCCTAAAGGGTAATATCGTCAATTTTCAGAAGAACAGATAAAAAATCTCAAAAATAGGATTAACTAGTTGCATGTGGTCATTTCTCAATTTTTAGGAATTTCTGGAGTGTCTAGGAATTTTTCAAAATTTTTCTACATTTTTTTTTTGGATTTTCTAGGATTTTCTAACATTTTTTAGAATTTTCTAGAATTTTTTTGTTTTTTTTTTATTTTTTAATCATTTTCTAATTTTTATTATTAAAAAATGATTCGGACCTGATCGACCCGACCCACTTGGATTGAAACCTGGCCTAGACCCGGACCCGCGCGACCAATGCTTCAAACGACGCCGTTTTATGTTTTTTCATTTTTTGATTATTTGGATTTAATCCGACGGTTCCTAATAAATCACGTGGCTACTCCACGGCCACTGAATTGGCTTACTAAAACCTACGGCTCAAATAAAAAATCGACTACTCTTCGACCGTCAGATCTAATTACTTAAACATATGGGCACGATTAAAAACTAAGACTCAATTTGAACCGTACATCCTCACTAACCTAAAGGACGCCGCTCGAGCACTAACCTAAACGACACCCTTTCAACCTGTTCTGATTTTCTAATTTTAAAACCATTTTTGAATATTCCAAATTACTAATCGGACGCCATTAAAAATAGGACTTGATTAATCTAAGTTGTTCGATCAAAACTGTCTCAACATCCACGTGGACCAATCATGTTTTTCCACCTAAGCCACTAACCCGTTGACTCGCCACGTCAGTTTCGTCTTCTTCCTCCCGACTGTAACTAAATGGACGGCCAAGACTTCTCCGATGCCGATGAACGACTAAATCTAGACTGATTAACATAAAATCGATGCCACTCGAATCGCCTTATCACCAAGTTTCATATATATTAGAATTGAGACATTCCATCTACAGAATCACGAACATCATGCAAAATGCCGAGTACGGTCATGGAAGTTCAATTGAGCAATTTACACACAATCTACGTAATTCAATCACAGGATAGATTCGCCTCAAGTTCAGGAGACTTACCTACAGGTCATATTGACCTGGTAAGGTCTAGGATAGCCTAGACCAGTTTCGACTGAATCGGCGATGGCGACGAAGTTCCAATGTGAGGTTTGACTTGATTTCAATGCAATCAAAACTTATAGATGTACTTGTTGACACTTGATTTTTTATCACTCTTTTTTAGTTTATTTTTGAAAATTTCACAAAAAAATTCATAAAATGTTGAAAAATTGTAAAATCAACTTTAGTAGCCTTGGCCAAGCCTAAAGAACCATTTTTTAGCCATTTTTTTCATATTTTTCGTATTTTTTAGTTTTTCAAAAAATAAGAAAATAGATGAAAAAGAATCAAAAATAGCATTCGAGGTTGCAAAAATATGAAAAAGTGTTCTATATTTTCCTTTAATTTCCTTGTCATGTTGACCTCATAAAAAGTCGAAATTCAAGTTTAATTAGCACAAAGGATTGAATTTGTCAAAAAAATATGTTTTGAGTCTTTTAATTAGCAATTTTGGCATTTTGAGAGTTTTGACATTCAATCGAATTGTCTTGATTTGCAATTTATCCCAATTATTCACCAAATTGCCCAATTATGTGAATTGGGCAAAATTGCATAATTCTATTGCAATTTAGTCCACGGATTTTGAAAAAATGAAATTACTTTTAATCTAGGGGCTATTATGCACGAATGAACATTGACCCATATGTTTTTAACATTTCTGAATCCATTGGTGGGGTTAATTGGACTCGATTTGATCATTTAGGAAATTAATTGAGTAGATTTCATATTCGGGTCAAACTAAATATTTGGGGCTTTTGCGCAAATTAATACCACTTCAACCCCATTTTACCTTTCTTAGATGAATTCCATGTCATATAATTCGATTTTAAGGTCAATTGCATGATTTTTGGACATTTGGACGCCCAATTTGAAGAAATTTACTGAACCGAGTCAATTGGAACTGGTTAACCCGACCCAGTCAACCCAGTTGACCAAACCATAACAGAATGGCTTTGTTCTTCTTCGTCCACAAGGAACCCGAACGAGGAGGAGGCCAAAAACAGAACCTCAAAGGGAGAAAGGGATTGAACTTGTCTTCGGTGATGATTCATCCACACGAGGCCGACGATCTCCAACTAGCAGGAACCGATTCCACATATGTTGTGCCGGCTGGTGCACCAAACAAACTTCAGACTCTATAACAGAACAGGGGAGGAAATTCGCATAGGGAGGAGAGCGAAGTTTGTGGAAGGGGGGTCAGTTCAAGGGTTCCCTTATTTGAGAAGGTAATAGAGAGAGGGAGAGGGGGAAAACAAAGAGAGAAGGTGATAGAAAGATAGATATAGTCAGCGATTGAAGCTCCAATTCACGAAAATTGTGGAATGTTCGTCTGATGATCCTGAGCAAAACCGAAGCTGGCAATCATCATCGATGACTTCCTTGAGCTCCAGAGAAGCTGACAGGCCCATTCAATCGGCCTCTGATCTCAAAAAACAGTGCGAACCTCTCTCGAGCTCTACCTCGGCCTCCCATGGCATCTTGATATTTTGTGGATTATTTTACGCGATATTGGTTCCGATCTATTCCTCATGCTTTACTGATGACATACATAACTTTTTTGTGCATCTTCATCTAGTATTGTCTCCGGTCAACCTCCAACTCTCTCCGATCGATCGCGTGCTCCATGGCTCGTTTTGGACCAAATCGAAGCTCATCGACGCCTAGGTAAGTCTTCTCAAGCCTCTGTGATGCTTCCTGATCGGTTTGTTTAGCCAAGTAACGCTAGAAATGGCTAGGATGAGTAGTCACCGGAGCTTACCTTCGGTCGGAGATAGCACGTGGATGAGGTGTAATTAAGCTATGTCGAGCTTCCAACATGTTGTAGAGGAGTTCCGTCTGAGTCGAATGGCGTTGATTTCGTGCGATTTTATGATCTACAGACTAAGATATCATCTTCTGAGGAGACGTCGGCGAGACAATGCCAACGCCGATCGTCTTCCCCAGCAAGTCGTTGATTGGTCAATGGTGGTTGACCTAGTCAACGCCCAGGTGGCAATGACGTGACACCCACGGAGCAGCCACGTCAACTCGATCTGTTATAACGAAATAAAAACAAACTTGATCTAGCGGTGGAAATTTAGTCACTGTCGCGATCTCACTCTTTCCAAAATAAAAATTGATTTTCAGAATAAAAAATGCGATCTGCTGATTCTTTGTGCTAGATCAGGCCGTTGGAATGTCGACACGTGGCACAATTCGAACCCTAGGGTCAATTTTGGGCAGGAATTCAAAATTTGAGCGGGCATTGTTAAGTGGCGCCCTTTTGGGACATGAGGTCCGAGTTTGGGCCAGATTCCAACCCGAGTGAGTCGGGTCGACTCGATTTCGAATCGTTTTTTAATTAAAAATAAAAAAAATAATTTTTAAAAATAAAAAAAATCAAAAAAATCCTTGAAAATTCTAAAAATCCTAGAAAATCCTTAAAAAATGTAGAAAAATTGTGGAAATTCCTAGACATTCCAAAAATTTCCAAAAATTTGAGGATTGACCACAGACAACTGGTCAATTCTATTTTTGGGATTTCTTATATGTTCATCTGAAAATTGACGATATTGCCCTTTTAGAGTAAATCGCCTCTTCTCGGTATATGAGATAGGTCGATAACGCCAAGATAAGAATTAGAGTCGATTAGGCAACCAATCCTTATGCTTGGATTTCGAATCTCATCCCTTTTTCTGAAATGGCGATTCTACCCTTTTAAGGGTAAATCATCTTTCCTATTCCAATCAAGCCGTGGAAATTGCTCAAAATTAAGATTAGGGTCTAGTGGTTGACTAATCCTTCTGTTTGGGATTTTGTCACGCCCCGTACCCCGAGCACGAGCTTGCGACTCCTGCAAGCACAAACTCTCTCGAGGTCCTAGGATTCAAATATAGGTCGAGAGATATATCATATAGAAAGCACGCGAAAGCGACGATATAAAAACTCCTCCGTACAAATACAAAATGGGACTTGGGTAACAAGAATACTAATAAAGACGTAAGTTCCCAAATATTCATACAAGAGCATGGCAAACTAAACTTGCTGTTTAATAGGGGTGACGAGGCTAGTACAAAAGATGATCATATATGCTCTCAAAAAGGGACAGGCATCGTGGTCACCATCAAAATGTCAGACCATAAACAGAAGCTCCTATGTCGAGCTACTGGAGTCGTCAGTCTCCTCCTCAGTCTCCTCAGTAAGTTTGTACTATAATAAAGGTCTCTAAGCAAACCTCCATGGTGTCCTCCATCGTCTTGTTAGCTGATGGCTCCACTGGTCATCCTCGGTGGCCTCGATCACTATAACCTCATTGGTGTCCTCCAATGTCGGGGTCCTCTCAAGGCCATTCATCGAGCCAGCGACTGACCCTTCAGCCTCCACTGAATCCCGAGCGGGATGGCACCAACTAGGGATTACCCTAGGGGTACCTCAGTGGGCTTCAGTGGCCTCGTGGAAACGTCCCCTATCTTCCTAAACCAGGCCTTATATCTATGAGGCTTCCAGCTACTGCCACCCTCACCTAGATGACCGTGCACTTCCTAACATAAACGGTCCCCTGTCTGTCAAGGAACTCCTCAAAATATACTGACATCTCATTTGGATCACCAAACCTGATTGGCCACATCCTCAAAGGCTAGGATCTGAAAACCTACGACGGGGTGAGACATACATCTTAGTAAGGTGGGTCCTAACCCTAGATTACACTTATCGTCTACTTAAGCAGATGCAATCACAAACAACTTGTACAAAATCACATGAGGCATTCAACTATTACGAAATAACATACAGATGTCAAGCATGCAATCAAGGCATCTTATTACATCATTAAGCTCAAGCGCATATTATCAAGCCAGATTACACCTTCCACCCCTTCCTGCCTCTTCACTTTCATGCTCGCGTTTAGAACGCCTCAGGCTCGGTCCGCATAAACGCATCAGACCGTCTCATTAACAAACCCGCGTAAATACATCAGGTTTTCAATCTCATTCCAAGCTTGTGTCGACGCATCTCAACTCCGTCCCGCATTTCAACGCATCAAGACTATGGCCTTCTCAACCCTGCGTCTCGTACGCCTCAGGGTAACATTCAATTCAAACCCCGCGCTTCAGTGCCTCAAGGTAACCATTCACGTAACCTCGCGTCTCATACGCCTCAGGGTGTCACAGCTTCTCAGACATGCCATGGGTTCATTTCATTTCATAGCATACGTCCAAATGCAACTCATGCGATGAACGACACTTCTATGGCATGCGAGACAATTAAATTTGACATACAAATGTGACAATCAATTCATAGCACAAGCATTGTCAAACATTCAAGTCCTCTATATCTTTCTAGGATG